>OZ038387.1:36147259-36747259 GCA_964036045.1 Eutreptiella sp. 'Long Island Sound 2002' | reverse complement strand
GCTTTGGAGCCCCAGCCTAGGCTGCAGCAAGGCCTTCCGCCATGCATGCAGATACCAGATCCTGCCTGGGCCCTCATGGGATCAAGGTTCAGAGCTATCCAGTGCTACGATGATCCCACAATGCAGCACCAATCCAAATAGGTTGCAGCACTCCAAAGCACGACACAGTGATGAACAGACAACTCCCACACACATGCATCAGCCCCTCTTTCCTTGTCTTTGCACGCACAATAGGGTCGCATTGTGAAGTACAAAAGTGGCGGTCCAAAAAGTGACAGTAGTACAGGGTCATGGTGCTGCGCCGTAACAAAGCGCCGTCTGGAGCCTGCACAGTCACGCGTGACTCCCTGCAAGGCGTCATCAGGCGCTGCAGCAAATTGTTGTGCCTTTGGGCAAGGGAAGCTGGTTGCAGTGCAGATTGGGGATACGAGTGGGTACAGTGTACACTGTGCGCACGGCATGAGTGGCCAATACCTGGTATTGCTCATGGTGATGGGCCGCCATCAATCAGGATCCTGCCGCTGTGCCCTTGCATTTGGGAAGACAGAAGGTGTCAGAGACGAACTTCTTTTTTTTTTCCCCCCGAGGCTTACTATGCCTCGTAAGTGCTCGGTCAGACAGACCGGGTCAAGCCGACAGTCAAAGTACAACATATTTGTCCTGTGTGAGCCGCCGCTCGCATGTCGCCTGTAATCACACGATCTCCGGACCTTTGAAGGGGATTAATGCAAAATGAGTACCTCCGCGGATGGAGTTTTTTCCTCTAAAATCACTCCCTGCGAGTTGACGCTTCCATGGTCACACTTTGGGAGAGGTCTGATTCTTCAATTTGGGGAACGAAGTGTGTTGTCACCCTAGGGTCGTCCTACAAGCAAGCAATTGCCAAAGCTCCAAATAATCACACGCTCTCAGGGCGTTTGAAGGGGATTTTTGCAAAACGAGTCGCTCCGCGGACGGAGTTTTTTCCTCCCAAAACGCTCCTTGCGAGTTGACGCTTCCAGGGGCACACTTTGGGAGAGGTCTGATTCTTCAATTTGGGGAACAAAGTGTGTTTTGACCACATGGTCATCGTACAAGCAATCAAACTTCCAAAGCTCCAAATAATCACCGGATCTCCAAACATTTGCAGAGAATTAGTGCAAAATGAGTACCTCCCCGGATGGAGTTTTTTCCTCTGAAATGGCTCCTTGCGAGTTGACGCTTCCATGGGCACCCTTTGGGAGAGGTCTGATTCTTCAATTTGGGGAACGAAGTGTGCTTTGACCCCATGGTCATCGTACAAGCAATCAAATTTCCAGAGCTCCAAATAATCACCGGATCTCCAAACGTTTGAAGAGAATTATTGCAAAATGAGTACCTCCCCGGATGGATTTTTTTCCTCTGAAATAGCTCCTTGCGAGTTGACGCTTCCATGGGCACACTTTAGGAGAGGTCTGATTCTTCAATTTTGGGAACGAAGTGTGTTTTGACCCCATAGTCATCGTACAAGCAATCAAATTTCCAAAGCTCCAAATAATCACCGGATCTCCGCACGTTTGAAGGGGATTATTGCAAAATGAGTCCCTCCGTAGATGGATTTGTTTTCTCTGAAAACGCTCCTTGCGAGTGGACGCTTCCATGGGCACACTTTGGGAGAGGTCTGATTCTTCAATTTGGGGAACGAATTGTGTTTTGACTCCAGAGTCATCCTACAAGCGATCAAATTTCCAAACCTCCAAATAATCAAACGATCTCCGGACGTTTGAAGGGGATTATTGCAAAATGAGTACCTCCGCGGATGGAGTTTTTTCCTCTCAAATCGCTCCTTGCGAGTTGGCGCTTCCATGGGCACACTTTGGGAGAGGTCTGATTCTCCAATTTGGGGGACGAAGTGTGTTTGAACCCCATAGTCATCGTACGAGCAATCAAATTCCCAAACCTCCATATAATCACACGATCTCCGGACATTTGAAGGGGATTATTGCAAAATGAGTACCTGCGCGGATGGAGCTTTTTTCTCTCAAAACGCTCGTTGCGAGTTGACGCTTCCATGGCCACATTGTGGGAGAGGTCTGAATCTTCCATTTGGGGAACGAAGTGTGTTTGAACCCCATAGTCATCGTATAAGTAATCAAACTTCCAAAGCTCCAAATAATCACACGGTCTCGGGACGTTTGAAGGGGATTATTGCAAAATGAGTACCTCCGCGGATGGAGTTTTTTTCTTCCAAAAAGCTCCTTGCGAGTTGGGCCTTCCAGGGGCACACTTTGAGCGGGGTCTGACTCTTCAATTTGGGGAACGAAGTGTGTTTTGACCCCATAGTCATCGTACAAGCAATCAAATTTCCTAACCTCCAAATAACCACGCGATCTCCACACGTTTGAAGGGGATTATTGCAAAAAGAGTACCTCCGCTCTCAAATCGCTACTTGCGAGTTGACCCTTCCAGGGGCAGACTTTGAGCGGGGTCTGACTCTTCAATTTGGGGAACGAAGTGTGTTTTGACGCCATGGTCATCGTACAAGCAATCAAAATGCCAAAGCTCAAAATAATCACACGATCTCCAGACGTGCGAGGGGGATTATTGCAAAATGAGTACCTCCGCGGATGGAGTTTTTTTCTCCCAACACGCTCCTTGCGAGTTGACGCTTCCATGGCCACACTTTGGGAGAGGTCTGATTTGTCAATTTGGGGAACGAAGTGTGTTTTGACCCCAGAGTCATCCTACAAGCAATCAAATTTCCAAAGCTCCAAATAATCACACGATCTCCGGACGTTTGAGGGGGATTATTGCAAAATGAGTACCTCCGCGGATGGAGTTTTTTCCTCTCAAATCGCTCCTTGCGAGTTGACGCTTCCAGGGGCACACTTTGAGCGGGGTCTGACTCTTGAATTTTGGGGAACTCAGTGTGTTTTGACCCCATAGTCATCCTACAAGCAATCAAACTTCCAAAGCTCCGAATAATCACACGCTCTCGGGGCGTTTGAAGGGGATTATTGCAAAACGAGTCCCTCCGCGGATGGAGTTTTTTCCTCTGAAAACGCTCCTTGCGAGTTGACGCTTCCAGTGGCACACTTTAGGTGAGGTCAGATTCTTCAATTTGGGGAACGAGTGTGTTTTGGCCCCATAGTCATCGTACAAGCAATCAAATTTCCAAAGCTCCAAATAATCACCGGATCTCCGGACGTTTGAAGAGGTTTATTGCAAAATGAGTACCTCCACGGATGGAGTTTTTTCCTCTCAAATCACTCCTTGCGAGTTGACGCTTCCATGGGCACACCTTGGGAGAGGTGTGATTCTTCAATTTGAGGAACGAAGTGTGTTTTGGCCCCATAGTCATCGTATAAGCAATCAAATTTGCAAACCTCCAAATAATCAAAGATCTCCGGATGTTTGAAGGGGAATATTGCAAAATGAGTACCTCCGCGGATGGAGTTTTTTTCTCCCAAATCGCTCCTTGCGAGTTGACGCTTCCATGCGCACACCTTGGGAGAGGTGTGATTCTTCAATTTGAGGAACGAAGTGTGTTTTGGCCCCATAGTCATCGTACAAGCAATCAATTTTGCAAACCTCCAAATAATCAAACAGTCTCTGGATGTTTGAAGGGGATTATTGCAAAATGAGTACCCCCGCGGATGGAGTTTTTTCCTCCCAAATCGCTCCCTGCAAGTTGACGCTTCCATGGGCACACTTTGGAAGAGGTCTGATTCTTCAATTTGGGGAACCAAGTGCGTTGTTACCCCACAGCCATCGTACAAGCAATCAAATTTCCAAACCTCCAAATAATCACACGATCTCCGGACGTTTGAAAGGGATTATAGCAAAATGAGTACCTCCGCGGATCGAGTTTTTTTCTCTCAAATCGCTCCTTGCGAGTTGAAGCTTCCATGGCCACACTGTGGGAGAGGTCTGAATTTTCCATTTGCGGAACGAAGTGTGTTTTGACCCCAGAGTCATCCTACAAGCAATCAAACTTCCAAAGCTCCAAATAATCACCCGGTCTCGGGACGTTTGAAGGGGATTATTGCAAAATGAGTCCCTGCGCGGATGGAGTTTTTTTCTTCCAAAACGCTCCTTGCGAGTTGACCCTTCGAGGGGCACACTTTGAGCGGGGTCTCACTCTTCAATTTGGGGAACGAAGTGTGTTTTGACCCCATAGTGGTCGTACAAGCAATCAAATTTCCAAACCTCCAAACAATCACCGGTCTTCCGGACGTTTGAAGGGGATTATTGCAAAATGAGTACCTCCGCGGATGGAGTTTTTTCCTCTCAAATCGCTCCTTGCGAGTTGACGCTTCCATGGGCACACTTTGGGAGAGGTCTGATTCTTCAATTTGGGGAACAAAGTGTGTTTTGACCCCATGGTCATCGTACAAGCAATGGAATTTCCAAAGCTCCAAATAATCACCGTATCTCCAAACGTTTGAAGAGAATTATTGCAAAATGAGTACCTCCCCGGATGGATTTTTTTCCTCTGAAATAGCTCCTTGCGAGTTGACGCTTCCATGGGCACACTTTGGGAGAGGTCTGATTCTTCAATTTGGGGAACGAAGTGTGTTTTGACCCCATAGTCATCGTACAAGCAATCAAATTTCCAAAGCTCCAAATAATCACCGGATCTCCGCACGTTTGAAGGGGTACATTGCAAAATGAGTACCTCCGTAGATGGAGTTTTTTTCTCTCAAAATGCTCCTTGCGAGTGGACGCTTCCATTGGCACACTTTGGGAGAGGTCTGATTCTTCAATTAGGGGAACGAATTGTGTTTTGACTCCAGAGTCATCCTGCAAGCGATCAAATTTCCAAAGCTGCAAATAATCACACGGTATCGGACGTTTGAAGGGGATTATTGCAAAACGAGTCCCTCCGCGGATGGAGTTTTTTTCTCCGAAAACCCTCCTTGCGAGTTGACGCTTCCATGGCCACACTTTGGGAGAGGTCTGATTCTTCAATTTGGGGAACGAAGTGTGTTTTGACCCCAGTGTCATCCTACAAGCAGTCAAAATTCCAAAGCTCCAAATAATCACTGGATCTCCGGACGTTTGAGGGGGATTATTGCAAAATGAGTACCTCCACGGATGGAGTTTTTTCCTCTCAAATCGCTCCTTGCGAGTTGACGCTTCCAGGGGCCTACTTTGCGCGGGGTCTGACTCTTCAATTTTGGGAACAAAGTGTGTTTTGACCCCATAGTCATCGTACAAGCAATCAAATTTCCAAAGCTCCGATTAATCACACGCTCTCGGGGCGTTTGAAGGGGATTATTGCAAAACGAGTCGCTCCGCGGATGGAGTTTTTTTCTCTGAAAACGCTCCTTGCGAGTTGACGCTTCCAGGGGCACACTTTGGGTGAGGTCAGATTCTTCAATTTGGGGAACGAGTGTGTTTTGGCCCCATAGTCATCGTACAAGCAATCAAATTTCCAAAGCTCCAAATAATCACCGGATCTCCGGACGTTTGAAGAGGTTTATTGCAAAATGAGTACCTCCACGGATGGAGTTTTTTCCTCTCAAATCACTCCTTGCGAGTTGACACTTCCATGGGCACACCTTGGGAGAGGTGCGATTCTTCAATTTGAGGAACGAAGTGTGTTTTGGCCCCATAGTCATCGTATAAGCAATCAAATTTGCAAACCTCCAAATAATCAAAGATCTCCGGATGTTTGAAGGGGAATATTGCAAAATGAGTACCTCCGCGGATGGAGTTTTTTTCTCCCAAATCGCTCCTTGCGAGTTGACGCTTCCATGGGCACACCTTGGGAGAGGTGTGATTCTTCAATTTGAGGAACGAAGTGTGTTTTGGCCCCATAGTCATCGTACAAGCAATCAAATTTGCAAACCTCCAAATAATCAAACAGTCTCTGGATGTTTGAAGGGGATTATTGCAAAATGAGTACCCCCGCGGATGGAGTTTTTTCCTCCCAAATCGCTCCCTGCAAGTTGACGCTTCCATGGGCACACTTTGGAAGAGGTCTGATTCTTCAATTTGGGGAACCAAGTGCGTTGTTACCCCACAGCCATCGTACAAGCAATCAAATTTCCAAACCTCCAAATAATCACACGATCTCCGGACGTTTGAAAGGGATTATAGCAAAATGAGTACCTCCGCGGATCGAGTTTTTTTCTCTCAAATCGCTCCTTGCGAGTTGAAGCTTCCATGGCCACACTGTGGGAGAGGTCTGAATTTTCCATTTGCGGAACGAAGTGTGTTTTGACGCCAGAGTCATCCTACAAGCAATCAAACTTCCAAAGCTCCAAATAATCACCCGGTCTCGGGACGTTTGAAGGGGATTATTGCAAAATGAGTCCCTGCGCGGATGGAGTTTTTTTCTTCCAAAACGCTCCTTGCGAGTTGACCCTTCGAGGGGCACACTTTGAGCGGGGTCTCACTCTTCAATTTGGGGAACGAAGTGTGTTTTGACCCCATAGTGGTCGTACAAGCAATCAAATTTCCAAACCTCCAAACAATCACCGGTCTTCCGGACGTTTGAAGGGGATTATTGCAAAATGAGTACCTCCGCGGATGGAGTTTTTTCCTCTCAAATCACTCCTTGCGAGTTGACGCTTCCATGGGCACACTTTGGGAGAGGTCTGATTCTTCAATTTGGGGAACAAAGTGTGTTTTGACCCCATAGTCATCGTACAAGCAATCAAATTTCCAAAGCTCCAAATAATCACCGGTTCTCCGCACGTTTGAAGGGGTACATTGCAAAATGAGTACCTCCGTAGATGGAGTTTTTTTCTCTCAAAATGCTCCTTGCGAGTGGACGCTTCCATTGGCACACTTTGGGAGAGGTCTGATTTCTCAATTAGGGGAACGAATTGTGTTTTGACTCCAGAGTCATCCTGCAAGCGATCAAATTTCCAAAGCTGCAAATAATCACACGGTATCGGACGTTTGAAGGGGATTATTGCAAAACGAGTCCCTCCGCGGATGGAGTTTTTTTCTCCGAAAACCCTCCTTGCGAGTTGACGCTTCCATGGCCACACTTTGGGAGAGGTCTGATTCTTCAATTTGGGGAACGAAGTGTGTTTTGACCCCAGTGTCATCCTACAAGCAGTCAAAATTCCAAAGCTCCAAATAATCACACGATCTCCGGACGTTTGAGGGGGATTATTGCAAAATGAGTACCTCCACGGATGGAGTTTTTTCCTCTCAAATCGCTCCTTGCGAGTTGACGCTTCCAGGGGCACACTTTGCGCGGGGTCTGACTCTTCAATTTTGGGAACGAAGTGTGTTTTGACCCCATAGTCATCGTACAAGCAATCAAATTTCCAAAGCTCCGATTAATCACACGCTCTCGGGGCGTTTGAAGGGGATTATTGCAAAACGAGTCGCTCCGCGGATGGAGTTTTTTTCTCTGAAAACGCTCCTTGCGAGTTGACGCTTCCAGGGGCACACTTTGGGTGAGGTCAGATTCTTCAATTTGGGGAACGAGGTGTTTTTTGGCCCCATAGTCATCGTACAAGCAATCAAATTTCCAAAGCTCCAAATAATCACCGGATCTCCGGACGTTTGAAGGGGTTTATTGCAAAATGAGTACCTCCACGGATGGAGTTTTCTCCTCTCAAATCACTCCTTGCGAGTTGACGCTTCCATGGGCACACCTTGGGAGAGGTGTGATTCTTCAATTTGAGGAACGAAGTGTGTTTTGGCCCCATAGTCATCGTACAAGCAATCAAATTTCCAAACCTCCAAATAATCAAACGATCTCCGGATGTTTGAAGGGGATTCTTGCAAAATGAGTACCTCCGCGGATGGAGTTTTTTTCTCCCAAATCGCTCCTTGCGAGTTGACGCTTCCATGGGCACACCTTGGGAGAGGTGTGATTCTTCATTTTGGGGAACGAAGTGCGTTGTTACCCCACAGCCATCGTACAAGCAATCAAATTTCCAAACCTCCAAATAATCACACGATCTCCGGACGTTTGAAAGGGATTATTGCAAAATGAGTACCTCCGCGGATCGAGTTTTTTTCTCTCAAAATGCTCCTTGCGAGTTGACGCTTCCATGGCCACACTGTGGAAGAGGTCTGACTCTTCAATTTAGGGAACGAAGTGTGTGGGGTTGACCCCAGAGTCATCCTACAAGCAATCAAACTTCCAAAGCTCCAAAAAATCACCCGGTCTCGGGACGTTTGAAGGGGATTATTGCAAAACGAGTCCCTGCGCGGATGGAGTTTTTTTCTTCCAAAACGCTTCTTGCGAGTTGACCCTTCGAGGGGCACACTTTGAGCGGGGTCTGACTCTTCAATTTGGGGAACGAAGTGTGTTTTGACCCCATAGTCGTCGTACAAGCAATCAAATTTCCAAACCTCCAAACAATCACCGGATCTCCGGACGTTTGAAGGGGATTATTGCAAAATGAGTACCTCCGCGGATGGAGTTTTTTCCTCTGAAATAGCTCCTTGCGAGTTGACGCTTCCATGGGCACACTTTGGGAGTGGTCTCATTCTTCAATTTGGGGAACGAAGTGTGTTTTGACCCCATAGTCATCGTACAAGCAATCAAATTTCCAAAGCTGCAAATAATCACCGGATCTCTGGACGTTTGAAGGGGATTATTGCAATAATAAGAATAATCACCGGATCTTGAAGGGGTACATTGAAAATGAGTACCTCCGTAGATGGAGTTTTTTTCTCCCAAAACCCTCCTTGCGAGTTGACGCTTCCATGGCCACACTTTGGGAGCGGTCTGGTTCTTCAATTTGTGGAACGAAGTGTGTTTTCACCCCAGTGTCATCCTACAAGCAGTCAAATTTCCAAAGCTCCAAATAATCGCAGGATCTCGGGACGTTTGAGGGGGATTATTGCAAAATGAGTACCTCCACGGATGGGGTTTTTTCCTCTCAAATCGCTCCTTGCGAGTTGACGCTTCCAGGGGCACACTTTGAGCGGGGTGTGGCTCTTCAATTTTGGGAACGAAGTGCGTTTTGACCCCATAGTAATCGTACAAGCAATCAAATTTCCAAAGCTCTAAATAATCACCGGATCTCTGGACGTTTGAAGGGGATTATTGCAAAATGAGTACCTTCGCGGATGGAGTTTTTCCCTCTCAAATCGCTCCTTGCGAGTTGACGCTTCCATGGGCACACTTTGGGAGAGGTCTGATTCTTCAATTTGGGGAACGAAGTGTGTTTTGACCCCAGCGCCATCCTAGAAGCAAGCGATTGCCAAAGCTCCAAATAATCACACGCTTTCGGGGCGTTTGAAGGGGATTATTGCAAAACGAGTACCTCCGCGGATGGAGTTTTTTTCTCCCAAAACGCTCCTTGCGAGTTGACGCTTCCAAGGGCACACTTTGGGAGAGGTCAGATTCTTCAATTTGGGGAACGAAGTGTGTTTTGGCCCCATATTCATCGTACAAGCAATCAAATTTCCAAAGCTCCAAATAATCACCGGATCTCCAAACGCTGGAAGAGAATTATTGCAAAATGAGTACCTCCCCGGATGGAGTTTTTTCCTCTGAAATAGCTCCTTGCGAGTTGACGCTTCCCTGGGCACGCTTTGGGGGAGGTCTGATTCTTCAATTTGGGGAACGAAGTGTGTTTTGACCCCATAGTCATCGTACAAGCAATCAAATTTCCAAAGCTCCAAATAATCACCGGATCTCCGCACGTTTGAAGGGGTTCATAGCAAAATGAGTACCTCCGTAGATGGAGTTTTGTTCTCTCAAAATGCTCCTTGGGAGTGGACGCTTACATGGCCACACTTTGGGAGAGGTCTGATTCTTCAATCTGGGGAACGAAGTGTGTTTTGACCCCAGAGTCATCCTACAAGCAATCAAACTTCCAAAGCTCCAAATAATCACACGGTATCGGACGTTTGAAGGGGATTATTGCAAAACGAGTACCTCCGCGGGTGGAGTTTTTTTCTCTCAAAACACTCCGCCCGAGTTGACGCTTCCATGGTCACACCTTGGGAGAGGTGTGATTCTTCAATTTGAGGAACGAAGTGTGTTTTGACCCCATAGTCATCGTACAAGCAATCAAATTTCCAAACCTCCAAATAATCACTGGATCTCCGGACGTTTGAAGGGGATTGTTGCAAAATGAGTACCTCCGCGGATGAAGTTTTTTCCTCTCAAATCGCTCCTTGCGACTTGACGCCTCCATGGGCACCCTGTGGGAGAGGTCTGATTCTTCAATTTGGGGAATGAAGTCTGTTTTGACCCCATAGTCATCGTACAAGCAATCAAATTTCCAAACCTCCAAAAAGTCACACGGTCTCGGGACGTTTGAAGGGGATTATTGCAAAACGAGTCCCTGCGCGGATGGAGTTTTTTTCTTCCAAAGAGCTCCTTGCGAGTTGACGCTTCCATGGGCACACTTTGGGAGAGGTCTGACTCTTCAATTTGGAGAACAAAGTGTGTTTTGACCCCATAGTCATCGTACAAGCAATCAAATTTCCAAAACTGCAAATAATCACCGGATCTCCGCACGTTTGAAGGGGATTATTGCAAAATGAGTACCTCCGCAGATGGAGTTTTTTTCTCAAAAAACGCTCCCTGCGAATGGACGCTTCCATGGGCACACTTTGGGAGAGGTCTGACTCTTCAATTTGGGGAACGAAGTGTGCTTTGACCCCATAGTAATCGTACAAGCAATCAAATTTGCAAAGCTCCAAATAATCACACAATCTCCGCACCTTTGAAGGGGTTCATTACAAAATGAGTACCTCCGCGGATGGAGTTTTTTCCTCTCAAATCGCTCCTTGCGAGTTGACGCTTCCATGGGCACACTTTGGGAGGGGTCTGATTCTTCAATTCGGGGAACGAAGTGTGTTTTAAGCCCAAAGTAATCATACAAGCAATCAAATTTCCAAAGCGCCAAATAATCACACGATCTCCGCACGTTTGAAGGGGTTTATTAAAAAATGGGGACCACCGTGGATAAATTTTTTTTTTCAAAACACTCCTTGCGAGTTGACGCTTCCATGGGCACACTTTGGGAGAGGTCTGACTCTTCAATTTGGGGAACGAAGTGTGCTTTGACCCCATAGTAATCGTACAAGCAATCAAATTTGCAAAGCTCCAAATAATCACACAATCTCCGCACCTTTGAAGGGGTTCATTACAAAATGAGTACCTCCGCGGATGGAGTTTTTTCCTCTCAAATCGCTCCTTGCGAGTTGACGCTTCCAGGGGCACACTTTGCGCGGGGTCTGACTCTTCAATTTTGGGAACGAAGTGTGTTTTGACCCCATAGTCATCGTACAAGCAATCAAATTTCCAAAGCTCCGATTAATCACATGCTCTGGGGGCGTTTGAAGGGCATTATTGCAAAACGAGTCGCTCCGCGGATGGAGTTTTTTTCTCTGAAAACGCTCCTTGCGAGTTGACGCTTCCAGGGGCAAACTTTGGGTGAGGTCAGATTCTTCAATTTGGGGAACGAGGCGTGTTCTGGCCCCATAGTCATCGTACAAGCAATCAAATTTCCAAAGCTCTAAATAATCACCGGATCTCCGGACGTTTGAAGGGGTTTATTGCAAAATGAGTACCTCCACGGATGGAGTTTTCTCCTCTCAAATCAATCCTTGCGAGTTGACGCTTCCATGGGCACACCTTGGGAGAGGTGTGATTCTTCATTTTGGGGAACGAAGTGTGTTTTGGCCCCATAGTCATCGTACAAGCAATCAAATTTCCAAACCTCCAAATAATCACACGATCTCCGGACGTTTGAAAGGGATTATTGCAAAATGAATACCTCCGCGGATCGAGTTTTTTTCTCTCAAAATGCTCCTTGCGAGTTGACGCTTCCATGGCCACACTGTGGGAGAGGTCTGACTCTTCAATTGAGGGAACGAAGTGTGTTTTGACCCCAGAGTCATCCTACAAGCAATCAAACTTCCAAAGCTCCAAACAATCACCGGATCTCCGGACGTTTGAAGGGGATTATTGCAAAACGAGTCCCTGCGCGGATGGAGTTTTTTTCTTCCAAAACGCTCCTTGCGAGTTGACCCTTCGAGGGGCACACTTTGAGCGGGGTCTGACTCTTCAATTTGGGGAACGAAGTGTGTTTTGACCCCATAGTCGTCGTACAAGCAATCAAATTTCCAAACCTCGGAACAATCACCGGATCTCCGGACGTTTGAAGGGGATTATTGCAAAATGAGTACCTCCGCGGATGGAGTTTTTTCCTCTGAAATAGCTCCTTGCGAGTCGACGCTTCCATGGGCACACTTTGGGAGAGGTCTGATTCTTCAATTTGGGGAACGAAGTGTGTTTTGACCCCATAGTCATCGTACAAGCAATCAAATTTCCAAAGCTGCAAATGATCACCGGATCTCTGGACGTTTGAAGGGGATTATTGCAATAATAATAATAATCACCGGATCTTGAAGGGGTACATTGAAAATGAGTACCTCCGTAGATGGAGTTTTTTTCTCCCAAAACCCTCCTTGCGAGTTGACGCTTCCATGGCCACACTTTGGGAGCGGTCTGGTTCTTCAATTTGTGGAACGAAGTGTGTTTTCACCCCAGTGTCATCCTACAAGCAGTCAAATTTCCAAAGCTCCAAATAATCGCAGGATCTCGGGACGTTTGAGGGGGATTATTGCAAAATGAGTACCTCCACGGATGGAGTTTTTTCCTCTCAAATCGCTCCTTGCGAGTTGACGCTTCCAGGGGCACACTTTGAGCGGGGTGTGGCTCTTCAATTTTGGGAACGAAGTGCGTTTTGACCCCATAGTAATCGTACAAGCAATCGAATTTCCAAAGCTCTAAATAATCACCGGATCTCTGGACGTTTGAAGGGGATTATTGCAAAATGAGTACCTTCGCGGATGGAGTTTTTCCCTCTCAAATCGCTCCTTGCGAGTTGACGCTTCCATGGGCACACTTTGGGAGAGGTCTGATTCTTCAATTTGGGGAACGAAGTGTGTTTTGACCCCAGAGCCATCCTAGAAGCAAGCGATTGCCAAAGCTCCAAATAATCACACGCTCTCGGGGCGTTTGAAGGGGATTATTGCAAAACGAGTACCTCCGCGGATGGAGTTTTTTTCTCCCAAAACGCTCCTTGCGAGTTGACGCTTCGAAGGGCACACTTTGGGAGAGGTCAGATTCTTCAATTTGAGGAACGAAGTGTGTTTTGGCCCCATATTCATCGTACAAGCAATCAAATTTCCAAAGCTCCAAATAATCACCGGATCTCCAAACGTTGGAAGAGAATTATTGCAAAATGAGTACCTCCCCGGATGGAGTTTTTTCCTCTGAAATAGCTCCTTGCGAGTTGACGCTTCCCTGGGCAGGCTTTGGGACAGGTCTGATTCTTCAATTTGGGGAACGAAGTGTGTTTTGACCCCATAGTCATCGTACAAGCAATCAAATTTCCAAAGCTCCAAATAATCACCGGATCTCCAAACGTTGGAAGAGAATTATTGCAAAATGAGTACCTCCCCGGATGGAGTTTTTTCCTCTGAAATAGCTCCTTGCGAGTTGACGCTTCCCTGGGCAGGCTTTGGGACAGGTCTGATTCTTCAATTTGGGGAACGAAGTGTGTTTTGACCCCAGAGTCATCCTACAAGCAATCAAACTTCCAAAGCTCCAAATAATCACACGGTATCGGACGTTTGAAGGGGATTATTGCAAAACGAGTACCTCCGCGGATGGAGTTTTTTTCTCTCAAAACACTCCTTGCGAGTTGACGCTTCCATGGTCACACTTTGGGAGAGGTGTGATTCTTCAATTTGGAGAACGAAGTGTGTTTTGACCCCATAGTCGGCGTACAAGCAATCAAATTTCCAAACCTCCAAATAATCACCGGATCTCCGGACGTTTGAAGGGGATTATTGCAAAATGAGTACCTCCGCGGATGAAGTTTTTTCCTCTCAAATCGCTCCTTGCGACTTGACGCCTCCATGGGCACCCTGTGGGAGAGGTCTGATTCTTCAATTTGGGGAATGAAGTCTGTTTTGACCCCATAGTCATCGTACAAGCAATCAAATTTCCAAACCTCCAAAAAGTCACACGGTCTCGGGACGTTTGAAGGGGATTATTGCAAAACGAGTCCCTGCGCGGATGGGTTTTTTTTCTTCCAAAGAGCTCCTTGCGAGTTGACGCTTCCATGGGCACACTTTGGGAGAGGTCTGATTCTTCAATTCGGGAAACGAAGTGTGTTTTAAGCCCATAGTAATCATACAAGCAATCAAGTTTCCAAAGCGCCAAATAATCACACGATCTCCGCACGTTTGAAGGGGTTTATTAAAAAATGGGGACCACCGTGGATAAATTTTTTTCCTCAAAACACTCCTTGCGAGTTGACGCTTCCATGGGCACACTTTGGGAGAGGTCTGATTCTTCAATTTGGGGAACGAAGTGTGTTTTGACCCCATAGTCATCGTACAAGCAATCAAATTTCCAAAACTGCAAATAATCACCGGATCTCCGCACGTTTGAAGGGGATTATTGCAAAATGAGTACCTCCGCAGATGGAGTTTTTTTCTCTCAAAACGCTCCCTGCGAATGGACGCTTCCATGGGCACACTTTGGGAGAGGTCTGACTCCTCAATTTGGGGAACGAAGTGTGCTTTGACCCCATAGTAATCGTACAAGCAATCAAATTTGCAAAGCTCCAAATAATCACACAATCTCCGCACCTTTGAAGGGGTTCATTACAAAATGAGTACCTCCTCGGATGGAGTTTTTTCCTCTCAAATCGCTCCTTGCGAGTTGACGCTTCCATGGGCACACTTTGGGAGAGGTCTGATTCTTCAATTCGGGAAACGAAGTGTGTTTTAAGCCCATAGTAATCATACAAGCAATCAAGTTTCCAAAGCGCCAAATAATCACACGATCTCCGCACGTTTGAAGGGGTTTATTAAAAAATGGGGACCACCGTGGATAAATTTTTTTTCTCAAAACACTCCTTGCGAGTTGACGCTTCCATGGGCACACTTTGGGAGAGGTCTGATTCTTCAATTTGGGGAACGAAGTGTGTTTTGACCCCATAGTCATCGTACAAGCAATCAAATTTCCAAAGCTCCAAATAATCACCGGATCTCCGGACGTTTGAAGGGGATTATTGCAAAATGAGTACCTCCGCGAATGGAGTTTTTTCCTCTCAACTCGCTCCTTGCGAGTTGACGCTTCCATGGGCACACTTTGGGAGAGGTCTGATTCTTCAATTTGGGGAACGAAGTGTGTTTTGGCCCCATATTCATCGTACAAGCAATCAAATTTCCAAAGCTCCAAATAATCACCGGATCTCCAAACGTTGGAAGAGAATTATTGCAAAATGAGTACCTCCCCGGATGGAGTTTTTTCCTCTGAAATAGCTCCTTGCGAGTTGACGCTTTCCTGGGCACGCTTTGGGAGAGGTCTGATTCTTCAATTTGGGGAACGAAGTGTGTTTTGACCCCATAGTCATCGTACAAGCAATCAAATTTTCAAAGCTCCAAATAATCACCGGATCTCCGCACGTTTGAAGGGGTTCATACCAAAATGAGTACCGCCGTAGATGGAGTTTTGTTCTCTCAAAATGCTCCTTGCGAGTGGACGCTTCCATGGCCACACTTTGGGAGAGGTCTGATTCTTCAATTTGGGGAACAAAGTGTGTTTTGACCCCAGAGTCATCCTACAAGCAATCAAACTTCCAAAGATCCAAATGATCACACCGTATCGGACGTTTGAAGGGGATTATTGCAAAACGAGTACCTCCGCGGATGGAGTTTTTTTCTCTCAAAACACTCCTTGCGAGTTGACGCTTCCATGGCCACACTTTGGGAGAGGTGTGATTCTTCAATTTGGGGAACGAAGTGTGTTTTGACCCCATAGTCGGCGCACAAGCAATCAAATTTCCAAACCTCCAAATAATCACCGGATCTCCGGACGTTTGAAGGGGATTATTGCAAAACGAGTACCTCCGCGGATGAAGTTTTTTCCTCTCAAATCGCTCCTTGCGACTTGACGCCTCCATGGGCACCCTGTCTGAGAGGTCTGATTCTTCAATTTGGGGAATGAAGTCTGTTTTGACCCCATAGTCATCGTACAAGCAATCAAATTTCCAAACCTCCAAAAAGTCACACCGTCTCGGGACGTTTGAAGGGGATTATTGCAAAAGGAGTCCCTGCGCGGATGGAGTTTTTTTCTCCCAAAGAGCTCCTTGCGAGTTGACGCTTCCATGGGCACACTTTGAGCGGGGTCTGACTCTTCAGTTTGGAGAACAAAGTGTGTTGTGACCCCATAGTCATCGTACAAGCAATCAAATTTCCAAAACTGCAAAGAATCACCGGATCTCCGCAGGTTCTAAGGGGATTATTGCAAAATGAGTACCTCCGCAGATGGAGTTTCTTTCTCTCAAAACGCTCCCTGCGAGTGGACGCTTCCATGGGCACACTTTGAGAGAGGTCTGACTATTCAATTTGGGGAACGAAGTGTGCTTTGACCCCATAGTAATCGTACAAGCAATCAAATTTGCAAAGCTCCAAATAATCACACAATCTCCGCACCTTTGAAGGGGTTTATTAAAAAATGGGGACCACCGTGGATAAATTTTTTTTCTCAAAACACTCCTTGCGAGTTGACGCTTCCATGGGCACACTTTGGGAGAGGTCTAATTCTTCAATTCGGGGAACGAAGTGTGTTTTGACCCCATAGTCATCGTACAAGCAATCAAATTTCCAAAGCTCCAAATAATCACCGGATCTCCGGACGTTTGAAGGGGATTATTGCAAAATGAGTACCTCCGCGGATGGAGTTTTTTCCTCTCAAATCGCTCCTTGCGAGTTGACGCTTCCATGGGCACACTTTGGGAGAGGTCCGATTCTTCAATTCGGGGAACGAAGTGTGTTTTGGCCCCATAGTCGTCGTACAAGCAATCAAATTTCCAAAGCTCCAAATAATCACCGGATCTCCGGACGTTTGAAGGGGATTATTGCAAAATGAGTACCTCCGCGGATGGAGTTTTTTTCTCCGAAAACGCTCCTTGCGAGTTGACGCTTCCAAGGGCACACTTTGGGAGAGGTCAGATTCTTCAATTTGGGGAACGAAGTGTGTTTTGGCCCCATATTCATCGTACAAGCAATCAGATTTCCAAAGCTCCAAATAATCACCGGATCTCCAAACGTTGGAAGAGAATTATTGCAAAGTGAGTACCTCCCCGGATGGAGTTTTTTCGTCTGAAATAGCTCCTTGCGAGTTGACGCTTCCCTGGGCACACTTTGGGAGAGGTCTGATTCTTCAATTTGGGGAACGAAGTGTGTTTTGACCCCATAGTCATCGTACAAGCAATCAAAATTCCAAAGCTCCAAATAATCACCGGATCTCCGCACGTTTGAAGGGGTACATTGCAAAATGAGTACCTCCGTAGATGGAGTTTTTTTCTCTCAAAATGCTCCTTGCGGGTGGACACTTCAATTGGCACACTTTGGGAGAGGTCTGGTTCTTCAATTAGGGGCACGAATTGTGTTTCGACTCCAGAGTCATCCTACAAGCGATCAAATTTCCAAAGCTGCAAATAATCACACGGTATCGGACGTTTGAAGGGGATTATTGCAAAACGAGTCCCTCCGCGGATGGAGTTTTTTTCTCCCAAAACCCTCCTTGCGAGTTGACGCTTCCATGGCCACACTTTGGGAGAGGTCTGATTCTTCTATTTGGGGAACGAAGTGTGTTTTGACCCCAGTGTCATCCTACAAGCAGTCAAATTTCCAAAGCTCCAAATAATCACACGATCTCCGGACGTTTGAGGGGGATTATTGCAAAATGAGTACCTCCACGGATGAAGTTTTTTCCTCTGAAAAAGCTCCTTGCGAGTTGACGCTTCCAGGGGCACACTTTGAGCGGGGTCTGGCTCTTGAATTTGGGGAACGAAGTGCGTTCTGACCCCATAGTAATCGTACAAGCAATCGAATCTCCAAAGCTCTAAATAATCACTGGATCTCTGGACGTTTGAAGGGGATTATTCCAAAATGAGTACCTTCGCGGACGGAGTTTTTCCCTCTCAAATCGCTCCTTGCGAGTTGACGCTTCCATGGCCACACTTTGGGAGAGGTCTGATTCTTCAATTTGGGGAACGAAGTGTGTTTTGACCCCAGAGTCATCCTACAAGCAAGCGATTGCCAAAGCTCCAAAGAATCACACGCTCTCGGGGCGTTTGAAGGGGATTATTGCAAAATGAGTACCTCCGCGGATGGAGTTTTTTCCTCTCAAATCGCTCCTTGCGAGTTGACGCTTCCATGGGCACACTTTGGGAGAGGTCCGATTCTTCAATTCGGGGAACGAAGTGTGTTTTGGCCCCATAGTCGTCGTACAAGCAATCAAATTTCCAAAGCTCCAAATAATCACCGGATCTCCGGACGTTTGAAGGGGATTATTGCAAAATGAGTACCTCCGCGGATGGAGTTTTTTTCTCCGAAAACGCTCCTTGCGAGTTGACGCTTCCAAGGGCACACTTTGGGAGAGGTCAGATTCTTCAATTTGGGGAACGAAGTGTGTTTTGGCCCCATATTCATCGTACAAGCAATCAGATTTCCAAAGCTCCAAATAATCACCGGATCTCCAAACGTTGGAAGAGAATTATTGCAAAGTGAGTACCTCCCCGGATGGAGTTTTTTCGTCTGAAATAGCTCCTTGCGAGTTGACGCTTCCCTGGGCACACTTTGGGAGAGGTCTGATTCTTCAATTTGGGGAACGAAGTGTGTTTTGACCCCATAGTCATCGTACAAGCAATCAAAATTCCAAAGCTCCAAATAATCACCGGATCTCCGCACGTTTGAAGGGGTACATTGCAAAATGAGTACCTCCGTAGATGGAGTTTTTTTCTCTCAAAATGCTCCTTGCGGGTGGACACTTCAATTGGCACACTTTGGGAGAGGTCTGGTTCTTCAATTGGGGGCACGAATTGTGTTTCGACTCCAGAGTCATCCTACAAGCGATCAAATTTCCAAAGCTGCAAATAATCACCGGATCTCCGGACGTTTGAAGGGGATTATTGCAAAATGAGTACCTCCGCGGATGGAGTTTTTTCCTCTCAAATCGCTCCTTGCGACTTGACGCTTCCATGGGCACCCTGTGGGAGAGGTCTGATTCTTCAATTTAGGGAACGAAGTGTGTTTTGACCCCATAGTTATCGTACATGCAATGAAGTTTCCAAAGCTCCAAATAATCGCACGGTCTCGGGACGCTTGAAGGGGTTTATTGCAAAATGAGTACCTCCGCGCATGGAGTTTTTTTCTCTCGAAACACGCCTTGCGAGTGGACGCTTCTAGGGGCACACTTTGAGCGGGGTCTCACTCTTCAATTTGGGGAACCAAGTGTGTTTTGACCCCATGGTCATCGTACAAGCAATCGAATTGTCAAAACTCAAAATAATCACACGACTTCCGGACGTTGGAGGGGGATTATTGCAAAATGAGTACCTCCCCGGATGGAGTTTTTTCCTCTCAATTCGCTCCTTGCGAGTTGACGCTTCCATGGGCACACTTTGGGAGAGGTCTGATTCTTAAATTTCGGGAACGAAGTGTGTTTTGACCCCATAGTCATCGTACAAGCAATCAAATTTCCAAAGCTCCAAGTAATCACACGGTCTCGGGTCGTTTGAGAGGGTGTATTGCAAAATGAGTACCTCCGCGGACGGAGTTTTTTTCTCTCAAAACACTCCTTGCGAGTGGACGCTCCCAGGAGCACACTTTGAGTCGGGTGTCATTCTTCAATTTGGGGAACGAAGTGTATTTTGACCCCATAGTAATCGTACAAGCAATCAAAGTTCCAAAGCTCTAAATAATCACCGGATTTCCGGACGTTTGAAGGGGATTATTGCAAAATGAGTACCTCAGCGGATGGAGTTTTTTCCTCTTAAATCGCTCCTTGCGAGTTGACGCTTCCATGGGCACACTTTGGGAGAGGTCTGATTCTTCAATTCAGGGAACGAAGTGTGTTTTGAGCCCATAGCAATCATACGAGCAATCAGATTTCCAAAGCTCCAAATAATCACACGATCTCCGCACGTTTGAAGGGGTTTATTAAAAAATGAGTACCACCGTGGATGGAGTTTTTTTTTCTCAAAACACTCCTTGCGAGTTGACGCTTCCAGGGGCACACTTTGAGCGGGGTCTGAGTCTTCAATTTGGGGAACGAAGTGTGTTTTGAGCCCATAGTCATCGTACAAGCAATCAAACTTCCAAAGCTCCAAATAATCACACGGTCTCGGGACGTTTGAAGGGGATTATTGCAAAACGAGTACCTCCGCGGATGAAGTTTTTTCCTCTCAAATCGCTCCTTGCGAGTTGACGCTTGCATGTGCACACTTTGGGAGAGTTCTGATTCTTCAATTTGGGGAACGAAGTGTGTTTTGGCCCCATAGTCCTTGTACAAGCAATCAAATTTCAAAACCTCCAAATAATCACCGGATCTCCGGACGTTTGGAGGGGATTATTGCAAAATGAGTACCTCCGCGGATGGAGTTTTCTTGTCCCAAAACGCTCCTTGCGAGTTGACCCCTCCAGGGGCAGACTTTGAGCGGGGTCTGATTCTTTAATTTGGTGAACGAAGTGTGTTTTGACCCCATGGTCATTGTACGAGCAATCAAATTTCCAAAGCTCCAAATAAACACCGGATCTCCAAACGTTTGGAGGGAATTATTGCAAAATGAGTACCTCCCCGGATGGAGTTTTTTCCTCTCAATTCGCTCCTTGCGAGTGGACGCTTCCATGGACACACTTCCGGAGAGGTCTGACTCTTCAATTTTGGGAACGAAGTGTGTTTTGACCCCATAGTCATCGTACAAGCAAT
The DNA here is from genome assembly GCA_964036045.1 of Eutreptiella sp. 'Long Island Sound 2002'. NCBI lineage: Eukaryota > Euglenozoa > Euglenophyceae > Eutreptiales > Eutreptiaceae > Eutreptiella > Eutreptiella sp. 'Long Island Sound 2002'. The sequence continues at coordinate 36,726,561 of OZ038387.1, read as the reverse complement.
CAAATTTCCAAAGCTCCAAATAATCACACGGTCTCTGGTCGTTTGAGAGGGTGTATTGCAAAATGACCACCTCCGCGGATGGAGTTTTTTACTCTCAAAACACTCCTTGCAAGTTGACGCCTCCATGGCCACACTTTGGGAGAGGTCTGATTCTCCAATTTGGGGAACGAAGTGTGTTTTCACCCCATAGTCATCGTACAAGGAATCAAATTTCCAAAGCTCTAAATAATCACCGGATCTCTGGACGTTTGAAGGGGATTATTCCAAAATGAGTACCTCCGCGGATGGAGTTTTTTCCTCTCAAATCGCTCCTTGCGAGTGGACGCTTCCATGGGCACACTTTGAGAGAGGTCTGATTCTTCAATTTGGGGAACGAAGTGTGTTTTGAGCCCATAGTAATCATCCAAGCAATCAAATTTCCAAAGCTCCAAATAATCACACGATCTCCGCACGTTTGAGGGGGTTTATTAAAAAATGAGTACCTCCGCGGATGGAGTTTTTCCCTCTCAAATCACTCCTTGCGAGTTGACGCTTCCAGGGGCACACTTTGAGCGGGGTCTGACTCTTCAATTTGGGGAACGAAGTGTGTTTTGAGCCCATAGTCATCGTACAAGCAATCAAATTTCCTAAGCTCCAAATAATCACACGGTCTCGGGACGTTTGAAGAGGATTATTGCAAAATGGGTCCCTCCGCGGATGGAGGTTTTTTCTCCCAAAACGCTCCTTGCGAGTTGACGCTTCCATGGGCACACTTTGAGTGGGGTGTGACTCTTCAATTTCGAGAACGAAGCGCTTTGACCCCATAGTCATCGTACAAGCAATCAAATCTCCACGGCGCCAAATAAGCACCAGATCTCTGGACGTTTTAAGGGGATGATTGCAAAATGAGTACCTCCGCGGACGGAGTTTTTTTCCTCTCAAATCGCTCCTTCCGAGTTGACGCTTCCATGGGCACACTTTGGGAGAGGTCTGAATCTTCAATTTGGGGAACGAAGTGTGTTTTGACCCCATAGTTATCGTACATGCAATGAAGTTTCCAAAGCTCCAAATAATCACACGGTCTCGGGACGTTTGAAAGGGTTTATTGCAAAATGAGTACCTCCGCGCAAGGAGTTTTTTTCTCTCGAAACACTCCTTGCGAGTGGACGCTTCTAGGGGCACACTTTGAGCGGGGTCTCACTTCTCAATTTGGGGAACAAAGTGTGTTTTGACCCCATAGTCATCGTACAAGCAATCCAATTGTCAAAACTCAAAATAATCACACGATCTCCGGACGTTGGAGGGGGATTATTGCAAAATGAGTACCTCCACGGATGGAGTTTTTTCCTCTCAATTCACTCCTTGCGAGTTGACGCTTCCATGGGCACACTTTGGGAGAGGTCTGATTCTTCAATTTGGGGAACGAAGTGTGTTTTGACCCCATAGTCATCGTACAAGCATTCACATTTCCAAAGCTCCAAGTAATCACACGGTCTCGGGTCGTTTGAGAGGGTGTATTGCAAAATGAGTACCTCCGTGGATGGAGTTTTTTTCTCTCAAAACACTCCTCGCTTCCAGGAGCACACTTTGAGCGGGTCGTGACTCTTCAATTTGGGGAACGAAGTGTGCCTTGACCCCATAGTAATCGTACAAGCAATCAAATTTTGCAAAGCTCCAAATAATCACACGATCTCCGCACCTTTGAAGGGGTTTATTACAACATGAGTACCTCCGCGGATGTATTTTTTTCTCAAAACGATCCTTGCCAGTTGGGGCTTCCGGGGGCACACTTTGAGCAGGGTCTGACTCTTCCATTTGGCGAACGAAGTGTGTTTTGACCCCATAGTCATCTTACAAGCGATCAAATTTCCAAAGCTCGAAAATATTCACATGGTCTCGGAACGTTTGAAGGGGTTTATTGCAAAATGAGTACCTCCACGGATGGAGTTTTTCTTCTCTCAAAACTCTCCTTGCGAGTGGACGCTTCCACGGCCACACTTTGAGCGGGGTCTGATTCTTCAATTCTGGGAACGAAGTGTGTTTTGGCCCCATAGTCATCGTACAAGCAATCAAATTTCCAAAGCTCCAAATAATCACCGGATCTCCGGACGTTTGAAGGGGATTATTACAAAATGAGTACCTCCGCGGATGGAGTTTTTTCCTCTCAAATCGCTCCTTGCGAGGTGACGCTTACAGGGGCACACTTTGAGCGGGGTCTGACTCTTCAACTTTGGGGAACGAAGTGTGTTTTGACCCCAAAGTCATCGTACACGCAATCAAATTTCCAAAGTTCCAAAAAGTCACACGGTCTCGGAACGATTGAAGGGGTTTATTGCAAAATGTGTACCTCCGCCGACGGTGTTATTTTCTCTCAAAACGCTCCTTGCGAGTGGACGCTTCCACGGCCACACTTTGAGCGGGGTCTAATTCTTCAATTTGGGGAACGAAGTGTGTTTTGACCCCAAAGTCATCGTACACGCAATCAAATTTCCAAAGCTCCAAATAATCACCGGATCTCCGGACGTTTGAAGGGGATTATTACAAAATGAGTACCACCGCGGATGGAGTTTTTTCCTCCCAAAACGCTCCTTGCGAGTGGACGCTTCCACGGCCACACTTTGAGCGGGGTCTGATACTTCAATTCGGGGAACGAAGTGTGTTTTGACCCCAAAGTCATCGTACAAGCAATCAAATTTCCAAAGCTCCAAATCATCGCACGGTCTCGGGACAATTGAAGGGGTTTATTGCAAAATGAGTACCTCCGCGCATGGAGTTTTTTTCTCTCGAAACACTCCTTGCGAGTGGACGCTTCCAGGGGCACACTTTGAGCGGGGTCTCACTCTTCAATTTGGGGAACCAAGTGTGTTTTGACCCCATAGTCATCGTACAAGCAATCCAATTGTCAAAACTCAAAATAATCACACGATCTCCGGACGTTGGAGGGGGATTATTGCAAAATGAGTACCTCCCCAGATGGAGTTTTTTCCTCTCAATTCGCTCCTTGCGAGCTGACGCTTCCATGGGCACACTTTGGGAGAGGTCCGATTCTTCAATTTGGGGAACGAAGTGTGTTTTGACCCCATAGTCATCGTACAAGCAATCAAATTTCCAAAGCTCCAAGTAATCACACTGTCTCGGGTCGTTTGAGAGGGTGTATTGTAAAATGAGTACCTCCGTGGATGGAGTTTTCTTCTCTCAAAACACTCCTTGCGTGTGGACGCTTCCAGGAGCACACTTTGAGTGGGGTGTGACTCTTCAATTTGGGGAACGAAGTGTGCCTTGACCCCATAGTAATTGTACAAGCAATCAAACTTCCAAAGCTCTAAATAATCACCGGATCTCCGGACGTTTGAAGGGGATTTTTGCAAAATGAGTACCTCCGCGGATGGAGTTTTTTCCTCTCAAATCGCTCCTTGCGAGTTGACGCTTGCATGGGCACACTTTGGGAGAGGTCTGATTCTTCAATTCGGGGAACGAAGTGTGTTTTGAGCCCATAGCAATCATACAAGCAATCCAATTTCCAAAGCTCCAAATAATCACACGATCTCCGCACGTTTGAAGGGGTTTATTAAAAAAAAGGGTACCACCGTGGATGGAGTCTTTTTTTCTCAAAACACTCCTTGCGAGTTGACGCTTCCACGGGCACACTTTAGGAGAGGTCTGATTCTTCAATTTGGGGAACGAAGTGTGTTTTGGCCCCATAGTCGTTGTACAAGCAATCAAATTTCCAAAGATCCAAATAATCACCGGATCTCCGGACGTTTGAAGGGGATTTTTGCAAAATGAGTACCTCCGCGGATGGAGTTTTCTTGTCCCAAAACGCTCCTTGCGAGTTGACCCTTCCAGGGGCACACTTTGAGCGGGGTCTGATTCTTCAATTTGGTGAACGAAGTGTGTTTTGACCCCATGGTCATTGTACGAGCAATCAAACTTCCAAAGCTCCAAATAATCACCGGATCTCCAAACGTTTGAAGAGAATTATTGCAAAATGAGTACCTCCCCGGATGGAGTTTTTTCCTCTGAAATAGCTCCTTGCGAGTTGACGCTTCCGTGGGCACACTTTGGGAGAGGTCTGATTCTTCAATTGGGGGAACGAAGTGTGTTTTGACCCCATAGTCATCGTACAAGCAATCAAATTCCCAAAGCTCCAAATAATCACCGGATCTCCGCACGTTTGAAGGGGATTATTGCAAAATGAGTACCTCCGCAGATGGAGTTTTTTCCTCTCAATTCACTCCCTGCGAGTGGACGCTTCCATGGACACACTTTGGGAAAGGTCTGACTCCTCAATTTTGGGAACGAAGTGTGTTTTGACCCCATAGTCATCGTACAAGCAATCAAATTTCCAAAGCTCCAAATAATCACACGGTCTCGGGTCGTTTGAGGGGGTGTTTTGCAAAATGACCACCTCCGCGGATGGAGTTTTTTACTCTCAAAACACTCCTTGCGAGTTGACGCTTCCATGGCCACACTTTGGGAGAGGTCTGATTCTCCAATTTGGGGAACGAAGTGTGTTTTCACCCCATAGTAATCGTACAAGGAATCAAGTTTCCAAAGCTCTAAATAATCACCGGATCTCTGGACGTTTGAAGGGGATTATTGCAAAATGAGTACCTCTGCGGATGGAGTTTTTTCCTCTCAAATCGCTCCTTGCGAGTTGACGCTTCCATGGGCACACTTTGGGAGAGGTCAGATTCTTCAATTTGGGGAACGAAGTGTGTTTTGAGCCCATAGTAATCATACAAGCAATCAAATTTCCAAAGCTCCAAATAATCACACGATCTCCGCACGTTTGAGGGGGTTTATTAAAAAATGAGTACCTCCGCGGATGGAGTTTTTTCCTCTCAAATCACTCCTTGCGAGTTGACGCTTCCAGGGGCACACTTTGAGCGGGGTCTGACTCTTCAATTTGGGGAACGAAGTGTGTTTTGAGCCCATAGTCATCGTACAAGCAATCAAATTTCCTAAGCTCCAAATAATCACACGGTCTCGGGACGTTTGAAGATGATTATTGCAAAATGAGTCCCTCCCCGGATGGAGGTTTTTTCTCCCAAAACGCTCCTTGCGAGTTGACGCTTCCATGGGCACACTTTGAGCGGGGTGTGACTCTTCAATTTGGGGAACGAAGCGTTTCGACCCCATAGTCATCGTACAAGCAATCAACTTTCCACGGCGCCAAATAAGCACCAGATCTCTGGACGTTTGAAGAAGATTATTGCAAAATGAGTACCTCCGCGGACGGAGTTTTTTCCTCTCAAATCGCTCCTTGCGAGTTGACGCTTCCATGGGCACACTTTGGGAGAGGTCTGAATCTTCAATTTGGGGAACAAAGTGTGTTTTGACCCCATAGTTATCGTACATGCAATGAATTTTCCAAAGCTCCAAATAATCACACGGTCTCGGGACGTTTGAAGGGGTTTATTACAAAATGAGTACCTCCCCGGATGGAGTCTTTTCCTCCGAATTCGCTCCTTGCGAGTTGACGCTTCCATGGGCACACTTTGGGAGAGGTCTGATTCTTCAATTTGGGGAACGAAGTGTGTTTTGACCCCATAGTCATCGTACAAGCATTCAAATTTCCAAAGCTCCAAGTAATCACACGGTCTCGGGTCGTTTGAGAGGGTGTATTGCAAAATGAGTACCTCCGCGGATGGAGTTTTTTTCTCTCAAAACACTCCTTGCGAGTGGACGCTCCCAGGAGCACACTTTGAGCGGGGTGTGACTCTTCAATTTGGGGAACGAAGTGTGCCTTGACCCCATAGTAATCATACAAGCAATCAAATTTTGCAAAGCTCCAAATAATCACACGATCTCCGCACCTTTGAAGGGGTTTATTACAAAATGAGTACCTCCAAGCATGGAGTTTTTTTCTCTCAAAACACTCCTTGCGCGTGGACGCTTCCACGGCCACACTTCGAGCCCGGTCTAATTCTTCAATTTGGGGAACGAAGTGTGTTTTGACCCCAAAGTCATCGTACACGCATCAAATTTCCAAAGCTCCAAATAATCACCGGATCTCCGGACGTTTGAAGGGGATTATTACAAAATGAGTACCTCCGCGGATGGAGTTTTTTCCTCTCAAAACGCTCCTTGCGGGTTTCACACTTCCATGGGCACACTTTGGGAGAGGTCTGATTCTTCAATCCCGGGAACGAAGTGTGTTTTGGCCCCATAGTCATCGTACAAGCATCAAAGTTCCAAAGCTCCAAATAATCACCGGATCTCCGGACGTTTGCAGGGTATTATTACAAAATGAGTACCTACGCGGATGGAGTTTTTTTCTCTCAAATCGCTCCTTGCGAGTTGACGCTTCCAGGAGCACACTTTGGGAGAGGTCTGATTCTTCAGTTTGGGGAACGAAGTGTGTTTTGACCCCATAGTCATCTTACAAGCAATCAAATTTCCAAACCTCCAAATAATCACACCATCTCCGGACGTTTGAGGGGGATTGTTGCGCAATGAGTACCTGGGCGGATGGAGTTTTTTTCTCTCAAAACGCTCCTTGCGAGTTGACGCTTCCATGGCCACACTTTGGGAGAGGTCTGATTCTTCAATTTGGGGAACGAAGTGTGTTTTGACCCCATAGTCATCGTACAAGCAATCAAATTTCGAAAGCTCCAAATAATCACCCGGTCTCCGGACGTTTGAAGGGGTTTTTTGCAAAATGAGTACCTCCGCGGATGGAGTTTTTCTCTCTCAAAACACTCCTTGCGAGTGGACGCTTCCAGGGGCACACTTTGAGCGGGCTCTGACTCTTCAATATGGGGACCGAAGTGTGTTTTGACCCCATGGTCTTCGTACAAACAATCAAATTTCCAAGGCTCCAAATAATCACACGATCTCGGGACGTTTGAAGGGGTTTATTGCAAAATGAGTACCTCCGCGGATGGAGTTTTTTCCTGTGAAACCGCTCCTTGCGGGCTGATGCTTCCATGGCCACATTTTGAGAGAGGTCTGATTCTTCAATTTGGGGAACGAAGTGTGTTTTGACCCCATAGTCATCCTACAAGCAATCAAATTTCCAAAGCTCCTAATAATCACACGGTCTCGGGACGTTTGAAGGGGATTATTGCAAAACGAGTCCCTCCGCGGATGGAGTTTTTTCCTCCCAAAATGCTCGTTGCGAATTGACCCTTCCAGGGGCACACTTTGAGCGGGGTCTCACTCTTCAATTTGGGGAACGAAGTGTGTCTTGACCCCAAAGTAATCGTACAAGCAATCAAATTTCAAAAGCTCCAAATAATCACCGGATCTCCGGACGTTTGAAGGGGTTTATTGCAAAATGAGTACCTCCGCGGATGGAGTTTTTTCCTCTGAAACCGCTCCTTGCGGGTTGACGCTTCCATGGCCACATTTTGAGAGAGGTCTGATTCTTCAATTTGAGGAACAAAGTGTGTTTTGACCCCAGAGTCATCCTACAAGCAATCAAATTTCCAAAGCTCCTAATAATCATACGATCTCCGCACGTTTGAAGGGGTTTATTGCAAAATGAGTACCTCCGCGGATGGAGTTTTTTTCTCTCAAAACACTCCTTGCGAGTTGACGCTTCCAGGGGTACACTTTGAGCGGGGTCTGACTCTTCAATTTGGGGAACGAAGTGTGTTTTGACCCCAAAGTAATCGTACAAGCAATCAAATTTCAAAAGCTCCAAATAATCACCGGATCTCCGGGCGTTTGAGAGAGATTGTTACAAAATGAGTACCTCCGCGGATGGTGTTTTTTCCTCTCAAAACACTCCTTGCAAGTGGACGCTTCCGCGGCCACACTTTGAGCGGGGTGTGACTCTTCAATTTGGGGAACGAAGTGTGTTTTGACCCCATAGTCATCGTACAAGCAATCAGATTTCCAAAGCTCCAAATAATCACACGATCTCTCGACGTTTGAAGGGGTTTATTGCAAAATGAGTACCTCCGCGGATGGAGTTTTTTTCTCTCAAAACGCTCCTTGCAAGTTGACGCTTCCATGGCCGCGCTTTGGGAGAGGTCTGATTCTTCAACTTCGGGAACGAAGTGTGTTTTGACTCTAGAGTCATCCTACAAGCAATCAAGGTTCCAAGGCTCCAAATAAACACCGGATCTGCGGACGTTTGAAGGGGATTATTGCAAAACGAGTACCTCCGCGGATGGAGTTTTTACCTCTCACCTCGCTCCTTGCGAGTTGACGCTTCCAGGGGCACACTTTGCGCGGGGTCTGACTGTTCAATTGGGAAAACGAAGTTTTTATTGACCCCAGAGTCATCCTACAAGCAATCAAATTTCGAAAGCTCCAAATTATCACACGATCTCCGGACGTTTGAGGGGGATTGTTGCAAAATGAGTACCTCCGCGGATTGTGTTTTTTTCTCTCACACCGCTCCTTGCGAGTTGACGCTTCCATGGCCACACTTTGGGAGAGGTCAAAACACAGTTCGTTCCGCAAATGGAAGAGTCAGACCCCGCTCAAAGTTTGCCCATGGAAGCGTCCGATCGCAAGGAGTGTTTTGAGAGAAAAAAAACTCCATCCGCGAAGGTACTCATTTTGCGATAATCCCCTTCAAACGTCCGGAGACCGGGTGATTATTTGGAGCTTTGGAAATTTGATTGCTTGTAGGATGACTCTGGGGTCAAAACACACTTCGTTCCCCAAATTGAAGAACCAGACCCCGCTGAAAGTGTGGCCATGGAAGCGTCAACTCGCAAGGAGTGTTTAGAGACAAAAAAATCCCATCCGCGGAGGTACTCATTTTGCAATAACCCCCCTCGAACGTCCTGAGGTTGTGTGATTATTTGGAGCTTTGGAAATTTCATTGCTTGTACGATGACTATGGGGTCAAAACACACTTCGTTCCCCAAATTGAAGAGTCAGACCCCGCTGAAAGTGTGCCCATGGAAGCGTCAACTCGCAAGGCGTGTTTTGAGAGAAAAAAACTCCATCCGCGGGGGTACTCATTTTGCAATAATTCCCCTCGAACGTCTTGAGATCGTGTGATTATTTGGCGCTTTGGAAATTTGATTGCTTGTACGATGACTATGGGGTCAAAACACACTCCGTTCCCCAAATTGAAGAGTCAGACCCCGCTGAAAGTGTGCCCATGGAAGCGTCAACTCGCAAGGCGTGTTTTGAGAGAAAAAAACTCCATCCGCGGGGGTACTCATTTTGCAATAATTCCCCTCGAACGTCTTGAGATCGTGTGATTATTTGGAGCTTTGGAAATTTGATTGCTTGTACGATGACTATGGGGTCAAAACACACTTCGTTCCCAAAATTGAAGAGTCAAACCCCGCTCAAGGTGTTCCCCTGGAAGCGTCCACTCGCAAGGAGCGTTTTGGGGAAAAGAAACTCCATCCGCGGAGGTACTCATTTTGCAATAAACCCCTTGAAACGTTCCGAGACCGGGTGATTATTTGGAGCTTTCGAAATTTGTTTGCTTGTAAGATGACTATGGGGTCAGAACACACTTCGTTCCCCAAGTTGAAGAGTCAGACCTCTCCCAAAGTGTGGCCATGGAAGCGTCAACTCGCAAGCAGTGTTTTGAGAGAAAAAAACTACATCCGCGGAGATGGTCATTTTGCAATAATCCCCCTCAACCATCCTGAGATCGTGTGATCATTTGGAGCTTTGGAAATTTGATTGCTTGTACGATGACTATGGGGTCAAAAACCACTTCGTTCCCCAAATGGAAGAGTCAGACCCCGCTCAAAGTGTGCCCCTGGAAGCGTCCACTCGCAAGGAGTGTTTTGAGAGGAAAAAACTCCATCCGCGGAGGTACTCATTTTGCAATAATCCCCCTCAAACGTCCGGAGATCCGGTGATTATTTGGAGTTTTGGACCTTTGATTGCTTGCACAATGACTATGGGGCCAAAACGCACTTTGTTCCCCAAATTGGAGAATCAGACCTCTCCCAAAGTGTGCCCCTGGAAGCGTCAACTCGCAAGGAGCGATTTGAGAGGAAAAAACTCCATCCGCGGACGTACTCATTTTGCAATAAACCCCTCCAAAGGTGCGGAGATCGTGTGATTATTTGGAGCTTTGGAAATTTGATTGCTTGTACGATGACAATGGGGTCAAAACACACTTGGTTCCCCAAATGCTGAGTCAGACCCCGCTCAAAGTGTGCCCCTGGAAGCGTCCATTCGCAAGGAGTGTTTTGAGAGAAAAAAAACTCCATCCGCGGAGGTACTCATTTTGCAATAAACCACTGCAAACGTCCAGAGCCCGGGTGATTATTTGGAGCTTTCGAAATTGGATTGCTTGTAGGATGACTCTGGGGTCAAAACACACTTCGTTCCCCAAATTGAAGAATCAGACCTCTCCCAAAGTGTGGCCATGGAAGCGTCAACTCGCAAGGAGTGATTTGAGAGGAAAAAACTACATCCGCGGAGGTAGTCATTTTGCAATAATCCCTCTCAAACGTCCGGAGATCGTGTGATTGTTTGGAGCTTGGGAAATTTGATTGCTTGTACGATGACTATGGGGTCAAAACACAGTTCGTTCCCCAAATGGAAGAGTCAGACCCCGCTCAAAGTTTGCCCATGGAAGCGTCCGATCGCAAGGAGTGTTTAGAGAGAAAAAAAACTCCATCCGCGAAGGTACTCATTTTGCAATAATCCCCTTCAAACGTCCCGAGACCGGGTGATTATTTGGAGCTTTGGAAATTTGATTGCTTGTAGGATGACTCTGGGGTCAAAACACACTTCGTTCCCCAAATTGAAGAACCAGACCCCGCTGAAAGTGTGGCCATGGAAGCGTCAACTCGCAAGGAGTGTTTAGAGACAAAAAAATCCCATCCGCGGAGGTACTCATTTTGCAATAATCCCCCTCGAACGTCCTGAGGTTGTGTGATTATTTGGAGCTTTGGAAATTTGATTGCTTGTACGATGACTATGGGGTCAAAACACACTTCGTTCCCCAAATTGAAGAGTCAGACCCCGCTGAAAGTGTGCCCATGGAAGCGTCAACTCGCAAGGCGTGTTTTGAGAGAAAAAAACTCCATCCGCGGGGGTACTCATTTTGCAATAATTCCCCTCGAACGTCTTGAGATCGTGTGATTATTTGGAGCTTTGGAAATTTGATTGCTTGTACGATGACTATGGGGTCAAAACACACTTCGTTCCCAAAATTGAAGAGTCAAACCCCGCTCAAAGTGTTCCCCTGGAAGCGTCCACTCGCAAGGAGCGTTTTGGGGAAAAAAAACTCCATCCGCGGAGGTACTCATTTTGCAATAAACCCCTTGAAACGTCCCGAGACCGGGTGATTATTTGGAGCTTTTGAAATTTGTTTGCTTGTAAGATGACTATGGGGTCAAAACACACTTCGTTCCCCAAGTTGAAGAGTCAGACCTCTCCCAAAGTGTGGCCATGGAAGCGTCAACTCGCAAGGAGTGTTTTGAGAGAAAAAAACTACATCCGCGGAGGTAGTCATTTTGCAATAATCCCCCTCAACCGTCCGGAGATGGTGTGATTATTTGGAGCTTTGGAAATTTGATTGCTTGTAGGATGACTACGCAGTCAAAACACACTTCGTTCCCCAAATGGAAGAGTCAGACCCCGCTCAAAATGTGCCCCTGGAAGCGTCCACTCGCAAGGAGCGTTTTGGGGAAGAAAAACTCCATCCGCGGAGGTACTCATTTTGTAATAATCCCCTTCAAACGTGCGGAGATCGTGTGATTATTTAGAGCTTTGGAAATTTGATTGCTTGTACGATGACTATGGGGTCCAAACACACTTCGTTCCCCAGATTAAAGAGTCAGACCCCGCTCAAAGTGTGCCCCTGGAAGCGTCAACTCGCAAGAAGCGTTTTGGGGAACAAAAACTCCATCCGCGGAGGTACTCGTTTTGTAATAAACCCCTTCAAACGTCCCGAGACCGGGTGATTATTTGGAGCTTTCGAAATTGGATTGCTTGTAGGATGACTCTGGGGTCAAAACACACTTCGTTCCCCAAATTGAAGAATCAGACCTCTCCCAAAGTGTGGCCATGGAAGCGTCAACTCGCAAGGAGTGTTTTGAGAGGAAAAAACTACATCCGCAGAGGTACTCATCTTGCAATAATCCCCCTCAAACGTCCGGAGATCGTGTGATTATTTGGAGCTTGGGAAATTTGATTGCTTGTACAATGACTATGGGGTCAAAACACACGTCGTTCCCCAAATGGAAGAGTCAGACCCCGCTCAAAGTTTGCCCATGGAAGCGTCCACTCGCAAGGATTGTTTTGAAAGAAAAAAAACTCCATCCGCGAAGGTACTCATTTTGCAATAATCCCCTTCAAACGTCCCGAGACCGGGTGATTATTTGGAGCTTTGAAAATTTGATTGCTTGTAGGATGACTCTGGGGTCAAAACACACTTCGTTCCCCAAATTGAAGAGGCAGACCTCTCACAAAGTGTGGCGATGGAAGCGTCAACTCGCAAGGAGTGTTTTGAGAGAAAAAAACCCCATCCGCGGAGGTACTCATTTTGCAATGATCCCCCTCGAACGTCCTGAGGTCGTGTGATTATTTGGAGCTTTGGAAATTTGATTGCTTGTACGATGACTATGGGGTCAAAACACACTTCGTTACCCAAATTGAAGAGTCAGACCCTGCTGAAAGTGTGCCCATGGAAGCGTCAACTCGCAAGGCGTGTTTTGAGAGAAAAAAACTCCATCCGCGGGGGTACTCATTTTGCAATAATCCCCCTCGAACGTCTTGAGATCGTGTGATTATTTGGAGCTTTGGAAATTTGATTGCTTGTACGATGACTATGGGGTCAAAACACACTTCGTTCCCCAAATTGAAGAGTCAGACCCCGCTCAAAGTGTGCTCCTGGAAGCGTCAACTCGCAGGGAGCGTTTTGGGAGAAAAAAACTCCATCCGCGGAGGGAATCGTTTTGCAATAATCCCCTTCAAACGTCCCGAGACCGTGTGATTATTTGGAGCTTTGGAAATTTGTTTGCTTGTACGATGACTCTGGGGTCAAAACACACTTCGTTCCCCGAATTGAAGAGTCAGACTCCGCTCGAAGTGTGCCCCTGGAAGCGTCAACTCGCGAGGAGTGTTTTGAGAGAAAAAAACTTCATCCGCGTTGGTACTCATTTTGTAATAAACCCCTTCAAACGTGCGGAGATCATGTGATTATTTGGAGCTTTGGAAATTTGATTGCTTGTACGATGACTATGGGGTCAAAACACACTTCGTTCCCCAAATTGAAGAGTCAGACCCCGCTCAAAGTGTGCCCCTCGAAGCGTCAACTCGCGAGGAGTGTTTTGAGAGAAAAAAACTTCATCCGCGGAGGTACTCATTTTGCAATAATCCCCTTCAGACCTCCCGGGACGGTGTGATTATTTGGAGCTTTGGAAATTTGTTTGCTTGTAGGATGACTCTGGGGTCAAAACACACTTCGTTCCCAAAGTTGAAGAGTCAGACCCCCCTCGAAGTGTGCCCCTGGAAGCGTCAACTCGCGAGGAGTGTTTTGAGAGAAAAAAACTCCATCCGCGGAGGTATTCATTTTGTAATAAACCCCTTCAAACGTGCGGAGATCGTGTGATTATTTGGAGCTTTGGAAATTTGATTGCTTGTCTGATTGCTATGGAGTGAAAACACACTTCATTCCCCAAATTGACGAATCAGACCTCTCCCAAAGTGTGCCCCTGGAAGCGTCAACTCGCAAGGAGCGTTTTGGGAGAAAGAAACTCCATCCGCGGCGGTACTCATTTTGTAATAATCCCCTTCAAACATTCCGAGACCGTGTGATTATTTGGAGCTTTGGAAATTTGATTGCTTGTAGGGTGACTCTGGGGTCAAAACACACCTCGTTCCCCAAGTTGAAGAGTCAGACCCCGCTCAAAGTGTGCCCCTGGAAGCGTCAACTCGCAAGGAGTGTCTCGAGAGGAAAAAACTCCATCCGCGGAGGGACTCATTTTGCAATAATCCCCCTCAAACGTCCAGAGATGCGGTGATTATTTGGAGCTTTGGAAATTTGATTGCCTGTAGGATGACTCTGGAGTCAAAACACACTTCGCTCCCCAAATGGAAATCAGACCCCGCTCAAAGTGTGCCCATGGAAGCGTCAACCCGCAAGGAGCGTTTTTGGAGAAAAAAACTGCATCCGTGGAGGGACTTGTTTTGCAATAATCCCCTTCAAACGTCCGGAGACCGTGTGATTATTTGGAGCTTTGGAAATTTGATTGCTTGTAGGATGACTCTGGGGTCAAAACACACTTCGTTCCCCAAATTGAAGAGTCACACCCCGCCCAAAGTGTGCCCCTCGAAGCGTCAACTCGCAAGGAGCGTTTTGAGAGGAAAAAACTTCATCCGCGGAGGTACTCATTTTGTAATAAACCCCTTCAAACGTGCGGAGATCGTGTGATTATTTGGAGCTTTGGAAATTTGATTGCTTGTACGATGACTATGCGGTCAAAACACACTTCGTTCCCCAAATTGAAGAATCAGACCTCTCCCAAAGTGTGGCCATGGAAGCGTCAACTCGCAAGGAGCATTTTGGCAGAAAAAAACTCCATCCGCGGATGGACTCATTTTGCAATAAACCCCTTCAAACGTCCGGAGATCGTGTGTTTATTTGGAGCTTTGGAAATTTGATTGCTTGTACGATGACTTTGGGGTCAAAACACACTTCGTTCCCGAAATTGAAGAATCAGACCTCTCCCAAAGTGTGCCCATGGGAACGTCAACTCGCAAGGATCCCTATGAGAGAAAAAAACTCCATCCGCGGAGGGACTCATTTTGCAATAAATCCCTTCAAACGTGCGGAGATCGTGTTATTATTTGGAGCTTTGGAAATTTGATTGCTTGTACGATTACTATGGGGTCAACACAAACTTCGTTCCCCAAATTGAAGAGTCAGACCCCGCTCAAAGTGTGCCCCTGGAAGCGTCCACTCGCAAGGAGCGATTTGAGAGGAAAAAACTCCATCCGCGGAGGGACTAATTTTGTAATAAACCCCTTCAAACGTGCGGAGATCGTGTGATTATTTGGAGCTTTGGAAATTTGATTGGTTGTACGATGAGTATGGGGTCAAAACACACTTCGTTCCCCAAATTGAAGAGTGAGACTCCGCTCAAACTGTGGTCGTGGAAGCGTCAACTCGCAAGGAGCGTTTTGGGAGAAAAATACTCCTTGCGCGGAGGGACTCATTTTGCAATAATCCCCCTCAAAGGTCCGGAGATCGTGTGATTATTTGGAGCTTTGGAAATTTCATTGCTTGTAGGATGACTCTGGGGTCAAAACACACTTCGTTCCCCAAATTGAAGAATCAGACCTCTCCCAAAGTGTGGCCATGGAAGCATCAACTCGCAAGGAGGGTTTTCAGAGAAAAAACTCCATCCGCGGAGGGACTCGTGTGGCAATAATCCCCTTCAAACGTCCGGAGATTGTGTGATTATTTGGCGCTTTGCAAATTTGATTGCTTGTACGATTACTATGGGGTCAAAACGCACTTCGTTCCCCAAATTGAAGAATCAGACCTCTCCCCCAAGTGTGCCCATGGAGGCGTCAACTTGCAAGGAGCGTTTTGAGAGGCAAAAACTCCATTCGCGGAAGTACTCATTTTGCAATAATCCCCTTCAAACATCCGGAGATCCGGTGATTTTTTGGAACTTTGGAAATTTGATTGCTTGTACCCTGACTATAGGGTCCAAACACACTTCGTTCCCCAAGTGGAAGAGTCAGACCCCGCTCAAAGTGTGCCCCTGGAAGCGTCAACTCGCAAGGAGTGTTTTGGGAGAAAAAAACTCCATCCGCGGAGGTACTCATTTTGCAAAAATCCCCCTCAACCATCCGGAGATCGTGTGATTATTTGGTGCTTTGGAAATTTGATTGCTTGTAGGATGACTCTGGAGTCAAAACACACTTCGTTCCCCAAATTGAAGAATCAAACCTCTCCCAAAGTGTGCCCATGGAAGCGTC
Source organism: Eutreptiella sp. 'Long Island Sound 2002' (assembly GCA_964036045.1). Classification (NCBI taxonomy): domain Eukaryota; phylum Euglenozoa; class Euglenophyceae; order Eutreptiales; family Eutreptiaceae; genus Eutreptiella; species Eutreptiella sp. 'Long Island Sound 2002'. Next base: position 36,710,703 of record OZ038387.1, on the reverse strand, counting down.
AACTCGCAAGGAGTGTTTTCCGAGAACAAAACTCCATCCGTGGAGGTACTCATTTTGCAATAATCCCCTTCAAACGTGCGGAGATCGTGTGATTATTTGGACCTTTGGAAATTTGATTGTTTGTACGATGACTATGGGGTCAAAACAAACTTCGTTCCCAAAATTGAAGAGTCACACCCCGCTCAAAGTGTGCCCCTGGAAGCGTCAACTCGCAAGGAGCGTTTTGGGAGAAAAAAACTCCATCCGCGGACGGACTCCTTTTGCAATAATCCCCTTCAAACGTCCCGAGACGGTGTGATTATTTGGAGCTTTGGAAATTTGATTGCTTGTATGATGACTATGGGGTCAAAACACACTTTGTTCTCCAAGTGGAAGAGTCAGACCCTGCTCAAACTGTGGCCGTGGGGAAAAAAAACTCCATCAGCGGAGGGACTCATTCTGCAATAATCCCCTTCAAACGTGCAGAGATCGTGTGATTATTTGGACCTTTGGAAATTTGATTGTTTGTACGATGACTATGGGGTCAAAACAAATCTCGTTCCCCTAATTGAAGAGTCACACCCCGCTCAAAGTGTGCCCCTGGAAGCGTCAACTCGCAAGGAGCGTTTTGGGGGGAAAAACTCCATCCGCGGAGGTACTCATTTTGCAATAATCCCCTTGAAACGTCCGGAGATCGTGTGATTATTTGGAGCTTTGGAAATTTGATTGCTTGTACGATGACTTTTGGGTCAAAACACACTTCGTTCCCCAAATTGAAGAATCAGACCTCTCCCAAAGTGTGCCCATGGAAGCGTCAACTCGCAGGGAGCGATTTGAGAGGAAAATACTCCATCCCCGGAGGTACTCGTTTTGTAATAGACCTCTTCAAACGTCCGGAGATCTGGTGATTATTTGGAGGTTTGGAACTTTGATTGCTTGTACGATGACTATGGGGCCAAAACACACTTTGTTCCCCAAATTGAAGAATCAGACCTCTCCCAAAGTGTGCCCATGGAAGTGTCAACTCGCAAGGAGCGATTGGAGAGGAAAAAACTCCATCCCTGGAGGTACTGATTTTGTAATAATCCCCTTCAAACGTCTGGAGATTGTGTGATTATTTGGAGCTTCCGAAATTTGATTGCTTGTACGATGACTTTGGGGTCAAAACACACTTCGTTCCCCAAATTGAAGAGTCAGACCCCGCTCAAAGTGTGCCTCTGGAAGCGTCAACTCGCAAGGAGCGTTTTGGGGGGAAAAAAACCCATCCGCGGCAGTACTCATTTTGCAACAATCCCCTTCAAACGTCCAGAGATCTGGTGCCTATTTGGCGCCGTGGAAATTTGATTGCTTGTACGATGACTATGGGGTCAAAACACACTTCGTTCCCCAAATTGAAGAGTCAGACCCCGCTCAAAGTGTGCCCCTGGAAGCGTCAAGGTCGCAAGGAGTGTTTTGAGAGAAAAAAGTTCCATCCGCGGAGGTACTCATTTTGTAATAAACCCCTTCAAACGTCCGGAAATCGTGTGATTATTTGGAGGTTTGGAAATTTGATTGGCTGTACGATGACTATGGGGTCGAAACACACTTCGTTCCCCAAATTGCAGTGTCAGACCCCGCTCAAAGTGTGCCCCTCGAAGCGTCTACTCGCAAGGAGTTTTTTGAGAGAAAAAAAACTCCATCCGCGGCGGTACTCATTTTGCAAAAAACCCCCACAAAGGTGCGGAGATCGTGTGATTTTTTGAATCTTTGACAATTTGATTGCCTGTACCATGACCATGGGGTCAAAACACACTTCGTTCCCCAAATTGAAGAGTCAGACCCCGCTCAAAGTGTGCGCCTGGAAGCGTCAACTCGCAAGGAGCGATTTGAGAGGAAAAAACTCAATCCGCGGAGGTACTGATTTTGCAATAATCCCCTTCAAACGTCCAGAGATCCGGTGATTATTTGGAGCTTTGGAAATTTGATTGCTGGTACAATGATTATGGGATCAAAACACACTTCGTTCCCCAAATTGAAGAGTCAGACCCCGCTCAAAGTGTGCGCCTGGAAGCGTCAACTCGCAAGGAGTGTTTTGAAAGAAAAAAACTCCATCCGCCGAGGTACTCATTTTGTAATAAGCCCTTCAAACGTGCGGAGATCGTGTGATTATTTGGAGCTTTGGAAATTTGATTGCTTGTACGATTACTATGGGGTCAAAACACACTTCGTTCCCCAAAATGAAGAATCAGACCCCTCCCAAAGTGTGCTGCTGGAAGCGTCAACTCGCAAGGAGCGATTTCAGAGGAAAAAACTCAATCCGCGGAGGTACTGATTTTGCAATAATCCCCTTCAAACGTCCAGAGATCCGGTGATTATTTGGAGCTTTGGAAATTTGATTGCTTGTAGGATGACTATGGGGCCGAAACACACTTCGTTCCCCAAATTGAAGAATCAGACCTCCCCCAAACCGTGGCCATGGAAGCGTCAACTCGCAAGGAGCGATTTGAGAGGAAAAAATTCCATCCGCGGAGGTACTCATTTTGTAATAATTGCCTTCAAATGTCCGGAGATCCGGTGATTATTTGGAGCTTTGGAAATTTGATTGCTTGTACGATGACTTTGGGCTCAAAACACACTTCGTTCCCCAAATTGAAGAATGAGACCTCTCCCAAACCGTGGTCATTGAGACGTCAACTCGCAAGGAGTGTTTTGAGAGAAAAAAACTCCATCCGCGGAGGTACTCATTTTGCAATAAACCCCTTCAAACGTCCGGAGATCGTGTGATTCTTCGGAGGTTTGGAAAGTTGATTGCTTGTACGATGACTATGGGGTCAAAACACACTTCGCTCCCCAAATTGCACTGTCAGACCCCGCTCAAAGTGTGCCCTTGGAAGCGTCTACTCGCAAGGAGCCTTTTGAGAGAAAAAAACCTCCATCCGCGGAGGTACTCATTTTGCAATAAACCCCTTCAAAGGTGCGGAGATCGTGTGATTATTTGGAGCTTTGGAAATTGGATTGCTTCTACCATGACTATGGGGTCAAAAGACACTTCTTTCCCCAAATTGAAGAGTCGGACCCCGCTCAAAGTGTGCGCCTGGAAGCGTCAACTCGCAAGGAGTGTTTTGAGAGAAAAAAGTTCCATCCGCGGAGGTACTCATTTTGTAATAAACCCCTTCAAACGTCCGGAGATGGTGTGATTATTTGGAGCTTTGGAAATTTGATTGCTTGTACGATTACTATGGCGTCAAAACACACTTCGTTCCCCAAATTGAAAAATCAGAACTCTCCCAAAGTGTGCCCATGGAAGCGTCAACTCGCAAGGAGCGATTTGAGAAGAAAAAACTCCATCCGCGGAGGTATTCATTTTGCAATAATCCCCTTCAAACGTCCCGAGATCTAGTGATTATTTGGCGCTCTATAAATTATATTGCTTGTACGATGACTATGGGGTCAAAACACACTTCGTTCCCCAAATTGAAGAGTCAGACCCCGCTCAAAGTGTGCGCCTGGAAGCGTCAACTCGCAAGGAGTGTTTTGAGAGAAAAAAACTCCTTCCGCCGAGGTACTCATTTTGTAATAAAACCCTTCAAACGTGCGGAGATCGTGTGATTATTTGGAGCTTTGGAAATTTGATTGCTTGTACGATTACTATGGGGTCAAAGCACACTTCGTTCCCCAAATTGAAGAATGAGACCTCTCCCGAACCGTGGCCATGGAAGCGTCAACTCGCAAGGAGTGTTTTGAGAGAAAAAAAGTCCATCCGCGGAGGTACTCATTTTGCAATAAACCCCTTCAAACGTGCGGAGATCATGTGATTATTTGGAGGTTTTGGAAATTTGATTGGTTGTACGAGGACTATGGGGCCAAAACACACTTTGTTCCCCAAATTGAAGAATAGGACCTCCCCCAAACCGTGGCAATGGAAGCGTCAACTCGAAAGGAGCGATTTGAGAGGAAAAGACTCCATCCGTGGAGGTGCTGATTTTGCCATAATCCCCCTAGAACGTCCGGAGGTCGTGTGATTATTTGGAGCTTTGATAATTTGATTGCTTGTACGATGACTATGGAGCCAAAACACACTTCGTTCCCCAAACTGAAGAATCAGACCTCCCCCAAAGTGTGCCCATGGAAGCGTCAACTCGCAAGGAGCGATTTGAGAGAAAAAAAGTCCATCCGCGGAGGTACTCATTTTGTAATAATCCCCTTCAAATGTCCGGAGATCCGGTGATGATTTGGAGCTTTGGAAATTTGATTGCTTGTACGATGACTATGGGGTCAAAACACACTTCGTTCCCCAAATTGAAGAATGAGACCTCTCCCGAACCGTGGCCATGGAAGCGTCAACTCGCAAGGAGTGTTTTGAGAGAAAAAAATTCTATCCGCTGAGGTACTCATTTTGCAATAAACCCCTTCAAACGTGCGGAGATCATGTGATTATTTGGAGGTTTTGGAAATTTGATTGGTTGTACGATGACTATGGGGTCAAAACACACTTCGTTCCCCAAATTGCAGAGTCATACCCCGCTCAAAGTGTGCCCCCGGAAGCGTCTACTCGCAAGCAGTGTTTTGAAAGAAAAAAACTCCATCCGCGGAGGTACAAATTTAGCAATAACCCCTTCAAATGTCCGGAGATCCGGTGATTATTTGGAGCTTTGGAAATTTGATTGCTTGTACGATTACTATGAGGGCAAAACACACTTCCTTCTCCAAATTCGAGAATCAGACCTCTCCCAAAGTGTGCCCCTGGAAGCGTCAACTCGCAAGGAGCGTTTTGGGAAAAAGAAACTCCATCCGCGGAGGGACTCGTTTTGCAATAATCCCCTTCAAACATCCCGAGACCGTCTGATTATTCGGAGCTTCGGAAATTTCATTGCTTGTAGGATGACTCTGGAGTCAAAACACACTTCGTTCCCCACGTTGAAGAGTCAGATCTCTCCCAAAGTGTGGCCATGGAAGCGTCAACTCGCAAGGAGCGTTTTGGAAGAAAAAAACTCCATCCGTGGAGGTACTCATTTTGCAATAATCCCCCTCAAACGTCCGGAGATCGTGTGATAATTTGGAGCTTTGTAAATTTGATTGCTTGTACGATGGCTATGGGGCCAAAACACATTTCGTTCCCCAAATTGAAGAGTCAGACCCCGCTCAAAGTGTGCTTTTGGAAGCGTCAACTCGCAAGGAGTGTTTTGGGAGAAAAAAGTTCCATCCGCGGAGGTACTCATTTTGTAATAAAACCGTTCAAACGTGCGGAGATCGTGTGATTATTTGGAGCTTTGGAAATTTGATTGGTTGTACGATGACTATGGGGTCAAAACACACTTCGTTCCCCAAATTGCAGAGTGAGACCCCGCTCAAAGTGTGCCCCTGGAAGCCCCTACTCGCAAGCAGTTTTTTGAGAGAAAAAAAGTCCATCCGCGGAGGTACTCATTTTGCAATAAACCCCTTCAAAGGTGCGGAGATCGTGTGATTATTTGGAGCTTTGAAAATTTGATTGCTTGTACGATTACTATGGGGTCAAAACACACTTCATTCCCCAAATTGAAGAATCAGACCTCTCCCAAAGTGTGCCCATGGAAGCGTCAACTCGCAAGGAGCGATTTGAGAAGAAAAAACTCCATCCGCGGAGGTACTCATTTTGCAATAATCCCCTTCAAACCCCCCCGAGATCTGGTGATTATATAGCGCTCTGGAAATTTTATTGCTTGTACGATGACTATGGGGTCAAAAAACACTTCGTTCCCCAAATTGAAGAGTCAGACCCCGCTCAAAGTGTGCGCCTGGAAGCGTCAACTCGCAAGGAGTGTTTTGAGAGAGAAAAACTCCATCCGCCGAGGTACTCATTTTTGCAATAAACCCCTTCAAACGTCCGGAGATCGTGTGATTATTTGGAGCTTTGGAAATTTGATTGCTTGTACGATTACTATGGGGTCAAAACACACTTCGTTCCCCAAAATGAAGAATCAGACCCCTCCCAAAGTGTGCCAATGGAAGCGTCAACTCGCAAGGAGCGATTTCAGAGGAAAAAACTCCATCCGCGGAGGTACTGTTTTTGCAATAATCCCCTTCAAACGTCCAGAGATCCGGTGATTATTTGGAGCTTTGGAAATTTGATTGCTTGTACGATGACTATGGGGCCAAAACACACTTCGTTCCCCAAATTGAAGAATCAAACCTCCCCCAAACTGTGGTTATGGAAGCGTCAACTCGCAAGGAGCGATTTGAGAGGAACAAATTCCATCCGCGGAGGTACTCATTTTGTAATAATCCCCTTCAAATGTCCGGAGATCCTGTGATTATTTGGAGCTTTAGAAATTCTATTGCTTGTACGATGACTTTGGGGTCAAAACACACTTCGTTCCCCAAATTGAAGAGTCAGACCCCGCTCAAAGTGTGCCTCTGGAAGCGTCAACTCGCAAGGAGTGTTTTGAGAGAAAACAACTCCATCCGCGGAGGTACTCATTTTGCAATAATCCCCATCAAACATCCGGAGATCGTGTGATTATTTCGAGCTTTGGGAATTTGATTTCTTGTACGATGACTATGGGGTCAAAACACACTTCGTTCCCGAAATTGAAGAATGAGACCTCTCCCAAACCGTCGCCATGGAAGCGTCAACTCGCAAGGAGCGATTTGAGAGGAAAAAACTCCATCCGCGGAGGTACTCATTTTGCAATAAACCCCTTCAAACGTCAGGAGATCCGGTGATTATTTGGAGCTTTGGAAATTTGATTGCTTGTACGATGACTTTGGGGTCAAAACACACTTCGGTCCCCAAATTGAAGAGTCAGACCCCGCTCAAATTGTGCCTCTGGACGCGTCAACTCGCAAGGAGTGTTTTGAGAGAAAAAAACTCCATCCGCGGAGGTACTCATTTTGCAATAAACCCCTTCAAACGTGCGGAGACCATGTGATTATTTGGAGCTTTGGAAATTTGATTGCTTGTACGATGACTATGGGGTCAAAACACACTTCGTTCCCCAAATTGAAGAATCAGACCTCTCCCAAAGTGTGCCAATGGAAGCGTCAACTAGCAAGGAGCGATTTGAGAAGAAAAAACTCCATCCGCGGAGGTAGTCATTTTGCAATAATCCCCTTCAAACGCCCCGAGATCTGGTGATTATTTGGCGCTCTGGAAATTGTATTGCTTGTACGATGACTATGGGGTCAAAACACACTTCGTTCCCCAAATTGAAGAGTCAGACCCCGCTCAAAGTGTGCGCCTGGAAGCGTCAACTCGCAAGGAGTGTTTGGAGAGACAAAGACCCCATCCGCCGAGGTACTCATTTTTGCGATGAACCCCTTCAAACGTCCGGAGATCGTGTGATTATTTGGAGCTTTGGAAATTTGATTGCTTGTACGATTACTATGGGGTCAAAACACACTTCGTTCCCCAAAATGAAGAATCAGACCCCTCCCAAAGTGTGCCCATGGAAGCGTCAACTCGCAAGGAGCGATTTGAGAGGAAAAAACTCCATCCGCGGAGGTACTGATTTTGCAATAATCCCCTTCAAACGTCCAGAGATCCGGTGATTATTTGGAGCTTTGGAAATTTGATTGCTTGTACGATGACTATGGGGCCAAAACACACTTCGTTCCCGAAATTGAAGAATCAGACCTCCCCCAAACTGTGGCCATGGAAGCGTCAACTTGCAAGGAGCGATTTGAGAGGAAAAAATTCCATCCGCGGAGGTACTCATTTTGTAATAATCCCCTTCAAATGTCCGGAGATCCTGTGATTATTTGGAGCTTTGGAAATTTGATTGCTTGTACAATGACTTTGGGGTCAAAACACACTTCGTTCCCCAAATTGAAGAGTCAGACCCCGCTCAAAGTGTGGCCTTGGAAGCGTCAACTCGCAAGGAGCGATTTGAGAGAAAAAAACTCCATCCGCGGAGGTACTCATTTTGCCATATTCCCCCTCAAACGTCCGGAGATCGTGTGATTATTTGGAGGTTTTGGAAATTTGATTGCTTGTACGATGACTATGGGGTCAGAACACACTTCGTTCCCAAAATTGACGAGTCAGACCCCGCTCAAAGTGTGCCCCTGGAAGCGTCAACTCGCAAGGAGTGTTTTGAGAGAAAAAAATTCCATCCGCGGAGGTACTCATTTTGCAATAAACCCCTTCAAACGTGCGGAGATCGTGTGATTATTTGGAGGTTTGGAAATTTGATTGGTTGTACGATCACTATGGGGTCAAAACACACTTCGTTCCCCAAATTGCAGAGTCATACCCCGCTCAAAGTGTGCCCCTGGAAGCGTCTACTCGCAAGGAGTGTTTTGAGAGAAAAAAACTCCATCCGCGGAGGGACTCGTTTTGCAATAGTCCCCCTCACACGTGCGGAGATCCGGTGATTATTTGGAGCTTTGGAAATTTGATTGCTTGTACGATTACTATGGGGTCAAAACACACTTCCTTCCCCAAATTTAAGAATCAGGCCTCTCCCAAAGTGTGCCCCTGGAAGCGTCAACTCGCAAGGAGCGTTTTGGGAAAAAGAAACTCCATCCGCGGAGGGACTCGTTTTGCAATAATCCCCTTCAAACGTCCCGAGATCTGGTGATTATTTGGCGCTCTGGAAATTTTATTGCTTGTACGATGACTATGGGGTCAAAACACACTTCGTTCCCCAAATTGAAGAGTCAGACCCCGCTCAAAGTGTGCGCCTGGAAGCGTCAACTCGCAAGGAGCGTTTTGAGAGAAAGAAACTCCATCCGCGGAGGTACTCATTTTGCAATAATCCCCCTCGAACATCCTGAGATCGTGTGATTATTTGGAGCTTTGGAAACTTGATTGCTTGTACGATGACTATGGGGTCAAAACACACTTCGTTCCCCCAAATTGCAGAGTCAGACCCCGCTCAAAGTGTGCCCCTGGAAGCGTCTACTGGCAAGGAGTTTTTTGAGAGAAAAAAAACTCCGTCCGCGGAGGTACTCATTTTGCAATAAACCCCATCAAAGGTGCGGAGATCGTGTGATTTTTTGGAGCTTTGACAATTTGATTGCTTGTACGATGACTATGGGGTCAAAACACACTTCGCTCCCCAAATTGAAGAGTCAGACCCCGCTCAAAGAGTGCATCTGGAAGCGTCAACTCGCAAGGAGTGTTTTGAGAGAAAAAAACTCCATCCGCGGAGGTACTCATTTTGCAATGATCCCCGTCAAACATCCGGAGATCGTGTGATTATTTGGAGCTTTGGAAATTTGATTGGTTGTACGATGACTATGGGGTCAAAACACACTTCCTTCCCCAAATTGAAGAATGAGACCTCTCTCAAACCGTGGCCATGGAAGCTTCAACTCGCAAGGAGCAATTTGAGAGGAAAAAACTCCATCCGAAGAGGTACTCATTTTGCAATAATCCCCTTCAAACGTCCGGAGATCCGGTTATTATTTGGAGCTTTGGAAATTTGATTGCTTGTACGATGACTTTGGGGTCAAAACACACTTCGTTCCCCAAATTGAAGAGTCAGGCCCCGCTCAAATTGTGCCTCTGGAAGCGTCAACTCGCAAGTAGTGTTTTGAGAGAAAAAAACTCCATCCGCGGAGGTACTCATTTTGCAATAAACCCCTTCAAATGTCCAGAGACCGTGTGATTATTCGGAGCTTTCGAAATTTGATTGGTTGTACAATGACTATGGGGTCAAAACACACTTCGTTTCCCAAATTGAAGGATGAGACCTCTCCCAAACCGTGGCCATGGAAGCATCAACTTGCAAGGAGCGATTTGAGAGAAAAAAACTCCATCCGCGGAGGTACTCATTTTGCCATAATCCCCCTCAAACGTCCGGAGATCGTGTGATTATTTGGAGCTTTGGTAATTTGATTGCTTGGACGATGACTATGGGGTCAAAACACACTTCGTTGCCCAATTTGAAGAGTCAGACCCCGCTCAAAGTGTGCCCCTGGAAGCGTCAACTCGCAAGGAATGTTTTGAGAGGAAAAAATTCCATCCGCGGAGGTACTCATTTTGCAATAAACCCCTTCAAACGTGCGGAGATTGTGTGATTATTTGGAAGTTTGGAAATTTGATTGCTTGTACGATTACTATGGGGTCAAAGCACACTCCCTTCCCCAAATTGAAGAATGAGGCCTCTCCCAAAGTGTGCCCCTGGAAGCGTCAACTCGCAAGGAGCGTTTTTGGAAAAAGAAACTCCATCCGCAGAGGGACTCATTTTGCAACAAACCTCTTCAAAGGTGCGGAGATGGTGTGGTTATTTGGAGCTTTGACAATTTGATTGCTTGTACGATGACTATGGGGTCAAAACACACTTTCTTCCCCAAATTGAAGAGTCAGACCCCGCTCAAAGTGTGCCCCCGGAAGCGTCAACTCGCAAGGAGTGTTTTGAGAGAAAGAGGTTCCATCCGCGGAGGTACTCATTTTGTAATAAACCCCTTCAAACGTCCAGAGAGCGTGTGATTATTTGGAGCTTTGAGAATTTGATTGCTTGTACGATTACTATGGGGTCAAAACACACTTCGTTCCCCAAATTGAAGAGTCAAACCCCGCTCAAAGTGTGCCCATGGAAGCGTCAACTCGCAAGGAGCGATTTGAGAGGAAAAAACTTCATCCGCGGAGGTACTCATTTTGCAACAATCTTCTTCAAACGTCCCGAGATCTGGTGATTATTTGGCGCTCTGGAAATTTTGTTGCTTGTACGATGACTATGGGGTCAAAACACACTTCGTTCCCCAAATTGAAGAGTCAGACCCCGCTCACAGTGTGCGCCTGGAAGCGTCAACTCGCAAGGAGCGTTTTGAGAGAAAAAAACTCCATCCGCGGAGGTACTCATTTTGCAATAATCCCCCTCAAACGTCCCGAGATCGTGTGATTATTTGGAGCTCTGGAAATTTGATTGCTTGTACGATGACTATGGGGTCAAAACACACTTCGTTTGCCCAAATTGCAGAGTCAGACCCCGCTCAAAGTGTGCCCCTGGAAGCGTCTACCTGCAAGCAGTTTTTTGAGAGAAAAAAACTCCATCCGCGAAGGTACTCATTTTGCAATAAACCCCTTCAAAGGTGCGGATATCGTGTGATTATTTGGAGCTTTGACAATTTGATTGCTTGTACGATGACTATGGGGTCAAAACACACTTCGTTCCCCAAATTGAACAGTCAGACCCCGCTCAAAGTGTGTCCCTGGAAGCGTCAACTCGCAAGGAGTGTTTTGAGAGAAAAAAGTTCCATCCGCGGAGGTACTCATTTTGTAATAAACCCCTTCAAACGTCCGGAGATCGTGTGAATATGTGGAGGTTTGGAAATTTGATTGGTTGTACGATGACTATGGGGTCAAAGCACACTTCGTTCCCCAAATTGCAGAGTCATACCCCGCTCAAAGTGTGCATCTGGAAGCGTCAACTCGCAAGGAGTGTTTTGAGACAAAAAAACTCCATCCGCGGAGGTACTCATTTTGCAATAAACTTCTTCAAAGGTGCGGATATCGTGTGATCATTTGGAGCTTTGACAATTTGATTGCTTGTACGATGACTATGGGGTCAAAACACACTTCGTTCCCCAAATTGAAGAGTCAGACCCCGCTCAAAGTGTGCATCTGGAAGCGTCAACTCGCAAGGAGTGTTTTGAGAGAAAAAAACTCCATCCGCGGAGGTACTCATTTTGCAATAAACCCCTTCAAACGTGCGGAGATCGTGTGATTATTTGGCGGTTTGGAAATTTGATTGGTTGTACGATCACTATGGGGTCAAAACACACTTCGTTCCCCAAATTGCAGAGTCATACCCCGCTCAAAGTGTGCCCCTGGAAGCGTCTACTCGCAAGGAGTGTTTTGAGAGAAAAAAACTCCATCCGCGGAGGGACTCGTTTTGCAATAGTCCCCCTCACACGTGCGGAGATCCGGTGATTATTTGGAGCTTTGGAAATTTGATTGCTTGTACGATTACTATGGGGTCAAAACACACTTCCCTCCCCAAATTGAAGAATCAGCCCTCTCCCAAAGTGTGCCCCTGGAAGCGTCAACTCGCAAGGAGCGGTTTGGGAAAAGGAAACTCCATCCGCGGAGGGACTCATTTTGCAACAAACCCCTTCAAAGGTGCGGAGATCGTGTGATTGTTTGGAGCTTTGAAAAATTGATTGCTTGTACGATTACTATGGGGTCAAAGCACACTTCGTTCCCCAAATTGAAGAATCAGACCTCTCCCAAAGTGCGCCCATGGAAGCGTCAACTCGCAAGGAGCGATTTGAGAGGAAAAAACTTCATCCGCAGAGGTACTCATTTTGCAACAATCCCCTTCAAACGCCCCGAGATCTGGTGATTATTTGGCGCTCTGGAAATTTTATTGCTTGTACGATGACTATGGGGTCAAAACACAGTTCGTTCCTCAAATTGAAGAGTCAGACCCCGCTCAAAGTGTGCCTCTGGAAGCGTCTACTCGCAAGCAGTTTTTTGAGAGAAAAAAACTCCATCTGCGGAGGTACTCATTTTGCAATAAACCCCTTCAAACATCCGGAGATCGTATGATTATTTGGAGCTTTGGAAATTTGATTGCTTGTACGATGACTATGGGGTCAAAACACACTTCGTTCCCCGAATTGAAGAATGAGACCTCTCCCAAACCGTGGCCATGGAAGTGTCAACTCGCAAGGAGCGATTCGAGAGGAAAACCTCCATCCGCGGAGGTACTCATTTTGCAATAATCCCCTTCAAACGTCCGGAGATTGTGTCATTATTTGGAGCTTTGACTATTTGATTGCTTGTACGATGACTATGGGGTCAAAACACACTTCGTTCCCCAAATTGAAGAGTCAGACCCCGCTCAAAGTGTGCCTCTGGAAGCGTCAACTCGCAAGGAGTGTTTTGAGACAAAGAAACTCCATCCGCGGAGGTACTCATTTTGCAATAATCCCCATCAGACATCCGGACATCGTGTGATTGTTTGGAGCTTTGGAAATTTGATTGCTTGTACGATGACTATGGGGTCAAAACACACTTCGTTCCCCAAATCGAAGAATGAGACCTCTCCCAAACCGTCGCCATGGAAGCGTCGACTCGCAAGGAGCGATTTGAGAGGAAAAAACTCCATCCGCGGAGGTACTCATTCTGCAATAATCTCCTTCAAACGTCCGGAGATCGGGTTATTATTTAGAGCTTTGGAAATTTGATTGCTTGTACGATGACTTTGGGGCCAAAACACACTTCGTTCCCCAAATTGAAGAGTCAGACCCTGCTTCAAATTGTGCCTCTGGAAGCGTCAACTTGCAAGGAGTGTTTTGAGAGAAAAAAGTTCCATCCGCGGAGGTACTCATTTTGCACTAAACCCCTTCAAACGTCCCGGGACGGTGTGATTATTCGGAGCTTTGGAAATTTGATTGGTTGTACGATGACTATGGGGTCAAAACACACTTCGTTCCCCAAATTGAAGAATGAGACCTCTCCCAAAGTGTGGCCATGGAAGCGTCAACTCGCAAGGAGCGATTTGAGAGAAAAAAACTCCATCCGCGGAGGTACTCATTTTGCCATAATCCCCCTCAAACGTCCGGAGATCCGGTTATTATTTGGAGCTTTGGAAATTTGATTGCTTGTACGATGACTTTGGGGTCAAAACACACTTCGTTCCCCAAATTGCAGAGTCAGACCCCGCTCAAAGTGTGCCCCTGGGAGCGTCTACTCGGAAGCAGCTTTTCGAGAGAGAAAAACTCCCTCCGCGGAGGTACTCATTTTGCAATAAACCCCTTCAAAGGTGCGGAGATCGTGTGATTATTTGATGCTTTGACAATTTGATTGCTTGTATGATGACTATGGGGTCAAAACACACTTCGTTCCCCAAATTGAAGAGTCAGACCCCGCTCAAAGTGTGCCCCTGGAAGCGTCAACTCGCAAGGAGTGTTTTGAGAGAAAAAGTTCCATCCGCGGAGGTACTCATTTTGTAATAAACCCCTTCAAACGTCCGGAGATCGTGTGATTATATGGAGCTTTGGAAATTTGATTGCTTGTACGATGACTATGGGGTCAAAACACACTTCGTTCCCCGAATTGAAGAATGAGACCTCTCCCAAACCGTGGCCATGGAAGTGTCAACTCGCAAGGAGCGATTCGAGAGGAAAAACTCCATCCGCGGAGGTACTCATTTTGCAATAATCCCCTTCAAACGTCCGGAGATCCGGTTATTATTTGGAGCTTTGGAAATTTGATTGTTTGTACGATGACTTTGGGGTCAAAACACACTTTGTTCCCCAAATTGAAGAGTCAGACCCCGCTCAAATTGTGCCTCTGGAAGCGTCAACTCGCAAGGAGTGTTTTGAGAGAAAAAAACTCCATCCGTGGAGGTACTCATTTTGCAATAATCCCCATCAAACATCCGGAGATCGTGTGATTATTTGGAGCTTTGGAAATTTGATTGCTTGTACGATGACTATGGGGTCAAAACACACTTCGTTCCCCAAATTGAAGAATGAGACCTCTCCCAAACCGTGGCCATGAAGGCGTTGACTCGCAAGGAGCGATTTGAGAGGAAAAAAGTCCATCCGCGGAGGTACTCATTTTGCAATAATCCCCTTCAAACGTCCGGAGATCCGGTTATTATTTGGAGCTTTGGAAATTTGATTGCTTGTACGATGACTTTGGGGTCAAAACACACTTCGTTCCCCAAATTGAAGAGTCAGACCCCGCTCAAATTGTGCCTCTGGAAGCGTCAACTCGCAAGGAGTGTTTTGAGAGAAAAAAACTCCATCCGCGGAGGTACTCATTTTGCAATAAACCCCTTCAAATGTCCCGAGACCGTGTCATTATTCGGAGCTTTGGAAATTTGATTGGTTGTACGATGACTATGGGGTCAAAACACACTTCGTTCCCCAAATTGAAAAATGAGACCTCTCCCAAACCGTGGCCATGGAAGCGTCAACTGGCAAGGAGCGATTTTAGAGAAAAAAACTCCATCCGCGGAGGTACTCATTTTGCCATAATCCCCCTCAAACGTCCGGAGATCGTGTGATTATTTGGAGCTTTGGTAATTTGATTGCTTGTACGATGACTATGGGGTCAAAACACACTTCGTTCCCCAAATTGAAGAGTCAGACCCCGCTCAAAGTGTGCCCCTGGAAGCGTCAACTCGCAGGGAGTGTTTTGAGAGAAAAAAATTCCATCCGCGGAGGTACTCATTTTGCAATAAACCCCTTCAAACGCGCGGAGATCGTGTGATTATTTGGAGGTTTGGAAATTTGATTGGTTGTATGATGACTATGGGGTCAAAACACACTTCGTCCCCCAAATTGAAGAATCAGACCTCTCCCAAAGTGTGCCCATGGAAGCGTCAACTCGCAAGGAGCGATTTGAGAGGAAAAAACTCCATCCGCGGAGGTACTCATTTTGCAATAATCTCCTTCAAGCGTCCCGAGATCTGGTGATTATTTGGCGCTCTGGAAATTATATTGCTTGTACGATGACTATGGGGTCAAAACACACTTCGTTCCCGAAATTGAAGAGTCAGACCCCGCTCAAAGTGTGCGCCTCGAAGCGTCAACTCGCAAGGAGCGTTTTGAGAGAAAAAAACTCCATCCGCGGAGGTACTCATTTTGCAATAATCCCCTTCAAACGTCCGGAGATTGTGTCATTATTTGGAGCTTTGACTATTTGATTGCTTGTACGATGACTATGGGGTCAAAACACACTTCGTTCCCCAAATTGAAGAGTCAGACCCCGCTCAAAGTGTGCCTCTGGAAGCGTCAACTCGCAAGGAGTGTTTTGAGACAAAGAAACTCCATCCGCGGAGGTACTCATTTTGCAATAATCCCCATCAGACATCCGGACATCGTGTGATTGTTTGGAGCTTTGGAAATTTGATTGCTTGTACGATGACTATGGGGTCAAAACACACTTCGTTCCCCAAATCGAAGAATGAGACCTCTCCCAAACCGTCGCCATGGAAGCGTCAACTCGCAAGGAGCGATTTGAGAGGAAAAAACTCCATCCGCGGAGGTACTCATTCTGCAAT
Source organism: Eutreptiella sp. 'Long Island Sound 2002' (assembly GCA_964036045.1). NCBI lineage: Eukaryota > Euglenozoa > Euglenophyceae > Eutreptiales > Eutreptiaceae > Eutreptiella > Eutreptiella sp. 'Long Island Sound 2002'. The sequence continues at coordinate 36,694,801 of OZ038387.1, read as the reverse complement.
AATCTCCTTCAAACGTCCGGAGATCGGGTTATTATTTAGAGCTTTGGAAATTTGATTGCTTGTACGATGACTTTGGGGCCAAAACACACTTCGTTCCCCAAATTGAAGAGTCAGACCCTGCTTCAAATTGTGCCTCTGGAAGCGTCAACTTGCAAGGAGTGTTTTGAGAGAAAAAAGTTCCATCCGCGGAGGTACTCATTTTGCACTAAACCCCTTCAAACGTCCCGGGACGGTGTGATTATTCGGAGCTTTGGAAATTTGATTGGTTGTACGATGACTATGGGGTCAAAACACACTTCGTTCCCCAAATTGAAGAATGAGACCTCTCCCAAAGTGTGGCCATGGAAGCGTCAACTCGCAAGGAGCGATTTGAGAGAAAAAAACTCCATCCGCGGAGGTACTCATTTTGCCATAATCCCCCTCAAACGTCCGGAGATCCGGTTATTATTTGGAGCTTTGGAAATTTGATTGCTTGTACGATGACTTTGGGGTCAAAACACACTTCGTTCCCCAAATTGCAGAGTCAGACCCCGCTCAAAGTGTGCCCCTGGGAGCGTCTACTCGGAAGCAGCTTTTCGAGAGAGAAAAACTCCCTCCGCGGAGGTACTCATTTTGCAATAAACCCCTTCAAAGGTGCGGAGATCGTGTGATTATTTGATGCTTTGACAATTTGATTGCTTGTATGATGACTATGGGGTCAAAACACACTTCGTTCCCCAAATTGAAGAGTCAGACCCCGCTCAAAGTGTGCCCCTGGAAGCGTCAACTCGCAAGGAGTGTTTTGAGAGAAAAAGTTCCAACCGCGGAGGTACTCATTTTGTAATAAACCCCTTCAAACGTCCGGGGATCGTGTGATTATATGGAGTTTGGAAATTTGATTGCTTGTACGATTACTATGGGGTCAAAACACACTTCCTTCCCCAAATTGAAGAATCAGACCCCGCTCAAAGTGTGCCCCTGGAAGCGTCAACTCGCAAGGAGTGGTTTGAGAGAAAAAAATTCCATCCGCGGAGGTACTCATTTTGCAATAAACCCCTTCAAACGTCCGGAGATCGTGTGATTATTTGGAGCTTTGGAAATGTGTTTGCTTGTACGATTACTATGGGGTCAAAACACACTTCCTTCCCTAAATTGAAGAATCAAACCTCTCCCAAAGTGTGCCCCTGGAGGCGTCAACTCGCAAGGAGCGTTTTGGGAAAAAGAAACTCCATCCGCGGAGGGACTCGTTTTGCAATAATGCCCTTCAAACGTCCCGAGACCGTCTGATTATTTGGAGCTTCGGAATTTTGATTGCTTGTAGGATGACTCTGGAGTCAAAACACACTTCGTTCCCCAAGTTGAAGAGTCAGACCTCTCCCAAAGTGTGCCCATGGAAGCGTCAACTCGCAAGGAGCGTTTTGAGAGAAAAAAACTCCATCCGCGGAGGTACTCATTTTGCCATAATCCCCCTCAAACGTCCGGAGATCGTGTGATTATTTGGAGCTTTGGTAATTTGATTGCTTGTACGATGACTATGGGGTCAAAACACACTTCGTTCCCCAAATTGAAGAGTCAGACCCCGCTCAAAGTGTGCCCCTGGAAGCGTCAACTCGCAGGGAGTGTTTTGAGAGAAAAAAATTCCATCCGCGGAGGTACTCATTTTGCAATAAACCCCTTCAAACGCGCGGAGATCGTGTGATTATTTGGAGGTTTGGAAATTTGATTGGTTGTATGATGACTATGGGGTCAAAACACACTTCGTCCCCCAAATTGAAGAATCAGACCTCTCCCAAAGTGTGCCCATGGAAGCGTCAACTCGCAAGGAGCGATTTGAGAGGAAAAAACTCCATCCGCGGAGGTACTCATTTTGCAATAATCTCCTTCAAGCGTCCCGAGATCTGGTGATTATTTGGCGCTCTGGAAATTATATTGCTTGTACGATGACTATGGGGTCAAAACACACTTCGTTCCCGAAATTGAAGAGTCAGACCCCGCTCAAAGTGTGCGCCTCGAAGCGTCAACTCGCAAGGAGCGTTTTGAGAGAAAAAAACTCCATCCGCGGAGGTACTCATTTTGCAATAATCCCCTTCAAACGTCCGGAGATTGTGTCATTATTTGGAGCTTTGACTATTTGATTGCTTGTACGATGACTATGGGGTCAAAACACACTTCGTTCCCCAAATTGAAGAGTCAGACCCCGCTCAAAGTGTGCCTCTGGAAGCGTCAACTCGCAAGGAGTGTTTTGAGACAAAGAAACTCCATCCGCGGAGGTACTCATTTTGCAATAATCCCCATCAGACATCCGGACATCGTGTGATTGTTTGGAGCTTTGGAAATTTGATTGCTTGTACGATGACTATGGGGTCAAAACACACTTCGTTCCCCAAATCGAAGAATGAGACCTCTCCCAAACCGTCGCCATGGAAGCGTCAACTCGCAAGGAGCGATTTGAGAGGAAAAAACTCCATCCGCGGAGGTACTCATTCTGCAATAATCTCCTTCAAACGTCCGGAGATCGGGTTATTATTTAGAGCTTTGGAAATTTGATTGCTTGTACGATGACTTTGGGGCCAAAACACACTTCGTTCCCCAAATTGAAGAGTCAGACCCTGCTTCAAATTGTGCCTCTGGAAGCGTCAACTTGCAAGGAGTGTTTTGAGAGAAAAAAGTTCCATCCGCGGAGGTACTCATTTTGCACTAAACCCCTTCAAACGTCCCGGGACGGTGTGATTATTCGGAGCTTTGGAAATTTGATTGGTTGTACGATGACTATGGGGTCAAAACACACTTCGTTCCCCAAATTGAAGAATGAGACCTCTCCCAAAGTGTGGCCATGGAAGCGTCAACTCGCAAGGAGCGATTTGAGAGAAAAAAACTCCATCCGCGGAGGTACTCATTTTGCCATAATCCCCCTCAAACGTCCGGAGATCCGGTTATTATTTGGAGCTTTGGAAATTTGATTGCTTGTACGATGACTTTGGGGTCAAAACACACTTCGTTCCCCAAATTGCAGAGTCAGACCCCGCTCAAAGTGTGCCCCTGGGAGCGTCTACTCGGAAGCAGCTTTTCGAGAGAGAAAAACTCCCTCCGCGGAGGTACTCATTTTGCAATAAACCCCTTCAAAGGTGCGGAGATCGTGTGATTATTTGATGCTTTGACAATTTGATTGCTTGTATGATGACTATGGGGTCAAAACACACTTCGTTCCCCAAATTGAAGAGTCAGACCCCGCTCAAAGTGTGCCCCTGGAAGCGTCAACTCGCAAGGAGTGTTTTGAGAGAAAAAGTTCCAACCGCGGAGGTACTCATTTTGTAATAAACCCCTTCAAACGTCCGGGGATCGTGTGATTATATGGAGTTTGGAAATTTGATTGCTTGTACGATTACTATGGGGTCAAAACACACTTCCTTCCCCAAATTGAAGAATCAGACCCCGCTCAAAGTGTGCCCCTGGAAGCGTCAACTCGCAAGGAGTGGTTTGAGAGAAAAAAATTCCATCCGCGGAGGTACTCATTTTGCAATAAACCCCTTCAAACGTCCGGAGATCGTGTGATTATTTGGAGCTTTGGAAATGTGTTTGCTTGTACGATTACTATGGGGTCAAAACACACTTCCTTCCCTAAATTGAAGAATCAAACCTCTCCCAAAGTGTGCCCCTGGAGGCGTCAACTCGCAAGGAGCGTTTTGGGAAAAAGAAACTCCATCCGCGGAGGGACTCGTTTTGCAATAATGCCCTTCAAACGTCCCGAGACCGTCTGATTATTTGGAGCTTCGGAATTTTGATTGCTTGTAGGATGACTCTGGAGTCAAAACACACTTCGTTCCCCAAGTTGAAGAGTCAGACCTCTCCCAAAGTGTGCCCATGGAAGCGTCAACTCGCAAGGAGCGTTTTGAGAGAAAAAAACTCCATCCGCGGAGGGACTCATTTTGCAATAATCCCCCTCAAACGTCCGGAGATCGTGTGATTATTTGGAGCTTTGACAATTCGATTGCTTGTACCACGACTATGGGGTCAAAACACACTTCGTTCCCCAAATTGAAGAGTCAGACCCCGCTCAAAGTGTGCCCCTGGAAGCGTCAACTCGCAAGGAGCGTTTTGAGACAAAAAAATTCCATCCGCGGAGGTACTCATTTTGTAATAATCCCCCTCAAACGTCCGGAGATCGTGTGATTATTTGGAGCTTTGACAATTTGATTGCTTGTACCACGACTATGGGGTCAAAACACACTTCGTTCCCCAAATTGAAGAGTCAGACCCCGCTCAAAGTGTGCCCCTGGAAGCGTCAACTCGCAAGGAGCGTTTTGAGAGAAAAAAGTTCCATCCGCGGAGGGACTCGTTTTGCAATAATCCCCTTCAAACGTACCGAGACCGTCGGATTATTTGGAGCTTCGGAATTTGTTTGCTTGTAGGATGACTCTGGAGTCAAAACACACTTCGTTCCCGGAGTTGAAGAGTCAGACCTCTCCCAAAGTGTGGCCATGGAAGCCCCAACTCGCAAGGAGCGTTTTGAGAGAAAAAAACTCCATCCGCGGAGGTACTCATTTTGCAATAATCCCCCTCAATCGTCCGGAGATCGTCTGATTATTTGGAGCTTTGACAATTTGATTGCTTGTACGACGACTCTGGGGTCAAAACACACTTCGTTCCCCAAATTGAAGAGTCAGACCCCGTTCAAAGTGTGCCCCTGGAAGCGTCAACTCGCAAGGAGTGTTTTGAGAGAAAAAAATTCCATCCGCGGAGGTACTCATTTTGCAATGAACCCCTTCAAACGTCCGGAGATCCGGTGATTATTTGGAGCTTTGGAAATTTGATTGCTTGTACGATTACTATGGGGTCAAAACACACTTCCTTCCCCAAATTGATAAATCAGACCTCTCCCAAAGTGTGCCCCTGGAAGTGTCAACTTGCAAGGAGCGTTTTGGGAAAAAGAAACTCCATCCGCGGAGGGACTCGTTTTGCAATAATCCCCTTCAAATGTCCCGAGACCGTCTGATTATTTGGAGCTTCGGAAATTTGATTGCTTGTAGGATGACTCTGGAGTCAAAACACACTTCGTTCCCCAATTTGAAGAGTCAGACCTCTCCCAAAGTGTGGCCATGGAAGCGTCAACTCGCAAGGAGCGTTTTGAGAGAAAAAAACTCCATCCGCGGAGGTACTCATTTTGCAACAATCCCCCTCAAACGTCCGGAGATCGTGTGATTGTTTGGAGCTTTGACAATTTGATTGCTTGTACGACGACTATGGGGTCAAAACACACTTCGTTCCCCAAATTGAAGAGTCAGACCCCGCTCAAAGTGTGCCCCTGGAGGCGTCAACTCGCAAGGAGTGTTTTGAGAGAACAAAGTTCCATCCGCGGAGGTACTCATTTTGCAATAAACCTTCGAACGTGCGAAGATCGTGTGATTATTTGGAGGTTTGGAAATTTGATTGGTTGTACGATGACTATGGGGTCAAAACACACTTCGTTCCCCAAATTGAAGAGTCATACCCCGCTCAAAGTGTGCCCCTGGAAGCGTCTGATCGCAAGGAGTGTTTTGAGAGAAAAAAACTCCATCCGCGGAGGTACTCATTTTGCAATAAACCCCTTCAAACGTCCGGAGATCCGGTGATTATTTGGAGCTTTGGAAATTTGATTGCTTGTACGATTACTATGGGGTCAAAACACACTTCCTTCTCCAAATTGAAGAATCAGACCTCTCCCAAAGTGTGCCACTGGAAGCGTCAACCGGCAAGGAGCGTTTTCGGAAAAAGAAACTCCATCCGCGGAGGGACTCCTTTTGCAATAATCCCCTTCAAACGTCCGGAGATCGTGTGATTATTTGGAGCTTTGACAATTTGATTGTTTGTACGACGACTATGGGGTCAAGACACACTTCGTTCCCCAAATTGAAGGGTCAGACCTCTCCCAAAGTGTGGCCATGGAAGCGTCAACCCGCAAGCAGTTTTTTGAGAGAAAAAAACTCCATCCACGGAGGTACTCATTTTGCAATAATCCCCCTCAAACGTCCGGAAATCGTGTGATTATTTGGAGCTTTGACAATTTGATTGTTTGTACGACGACTATGGGGTCAAAACACACTTCGTTCCCCAAATTGAAGAGTCAGACCCCGCTCAAAGTGTGCCCCTGGAAGCCTCAACTCGCAAGGAGTGTTTTGAGAGAAAAAAGTTCCATCCGCGGAGGTACTCATTTTGTAATAAACCCCTTCAAACGTGCGGAGATTGTGTGATTGTTTGGACCTTTGGAAGCCAAGCGGCGCGGCACACCACACGAGCAACCCGCCCCCAAAACGAACCCAGCCCACGCCGCCCTGCAGGAAAGAAACACAATGTCAGACCGCCAAGACCAACCGACCGGCCAAGGCCAACCCAGCGGGTACAAAGAGGGTGGGCAGGCAGGGCAGGCCGGCGAAGAGGGACAGAGGGACAAGGCCGGGGAAAACGAGAAGAGGGGTCCGAACCCCCCCCCCCCCCAACGTGCACACACCCCACTGCCGCGCGCCGGGTCACAGCCGGGCACCAACAGAGCCCGCCATGGAGCCAAACGGGCCCGCCAGAGAGAGGGTGTGTCCCCGCGCCTGCGCAGCAGCACGCCCGGGCAAGGAGCGCGCGCCACACACAGGCCAAGCAGGGCACACACGCAGCACCGCACGCCAGCAGGCACCACGGCACAAAAACACGACACCACCACGGCAAACACCCACACCCGACGACGAACGAGCCGCCAAGAACAAGTCCAAGCCCCGCAGTCCCCACAGCGCGACAGCCGCCGTCCGGATGGACGTGTGTGCGCCCGGCAGTGAACCCAGCCCCTGCCGGCTACGAACCAGCCGCCGTCCGGATGGACGTGTGTGCGCCCGGCAGTGAACCCAGCCCCTGCCGGCTACGAAACAGCCGCCGTCCGGATGGACGTGTGTGCGCCCGGCAGTGAACCCACCCCCTGCCGGCTACGAAACAGCCGCCGTCCGGACGGACGTGTGTGCGCCCGGCAGTGAACCCAGCCCCTGCCGGCTACGAAACAGCCGCCGTCCGGAGGGACGTGTGTGCGCCCGGCAGTGAACCCAGCCCCTGCCGGCTAGGGAGCAGCCGCCGTCCGGAGGGACGCGTGAGCACCCAGCGCCACCTGCCGGACGGACTACTGGACCACCGGGCCCGCGCCACCCGGAGGGGTGAGTGCTCAGTTAACGCAAACCACACGCCCAATGGTACCACACCCAACACCACCCGCAAGGACACACCATCACCACCACCAAGCACGCCCACCCGCCACCACACACAGAGCCACCCGCCGACACCACAACCACCAAGCAGTCCAGCCACAACCACCAGCACCACCCGCCACCGGCCGCCCACAACATCACCAACAACACCCTCCCGCCCGGCAGCACTCGCGACGCCGGCGCCAAGCACACCACCATCCGCCCCGCACCACACCTGCCACACCCCCACACTTCACACCACCCACACCGGAAACCGCCAACACCACCGTCCCACCCTTACCGCCTGCAGCACCGTCACCATCGACGCCGCTAGCGGCACCACCATCACGCCCGACTGCACCACGCGAACGACACGCCCAAAACCAGCACCCAACCCCAAACACCCACACCGACACCACCCACGCCGACCAGACCCCACAACACCCACGCAACGCACACACCGGCCACGCTCCACCAGACAACACAAACCACCACACGCACGGCAACAGCACACCCGACGCCCGCAGACTTCCCGCAGCCCGCGCCACGTACACACCAACACGCACACCCGCACCCGGCCACGCCCACCAAGCGCCCGGCGCACCGACCACCACACGCACAGGCAACCGCCCAACGCCGGCACCGACTCCGCGGGCAGACAGGCAGACAAACCACCCCGTCGGCATCACCAACAGCACCAACGCCCAAGCCACCACCTGCAGCACCAACGCCACCATCGCCCGTTGCACCAACGGCAAACCCCCCTCCGGCCCCCCACCACCCGTGCCCAACGCGTCACCTACGGCACACACCGGCCTCACCGTCACCCAGTGCATCGCCTACGTCACCCTCACCATCGGCACCACCGACGACACCACCGCCCACAGCACCCCCGGCAACACCCTACGTAGGGACAGTACCAGCAGCGCCACCAGCCGGCACACCACCTACAGCACCCACATCAACATCGCCACCACCCATGACATCACCCACAGCGCCCTCACCATCGACGTCGCCGGCAGCACCCTCACCGCCGGCACCACCAGTCGCGCCACCACCCACTGCACCACTTACAGCGACCACCGGAGCCGCAGGCCCCCCCAGCGCCCGCCCCGTCACCTATGACGCCAACAACGTCACCAACCCCGTCGCCGCCCGGCGCGTCACCCGAAGCACCCACGTCAACAACACAGACCCGTTCTGACGCCTACAGCACCCCCCCGTAGGCGTCACCAGCATCACCTCCACCCATTGCATCGCCCACGGTGCCCCAGCCCAACCCACTGCGCCTTCGGCGCACACATACCCGACACCCACACAAACCAACCACGCCCACACTGCCCACCACCCCATCAGCCCACGCCACGAACACACCCACACGCACGCCCACGCCCGGCCACGCCACCCGGACACTAACCAGGAGCCACAGCCACCCACCCTGGCGGTCTGGGAACCGGGAGCCGACACCGGCACACGGCCACACCCACGCACAGCACCCCAGCCGACCCCCCCCCCAAAAAAAAAAAAAAAAAAGCCAAACAAGCCAGCGAAAAGAGAGGAGTAAGGGACATGCAGAGGAAGGGGCCACGGGGGGAACAGAGGGCAAACACGCAAGCCCACACACGCGCGCCCCCCCCCCCCCCAGCCAGCCCAACCCCGCATGTCCCGCACCCTCCCAGGAACCGCAAAGCCCAAGACCACCCCCCAGGCACCACCACAACAGACCACCAAGAGGAGCCGCCGAGGACGACACACGACACACCGCCGCCAAACACACGGTCGACACCGACACAAGCCCCACCCCCACAACCTGCCGCACCCACCGCTGCGGCGCCCCAACACACAATGCTGCCCCCATGGATGCGGTACACCCCAAAAACCCCCTTCAGCCGGCCGGCCAGAGGCCACCACGGGACGCACCAAGGGGACGCCGCGGAATACCCACCCACAGTGCGGCCCCGACACCCGCTACCCGCCGGCATCCTACCACGGGCCCACCCCACACCCGAGCACATAGCCCCCCTCCCACCGTGGAAACGATACACCCCAACCACACACCGCCACTCACCACCCGCGGGCACCGCACCGGGGCCACAACACGCCCAAGCAGCCGCGACCCACCGACCCGCGGACCCCGCAAACGCAATACCCCACACCAACGGGCCCACCCAACGGCGGGCCGGCACCCCCAAGCACCACACGACCACACCCCCCTGGTTGCGACACTCCAGTCCCGCACACCCCGCCCCAGGGGACCCAAGGCCCTACGCCACACCGACCCCGCACAGGCCACGTACTGAAACTCACCAGGAGAACGATCAAGAGACCACGCGGGGCTGCCCCACACCACCAGAGGACAAACCACAGGCGACAGCCCACCCCACCAGACCTGGACACGGTGCCCCCCCCCCCCAGCGGGAAGGCCACCACACAGCACAACACCACCATACCGCACCGCACCCCCCTCCCCCACCCGGGGGCACGGGACACCACAGCCCACCAACACAGGAACGAAGCCACGCCCCGCCGACTCCGCACCCCACCCCACCGGCACCACCCCTGGAAACCCCGCACACCTCGCGCCAGCTCAACACCCACCACCGGCCACAACCCGAACCGCACACAGGGGCAACACCACCGGCCAGGACAGCCACCAGCGTGCAGCCACACACCACAGCCACGCCAAACGGCGCGCCTCCCCCGGCGCACGACCCCGCACCGGCCGCCGCACGTGCCCCGAACACCAGCATCACACGCCCACCGTGCCATGAAGCAGCACCCCAGCACGTGAACACGCAAGATGACCCCATGGCCCTGGACATCGACAGCCTGCTAGAACTGGAACTCCAACACACGGAGGACACGGAGCATCATATGGACCTCACCCCGCCGGAGCTCGAGCCCACAGCAAGCAGCCCCGCAGACCCCAACCGGCAAAATGCCCCCCCGCGCCCCCCCCCCCGCGAGAGGGCGCCCTGGACGCACCTGTCCAACGCCCTGCGGCGCCACCACCCCACCCACGAAGCCAGCAACGGGCCCGCCGAGTACCGGGCGTCACTCGAGCGCGACCTGCCCGACGTCACGGGGCCGGGACTCCACGGGTACACCACCGCCCCCCCCCCTGCAGGCACCCCCACACAAGAATGGGCTTACGAGTACGCCGTCGACGTCACCGACATGACGGCATACATGGAAAGCGTGGAGGACCCGGAGCAAGACACCGTCCTCAGCCTCCTCGCCTACCACAGCTGGAGATGGGGCCACAAGGTCACCCTCCACCGACCGCAGGACGGGCCCCACCAGTGGTCTCCAGAGCAAACGGCGAAGTGGGACATCGTCCTCCAACTCACCCCCGAGGGCTTCTACACCCTCACGCACAGCGGATTACCCGACGCCGCACCCAATGCACAGGCGCTGCCGCTGGCCCAGCCCCAGGAGGACGACGCAGACGCACCCCCACCGGCGGAATGTAATTGGGACCCCCCCACGGCCACCACCGAACGCATGCCGCACCGGCTCACCAAACGTCACCTCCCCCACGACTACCATGCCACCAACGACTCGCGGGGACGCCGCACACTGCCCCTGCAGTGGGCATCACCCGAAGGCACCTTCACGTGGGGGGAAATCCTCCCCGGCGCCGTGGCGCTCACGTACCTGTGGCTCCAGGACGCGGAGACGCACGCGCAGCCCCCCGGCACACACCTCCTCCTCACCCTGGAGGGAGAGGCCGCCGTCGAAAACGTCCACACAGCGGAAGGAGAGGACTACGTGACGGCGAACGCGGACACCGCAGTATGGCTACACGCTCACGAGCACACCACACCCCCCACCGTAGTACTGGGGTCACACCCCTGGCACGTGGTCATCGTGCGACTACCCACAGGAGCAGACACAGGAAGCGCCCAACAGGGATGGGCGGACAGGTGGGCACACGTGTGCGCATCCCTGCACGAAGGGCTGCACAGACCCTCCCTCACCAATCACACCCTCGAACCGGCCCCCACCACGGCCGAATCCCACACCGGGGCGGCCCCCCCCACCGGAGTCTGGGCCTACACGCGCACCCTCCACCGCGAGGCAGCGGAAGCCCTCAGGACCGCCATCTCCAACCACCAAGGCCTCGTGCACACCCCCCACGATAACACACAAAAGGGCTACACCCTATGGTGGCACCACCCCGCACCAGAAGGGGGCCTGCAGCCACCGGCAGACCAGCCTGGCATCGGCCCAGACCTCACGGCGATCGCCCGCGCCGTCGCCGCCATGGCCCAGCAAGTTGGGGCGCCACCCCAATGGGCACCGTCCATCATCAAGGAAACGGCGGCACGCCACAACCCAGCTTTCGCACACTTCCGGGGACGCCCCATTCATCCCACCCTACCGGACCTCGACCTCCCCGCCCACGATGCGTGGGCAGTCCACATCCTCGTGCCCCACGACACCGCCCCCAAAACAGGGGACGCGACGGCACGCATCACCAAACAACTCCCCAATACCGCACTCCACTACGACATACCAACGCCCAACGTCATCGTCACCCACAACACGGGTCGCGACCACTACTACCTCCGTGCCACGCATGAGCGCTCCCCCATCACCGTATACACCTTCACCACCTACCCTGGCCTCCAGCCACCGCAACACCACCCACGCCCGGCATGGAAGCACCCCCTACACGTCGCCCCGACCCCACGCAAAAGGCCCACCCACCACGCGCCCCCTCCCGCCGACAGCACCGCCCTCCACACCGCCCGCAGACGGGCCGCAGCACAACACCAAAGCCACCTGCTCCCACGCATTAACGCTGGGCCCGGCACCATCACCGAGGCCACCCACAAAAGCACCTTGAACCTACTGGCTCGCAAACTACGCCCCAAAATGGCACTGGAGGACACGTTCTGGATATACTATGGCGAAGGCCGCACGGCACGGGTGGCGGACCTCCGCAACATCATCCCCCGCCACATCCAGCGAGCGGTAGGGCCCTTCACCGTGTACGCGGTACCGCACCCCATAACGGCCCCATGCACCCACTGCAACCCTCGGTGCGCGCTACCATGCGCAGGCGCTCTGCAGCAACCCCTGCCCACCCCTACCTACAGGGGGGGCATATTCCTCGGCACGGTGCCCGGAGACCCACACCCCTACCTCCTGCCCGCAGCGGACCGCCACCACGCCATACCACTACACCTCGTCGAGCACCTGGCGGTGGGACCATCCCCCTTCCAGAAGCGCCCCCCCCACACCCCATCCGACGGACACCCGCCAGATGAGCCGACACACGCCACACCTGGACCCAAACGCGCCATCGCACTCCCCACCCTAAAGGCGGAAGCCGCCATCCCCCGAGACCTGGAGGGGGAAAACCACCTGATGGTGGAAGGGCTGACGGAACACGTCCTGATCGCAGCCATGTACGCCACGGCGTCCGCATCCCGCCTCTGGGAGGACCGCCCCGCCCCACCTCTAGCCCAAGCAGCGCAGGACGCCCCCGACACGGGCCCCACCGCCGAGGACATCCACCAAATCCTCAACATGCGAGCACCCCCGAAAACCCACCCTGCGGTCCGCCACATCCAGCTCGTCAGCTGGGACGCCATGGACGCCCCCCCCGGCCACCACGGAGGTCCACATCCTCAAACACCGGGACACCTGGTGGACGGTGGAATGGGACGACTACGGCAAGGTCAGACGGGCAACGGCACACGCCCCCGACGGCGAAGTCCCGCCCCCACCACGCGGAGGAGACCGCTTGCCACTCGCCGCACGCATCCCCCACGCCCCAGAGGCAGCCTGGGAAGCGCTGCACTACGCCCTCTACTGGGCGCAGGGGGCGCCAGAAGGCCCCCTCCCCCCGGAACGCACCCCAGCGTGGACACGCCACGCCACCCGCTACACGGCCCACATGCGCCGCCACGGGGCAGGCACCGGGCACCGGCTCCTCACCTGGCCCACGGACCCGCCCGACGCCCTGCAGGAGGCCGAGGAAGTGCTTGGCCTCATGACCAAGCAAGTGTTCCAGCTGGCGGACCCCGTCCCCACGTCCAAGCCCGACGTCCCAGCCGCCCGCGAACACCCCGTGTTTGCACCGGGCCACGCACCCGTACAGCGGCCCCAGGGCGCACCTCCCCAACGGGGACAACCCGCTGCCCGGCGCCGCCAAGGTGCGCAGAAGCGCAAGGCCTCCACACAGGCCAAACCCGCGCCAAAGCCAAGGGCCAAGCCGAAGAGCTGGACCAAAGAGGAAGCCGCTGCCCTGTATCCCGAATACGCCATCAACACCCGGGTGCAGCTGCCCTTCGAGTACCCCACGGCCGCGGGCCCCTCCAAGTGGATATGGGCCGCAGGGGAGGTCAAGCACCGGTACCGCGTCACCGGGGACCACCAGGGGTTCAAGATCCACGTCAAGTGGGACCCGGCCACCCCCAACGACAAGAAGCTGGGGCGCACCATCGAACTCTGGCGAGACCAAGCCGGTCGTGAGATGGTCCCCATGCAGCTGTGCACCCCCGACACGGAGCACCTCACCGGCACCGAGTACACGGGCGAAGTCCACAATGCATGGGCCCTACCCCAACCCCAGAAGCGGAACCGCAGGGCACCCGCAGCTCAGGGCGTCATCGACCTCCTCAACGCCTGACGGGGCCAGGGCCGGACACGGCCCGCCCCCCCAACTACCGGTCCCCAGAAACCGGCGCCTGCGGAAGCCCGCGCCCGCATCAACATCCTCAACGAGCCCGCGGTCACCTACGCCCCCACCAAGGCCGCCACACTACAAGCCATGCCCGGGCCGCACCCCCAAGGCGCAGACCTCCTGGGGTTCCTGGAGCAAGCCCTCCGCAAAGCGGACCAGCCCGAACCAGCACCAATCCTGGACCCAGAGGGGAACAAATATCACGCCCACTGGGAACGGGGGGTACCCCTCTACCACAAGACATCGGTCACGGTACATGCCCACCCCGACCTCGGAGTGGATGGTCGCCTCGGGGCGTACGAGTGCGTGGGGCCCGGATGGCAGCTAAACGTGCTGCTCACGCACGTCCCGTTCGGGGAGGAGACCAAGGACTTCCTGGACACCCTGAGCCTGGCGTACCGCCGACTCTCCCTCCTGGCACCCACCATCATCATAGGCGACCTAAACGCCGCTCCCACCGACGACGACCGCACCGGCCCACCCACAGCCACCGACATAGCTGTCCGGGACGCCATGCACCAACTGGGCCTCACCGACCTCACGGCAGGGCTCACCGGCACACCCTCCCATTACCCCCACCAAGCCGGCACCCACCCATCCCGCATCGACACGTGCTACGGGGACCCAACCACGGTGCGCGTCCACGAAGCAGCCTACGGGGACCTCCCGCCCACAGGCACGGGCCACCGGCCCCTCTACATCGACCTCATCATCCCCGACCCACCCCCACCCGCGGCCACCCTGCCAGACGACACCCTCCGACCCACACTGCAGTTCCCGGCCGAGGACGACCACGGCGCCTGGCACAGGTATAACAGGGCCCTACACGCCATCCTACGCCGCCCGGGTGCACCGACACTCACCACCGCCATGCGCCGGGCGGCACAAGCATGCGGCATGGAGCGTGACACCAACCACACGGGAGCACCACCAGACCTCACCCTCCAGCAACTCGTCCATGACATCTGGACCACGAAAGGGGAACTCGCCACCCTGCTACGCCCCAGCACACCGGAGGCACGAGACCGGGACGCCCACCTCCGTGCGCTCCTCACCACCCGCCGCCACCAACTACAGGAATGACACGCCCACCGCATAGCGGCAGCAGCCCAGGAACGCGAAAGATACGGCAGAAACGACACGCCGTACAAGTCTTTACAGTACGTCAGCCGCATCCTGGAGGACACGGGGCGCCGTACCATCCACGCGGTCCGCACCCCCGAAAGAGGCCTCACCAATGACCCCGACGCCGTCCTCCAGGCAGTCCTGGACAGCTTCCAGGCACAACACGGGGACGCCCTCCCCGAGCTCGACCCCCACACCAGAAACACCATCCGCGAACATGTGCCCAGGGTCTTCAACCGGGAACAGCGGCGCGCCATCGAACACGACCCCTTCAGCATCTCAGAACTGCAGCGCGCCCTAGACCGCCTGAAGAAGGGGGTCGTGCCCGGCGTCGACGGTTTGCCGGCCGAAGCGTACCAACGTCTCACCCTGCCCATCAAACGCCGCCTGGCAGCCCGCCTGTGGGACATCGTCACGGGCACCACGCCCATCCCCCCTGAGTGGGCCAACCTGGTCCACCCCCTCTACAAAAAGGGGGACTGGGCGCAGCCGGGGAACTGGCGGCCCATAGTATGCGCCACCACCGAGGTCAAGCTGGTGTGGACGCTCATCCTAGGCCGCATCGCACCAGCGGTCTTCGCCCACGTGCCCACCAGCATGTGGGGGGCCATGGCCGGCAGGTCCCCCCACGAGGCCATCTTCCTCCAGGACACCGCACTGGACATGAACCCCTACGAGATGATCATCGCCTCCCTGGATGTCCAAGGCGCGTTCCCCCACGCCCCACACCGGCTCCTCACGGAGGTATGGGATGCCATGGGCCTCCCATTCCTATCCTTCATGACCGGGTACATCCAAACCCGACTCTACGCCGTCATCACGGCCGCGGGCCTCACCCCCTGGACCGGCACAGACAGCGGGGTCCCCCAGGGAGGCGCCGAAGGCCCCTTCCTCTACCTCCTCGTCACCCTGCCACTGGCATTCGAGCTAGCACGGGTATACCCGGGGTACGCCCCATACCCGCTACGGTCCCCCCTCATCAACTTCGCAGATGACAACCTCCTCACTACGGCCACCCGCCACCGCGACCCTGAGAACGCAGGGCTACCAACGACCACCGAACAAGCGTCCGCCATTCTCCAACTCACCACAACCTACCTGGACGCCCACCAGCTCCTAGTGCACCCCCGCAAATCGGTCGGGCTGGCCGACGCCAAGACCCCCACCCCCCACATCCGGAAAGGCGAACCCCTACACCTGGAAGACACCACAGTCCACCTGGGAGTCACACAGGCCACGCAGCACCACCACATCACACTCCCAAGCAAGCTAGAAGAGCGCCTCGCCCGGCTAACCCAAACTGCCAGGGGGGACCTCCTGTCTACGCAGGGCCTGGCGTACTTCATGGAAGCAGTGCTCAACGTGGCCATCGGGTACCAAGCCCTGCACCTCCCGCGCCCCCAAGACGCACTACGCCACGCTCGACAACAAGTGACGAAGGCATGGGCGCAACACGGAGGCTGGCCCACGTCTTTCCCCAAGGAGGCCATGATGGCCCACTGGCGCTACTACGGAGACAATACGGGCGCCCTGGTCGACATGGCCTATGCCAAACACGCAGCACACCTCCTACACAGGGTAACACACAACCACCAACCAGAAGTTCGCGAGGCGGCGGCCATACGCATAAAAGAGGCGCCAATGGCCCGCAACACCTGCCCCCGGTGGATACTGGCACAACACGGCGTCTCCACCCCCGTGGGCACTGGCATCTGGGCCCAGCTACAACTCCTCCTACCGCACCACACACACGCCATCCTGACAAACCACCACTGCGATCAACAGGGGCCACTCGTGGCCACACACACCGACATCCACCGACGCCCGGCAGGCGAGGTGGACACCCTGCGCCTCGTAGGGGCCACCATCACCATAGTGTATATCACCCCAACACAGATGCAGATCATGGCCCAATGAGACGCCCACCACGCCCCGTTCCTTTCCGACCCACAATGGCCGGCACGCCACGTCTTCCAAGCGTACCTCCGCGCATGTGCTACGAAGGCAGGGCGCGACATGCCGGGGCCCAAGGACATCGACACGGCGTACACAGCCTTCCAGCGCCAGCACCCCCGGCCCCGCCTGAGCGAACACGAGACCCCCAACGACGGCGGCACGACGCAGGGGGAGCCCACCCCGTCAGCCGAAGGCTGGACACCACCCACCATCCTGCTACTAGCACCAAACAGCCACAAACATGTTACCCGCACCGTCCAGCGACACCATGCCCCCTGGTCCATCCCCAAACACAATGCACCGGAGACCGATGTACCACCAGTCAGACACAGTGACCAGGGCATACCACGCACGTGCTGGCACTGCGGCCCGGCAGCCTTCGACACTCCGTGGCCCCTGCTGCACCTCATCTCCACCCACTACCACACCCCCACCGCCGCCGCCACCGCCGACCAGCAGGCATGGCTCTCCCCCTGGTTTCACACGGTACCCCCAGACCACCCGGCGCACGTAGCCTGGACCCGAACACCCACGGCGACATGGACGTTCACCAACGAGCAGGCAGACCCGGACAGCGTAGCCATGGAGTACGACCGCTGCAACCCACACCGCGCAGGACCTCAGGAGGCACCCATGCGCCCCCTACAGCACAAATGCCCCACCCTCCGCGGCGACAAAGACGACACGGAGCGGCGACAGACCATCACGTGCCAGAAGTTCCACCCCAATACGGGATACCTCTTCCACCTGATGTACGCGTATATCACCCAGGGACGCCCAGACAGGGGCCTCCTCCGCCTCACCCCACGAGCCCAGGCCATCATCACCCAGGGAATAGGCGTCTATGCAGCGCCACTACTGCAACCCACGCAAATCACCGCCAGAACCACCCAGGGGAACCCCATCTACGTCTATCACCCCACAGCAATCGCCCGCCTACCCATACCCAGCGACACCGACATCATCTACTTCACTGACACATCCGGCACCCAGCAACGCACCCCCACGGTCGGTTGCGCCTCCGTGCGCATCACCCGGCACGCGGACGGCCTCCACGTGGAACACCACACCGGGACCACCATCTTTGGGGCGTCCTCCCACGGCGAACTGCGCACCATGGCAGACGCCGTCACCGCCACACCACCACCCACGACGGTCCGGCCCCGCAACATCTGGGTAGTCGTGGACGCCACGGTCGACATCCACCTCACCAGGCGCCTTGCGGACCTGCCCCTCCACAAAGCACTCGATTCCGGCCTCACCACACAAGCGTTGGGACTATGGATGGCCTTCAAGGGCATGCACCCCCAGGACGCCCTACACATCGTCAAGCAGGAGTCGCACCGCTACGCATACGGCAATGGACGCGCAGACACGCAGGCCAAACACCAGAACACCAACCACACCCCAGGGCTCGAACGCGTGCGACTGGACACCCCACACCACAGCCACCTGCAGCACCTGCCCCCGATACCCCTGGCCGCACAGCCCCCCCAATGGATGCCCGAGGACACGCCGTACACGGATCGAGACAAGCAGTACCACTACCCCACACCCATCCAGCAACTCGCCGCCACACTGGGACACCCAACAAACACCGAACTCCTCCGACGCCTCGAAAACTCACTCCACACCCCCCTCTACTACTCCGCCCTGCGCCCGGATAGCCTCCCAGCACACCTACAAAAGCCCCGACTCCAACTCGCCCTCGAACAACTTCCCCTCCTCACCCGATACCACCGATGGTATACGCGCCGCTCGATCCACGTCCCCGCAGGACACACCAAATGCATCTGCAGCCACGCGGAAGAAGAAACATGGGACCACTTCAAGGCGTGCCCCCTGTACAGGGGACTGGACACCCTCACAGACTGGAACCCAACCCACACCATCGCACAGCACGCCGGATGGCTGGCGCAGTCCCCGGCGACCCAGCAACTCACCACCGTCCTCAAGCAGACGGAGGTGCTCGAGGCAGTCCGCAGGGGACCCGTCCCCACTGCCGTCTACACCTTACTACGCACCCACGCGGAGGACCCCCAGGCCACGGCGGCACACATGCAGCGGACGGCCGTTGCCAAGACGGCGGAGGAGCTCACATACCGCACCCACAAATACCTGCAACATGCGGCAACCCTGCCCCCAACAGACCAAGCCCACCTCGTCAAACTCCTGTTCTACCAACCATGAGAACCTACCCCGAACCCCCACCACGTCTACACACCGTCCACCGAGCACAGCACTGGCACAGCGCACACGGGCGCCACAGGCACCGCACACGCTCCCACCAGCATGCGCGCGCCACCAGCCCCCATCCCCCCACGCCGCCGTCCGTCCACAGGTACCACCAACCACCAGCCACCGCATGTCCCCTCTGCGTTCGCCAGCGGCTACCACAGACAGCCCTGCCCTGCAACCCAGACCACTGGGTCTGCCTGGGAGCCGCGCACCGCCTCACCCACTGCCCCCACTGCGGGGACCTCAACCCCCGCCACCGCGAACGGCCCGCGGCCCCAGCCGCACCCCCCCCCAGCCAGCCACCCCAGCTTCTTCGGGTACCTCACCGACACTCTCTGGGACCAACTGGGAGGGTACTACGTGGCGGACGCGGCGGACCACGCATGGGCCATAGCCGTGGCCGCGGGCAACACACCCCTGCCCCCCCACAGCCCACCCCTACGCCACAGCGGAGGCGGCTTGAACGTGGCGGCCCGCCACATCCTCCTCGCCCTATACCTCCACCACCGAGACCTACACCTCCCAGACCCACAACTCCCGGCCCCCCAAGCAGCAGCCCTGACGCCGGAAGCGTGGGCCGACACGGCACCAGAGGAGATAGCAGCCTACCTCCGAGCCACGTGCCGCCGGTTCGCAAACGCCCTCGGCCGACGGAAGGGAACACTTTACCCCCTCAGCGCACTCCTCTACCCGGCACACCACCCCCACCCCGCACAACAGACGCCCCCGGAGGGCTGGGCGTCTTTCCGGGACGTCCACCTGGCCGCCCCCGACGAGGCCACCGCCACGCAGATGAGCCTCACGGACCAGGAGGCCTACGTCAGAGGCCTCAGGACGAGCCTCCAAGAGGCACACCGCTGGCGCGACCGCTCCCCGTCGCCCCCACGGGGACAGGGGGGTTCACCCGCCCCCGACACCCACCAGGGCAAGAAGACCAAGGGGCACCGGCACCAGGGGGCCCGCCAACGCGCCCGCCAGCAGGGCGCGACGCCCCGACCAAGACCCGGGTCCAGCCACACCGCACCGCCCCACGCCCAGACCCCCGGGGCACACCAACAACACCACCAACACCAACGCCCACCACCACCACCGTACCGCAACACCCAAACCCTGCAGCCCAGTCAGCCACCACCGCCCACACACGTCCACACCATGCCAGGACCACCGTACGCGCAGAGCCAGGGGACATGGCACCACCAACACCACCACCGCGCCCCCGTCCCTCCCAACCCCTACCCCCTAATGCCCCCAAGCTACAGCGGCCCCCACCAGCTACATCCCCACCACGCCCCAGCACAACCAAGCCCCGCGAACCACCCACCCCACATAGCGCACATCACCGCACCACACCATCACGTGTACCACCACCACCAGCCCCTGCCACCACACCCACCAACGCCGGGGTACCACACACAACCGACACACCCTCCACACCACCACCACGCGGTCCAGCACCACCCGCCGCCCCCGCTACACGGGCCCACGACATACGAGCCATGGTACACCCCCATGGACCCGCGAGGAGCCGCGCACGCACACCGGCAACACCAGGACCGAGTAGGGGCGCCCCACCACCACCAACAGCCCCCCCACCCACACCCCATACCAGCGAGCACCATCCACCAGCAGCCACCCATCACATACGGACCACAGCCCCACCCGGGGGCTCATGCGGTCGCCTCCCACCCGCACCCCGGCACCGCGACCAGTCAAGAACCGCAAGGGCCAAACGGCGCACACACGCAACACCCACACGACCCACAGGGACGCCCGGACCCCCAGCCGGCACAACACCCACCCCCGCCCCCCCCACCCCACCACCACCAGCAGCCCCCCCACCCACACCCCATACCAGCGAGCACCATCCACCGGCAGCCACCCATTACATACGGACCACAGCCCCACCCGGACGCTCATGCGGCCGCCTCCCACCCACACCCCGGCACCACAACCAGTCAGGAACCGCAAGGGCCACACGGCGCACACACGCAACACCCACACGACCCACAGGGACGCCCAGACCCCCAGCCAGCACAACACCCACCCCCGCCCCCCCCACCACCAACAGCGCCACCCCCACACCACCCCCCCCCGCCCCCCCCCCGAGACCAGGCCACGGACACAACACGCGGCAGCCAGCACCAGCCAATCGATGTCGATGCCCCCGCCGACACATGCCACCGCGAATCCCCCCTCCCGCGACCGCCACAAGAGACCCCATCACCGGACCCCACGCGCGACAACGATGACCACCCCCCCCAACCCACACCACCCCCCCCATCACACCCCGCACCACCAGTCGCCGCACCGGCCGAACCCTACGCCCTGCACAACCCCGCAGCGGTACGGCAGCACCTCCGGGGGGTCGGGGAACAGGACGTCGTGCTGTACCTCCGCACCTCCGGCACCAGCACCCCCATCCGGGCGGCCACCCTGGTCCAGGCGGCCACCCTGGGGGAAGGCGTCAGAGACTTCCTCTTCGACGCCTTCCTCCACGTCGCCCGACACGAGCGCCCCCCACGCGCCACCCCAGACGGCGAGAGCCCGCCCCCCACGGGGAGCCGGATCTGGGTACCCCCCATCGACTGGGGGCGACACCTGGTCGGACACTCTGTGCCAGAGCGGGACAGCACCCAGGGCCGCACCCGCTACCGCGAGCCCAACATGGCCCACCTACCACCCGACGCCACCCCCAACAGCACCAAAGAGTGGGAGCGGGAAACATGGGTGGCCAGGATGGCCTCCCTAAGCAACTTCCGGCACCACGTCCCGGGGGACATCCCCACCCCCGACGAGCAGCAGCCAGCCCCCTCCACGTACATGACCCTCATGTACAATCTGCACTACACCCTCCCCACCACCACCTACGACGCACCCACAGACCACTGGGTGGTACACGGCACCGACTCCCTCCTCCCCGCCGACTACACCCCCCCCACACACAACCCAGGCCCCGACACGTACGCCAGGGGGGACGACCCGGACGACCCCCACATCTGGGGCACGTGGGAACCCGAATCCCTAGACGCGCTGCTCTCCATCCGCAGCGGCTACCAGGGCCTTGGTAGGGCGATGTATTGCCTCGCCAAGTGGACCCAACGGACCTGGGGGATCCCCGCGGACCGATGGGTGTGGGTGGTCACGCTGCGCCCCCAGCAGATGGAAGCCCCCCCAAACCGCGGGGGACCCACCCCCCCACGCCCCACCCCCCCACAACTATGCCCGTACATGGTGGCAGCCCGCCTCATGGCGCTGCTATGGCCGGGCCCCCACACCCCCACCCAAAACTACCCCCACCTCACAGAGGAGGACATGCCCGGCATCCAGCGATGCTTCTTCGAGACCCTCGACTACCTCCAGCAGACACACCCCCGCGTCCTGGAGCAGATATGGCGACCCCCCGGGTAACCCACGTGCCCGCACAGCCGAGACAACACCGCCACGCCAGCACCAGCACGCATGGATCACCAGGGAAAACGCGCGCACACGCCCGATGCCCGAACCTGCACCCGCGTTCTCGCTACTTACAGGACCCAGCATCATACGCCCGCCCCCGAGGCCCGGGACCCTCCGCCGTCTCCCGCGGCCCTCTCCTCCGCCTCCGACTCCACAACCTCCACCACCACGACCACCTCATCCAACACCACCACCACCACGTCCTCATCCAGCACTCCACCCCCCAGGCCGCGGGGGACACCTCCCAAACGGGCCTCCAAACCCGCCCCCACCGCGAGCAGCCCCACCGCCGCCAAAGCCCAGGCCCCGGCGAAGCCCATGCCCACGACCCAGCCGAAGCCCAAGGCCGCCGCCAAAGGGCGGCCCGCAGCCAAGCCCAAGCCCAGGCCCAAACCCGGCGCCACGACGGCAGCTCGGGCCCGGACCCCCCAGGATGTCCTCTACGACATCCGGCCCCAGCCGTCCCAGGCCCGAAGGCAGCAGCGCCCAGCGCGGCGCCCCCCCACCGTCACCGACGCGTCTGCCACCACCTTCATGGCGGAGCGCGCCGCGGCCGAAGCGCGACGCGCCTCGTCCCACCACCTCCCAAAGCCCGCACCCCAGGCCCACGGACCGCTCCAGGGTCCACCAGCAGCGCCCCCGCCCCCCTACCGGCCCCCGATGACAGCCCACATGCAACGCATGCCCCACTACCGCCGCCGCCGCGAATCCCCGCCCAACCCCGAGGCGGAGACCGTACGCGCACACCCGCGGGTCCACATCCGCGTGCACCCCCACTCCCCACGCAGCCCCACGGAACAGGACTACGAGGAATCCCCCAGGCCCGCCACCGCCGCCGGCCCCCACGACCCCATCACACCCACCCACGCCCACTCCTCCGCCCAAGACCGCAGGCCCGCCCAGGAACAGTGGTGGCAGCGCTGGACCCACACGCAGCTCTGGGAGCTGCGGAAGTGGGCCCGGGGAGAGCCCTCCCTCGAGGGCCTGGTCCATCGGCCCCGCAAGGGGTCGGTGGAGAACTGCCGCCTCCGGCCGGCGGGGGGGTGGATGCCGCAGGCCGCATGGGAAGCCATGCTGGCCGATGCGCTCCACCCCCTGGGAGTCCACCCCCGCAACCTCCCCGCGCCCCAGGACCACCCGTACGTCCTCGGGCGCCTGCGGGAGACCCTCCAGGAAGCGCGGCGAGACGGCATCCGCCTGTGGGACATCACCCAAAGCCCAGCCCCGCACGCACACACCCCCTCACCACCCCACAAGCGTCGGCGCACCGACACCGGCGACACCCACAACACCCCAGGAGCCCTGCGCGCCACACAACACGACGCGCCTGACCCCCCGGCCAGCGGCGCCGCCATCTAACCCCGTTATCCAGCACAGCACCACCACGGGGCGCCACTCCAGGCCCCGCCCAGAAGTCACCAAACAAACCGGACGCCGAAGGAAGCCAACGCACACGACAACGAGCACCACTACGCCCAAAGGCGCCGAACCCGGGCCCGATACCGTGGGCTCCTCTCCACCCTCAGCACGACACACACGTCACTGACGTCACTCCTCCGCCGTGCCCCCTCCCACGCCACCGCCCCGCCCCCCCCCCCTCCCGCCGCACGTCCCCACGCCGCCCAGCACCCAGCCCCACACACTGCGCCACAGCATCGCCCTAGTCCGGCTCCTCCACCATCGCGGCACTTGGCACATCACAGTAGACCGCCGTCCTGTGGTCCCGCTCCCCCCAGCACCACTCCCGGGGCCGCACCCGACCCACGCCGTGTTCGCCCCCACGTCGCGGGCCGCGGACATCCTCCCGCTCCCCGCCACCACCCCTCCCGGGCATCGCATACTACTTACCGCCAACCCCTCGGTCCTCAGTGAGGTCCCCACCGGGCACGCCGACGCCCTGCACGTGCGCCCGCTGCTGCCCCACCTGCACGCTGCGTACGCCCCCGGCACGCCCGTCGACCCCTCCGTGTGGGACTCCCAGTGAGGCCACCGGCCAACGGCCGGCCCACACGCACCACCCCGCACCCGCCTCGGGCGCACAACTCCGTGGACGCCGCTACCCACAGGCCCGGCCCCGCGCAACCGCCTAACCGAGCCAGAACACAGGCACAAATCAAACCCGAGCCACACCCCGAAACCGCTAACCCTTGACTCCTAACCAAACCCGCCGAGGGAACAACGCAACCACAGCCCACACCCACAGCCCACACAGCCGCCTAACCAGCCAGCACCAGAAGCAAAGAAACACCTCACCAAACGCACCCTGACCCAAGCCAAACCGGGCCGAAGCCCCAACACAAATCAAACCCGAGCCACATCCCGAAACCGTCAACCCTTGACTCCAAACCAGGCCCGCTGAGGGAAATGCGTAGACACAGCCCACAGCCACAGCCCACACAGCCGCCTAACCAGCCAGCACCAGAAGCAAAGAGACACCTAACCAAACCCACTCTGACCCATACCCATGTACATCAGGACACGCGAGCCGCACCCCTGGGGCGCGACCGCCGCCACAGCACCGGCGACACACGCCAGAGGACACAACGCTATAGCACCGCCGCACCAGCTGCCCATGCCTGTGCCTGCAGTGTACGCGCGCCCCTGTTTTCCTCTTTTTTGTTTTTTCTTTTTCTTACAGAAAAAAAAAAAAAAACAGAAAAAAAAAAAAAAAAGCCGACATTAGGGGGGGAGGAAGAGGGACACATCCACCCATGGCACACGCGCACCGCACACAGCACGCACACCGGTAAACAGGAGCCCAGGGGCCCAGGACACCGCACATGCAACACAACACACCGAGCGGGCACACCGGTGAACAGGAGCCAGCTGGCCCAGGACACCGCAGACGCACCACAGCAAACCGCGCGGGCACACCGGTGAACAGGAGCCCAACGGCCCAGGACGCTGCACACACGTAGGGCAGCCGAGGGACAGGAAAGAACCAATACCCCATGGGTCGGACGCACTGGGGCGACCCAGCCGACCCACCGGGCCAGCGGCAGGAGCGGTACTCCAAAGCCACTGGTCCGAGCCCGGCCAGGCTGCATCGAGGACCATGGCAAACGTCACCCGGAGCCATGGAAGCAACCGGTGACAGGCGAGCCGGTACACAGTCCAGGAGGGGGTCACCTGCCAAGCAGAGTGGCCCCGCAACTCAAGCCACAAGGGTGAGGCGGTCGTACCGTAGACAAGCGGGAGCAATACCCCTCGTGGTGAGAGATACTCCACACGGCTGGGCAGCCCCCCAGAGCTGCCGCCCAAAGGAGGGGGCATGTGGCCCTACCCATGGACACATGTGGGGACACCCTCCCACCTGGGACACATGGACCGGGTGGCCGCGACAATGCCTTCCCAAGCACATGCGGGAGCGGCTCAAGAGGCACCTGACATAGGGCAGTGGGAGGGACAGGACGTCCCCTTGGTAAGACCTTCTTCCTGCAATGTCAAAGGAGGCATCCCGAGCTCCCGAAGATACCTACCTACCTACCTACCTTGGAGCTTTGGAAATTTGATTGGTTGTACGATGACTTTGGGGTCAAAACACACTTTGTTCCTGAAATTGCAGTGTCAGACCCCGCTCAAAGTTTGCTTCTGGATACGTCTACTCGCAATGAGTGTTTCGAGAGGAAAGAACTCCATCCGCGGAGGTACTCATTTTGCAATAAACCCCTCCAAACGTCCGGAGATCCGGTGATTATCTGGAGCTTTGGAAATTTGATTGCTTGTACGATGACTATGGGGTCAAAACACACTTCGTTCCCCAAATTGCAGTGTCAGACCCCGCTCAAAGTGTGCCCCTGGAAGCGTCAACTCGCAAGGAGTGTCTTGAGAGAAAAAAATTCCATCCGCGGAGGTACTCATTTTGCAATGAACCCCTTCAAACGTCCGGAGATCCGGTGATTATTTGGAGCTTTGGAAATTTGATTGCTTGTAGGATTACTATGGGGTCAAAACACACTTCCTTCCCCAAATTGATAAATCAGACCTCTCCCAAAGTGTGACCCTGGAAGCGTCAACTTGCAAGGAGCGTTTTGGGAAAAAGAAACTCCATCCGCGGAGGGACTCGTTTTGCAATAATCCCCTTCAAATGTCCCGAGACCGTCTGATTATTTGGAGCTTCGGAAATTTGATTGCTTGTAGGATGACTCTGGAGTCAAAACACACTTCGTTCCCCAATTTGAAGAGTCAGACCTCTCCCAAAGTGTGGCCATGGAAGCGTCAACTCGCAAGGAGCGTTTTGAGAGAAAAAAACTCCATCCGCGGAGGTACTCATTTTGCAACAATCCCCCTCAAACGTCCCGAGATCGTGTGATTGTTTGGAGCTTTGACAATTTGATTGCTTGTACGACGACTACGGGGTCAAAACACACTTCGTTCCCCAAATTGAAGAGTCAGACCCCGCTCAAAGTGTGCCCCTGGAAGCGTCAAATCGCAAGGAGTGTTTTGAGAGAAAGAAGTTCCATCCGCGGAGGTACTCATTTTGCAATAAACCTTCGAACGTGCGAAGATCGTGGGATTATTTGGAGGTTTGGAAATTTGATTGGTTGTACGATGACTATGGGGTCAAAAGACACTTCGTTCCCCAAATTGAAGAGTCATACCCCGCTCAAAGTGTGCCCCTGGAAGCGTCTGATCGCAAGGAGTATTTTGAGAGAAAAAAACTCCATCCGCGGAGGTACTCATTTTGCAATAAACCCCTTCAAACGTCCGGAGATCCGGTGATCATTTGGAGCTTTGGAAATTTGATTGCTTGTACGATTACTATGGGGTCAAAACACACTTCCTTCTCCAAATTGAAGAATCAGACCTCTCCCAAAGTGTGCCACTGGAAGCGTCAACCCGCAAGGAGCGTTTTCGGAAAAAGAAACTCCATCCGCGGAGGGACTCCTTTTGCAATAATCCCCTTCAAACGTCCGGAGATCGTGTGATTATTTGGAGCTTTGACAATTTGATTGTTTGTACGACGACTATGGGGTCAAGACACACTTCGTTCCCCAAATTGAAGGGTCAGACCTCTCCCAAAGTGTGGCCATGGAAGCGTCAACCCGCAAGCAGTTTTTTGAGAGAAAAAAACTCCATCCGCGGAGGTACTCATTTTGCAATAATCCCCCTCAAACGTCCGGAAATCGTGTGATTATTTGGAGCTTTGACAATTTGATTGTTTGTACGACGACTATGGGGTCAAAACACACTTCGTTCCCCAAATTGAAGAGTCAGACCCCGCTCAAAGTGTGCCCCTGGAAGCCTCAACTCGCAAGGAGTGTTTTGAGAGAAAAAAGTTCCATCCGCGGAGGTACTCATTTTGTAATAAACCCTTTCAAACGTGCGGAGATGGTGTGATTGTTTGGAGCTTTGGAAATTTGATTGGTTGTACGATGACTATGGGGTCAAAACACACTTTGTTCCTGAAATTGCAGTGTCAGACCCCGCTCAAAGTTTGCCCCTGGATACGTCTACTCGCAAGGAGTTTTTTGAGAGGAAAGAACTCCATCCGCGGAGGTACTCATTTTGCAATAAACCCCTCCAAACGTCCGGAGATCCGGTGATTATCTGGAGCTTTGGAAATTTGATTGCTTGTACGATGACTATGGGGTCAAAACACACTTCGTTCCCCAAATTGAAGAATCAGACCTCTCCCAAAGTGTGCCATGGAAGCATCAACTCGCAAGAAGCGATTTGAGAGAAAAAAACTCCATCCGCGGAGGTACTCATTTTGTAATAATCCCCTCAAACGTCCGGAGATCGTGTGATTATTTGGAGCTTTGATAATTTGATTGCTTGTACGACGACTATGGGGTCAAAACACACTTCGTTCCCCAAATTGAAGAGTCAGACCCCGCTCAAAGTGTGCCCCTGGAAGCGTCAACTCGCAAGGAGTGTTTTGAGAGAAAAAAGTTCCATCCGCGGAGGTACTCATTTTGTAATAAACCCTTTCAAACGTGCGGAGATGGTGTGATTTTTTGGAGCTTTCGAAATTTGATTGGTTGTACGATGACTATGGGGTCAAAACACACTTCGTTCCCCAAATTGCAGAGTCAGACCCCGCTCAAAGTGTTCCCCTGGAAGCGTCTACTCGCAAGCACTTTTTTGAGAGAAAAAAACTCCATCCGCGGAGGTACTCATTTTGCAATAAACCCCTTCAAACGTCCGGAGATCGTGTGATTATTTGGAGCTTTGACAATTTGATTGCTTGTACGATGACTATGGGGTCAAAACACACTTCGTTCCCGGAATTGCAGAGTCAGACCCCGCTCAAAGTGTGCCCCTGGAAGCGTCAACTCGCAAGGAGTGTTTTGAGAGAGAAAAATTCCATCCGCGGAGGTACTCATTTTGCAATAAACCCCTTCAAACGTCCGGAGATCCGGTGATTATTTGGAGCTTTGGAAATTTGATTGATTGTACGATTACTATGGGGTCAAAACACACTTCCTTCCCTAAGTTGAAGAATCAGACCTCTCCCAAACTGTGCCCTTGGAAGCGTCAACTCACAAGGAGCGTTTTGGGAAAAAGGAACTCCATCCGCGGAGGGACTCGTTTTGCAATAATCCCCTTCAAACGTCCCGAGACCGTCTGATTTTTTGGAGCTTTGGAAATTTGATTGCTTGTAGGATCACTCTGGAGTCAGAACACACTTCGTTCTCCAAGTTGAAGAGTCAGACCTCTCCCAAAGTGTGGCCATGGAAGCGTCAACTGGCAAGGAGCGTTTTGAGAGAAAAAAACTCCATCCGCGGAGGTACTCATTTTGCAATAGACCCCTTCAAAGGTGCGGAGATCGTGTGATTATTTGGAGCTTTGACAATTTGATTGCTTGTACGATGACTATGGGGTCAAAACACACTTCGTTCCCCAAATTAAAGAGTCAAACCCCGCTCAAAGTGTGCCCCTGGAAGCGTCAACTCGCAAGGAGTGTTTTGAGAGAAAAAAGTTCCATCCGGGGAGGTACTCATTTTGTAATAAACCCCTTCAAACGTCCGGAGATCGTGTGATTATTTGGAGGTTTGGAAATTTGATTGGTTGTACGATGACTATGGGGTCAAAACACACGTCGTTCCCCAAATTGCAGTGTCAGATCCCGCTCAAAGTGTGCCCCTGGAAGCGTCTACTCGCAAGGTGTTTTTTGAGAGAAAAAAAACTCCATCCGCGGAGGTACTCATTTTGCAATAAACCCCTCCAAAGGTGCGGAGATCGTGTGATTATTTGGAGCTTTGACAATTTGATTGCTTGTACGATGACTATGGGGTCAAAACACACTTCTTTCCCCGAATTGAAGAGTCAGACCCCGCTCAAAGTGTGCCCCTGGAAGCGTCAACTCGCAAGGAGTGTTTTGAGAGAAAAACGTTCCATCCGCGGAGGTACTCATTTTGTAATAAACCCCTTCAAACGTCCGGAGATCGTGTGATTATTTGGAGGTTTGGAAATTTGACTGCTTGTACGATGACTATGGGGTCAAAGCACACTTCGTTCCCGGAATTGCAGAGTCAGACCCCGCTCAAAGTGTGCCCCTGGAAGCGTCAACTCGCAAGGAGTGTTTTGAGAGAGAAAAATTCCATCTGCGGAGGTACTCATTTTGCAATAAACCCCTTCAAACGTCCGGAGATCCGGTGATTATTTGGAGCTTTGGAAATTTGATTGCTTGTACGATGACTATGGGGTCAAAACACACTTTCTTCCCCAAATTGAAGAATCAGACCTCTCCCAAAGTGTGCCCCTGGAAGCGTCAACTCACAAGGAGCGTTTTGGGAAAAAGAAACTCCATCCGCGGAGGGACTCGTTTTGCAATAATCCCCTTCAAACGTCCCGAGACCGTCTGATTATTTGGAGCTTTGGAAATTTGATTGCTTGTAGGATCACTCTGGAGTCAGAACACACTTCGTTCTCCAAGTTGAAGAGTCAGACCTCTCCGAAAGTGTGGCCATGGAAGCGTCAACTCGCAAGGAGCGTTTTGAGAGAAAAAAACTCCATCCGCGGAGGTACTCATTTTGCAATAGACCCCTTCAAAGGCGCGGAGATCGTGTGATTATTTGGAGCTTTGACAATTTGATTGCTTGTACGATGACTATGGGGTCAAAACACACTTCGTTCCCCAAATTAAAGAGTCAAACCCTGCTCAAAGTGTGCCCCTGGAAGCGTCAACTCGCAAGGAGTGTTTAGAGAGAAAAAAGTTCCATCCGGGGAGGTACTCATTTTGTAATAAACCCCTTCAAACGTCCGGAGATCGTGTGATTATTTGGAGGTTTGGAAATTTGATTGGTTGTACGATGACTATGGGGTCAAAACACACGTCGTTCCCCAAATTGCAGTGTCAGATCCCGCTCAAAGTGTGCCCCTGGAAGCGTCTACTCGCAAGGTGTTTTTTGAGAGAAAAAAAACTCCATCCGCGGAGGTACTGATTTTGCAATAAACCCCTCCAAAGGTGCGGAGATCGTGTGATTATTTGGAGCTTTGACAATTTGATTGCTTGTACGATGACTATGGGGTCAAAACACACTTCTTTCCCCGAATTGAAGAGTCAGACCCCGCTCAAAGTGTGCCCCTGGAAGCGTCAACTCGCAAGGAGTGTTTTGAGAGAAAAAAGTTCCATCCGCGGAGGTACTCATTTTGTAATAAACCCCTTCAAACGTCCGGAGATCGTGTGATTATTTGGAGGTTTGGAAATTTGACTGCTTGTACGATGACTATGGGGTCAAAGCACACTTCGTTCCCGGAGTTGCAGAGTCAGACCCCGCTCAAAGTGTGCCCCTGGAAGCGTCAACTCGCAAGGAGTGTTTTGAGAGAGAAAAATTCCATCTGCGGAGGTACTCATTTTGCAATAAACCCCTTCAAACGTCCGGAGATCCGGTGATTATTTGGAGCTTTGGAAATTTGATTGCTTGTACGATGACTATGGGGTCAAAACACACTTCCTTCCCCAAATTGAAGAATCAGACCTCTCCCAAAGTGTGCCCCTGGAAGTGTCAACTCACAAGGAGCGTTTTGGGAAAAAGAAACTCCATCCGCGGAGGGACTCGTTTTGCAATAATCCCCTTCAAACGTCCCGAGACCGTCTGATTATTTGGAGCTTTGGAAATTTGATTGCTTGTAGGATCACTCTGGAGTCAGAACACACTTCGTTCTCCAAGTTGAAGAGTCAGACCTCTCCGAAAGTGTGGCCATGGAAGCGTCAACTCGCAAGGAGCGTTTTGAGAGAAAAAAACTCCATCCGCGGAGGTACTCATTTTGCAATAGACCCCTTCAAAGGCGCGGAGATCGTGTGATTATTTGGAGCTTTGACAATTTGATTGCTTGTACGATGACTATGGGGTCAAAACACACTTCGTTCCCCAAATTAAAGAGTCAAACCCCGCTCAAAGTGTGCCCCTGGAAGCGTCAACTCGCAGGGAGTGTTTTGAGAGAAAAAAGTTCCATCCGCGGAGGTACTCATTTTGTAATAAACCCCTTCAAACGTCCGGAGATCGTGTGATTATTTGGAGTTTTGGAAATTTGGGTGGTTGTACGATGACTATGGGGTCAAAACACACGTCGTTCCCCAAATTGCAGTGTCAGATCCCGCTCAAAGTGTGCCCCTGGAAGCGTCTACTCGCAAGGTGTTTTTTGAGAGAAAAAAAACTCCATCCGCGGAGGTACTCATTTTGCAATAAACCCCTCCAAAGGTGCGGAGATCGTGTGATTAATAGGAGGTTTGGAAATTTGATTGGTTGTACGATGACTATGGGGTCAAAGCACACTTCGTTCCCCAAATTGCAGTGTCAGACCCCGCTCAAAGTGTGCCCCTGGAAGCGTCAACTCGCAAGGAGTGTTTTGAGAGAGAAAAATTCCATCCGCGGAGGTACTCATTTTGCAATAAACCCCTTCAAACGTCCGGAGATCCGGTGATTATTTGGAGCTTTGGAAATTTGATTGCTTGTACGATTACTATGGGGTCAAAACACACTTCCTTCCCCAAATTGAAGAATCAGACCTCTCCCAAAGTGTGCCCCTGGAAGCGTCAACTCGCAAGGAGCGTTTTGGGAAAAAGAAACTCCATCCGCGGAGGGACTCGTTTTGCAATAATCCCCTTCAAACGTCCCGAGACCGTCTGATTATTTGGAGCTTTGGAAATTTGATTGCTTGTAGGATGACTCTGGAGTCAGAACACACTTCATTCTCCAAGTTGAAGAGTCAGACCTCTCCCAAAGTGTGGCCATGGAAGCGTCAACTCGCAAGGAGCGTTTTGAGAGAGAAAAACTCCATCCGCGGAGGTACTCATTTTGCAATAAACCCCTTCAAAGGTGCGGAGATGGTGTGATTATTTGGAGTTTTGACAATTTGATTGCTTGTACGATGACTATGGGGTCAAAACACACTTCATTCCCAAAATTGAAGAGTCAAACCCCGCTCAAAGTGTGCCCCTGGAAGCGTCCACTCGCAAGGAATGTTTTGAGAGAAAAAAGTTCCATCCACGGAGGTACTCATTTTGTAATAGACCCCTTCAAACGTCCTGAGATCGTGTGATTATTTGGAGGTTTGGAAATTTGATTGGTTGTACGATGACTATGGGGTCAAAACACACTTCGTTCCCCAAATTGCAGTGTCAGACCCCGCTCAAAGTGTGCCCCTGGAAGCGTCAACTCGCAAGCAGTGTTTTGAGAGAGAAAAATTCCATCCGCGGAGGTACTCATTTTGCAATATACCCCTTCAATCGTCCGGAGATCCGGTGATCATATTTGGAGCTTTGGAAATTTGATTGCTTGTACGATTACTATGGGGTCAAAACACACTTCCTTCCCCAAATTGAAGAATCAGACCTCTCCCAAAGTGTGCCCCTGGAAGCGTCAACTCGCAAGGAGCGTTTTGGGAAAAAGAAACTCAATCCGCGGAGGGACTCGTTTTGCAATAATCCCCTTCAAACGTCCCGAGGCCGTCTGATTATTTGGAGCTTTGGAAATTTGATTGCTTGTAGGATGACTCTGGAGTCAGAACACACTTCGTTCTCCAAGTTGAAGAGTCAGACCTCTCCCAAAGTGTGGCCATGGAAGCGTCAACTCGCAAGGAGCGTTTTGAGAGAAAAAAACTCCATCCGCGGAGGTACTCATTTTGCAATAAACCCCTCCAAATCCGCGGAGATCGTGTGATTATTTGGAGCTTTGACAATTTGATTGCTTGTACGATGACTATGGGGTCAAAACACACTTCTTTCCCCAAATTGAAGAGTCAGACCCCGCTCAAAGTGTGCCCCTGGAAGCGTCAACTCGCAAGGAGTGTTTTGAGAGAAAAAAACTCCATCCGCGGAGGTACTCATTTTGCAATAAACCCCTTCAAACGTCCGGAGATCGTGTGATTATTTGGAGCTTTGGAAATTTGATTGCTTGTACGATGACTATGGGGTAAAAGCACACTTCGTTCCCCAAATTGCAGTGTCAGACCCCGCTCAAAGTGTGCCCCTGGAAGCGTCAACTCGCATTCCGTCCGCGGAGGTACTCTTTTTGTAATAAACCCCTTCAAACGTCCGGAGATCGTGTGATTATTTGGAGGTTTGGAAATTTGATTGGTTGTACGATGACTTTGGGGTCAAAACACACTTCGTTCCCCAAATTGCAGTGTCAGACCCCGCTCAAAGTGTGCCCCTGGAAAGGTCAACTCGCAAGGAGTGTTTTGAGAGAGAAAAATTCCGTCCGCGGAGGTACACATTTTGCAATAAACCCCTTCAAACGTCCGGAGATCCGGTGATTATTTGGAGCTTTGGAAATTTGATTGCTTGTACGATTACTATGGGGTCAAAACACACTTCCTTCCCCAAATTGAAGAATCAGACCTCTCCCAAAGTGTGCCCCTGGAAGCGTCAACTCGCAAGGAGCGTTTTGGGAAAAAGAAACTCCATCCGCGGAGGGACTCGTTTTGCAATAATCCCCTTCAAACGTCCCGAGACCGTCTGATTATTTGGAGCTTTGGAAATTTGATTGCTTGTAGGATGACTCTGGAGTCAGAACACACTTCGTTCTCCAAGTTGAAGAGTCAGACCTCTCCCAAAGTGTGGCCATGGAAGCGTCAACTTGCAAGGAGCGTTTTGAGAGAAAAAAACTCCATCCGCGGAGGTACTCATTTTGCAATAAACCCCTCCAAAGGTGCGGAGATCGTGTGATTATTTGGAGCATTGACAATTTGAATGCTTGTACGATGACTATGGGGTCAAAACACACTTCTTTCCCCAAATTGAAGAGTCAGACCCCGCTCAAAGTGTGCCCCTGGAAGCGTCAACTCGCAAGGAGTGTTTTGAGAGAAAAAAACTCCATCCGCGGAGGTACTCATTTTGCAATAAACCCCTTCAAACGTCCGGAGATCGTGTGATTATTTGGAGCTTTGGAAATTTGATTGCTTGTACGATGACTATGGGGTAAAAGCACACTTCGTTCCCCAAATTGCAGTGTCAGACCCCGCTCAAAGTGTGCCCCTGGAAGCGTCAACTGGCATTCCGTCCGCGGAGGTACTCATTTTGTAATAAACCCCTTCAAACGTCCGGAGATCGTGTGATTATTTGGAGGTTTGGAAATTTGATTGGTTGTACGATGACTATGGGGTCAAAACACACTTCGTTCCCCAAATTGCAGTGTCAGACCCCGCTCAAAGTGTGCCCCTGGAAGCGTCAACTCGCAAGGAGTGTTTTGAGAGAGAAAAATTCCGTCCGCGGAGGTACACATTTTGCAATCAACCCCTTCAAACGTCCGGAGATCCGGTGATTATTTGGAGCTTTGGAAATTTGATTGCTTGTACGATTACTATGGGGTCAAAACACACTTCCTTCCCCAAATTGAAGAATCAGACCTCTCCCAAAGTGTGCCCCTGGAAGCGTCAACTCGCAAGGAGCGTTTTGGGAAAAAGAAACTCCATCCGCGGAGGGACTCGTTTTGCAAAAATCCCCTTCAAACGTCCCGAGACCGTCTGATTATTTGGAGCTTTGGAAATTTGATTGCTTGTAGGATGACTCAGGAGTCAGAACACACTTCGTTCTCCAAGTTGAAGAGTCAGACCTCTCCCGAAGTGTGGTCATGGAAGCGTCAACTCGCAAGGAGCGTTTTGAGAGAAAAAAACTCCATCCGCGGAGGTACTCATTTTGCAATAAACCCCTTCAAAGGTGCGGAGATCGTGTGATTATTTGGAGCTTTGACAATTTGATTGCTTGTAAGATGAGTATGGGGTCAAAACACACTTCGTTCCCGAAATTGCAGTGTCAGACCCCGCTCAAAGTGTGCCCCTGGAAGCGTCAACTCGCAAGGAGTGTTTTCAGAGAGAAAAATTCCGTCCGCGGAGGTACACATTTTGCAATAAACCCCTTCAAACGTCCGGAGATCCGGTGAGTATTTGGAGCTTTGGAAATTTGATTGCTTGTACGATTACTATGGGGTCAAAACACACTTCCTTCCCCAAATTGAAGAATCAGACCTCTCCCAAAGTATGCCCCTGGAAGCGTCAACTCGCAAGGAGCGTTTTGGGAAAAAGAAACTCCATCCGCGGAGGGACTCGTTTTGCAATAATCCCCTTCAAACGTCCGGAGACCGTCTGATTATTTGGAGCTTTGGAAATTTGATTGCTTGTAGGATGACTCTGGAGTCAGAACACACTTCGTTCTCCAAGTTGAAGAGTCAGACCTCTCTGAAAGTGTGGCCATGGAAGCGTCAACTCGCAAGGAGCGTTTTGAGAGAAAGAAACTCCATCCGCGGAGGTACTCATTTTGCAAAAAACCCCTACAAAGGCGCGGAGATCGTGTGGTTATTTGGAGCTTTGACAATCTGATTGCTTGTACGATGACTATGGGGTCAGAACAGACTTCGTTCCCCAAATTGAAGAGTCAAACCCCGCTCAAAGTGTGCCCCTGGAAGCGTCCACTCGCAAGGAGTGTTTTGAGAGAAAAAAGTTCCATCCACGGAGGTACTCATTTTGTAATAAACCCCTTCAAACGTCCGGAGATCGTGTGATTATTTGGAGGTTTGGAAATTTGATTGGTTGTACGATGACTATGGGGTCAAAACACACTTCGTTCCCCGAATTGCAGTGTCAGACCCCGCTCAAAGTGTGCCCCTGGAAGCGTCAACTCGCAAGGAGTGTTTTGAGAGAGAAAAATTCCGTCCGCGGAGGTACTCATTTTGCAATAAACCCCTTCAAACGTCCGGAGATCCGGTGATTATTTGGAGCTTTGGAAATTTGATTGCTTGTACGATTACTATGGGGTCAAAACACACTTCCTTCCCCAAATTGAAGAATCAGACCTCTCCAAAAGTGTGCCCCTGGAAGCGTCAACTCGCAAGGAGCGTTTTGGGAAAAAGAAACTCCATCCGCGGAGGAACTCGTTTTGCAATAATCCCCCTCAAACGTCCCGAGACCGTCTGATTATTTGGAGCTTTGGAAATTTGATTGCTTGTAGGATGACTCTGGAGTCAGAACACACTTCGTTCTCCAAGTTGAAGAGTCAGACCTCTCCCAAAGTGTGGCCATGGAAGCGTCAACTCGCAAGGAGCGTTTTGAGAGAAAAAAACTACATCCGCGGAGGTACTCATTTTGCAATAAACCCCTTCAAAGGTGCAGGTGATCGTGTGATTATTTGGAGCTTTGGAAATTTGATTGCTTGTACGATGACTATGGGGTCAAAACACACTTCGTTTCCCAAATTGAGGAGTCAAACCCCGCTCAAAGTGTGCCCCTGGTAGCGTCCACTCGCAAGGAGTGTTTTGAGAGAAAAAAGTTCCATCCACAGAGGTACTCATTTTGTAATAAACCCCTTCAAACGTCCGGAGATCGTGTGATTATTTGGAGGTCTGGAAATTTGATTGGTTGTACGATGACTATGGGGTCAAAACACACGTCGTTCCCCGAATTGCAGTGTCAGACCCCGCTCAAAGTGTGCCCCTGGAAGCGTCTACTCGCACGGTGTTTTTTGAGAGAAAAAAAACTCCATCCGCGGAGGTACTCATTTTGCAATAAACCCCTCCAAAGGTGCGGAGATCGTGTGATTATTTGGAGCTTTGACAATTTGATTGCCTGTACGATGACTATGGGGTCAGAACACACTTCTTTCCCCAAATTGAAGAGTCAGACCCCGCTCAAAGTGTGCCCCTGGAAGCGTCAACTCGCAAGGAGTGTTTTGAGAGAAAAAAGTTCCATCCGCGGAGGTAGTCATTTTGTAATAAACCCCTTCAAACGTCCGGAGATCGTGTGATTATTTGGAGCTTTGAAAATTTGATTGCTTGTACGATTACTATGGGGTCAGAACACACTTTGTTCCCCAAATTGAAGAATCAGACCTCTCCCAAAGTGTGCCCATGGAAGCGTGAACTCGCAAGGAGCGATTTGAGAGGAAAAAACTCCCTCCGCGGAGGTACTCATTTTGCAATAATCCCCTTCAAACGTCCCGAGATCTGGTGATTATTTGGAGCTTTGCGAAGTTTGATTGCTTGTACCATGACTATGGGGAAAAACACACTTCGTTCCCCAAATTGAAGAGTCAGACCCCGCTCAAAGTGTGCGCCTGGAAGCGTCAACTCGCAAGGAGTGTTTTGAGAGAAAAAAACTCCATCCGCGGAGGTACTCATTTTGTAATAAAACCCTTCAAACGTGCGCAGATCGTGTGATTATTTGGAGCTTTGGAAATTTGATTGCTTGTACAATTACTATGGGGTCAAAACACACTTTGTTCCCCAAATTGAAGAATCAGACCTCCCCCAAAGCGTGCCCATGGAAGCGTCAACTCGCAAGGAGCGATTGGAGAGAAAAAAGTTCCATCCGCGGAGGTACTCATTTTGCAATAATCCCCTTCAAACGTCCTGTGATCCGGTGATTATTTGGAGCTTTGGAAATTTGATTGCTTGTACGATGACTATGGGGCCAAAACACACTTCCTTCCCCAAATTGAAGAATCAGACCTCCCCCAAAGTGTGCCCATGGAAGCGTCAACTCGCAAGGAGCGATTTGAGAGGAAAAAACTCCATCCGCGGAGGTACTCATTTTGTAATAAACCCCTTCAAATGTCCGGAGATCCGGTGATTATTTGGAGCTTTCGAAATTTGATTGCTTGTACGATGACTTTGGGGTCAAAACACACTTCGTTCCCCAAATTGAAGAGTCAGACCCTGCTCAAATTGTGCCTCTGGAAGCGTCAACTCGCAAGGAGTGTTTTGAGAGAGAAAAACTCCATCCGCGGAGGTACTCATTTTGTAATAATCCCCTTCAAACGTCCGGAGATCCGGTGATTATTTGGAGGTTTGGAAATTTGATTGGTTGTACGATGACTATGGGGTCAAAACACACGTCGTTCCCCAAATTGCAGTGTCAGACCCCGCTCAAAGTGTGCCCCTGGAAGCGTCTACTCGCAAGGTGTTTTTTGAGAGAAAAAAAACTCCATCCGCGGAGGTACTCACTTTGCAATAAACCCCTTTAAAGATGCGGAGATCGTGTGAATTTTTGAAGCTTTGACAATTTGATTGCTTGTACGATGACTATGGGGTCAAAACACACTTCTTTCCCCAAATTGAAGAGTCAGACCCCGCTCAAAGTGTGCCCCTGGAAGCGTCAACTGGCGAGGAGTGTTTTGAGAGAAAAAAGTTCCATCCGCGGAGGTACTCATTTTGCAATAAAACCCTTCAAACGTCCGGAGATCCGGTGATTATTTGGAGCTTTGGAAATTTGATTGCTTGTACGATTACTATGGGGTCAAAACACAATTCCTTCCCCAAATTGAAGAATCAGACCTCTCCCAAAGTGTGCCCGTGGAAGCGTCAACTCGCAAGGAGCGTTTTGGGAAAAAGAAACTCCATCCGCGGAGGGACTCGTTTTGCAATAATCCCCTTCAAACGTCCCGAGACCGTCTGATTATTTGGAGCTTTGGAAATTTGATTGCTTGTAGGATGACTCTGGAGTCAGAACACACTTCGGTCTCCAAGTTGAAGAGTCAGACCTCTCCCAAAGTGTGGCCATGGAAGCGTCAACTCGCAAGGAGCGTTTTGAGAGAAAAAAACTCCATCCGCGGAGGTACTCATTTTGCAATAAACCCCTTCAAAGGTGCGGAGATCGTGTGATTATTTGGAGCTTTGACAATTTGATTGCTTGTACGATGACTATGGGGTCAAAACACACTTCGTTCCCCAAATTGAAGAGTCAAACCCCGCTCAAAGTGTGCCCCTTGAAGCGTCCACTCGCAGGGAGTGTTTTGAGAGAGAAAAGTTCCATCCACGGAGGTACTCATTTTGTAATAAACCCCTTCAAACGTCCGGGGATCGTGTGATTATTTGGAGTTTTGGAAATTTGATTGGTTGTACGATGACTATGGGGTCAAAACACACGTCGTTCCCCAAATTGCAGTGTCAGACCCCGCTCAAAGTGTGCCCCTGGAAGCGTCAACTCGCAAGCAGTGTTTTGAGAGAAAAAAGATCCATCCGCGGAGGTACTCATTTTGTAATAATCCCCTTCAAACGTCCGGAGATCGTGTGATTATTTGGAGCTTTGAAAATTTGATTGCTTGTACGATTACTATGGGGTCAAAACACACTTCGTTCCCCAAATTGAAGAATCAGACCTCTCCCAAAGTGTGCCCATGGAAGCGTCAACTCGCAAGGAGCGATTTGAGAGGAAAAAACTCCATCCGCGGTGGTACTCATTTTGCAATAATCCCCTTCAAACGTCCCGAGATCTGGTGATTATTTGGCGCTCTGGCAGTTTTATTGCTTGTACGATGACTATGGGGAAGAACACACTTCGTTCCCCAAATTGAAGAATCAGACCTCTCCCAAAGTGTGCCCCTGGAAGCGTCAACTCGCAAGGAGCGTTTTGGGAAAAAGAAACTCCATCCGCGGAGGGACTCGTTTTGCAATAATCCCCTTCAAACGTCCCGAGAACGTCTGATTATTTGGAGCTTTGGAAATTTGATTGCTTGTAGGATGACTCCGGAGTCAGAACACACTTCGTTCTCCAAGTTGAAGAGTCAGACCTCTCCCAAAGTGTGGCCATGGAAACGTCAACTCGCAAGGAGGGTTTTGAGAGAAAAAAACTCCATCCGCGGAGGTACTCATTTTGCAATAAACTCCTCCAAAGGTGCGGGGATCGTGTGATTATTTGGAGCTTTGACAATTTGATTGCTTGTACGATGACTATGGGGTCAAAACACACTTCTTTCCCCAAATTGAAGAGTCAGACCCCGCTCAAAGTGTGCCCCTGGAAGCGTCAACTCGCAAGGAGTGGTTTTTGAGAAAAAAGTTCCATCCGCGGAGGTACTCATTTTGTAATAAACCCCTTCAAACGTCCGGAGATCGTGTGATTATTTGGAGCTTTGAAAATTTGATTGCTTGTACGATTACCATGGGGTCAAAACACACTTCGTTCCCCAAATTGAAGAATCAGACCTGTCCCAAAGTGTGCCCATGGAAGCGTCAACTCGCAGAAGAGAGGAAAGAACCCCATCCGCGGGGGTACTCATTTTGCAATAATCCCCATCAAACGTTCCGAGATCTGGTGATTATTTGGCGCTCTGGCAATTTTATTGCTTGTACGATGACTATGGGGAAAAACACACTTCGTTCCCCAAATTGAAGAGTCAGACCCCGCTCAAAGTGTGCGCCTGGAAGCGTCAACTCGCAGGGAGTGTTTTGAGAGAGAAAAACTCCATCCGCAGAGGTACTCATTTTGTAATAAAACCCTTCAAAAGTGCGGAGATCGTGTGATTATTTGGAGCTTTGGAAATTTGATTGCTTGTACGATTACTATGGGGTCAAAACACACTTTGTTCCCCAAATTGAAGAATCAGACCTCCCCCAAGAGCGTGCCCATGGAAGCGTCAACTCGCAAGGAGCGAATTGAGAGGAAAAAACTCCATCCGCGGAGGTACTCATTTTGCAATATTATCCTTCAAACGTCCAAAGATCCGGTGATTATTTGGAGCTTTGGAAATTTGATGGCTTGTACGATGACTATGGGGCCAAAACACACTTCCTTCCCCAAATTGAAGAATCAGACCTCAGCCAAAGTGTGCCCATGGAAGCGTCAACTCGCAAGGAGCGATTTGAGAGGAAGAAACTCCATCTGCAGAGGTACTCATTTTGTAATAATCCCCTTCAGATGTCCGGAGATCCGGGGATTATTTGGAGCTTTGGAAATTTGATTGCGTGTACGATGACTTTGGGGTCAAAAGACACTTCGTTCCCCAAATTGAAGAGTCAGACCCCGCTCAAATTGTGCCTCTGGAAGCGTCAACTCGCAAGGAGTGTTTTGAGAGAAAAAAACTCCATCCGCGGAGGTACTCATTTTGCAATAATCTCCATCAAATGTCCGGAGATCCGGTGATTATTTGGAGCTTTGGAAATTTGATTGCTTGTACGATGAATATGAGGTCAAAACACACTTCGTTCCCCAAATTGAAGAATGAGACCTCTCCCACACCGTGGCCATGGAAGCGTCAACTCCCAAGGAGCGATTTGAGAGGAAAAACCTCCATCTGCGGAGGGACTCGTTTTGCAATAATCCCCTTCAAACGTCCAGAGATCCGGTGATTATTTGGAGCTTTGGAAATCTGATTGCTTGTACGATGACTTTGGGGTCAAAACACAATTCGTTCCCCAAATTGAAGAGTCAGACCCCGCTCAAAGTGTGCCCCTGGAAGCGTCAACTCGCAAAGAGCGTTTTGGGGAAAAAAAACTCCATCCTCGGAGGGACTCGTTTTGCAATAATCCCCTTCCAACGTCCCGAGACCGTCTGATTATTTTCCGGCTTTGGAAATTTGATTGCTTGTAGGATGAGTCTAGAGTCAAAACACACTTCGTTCCCCAAATTGAAGAATCAGACCTCTCCCAAAGTGTGGCCATGGAAGCGTCAACTCACAAGGAGCGGTGTGAGTGAAAAAAACACAATCCGCGGAGGTACTCATTTTGCAATAATCCCCCTCAAACGTCCGGAGATCGTTTGATGATTTGGAGCTTTGGAAATTTGATTGCTTGTAGGATGACTCTGGGGTCAAAACAAACTTCGTTCCCCAAATTGATAAGTCAGACCCCGCGCAAAGTGTGCCCCTGGAAGCGTCAACTCGCAAGGAGCGATTTGAGAGGTAAAAACTCCATCCGCGGAGGTACTCGTTTTGCAATAATCCCCTTCAAACGTCCGGAGATCCGGTGTTTATTTGGAGCTTTGGAACCTTGATTGCTTGTAGGATGACTCTAGAGTCAAAACACACTTCGTTCCCCAAGTTGAAGAATCAGACCTCTCCCAAAGTGTGGCCATGGAAGCGTCAACTCGCAAGGAGCGTTTTGAGAGAAAAACACTCCATCCGCGGAGGTACTCATTTTGCAATAAACCCCTTCAAACGTCGAGAAATCGTGTGATTATTTGGAGCTTTGGAAATCTGATTGCTTGTACGATTACTATGGGGTCAAAACACACTTCGTTCCCCGAATTGAAGAGTCACACCCCGCTCAAAGTGTGGCCCCGGAAGCGTCCACTCGCAAGGAGTGTTTTGAGAGGATAAAACTCCATCCGCGGAGGTACTCATTTTGCAATAAACCCCTTCAAATGTCCGGAGCCCGTGTGATTATTTGGAGCTTTCGAAATTTGATTGCTTGTACGATGACCATGGGGTCAAAACACACTTCCTTCCCCAAATTGAAGAATCAGACCTCTCCCAAAGTGTGCCCCTGGAAGCGTCAACTCGCAAGAAGCGCTTTGAGAGGAAAAAAGTCCATCCGCGGAGGTACTCATTTTGCAATAAACCCCTTCAAACGTCCCGAGATCGTGTGATTATTTGGAGCTTTGGAAATTTGATTGCTTGTACGAAGACTATGGGCTCAAAACACACTTCGTTCCCCAAACTGAAGAGTCGGACCCCGCTCAAAGTGTGCCCCTGGAAGCGTCAACTCGCAAGGAGTGTTTGGAGAGAAAAAAACTCCATCCGCGGAGGTACTCATTTTGCAATAAACCCCTTCAAACGTCTAGAGATCTGGTGATTATTTGGCGCTCTGGAAATTTGATTGCTTGTACGATGACTATGGGATCAAAACACACTTCGTTCCCAAACTGAAGAGTCAGACCCCGCTCAAAGTGTGCCCCTGGAAGCGTCAACTCGCAAGGAGTGTTTTGAGAGAAAAAAACTCCATCCGCGGAGGTACTCATTTTGCAATAAACCCCTTCAAACGTACGGAGATCGTATGATTATTAGGAGCTTTGGAAATTTGACTGCTTGTAGGATGACTCCGGGGTCAAAACACACTTCGTTCCCCAAATTGAAGAATC
The DNA here is from genome assembly GCA_964036045.1 of Eutreptiella sp. 'Long Island Sound 2002'. NCBI lineage: Eukaryota > Euglenozoa > Euglenophyceae > Eutreptiales > Eutreptiaceae > Eutreptiella > Eutreptiella sp. 'Long Island Sound 2002'. The sequence goes on along the minus strand of OZ038387.1, from coordinate 36,650,920 downwards.
ACACCTCTCTCAAAATGTGGCCATGGAGGCGTCAACCCGCAAGGAGCGGTTTCAGAGGAAAAAACTCCATCCGCGGAGGTACTCATTTTGCAATAAACCCCTTCAAACGCCCCGAGATCGTGTGATTATTTGGAGCTTTGGAAATTTGATTGCTTGTACGAAGACTATGGGCTCAAAACACACTTTGTTCCCCAAAATGAAGAATCAGAACTCTCCCAAAGTGTGCCCCTGGAAGCGTCAACTCGCAAGGAGCGATTCGAGAGAAAAAAACTCCATCCGCGGAGGTACTCATTTTGTAATAATCTCCTGCAAACGTCCGGAGATCCGGTGATTATTTGGAGCTTTGGAAATTTGATTGCTTGTACGATGACTTTGGGGTCAAAACACACTTCGTTCCCCAAACTGAAGAATCAGACCCATCTCAAAGTGTGCCCATGGAAGTGTCAACCCGCAAGGAGCGTTTTGAGAGGAAAAAAATCCATCCGCGGAGGTACTGATTTTGTAATAATCCCCTTCAAACGTCCAGAGATCCGGTGATTATTTGGAGCTTTGGAAATTTGATTGCGTGTACGATGACTTTGGGGTCAAAACACACTTCGTTTCCAAAATTGAAGAATTAAACCCCGCTCAAAGTGTGGCCGTGGAAGCGTCCACTCGCAAAGAGCGTTTTGAGAGAAAAAAACTCCATCCGTGGAGGTACTCATTTTGCAATAAACCCCTTCAAACGTTCCGAGACCGTGTGATTATTTGGAACTTTGGAAATTGGATTCCTTGTACGATGACTCTGGAGTCAAAACACACTTCGTTCCGGAAGTTGAAGAGTCAGACCCCGCTCAAACTGTGCCCCTGGAAGCGTCACCTCGCAAGGAGCGATTTGAGAGGAAAAAACTCCATCCGCGGAGGTACTCATTTTGCAATAAACCCCTTCAAACGTCCAGAGATCCGGTGATTATTTGGAGCTTTTGAAATTTGATTGCTTGTATGATTACTTTGGGGTCAAGACACACTTCGTTCCCCAAATTGAAGAGTGAGACCCCGCTCAAAGTGTGCCCCTGGAAGCGTCAACTCGCAACGAGCATTTTGGGAGGAAAAAACTCCATCCGCGGAGGGACTCGTTTTGCAATAATCGCCTTCAAACGTCCCGAGACCGTGTGATTATTAGGAGCTTTGGAAATTGAATTGCTTGTAGGATGACTCTGGGGTCAAAACACACTTCGTTCCCCAAATTGAAGAATCAGACCTCTCTCAAAATGTGGCCATGGAAGCGTCAACCCGCAAGGAGCGGTTTCAGAGGAGAAAACTCCGTCCGCGGAGGTACTCATTTTGCAATAAACCCCTTCAAACGTCCCGAGATCGTGTGATTATTTGGAGCCTTGGAAATTTGATTGCTTGTACGAAGACCATGGAGTCAAAACACACTTCGGTCCCCAAATTGAAGAGCCACACCCCGCTCAAAGTGTGCCCCTGGAAGCGTCCACTCGCAAGGAGTGTTTTGAGAGAAGAATATTCCATCCGCGGAGGTACTCATTTTGTAATGAACCCCTTCAAACGTCCGGAGACCGGGTGATTATTTGGAGCTTTCGAAATTTGATTGCTTGTAGGATGACTCTGGGGTCAAAACACACTTCGTTCCCCAAATTGAAGAATCAGACCTCTCCCAAAGTGTGGCCATGGAAGCGTCGGCTCCCAAGGAGCGATTTGAGAGAAAAAAACTCCATCCGCGTAGGTACTCATTTTGTAATAATACCCTGCAAACGTCCGGAGATCCGGTGATTATTTGGAGCTTTGGAAATTTGATTGCTTGTACGATGACTTTGGGGTCAAAACACACTTCGTTCCCCTAATTGAAGAGTCAGACCCCGCTCAAAGTGTGCCCATGGAAGCGTCCACTCGCAAGGAGCGTTTTGAGAGAAAAAAACTCCATCCGCGGGGGTACTCATTTTGCAATAAACCCCTTCAAACGTCCGGAGATCCGGTGAATATTTGGAGCTTTGGAACTTTGACTGCTTGTACGATGACTATGGGGCCAATACACACTTCGTTCCCCAAATTGAAGAATCAGACCTCTCGCAAAGTGTGCCCATGGAAGTGTCAACCCGCAAGGAGCGTTTTGAGAGAAAAAAACTCCATCCGCGGAGGTACTCATTTTGTAATAATCCCCTTCAAACGTCCGGAGATCCGGTGATTATTTGGAGCTTTGGAAATTTGATTGCGTGTACGATGACTTTGGCGTCAAAACACACTTCGTTCTCCAAGTTGAAGAGTCAGACCCCGCTCAAAGTGTGCCGCTGTATTCGTCACCTCGCAAGGAGCGATTTGAGAGGAAAAAACTCCATCCGCGGAGGTACTGATTTTGTAATAATCCCCTTCAAACGTCCGGAGATCCGGTGATTATTTGGACCTTTGGAAATTTGATTGCTTGTACGATGACTATGGGGCCAAAACACACTTCGTTCCCCAAATTGAAGAATCAGACCCGTTCAAAGTGTGGCCGTGGAAGCGTCCACTTGCAAGGAGTGTTTTGAGAGAGAAAAACTCCATCCGTGGAGGTACTCATTTTGCAATAAACCCCTTCAAACGTTCCGAGACCGAGTGAATATTTTCGAGCTTTGGAAATTTGATCGCTTGTAAGATGACTATGGGGTCAAAACACACTTCGTTCGCCAAATGGAAGAGTCAGACCCTGCTCAAAGTGTGCCCCCGGAGGCCCCAACTGGCAAGGAGTGTTTTGAGAAAAAAAATACATCCGCGGAGGTACTCATGTTGTAATAAACCCCTTCAAAGGTACGGGGATCGTGTGATTATTTGGAGCTTTGCAAAATTTGATTGCTTGTACGATTACTATGGGGTCAAGGCACACTTCGTTCCCCAAATTGAAGAGTCACACCCCGCTCAAAGTGTGCTCCTGGAAGCGTCCACTCGCAAGGAGTGATTTGAGAGAAAAAAACTCCATCCACGGAGGTACTCATTTTGCAATACACCCTCTCAAACGACCCGAGACCGTGTGATTACTTGGAGCTTTGGAAATTTGAATGCTTGTCTGATGACTATGGGGTCAAAACACACTTGGTTCCCCAAATTGAAGAATCAGACCTCTCCCAAAGTGTGCCCATGGAAGCGTCAACTCGCAAGGAGCGAATTGAGAGGAAAAAACTCCATCCGGGGAGGTACTCATTTTGCAATAATCCCCCTCCAACGTCCGGAGATCGTGTGATTATTTTGAGTTTTCACAATTGGATTGCTTGTACGATGACTATGGGGTCAAAACACACTTGGTTCCCCAAATTGAAGAGTGAGACCCCGCTCAAAGTGTGCCCCTAGAAGCGTCCACTCGCAAGGAGTGTTTCGAGAGAAAAAAACTCCATGCGCGGAGGTACTCATTTTGCAATAAACCCCTTCAAACGTCCCGAGACCGTGTGATTATTTGGAGGTTTGGAGACTTCATTGCATGTACGATAACTATGGGGTCAAAACACACTTCGTTACCCAAATTGAAGATTCAGACCTCTCCCAAAGTGTGCCCATGGAAGCGTCAACTCGCAAGGAGCGATTTGAGAGGAAAAAAATCCGTCCGCGGAGGTACTCATTTTGCAGTAATCCCCTTCAAACGCCCAGAGATCTGGTACTTATTTGGCGCCGTGGAAATTTGATTGCTTGTACGATGACTATGCGGTCAAAACGTTTCGTTCCCCAAATTGAAGAGTCACACCCCGCTCAAAGTGTGCCCATGGAAGCGTCAACTCGCAAGGAGCGTTTTGGGAGAAAAAACCTCCATCCGCGGAGGGACTCATTTTGCAATAATCCTCTTCAAACGTCCCGAGACCGTGTGATTATTTGGAGCTTAGGAAATTTGATTGCTTGTACGATGACTATGGGCTCAAAACACACTCCGTTCCCCAAATTGAAGAGTAAGACCCCGCTCAAAGTGTGCCCCTGGAAGCGTCAACTCGCAAGGAGTGATTTGAGAGGAAAAAACTCCATCCGCGGAGGTACTCATTTTTTAATAAACCCCCTCAAACGTGCGGAGATCGTGTGATTATTTGGAGCTTTGGAAATTTGATTGCTTGTATGATTACTATGGGCTCAAAACACACTTCGTTCCCCAAATTGAAGAATCAGACCTCTCCCAAAGTATGCCCATGGAAGCGTCCACTTGCAAGGAGCGATTTGAGAGGAAAAAACTCCATCCGCAGAGGTACTCATTTTGCAATAATCCCCTTCAAACGTCCAGAGATCCGGTAATTATTTAGAGCTTTGGAAATTTGATTCCTTGTACGATTACTATGCCGTGAAAACACACTTCGTTCCCCAAATTGGAGAATCAGACCTCTCCCAAAGTGTGGCCATGGAGGCCTCAACTCGCAAGGAGTGTTTTGAGAGTAAAAAACTCCATCTGCGGAGGTGGTGATTTTGCAATACACCCTCTCAAACGACCCGAGACCGTGTGATTATTTGGAGCTTTGGAAATTTGATTGCTTGTACGATGACTACTGGGTCAAAACACACTTCGTTCCCCCAATTGAAGAATCAGACCTCTCCCAAAGTGTGCGCATGGAAGCGTCGACTCGCAAGGAGCTCTTTCAGAGGAAAAAACTCCATCCGGGGAGGTACTCATTTTGCAATAATTCTCTTCAAACGTTTGGAGATCCGGTGATTATTTCGAGCTTTGGAAATTTGATTGCTCGTACAATGACCATGGGGTCAAAACACACTTCGTTCACCAGATTGAAGAATCAGACCCCGCTCAAAGTCTGCCCCTGGAAGGGTCAACTCGCAAGGAGCGTTTTGGGACAAAAAAACTCCATCCGCAGAGGTACTCATTTTGCAATAATCCCCTTCAAACGTCCGGAGATCCGGTGATTATTTGGAGGTTTGGAAATTTGATTGCTTGTACAACGACTATGGGGCCAAAATGTTAACCACGCAACTGAATTGCTCCACGGGTTAACATACTCAACATTCGACGAAATCACGGGAGTGATTTCGAAACGGTCCCTTTCATGTCCTAAGAAGATATGAACAAAGGGGGACATATAACAATGAAATATGACCAAAACAATGCATATTTACAACATGATCATGGGTCTCCCCCCAACGCGTGGTGCCGGTGCACCGACGCGTTTGGAAACCCAATCAGCATATGCATGCAAAGCCCAACTGATGGGCTGTCATTTGGTGCCTATAACTTCAGAATCTGTGGCACCTACGATTTTATAAAAAATTGTGAACATGGCATACTTTCGCCAAAAAAACTGGCACAGAACGGCGTCGCGATAGTGCCGTAACATCCGCTTATGTCTAAAACTGATATAGAATTAATCTTATCAATACAACTGATTGAATTCTCTTAAAAATCGTCAGAAATCGACAATTTCTGGATCGGCGCGCGCGATCTCAGGACTGGCCGTCGCCGACCCAAACTCAGTTTTATAGTACAGAAAATGGTGAAAACACCATTTGTGTAAAACTACAGAAATTCCTGATTAACTGATACCAACACTGTCCAAAGCAGTGCTGAGATAGCCGATTTCAGTTTGTACACATATATCAGGAAAATACACTGAAAAAAGCGAAAATATAGGTTGCACGTAAACCTTACACTCCCCTCCCAAGTCCTGAGACACATCTCAGGCTGAAAAGCACAAAGAAGGTGCAGTGCAACAACGGTGGGAAAAATGCAAAGCATTTGGGTCGGGTGTTAACCACGCAACTGAATTGCTCCACGGGTTAACACTCCCCTCCCAAGCTCAGAAACACCCACAGAAAATGGGTGCTTCTGTGGCTGAATCTATGAAGATGAGCCGAGGAGCAATAAAAAAACACAGATTTTTACTTTGATCCCGGACCTGGGATTTTAGGAGGCACCGCTGGGTTCCGGTACCGGCATGTAATGTACATGTCTACACACACACCACTCATGGCACTCACAAGTGCCTCACACATAGGGTCCTCTGACCCCCAGGCTCAATCACAGTAAAATTTCTGCAATCCTGGACAGAAATTAATCATACAAAAATGACCTCTGCACAGAATTTAAAATGAAAAATAGTGGAAAAAAAATAGTGAACAAACAAAACAAAAATGCACTTCTGAGATGTCCTGACCCTAAAACCAAAGACAACACAAAGCAAATCAGAAAAATTCACAGTTTGTAAAATCATCCACTGATCATATAATATAATACAGAAATAACCAATAGGACCATTTCTCATGGCCCATAGTTATTATGATTACAATTCTGGTCACCAATCTTCTTGGCCCATACCATGAATTATATTTTCTGAAATCTTCATATTTTTGACTTCCAATTTGACCACTTCGTAATTTGCAGGATGTGGGCCGCGCTGTCGTCCTTGCTGGAGGTTGAGAACTCACCAATGATCATGATAGAATCTTGAGAACCATCCAAAGGTCCATGGCACTTTGTCCATGGCACCCAACTGGAGTAATCAATCTTGAGAACCATCCAAAAGTCCATGGCACTTGTCCATGGCACCCAACTGGAGTAATCGATTGAAAACTATCAAGTCGCAAACACCATTGGGATAATCGCGCTGCAGCTTGTTCTTCAGCGCTACGCACTCCCAGCGCGATGGTGAAGGTCTCCTTGGTCGTCAATGTCCTTGTAATAGGGCTCAAAATAGTCAAATGTCCTCAAATGGTGTAGGCACCAAGGACCTTCTTGAACATGATTGTGGGGCTTACCAATTGCTCCATAGGCCTCGTCGACGATGTTTGCGTCGTCGTGGTCGTCGTCTTCAACGTCGTCGTCGTCTTCGTCGTCGTCGTTGAGGGCGTTTCGAAATTCTTTTCATTTTTGGAAAAGAATGACTTAGAACTTGTTTTCCTTGAAACTTATCCGAGTTTTCCTTCAAATAACCCAAAAATGTACCCCAAAGGCGACCACACAAGGCGACGGCAACATACTCAACATTCGACGAAATCACGGGAGTGATTTCGAAACGGTCCCTTTCATGTCCTAAGAAGATATGAACAAAGGGGGACATATAACAATGAAATATGACCAAAACAATGCATATTTACAACATGATCATGGGTCTCCCCCCAACGCGTGGTGCCGGTGCACCGACGCGTTTGGAAACCCAATCAGCATATGCATGCAAAGCCCAACTGATGGGCTGTCATTTGGTGCCTATAAATTCAGAATCTGTGGCACCTACGATTTTATAAAAAATCGTGAACATGGCATACTTTCGCCAAAAAAACTGGCACAGAACGGCGTCGCGATAGTGCCGTAACATCCGCTTATGTCTAAAACTGATATAGAATGAATCTTATCAATACAACTGATTGAATTCTCTTAAAAATCGTCAGAAATCGACAATTTCTGGATCGGCGCGCGCGATCTCAGGACTGGCCGTCGCCGACCCAAACTCAGTTTTATAGTACAGAAAATGGTGAAAACACCATCAGTGTAAAACTACAGAAATTCCTGATTGACTGATACCAACACTGTCCAAAGCAGTGCTGAGATAGCCGATTTCAGTTTGTACACATATATCAGGAAAACACACTGAAAAAAGCGAAAATATAGGTTGCACGTAAACCTTACACAAAACACACTTCGTTCCCCAAATTGAAGAATCAGAACTCTCCCAAAGTGTGCCCATGGGAGCGTCAACTCGCAAGGAGCGATTTGAGAGGAAAAAACTTCATCCGCGGAGGTACTCGTTTTGCAATAATCCCCTTCAAACGTCCCGAGACCGTGTGATTATTTGGAGCTTTGGAAGTTTGATTGCTTGTACCATGACTATGGGCTCAAAACACACTTCGTTCCCCAAATTGAAGAGTCAGACCCCGCTCAAAGTGTGCCCCTGGAAGCGTCAACTCGCAAGGAGTGTTTTGAGAAAAAAGAACTCCATCCACGGTGGTACTCATTTTTTAAGAAACCCCTTCAAACGTGCGGAGATCGTGTGATTCTTTGGAGCTTTGGAAATTTGATTGCTTGTATGATTGCTATGAGCTCAAAACACACTTCGTTCCCCGAATTGAAGAATCAGACCTCTCCCAAAGTGTGCCCATGGAAGCGTCAACCCGCAAGGAGCGATTTGAGAGGAAAAAACTCCATCCGCAGAGGTACTCATTTTGCAATAATCCCCTTCAAACGTCCAGAGATCCGTCGATTATTTAGAGCTTTGGAAATTTGATTCCTTGTACGATTACTATGCGGTGAAAACACACTTCGTTCCTCAAATTGGAGAATCAGACCTCCCCCAAAGTGTGGCCATGGATACGTCAACCCGCAAGGAGTGTTTTGAGAGTAAAAAACTCCATCCGCGGAGGTGGTGATTTTGCAATACACCCTCTCAAACGACCCGAGACCGTGTGACTATTTGGAGCTTTGGAAATTTGATTGCTTGTACGATGACTATGGGGTCAAAACACACTTCGTTCCCAAAATTGAAGGGTCAGACCTCTCCCAAAGTGTGTCCACGGAAGCGTCCACTCGCAAGGAGCGAATTGAGAGGAAAAAACTCCATCTGCGGAGGTACCCATTTTGCAATAATCCCCTTCAAATGTGCGGAGATCCGGTGATTATTTGGAGCTTTGGAAATTTGATTGCTTGTACGATGACTATGGGGTCAAAACACACTTCGTTCCCCCAATTGAAGAATCAGACCTCTCCCAAAGTGTGCCCATGGAAGCGTCAACTCGCAAGGAGCTATTTCAGAGGAAAAAACTCCATCCGGGGAGGTACTCATTTTGCAATAATCCTCTTCACACGTTTGGAGATCCGGTGATTATTTCGAGCTTTGGAAATTTGATTGCTCGTACAATGACCATGGGGTCAAAACACACTTCGTTCACCAAATTGAAGAATCAGACCCCGCTCAAAGTCTGCCCCTGGAAGGGTCAACTCGCAAGGAGCGCTTTGAGAGGAAAAAACTCCCTCCGCGGAGGTACTCAATTTGCAATAATCCCCTTCAAACGTCCCGAGACCGTGTGATTATTTGCAGCTTTTCGAAGTTTGATTGCTTGTACGATGACTATGGGCTCAAAACACACTTCGTTCCCCAAATTGAAGAGTCAGACCCCGCTCAAAGTGTGCCCCTGGAAGCGTCAACTCGCAAGGAGTGTTTTGAGAAAAAATAACTCCATCCACGGTGGTACTCATTTTTTAATAAACCCCTTCAAACGTGCGGAGATCGTGTGATTATTTGGAGCTTTGGAAATTTGATTGCTTGTATGATTGCTATGGGCTCAAAACACACTTCGTTCCCCGAATTGAAGAATCAGACCTCTCCCAAAGTGTGCCCATGGAAGCGTCAACTCGCAAGGAGCCATTTGAGAGGAAAAAACTCCATCCGCGGAGGTACTAATTTTGCCATAATCCCCTTCAAACGTCCGGAGATCCGGTGATTATTTAGAGCTTTGGAAGTTTGATTGCTTGTACGATGACTATGGGGTCAAAATACACTTCGTTCCCCAAATTGAAGAGTCACACCCCGCTCAAAGTGTGCTCCTGGAAGCGTCCACTCGCAAGGAGTGTTTTGAGAGAAAAAAACTCCATCCAAGGAGGTACTCATTTTGCAATACACCCTCTCAAACGACCCGAGACCGTGTGATTACTTGGAGCTTTGGAAGTTTGATTGCTTGTACGATGACTATGGGGTCAGAACACACTTCGTTCCCCAAATTGAAGAATCAGACCTCTCCCAAAGTGTGCCCATGGAAGCGTCAACTCGCAAGGAGCGAATTGAGAGGAAAAAACTCCATCCGCGGAGGTACTCATTTTGCAATAATCCCCCTCCAACGTCCGGAGATCGTGTGATTTTTTTGAGTTTTGACAATTGGATTGCTTGTACGATGACTATGGGGTCAAAACACACTTCTTTCCCCAAATTGAAGAGTGAGACCCCGCTCAAAGTGTGCCCCTAGAAGCGTCCACTCGCAAGGAGTGTTTCGAGAGAAGAAAACTCCATGCGCGGAGGTACTCATTTTGCAATAAACCCCTTCAAACGTCCCGAGACCGTGCGATTATTTGGAGCTTTGAAAATTAATTGCTGGTACGATGACTTTGGGGTCAAAACACACTTCGTTCCCCAAATTGAAGTATCAGACCCCGCTCAAAGTGTGGCCGTGGAAGCGTCCACTCGCAAGGAGCGTTTTGAGAGAAAAAAACTCCATCCGCGGAGGTACTCATTTTGCAATAAACCCCTTCAAACGGCCGGAGATCCGGTGAATATTTGGAGCTTTGGAACTTTGACTGCTTGTACGATGACTATGGGGCCAAAACACACTTCGTTCCCCAAATTGAAGTATCAGACCTCTCCCAAAGTGTGCCGATGGAAGTGTCAACCCGCAAGGAGCGAATTGAGAGGAAAAAACTACATCTACGGAGGTACTCATTTTGTAATAATCCCCTTCAAACGTCCGGAGATCCGGTGATTATTTTGAGCTTTGGAAGTTTCATTGCGTGTACGATTACTTTGGGGTCAAAACACACTTCGTTCCCCAAATTGAAGAATTAGACCCCGCTCAAAGTGTGTCCGTGGAAGCGTCCACTCGCAAGGAGCGTTTTGAGAGAAAAAAACTCCGTCCGCGGAGGTACTCATTTTGCAATAAACCCCTTCAAACGTTCCGAGACCGTGTGATTATTTGGAACTTTGGAAATTTGATTGCGTGTACGATGACTGTGGGGTCAAAACACACTTCGTCCCCCAAGTTGAAGAGTCCGACCCCGCTCAAAGTGTGCCCCTGTAAGCGTCACCTCGCAAGGAGCGATTTGAGAGGAAAAAACTCCATCCGCGGAGGTACTCATTTTGTAATAATCCCCTTCAAACGTCCGGAGATCCGGTGATTATTTGGAGCTTTGGAAATTTGATTGCTTGTACGATGACTTTGGGGTCAAAACACACTTCGTCCCCCAAGTTGAAGAGTCGGACCCCGCTCAAAGTGTGCCCCTGTAAGCGTCCACTCGCAAGGAGTGTTTTGAGATAAAAAAACTCCATCCGTGGAGGTACTCATTTTGCGATAAACCCCTTCAAACGTTCCGAGACCGTGTGAATATTTTCGAGCTTTGGAAATTTGATCGCTTGTAAGATGACTATGGGGTCAAAACACACTTTGTTCGCCAAATGGAAGAGTCCATCCGGGGAGGTACTCATTTTGCAATAATCCCCCTCCAACGTCCGGAGATCGTGTGATTATTTTGAGTTTTGACAATTGGATTGCTTGTACGATGACTTTGGGGTCAAAACACACTTGGTTCCCTAAATTGAAGAGTGAGACCCCGCTCAAAGTGTGCCCCTAGAAGCGTCCACTCGCAAGGAGTGTTTCGAGAGAAAAAAACTCCATGCGCGGAGGTACTCATTTTGCAATAAACCCCTTCAAACGTCCCGAGACCGTGTGATTATTTGGAGCTTTGGAAACTTCATTGCATGTACGATAACTATGGGGTCAAAACACACTTCGTTCCCCAAATTGAAGATTCAGACCTCTCCCAAAGTGTGCCCATGGAAGCGTCAACTCGCAAGGAGCGATTTGAGAGGAAAATACTCCGTCCGCGGAGGTACTCTTTTTGCAATAATCCCCTTCAAACGTCCAGAGATCTGGTCCTTATCTGGCGCCGTGGAAATTTGATTGCTTGTACGATGACTATGGGGTCAAAACGCTTCGTTCCCCAAATTGAAGAGTCACACCCCGCTCAAAGTGTGCCCATGGAAGCGTCAACTCGCAAGGAGCGTTTTGGGGGAAAAAACCTCCATCCGGGGAGGGACTCATTTTGCAATAATCCTCTTCCAACGTCCCGAGACCGTGTGATTATTTGGAGCTTAGGAAATTTGATTGCTTGTACGATGACTATGGGCTCAAAACACACTTCGTTCCCCAAATTGAAGAGTCAGACCCCGCTCAAAGTGTGCCCCTGGAAGCGTCAACTCGCAAGGAGTGATTTGAGAGGAAAAAACTCCATCCGCGGAGGTACTCATTTTTTAATAAACCCCTTCAAACGTGCGGAGATCGTGTGATTATTTGGAGCTTTGGAAATTTGATTGCTTGTATGATTACTATGGGCTCAAAACACACTTCGTTCCCCAAATTGAAGAATCAGACCTCTCCCAAAGTGTGCCCATGGAAGCGTCCACTCGCAAGGAGCGATTTGAGAGGAAAAAACTCCATCCGCAGAGGTACTCATTTTGCAATAATCCCCTTCAAACGTCCAGAGATCCGGTGATTATTTAGAGCTTTGGAAATTTGATTCCTTGTACGATTACTATGGGGTGAAAACACACTTCGTTCCCCAAATTGGAGAATCAGACCTCTCCCAAAGTGTGGCCGTGGAGGCGTCAACTCGCAAGGAGTGTTTTGGGAGTAAAAAACTCCATCCGCGGAGGTGGTCATTTTGCAATACACCCTCTCAAACGACCCGAGACCGTGTGATTATTTGGAGCTTTGGAAATTTGATTGCTTGTACGATGACTATGGGGTCAAAACACACTTCGTTCCCAAAATTGAAGAGTCAGACCTCTCCCAAAGTGTGTCCATGGAAGCGTCCACTCGAAAGGAGCGAATTGAGAGGAAAAAAGTCCATCTGCGGAGGTACTCATTTTGCAATAATTCTCTTCAAACGTCCGGAAATCCGGTGATTATTTGGAGGTTTGGAAATTTGATTGCTTGTACAACGACTATGGAGCCAAAACACACTTCGTTCCCCAAATTGAAGAATCAGAACTCTCCCAAAGTGTGCCCAAGGAGCGATTTGAGAGGAAAAAAATTCATCCGCGGAGGTACTCGTTTTGCAATAATCCCCTTCAAACGTCCCGAGACCGTGTGATTATTTGGGGCTTTGGAAGTTTGATTGCTTGTACGATGACTATGGGCTCAAAACACACTTCATTCCCCAAATTGAAGACTCAGACCCCGCTCAAAGTGTGCCCCTGGAAGCGTCAACTCGCAAGGAGTGTTTTGAGAGAAAAAACCTCCATCCACGGTGGTACTCATTTTTTAATAAACCCCTTCAAACGTGCGGAGATCGTGTGATTATTCGGAGCTTTGGAAATTTGATTGCTTGTAGGATTGCTATGGGCTCAAAACACACTTCGTTCCCCGAATTGAAGAATCAGACCTCTCCCAAAGTGTGCCCATGGAAGCGTCAACTCGCAAGGAGCGATTTGAGAGGAAAAAACTCCATCCGCGGAGGTACTCATTTGCAATAATTCCCTTCAAACGTCCGGAGATCCGGTGATTATTTAGAGCTTTGGAAGTTTGATTGCTTGTACGATTACTATGGGGTCAAAATACACTTCGTTCCCCAAATTGAAGAGTCACACCCCACTCAAAGTGTGCTCCTGGAAGCGTCCACTCGCAAGGAGTGTTTTGAGAGAAAAAAACTCCATCCACGGAGGTACTCATTTTGCAATACACCCTCTCAAACGACCCGAGACCGTGTGATTACTTGGAGCTTTGGAAATTTGATTGCTTGTACGATGACTATGGGGTCAAAACACACTTGGTTCCCCAAATTGAAGAATCAGACCTCTCCCAAAGTGTGCCCATGGAAGCGTCAACTCGCATAGAGCGAATGAAGAGGAAAAAACTCCATCCGGGGAGGTACTCATTTTGCAATAATCCCCCTCCAACGTCCGGAGATCATGTGATTATTTCGAGTTTTGACAATTGGATTGCTTGTACGATGACTCTGGGGTCAAAACACACTTGGTTCCCCAAATTGAAGAGTGAGACCCCGCTCAAAGTGTGCCCCTAGAAGCGTCCACTTGCAAGGACTGTTTCGAGAGAAAAAAACTCCATGCGCGGAGGTACTCATTTTGCAATAAACCCCTTCAAACGTCCCGAGACCGTGCGATTATTTGGAGCTTTGGAAACTTCATTGCATGTACGATAACCATGGGGTCAAAACACACTTCGTTTCCCAAATTGAAGATTCAGACCTCTCCCAAAGTGTGCCCATGGAAGCGTCAACTCGCAAGGAGCGATTTGAGAGGAAATGACAATTGGATTGCTTGTACGATGACTATGGGGTCAAAACGCTTCGTTCCCCGAATTGAAGAGTCATACCCCGCTCAAAGTGTGCCCATGGAAGCGTCAACTCGCAAGGAGCGTTTTGGGAGAAAAAACCTCCATCCGCGGAGGTACTCATTTTGCAATAATCCTCTTCAAACGTCCCGAGACCGTGTGATTATTTGGAGCTTTGGAAATTTGATTGCTTGTACGATGAATATGGGCTCAAAACACACTTGGTTCCCCAAATTGAAGAGTCAGACCCCGCTCAAAGTGTGCCCCTGGAAGCGTCGACTCGCAGGGAGTGTTTTGAGAGAAAAAAACTGCATCCACGGTGGTACTCATTTTTTAATAAACCCCTTCAAACGTTCGGAGATCGTGTGATTATTTGGAGCTTTGGAAATTCGATTGCTTGTATGATTACTATGGGCTCAAAACACACTTCGTCCCCCAAATTGAAGAATCAGACCTCTCCCAAAGTGTGCCCATGGAAGCGTCAACTCGCAAGGAGCGATTTGAGAGGAAAAAACTCCATCCGCGGAGGTACTCATTTTGCAATAATCCCCTTCAGACGTCCAGAGATCCGGTGATTATTTAGAGCTTTGGAAATTTGATTGCTTGTACGATTACTATGGGGTCAAAACACACTTCGTTCCCCAAATTGGAGAATCAGACCTCTCCCAAAGTGTGGCCATGGAGGCATCAACTCGCAAGGAGTGTTTTGAGAGTAAAAAACTCCATCCGCGGAGGTGGTCGTTTTGCAATACACCCTCTCAAACGACCCGAGACCGTGTGACTATTTGGAGCTTTGGAAATTTGATTGCTTGTACGATGACGAGGGGGTCAAAACACACTTCGTTCCCCAAATTGAAGAATCAGACCTCTCCCAAAGTGTGGCCATGGAAGCGTCCACTCGCAAGGAGCGAATTGAGAGGAAAAAACTCCATCTGCGGAGGTACTCATTTTGCAATAATCCCCTTCAAACGTGCGGAGATCCGGTGATTTTTTGGAGCTTTGGAAATTTGATTGCTTGTACGATGACTATGGGGTCAAAACACACTTCGTTCCCCCAATTGAAGAATCAGACCTCTCCCAAAGTGTGCCCATGGAAGCGTCAACTCGCAAGAAGCTATTTCAGAGGAAAAAACTCCATACGGCGAGGTACTCCTTTTGCAATAATTCTCTTCAAACGTCCGGAAATCCGGTGATTATTTGGAGGTTTGGAAATTTGATTGCTTGTACAACGACTATGGAGCCAAAACACACTTCGTTCCCCAAATTGAAGAATCAGAACTCTCCCAAAGTGTGCCCATGGAAGCGTCAACTCGCAAGGAGCGATTTGAGAGGAAAAAAATTCATCCGCGGAGGTACTCGTTTTGCAATAATCCCCTTCAATCGTCCCGAGACCGTGTGATTATTTGGGGCTTTGGAAGTTTGATTGCTTGTACGATGACTATGGGCTCAAAACACACTTCATTCCCCAAATTGAAGACTCAGACCCCGCTCAAAGTGTGCCCCTGGAAGCGTCAACTCGCAAGGAGTGTTTTGAGAGAAAAAACCTCCATCCACGGTGGTACTCATTTTTTAATAAACCCCTTCAAACGTGCGGAGATCGTGTGATTATTCGGAGCTTTGGAAATTTGATTGCTTGTAGGATTGCTATGGGCTCAAAACACACTTCGTTCCCCGAATTGAAGAATCAGACCTCTCCCAAAGTGTGCCCATGGAAGCGTCAACTCGCAAGGAGCGATTTGAGAGGAAAAAACTCCATCCGCGGAGGTACTCATTTGCAATAATTCCCTTCAAACGTCCGGAGATCCGGTGATTATTTAGAGCTTTGGAAGTTTGATTGCTTGTACGATTACTATGGGGTCAAAATACACTTCGTTCCCCAAATTGAAGAGTCACACCCCACTCAAAGTGTGCTCCTGGAAGCGTCCACTCGCAAGGAGTGTTTTGAGAGAAAAAAACTCCATCCACGGAGGTACTCATTTTGCAATACACCCTCTCAAACGACCCGAGACCGTGTGATTACTTGGAGCTTTGGAAATTTGATTGCTTGTACGATGACTATGGGGTCAAAACACACTTCGTTCCCCAAATTGAAGAATCAGACCTCTCCCAAAGTGTGCCCATGGAAGCGTCAACTCGCATAGAGCGAATGAAGAGGAAAAAACTCCATCCGGGGAGGTACTCATTTTGCAATAATCCCCCTCCAACGTCCGGAGATCATGTGATTATTTTGAGTTTTGACAATTGGATTGCTTGTACGATGACTCGGGGGTCAAAACACACTTGGTTCCCCAAATTGAAGAGTGAGACCCCGCTCAAAGTGTGCCCCTAGAAGCGTCCACTCGCAAGGACTGTTTCGAGAGAAAAAAACTCCATGCGCGGAGGTACTCATTTTGCAATAAACCCCTTCAAACGTCCCGAGACCGTGCGATTATTTGGAGCTTTGGAAACTTCATTGCATGTACGATAACCATGGGGTCAAAACACACTTCGTTTCCCAAATTGAAGATTCAGACCTCTCCCAAAGTGTGCCCATGGAAGCGTCAACTCGCAAGGAGCGATTTGAGAGGAAATGACAATTGGATTGCTTGTACGATGACTATGGGGTCAAAACGCTTCGTTCCCCAAATTGAAGAGTCATACCCTGCTCAAAGTGTGCCCATGGAAGCGTCAACTCGCAAGGAGCGTTTTGGGAGAAAAAACCTCCATCCGCGGAGGTACTCATTTTGCAATAATCCTCTTCAAACGTCCCGAGACCGTGTGATTATTTGGAGCTTTGGAAATTTGATTGCTTGTACGATGAATATGGGCTCAAAACACACTTTGTTCCCCAAATTGAAGAGTCAGACCCCGCTCAAAGTGTGCCCCTGGAAGCGTCGACTCGCAGGGAGTGTTTTGAGAGAAAAAAACTGCATCCACGTTGGTACTCATTTTTTAATAAACCCCTTCAAACGTTCGGAGATCGTGTGATTATTTGGAGCTTTGGAAATTCGATTGCTTGTATGATTACTATGGGCTCAAAACACACTTCGTCCCCCAAATTGAAGAATCAGACCTCTCCCAAAGTGTGCCCATGGAAGCGTCAACTCGCAAGGAGCGATTTGAGAGGAAAAAACTCCATCCGCGGAGGTACTCATTTTGCAATAATCCCCTCCAAACGTCCAGAGATCCGGTGATTATTTAGAGCTTTGGAAATTTGATTGCTTGTACGATTACTATGGGGTCAAAACACACTTCGTTCCCCAAATTGGAGAATCAGACCTCTCCCAAAGTGTGCCCATGGAAGCGTCAACTCGCAAGGAGTGTTTTGAGAGTAAAAAACTCCATCCGCGGAGGTGGTCGTTTTGCAATACACCCTCTCAAACGACCCGAGACCGTGTGACTATTTGGAGCTTTGGAATTTTGATTGCTTGTACGATGACGAGGGGGTCAAAACACACTTCGTTCCCCAAATTGAAGAATCAGACCTCTCCCAAAGTGCGGCCATGGAAGCGTCCACTCGCAAGGAGCGAATTGAGAGGAAAAAACTCCATCTGCGGAGGTACTCATTTTGCAATAATCCCCTTCAAACGTGCAGAGATCCGGTGATTTTTTGGAGCTTTGGAAATTTGATTGCTTGTACGATGACTATGGGGTCAAAACACAATTCGTTCCCCCAATTGAGGAAACAGACCTCTCCCAAAGTGTGCCCATGGAAGCGTCAACTCGCCAGGAGCTATTTCAGAGGAAAAAACTCCATACGGCGAGGTACTCATTTTGCAATAATTCTCTTCAAACGTCCGGAAATCCGGTGATTATTTGGAGGTTTGGAAATTTGATTGCTTGTACAACGACTATGGAGCCAAAACACACTTCGTTCCCCAAATTGAAGAATCAGAACTCTCCCAAAGTGTGCCCATGGAAGCGTCAACTCCCAAGGAGCGATTTGAGAGGAAAAAAATTCATCCGCGGAGGTACTCGTTTTGCAATAATCCCCTTCAAACGTCCCGAGACCGTGTGATTATTTGGGGCTTTGGAAGTTTGATTGCTTGTACGATGACTATGGGCTCAAAACACACTTCATTCCCCAAATTGAAGACTCAGACCCCGCTCAAAGTGTGCCCCTGGAAGCGTCAACTCGCAAGGAGTGTTTTGAGAGAAAAAACCTCCATCCACGGTGGTACTCATTTTTTAATAAACCCCTTCAAACGTGCGGAGATCGTGTGATTATTCGGAGCTTTGGAAATTTGATTGCTTGTAGGATTGCTATGGGCTCAAAACACACTTCGTTCCCCGAATTGAAGAATCAGACCTCTCCCAAAGTGTGCCCATGGAAGCGTCAACTCGCAAGGAGCGATTTGAGAGGAAAAAACTCCATCCGCGGAGGTACTCATTTGCAATACTTCCCTTCAAACGTCCGGAGATCCGGTGATTATTTAGAGCTTTGGAAGTTTGATTGCTTGTACGATTACTATGGGGTCAAAATACACTTCGTTCCCCAAATTGAAGAGTCACACCCCACTCAAAGTGTGCTCCTGGAAGCGTCCACTCGCAAGGAGTGTTTTGAGAGAAAAAAACTCCATCCACGGAGGTACTCATTTTGCAATACACCCTCTCAAACGACCCGAGACCGTGTGATTACTTGGAGCTTTGGAAATTTGATTGCTTGTACGATGACTATGGGGTCAAAACACACTTGGTTCCCCAAATTGAAGAATCAGACCTCTCCCAAAGTGTGCCCATGGAAGCGTCAACTCGCATAGAGCGAATGAAGAGGAAAAAACTCCATCCGGGGAGGTACTCATTTTGCAATAATCCCCCTCCAACGTCCGGAGATCATGTGATTATTTTGAGTTTTGACAATTGGATTGCTTGTACGATGACTCTGGGGTCAAAACACACTTGGTTCCCCAAATTGAAGAGTGAGACCCCGCTCAAAGTGTGCCCCTAGAAGCGTCCACTCGCAAGGACTGTTTCGAGGGAAAAAAACTCCATGCGCGGAGGTACTCATTTTGCAATAAACCCCTTCAAACGTCCCGAGACCGTGCGATTATTTGGAGCTTTGGAAACTTCATTGCATGTACGATAACCATGGGGTCAAAACACACTTCGTTTCCCAAATTGAAGATTCAGACCTCTCCCAAAGTGTGCCCATGGAAGCGTCAACTCGCAAGGAGCGATTTGAGAGGAAATGACAATTGGATTGCTTGTACGATGACTATGGGGTCAAAACGCTTCGTTCCCCAAATTGAAGAGTCATACCCCGCTCAAAGTGTGCCCATGGAAGCGTCAACTCGCAAGGAGCGTTTTGGGAGAAAAAACCTCCATCCGCGGAGGTACTCATTTTGCAATAATCCTCTTCAAACGTCCCGAGACCGTGTGATTATTTGGAGCTTTGGAAATTTGATTGCTTGTACGATGAATATGGGCTCAAAACACACTTGGTTCCCCAAATTGAAGAGTCAGACCCCGCTCAAAGTGTGCCCCTGGAAGCGTCGACTCGCAGGGAGTGTTTTGAGAGAAAAAAACTGCATCCACGGTGGTACTCATTTTTTAATAAACCCCTTCAAACGTTCGGAGATCGTGTGATTATTTGGAGCTTTGGAAATTCGATTGCTTGTATGATTACTATGGGCTCAAAACACACTTCGTCCCCCAAATTGAAGAATCAGACCTCTCCCAAAGTGTGCCCATGGAAGCGTCAACTCGCAAGGAGCGATTTGAGAGGAAAAAACTCCATCCGCGGAGGTACTCATTTTGCAATAATCCCCTTCAAACGTCCAGAGATCCGGTGATTATTTAGAGCTTGGGAAATTTGATTGCTTGTACGATTACTATGGGGTCAAAACACACTTCGTTCCCCAAATTGGAGAATCAGACCTCTCCCAAAGTGTGGCCATGGAGGCATCAACTCGCAAGGAGTGTTTTGAGAGTAAAAAACTCCATCCGCGGAGGTGGTCGTTTTGCAATACACCCTCTCAAACGACCCGAGACCGTGTGACTATTTGGAGCTTTGGAAATTTGATTGCTTGTACGATGACGAGGGGGTCAAAACACACTTCGTTCCCCAAATTGAAGAATCAGACCTCTCCCAAAGTGTGGCCATGGAAGCGTCCACTCGCAAGGAGCGAATTGAGAGGAAAAAACTCCATCTGCGGAGGTACTCATTTTGCAATAATCCCCTTCAAACGTGCGGAGATCCGGTGATTTTTTGGAGCTTTGGAAATTTGATTGCTTGTACGATGACTATGGGGTCAAAACACACTTCGTTCCCCCAATTGAAGAATCAGACCTCTCCCAAAGTGTGCCCATGGAAGCGTCAACTCGCAAGAAGCTATTTCAGAGGAAAAAACTCCATACGGCGAGGTACTCCTTTTGCAATAATTCTCTTCAAACGTCCGGAAATCCGGTGATTATTTGGAGGTTTGGAAATTTGATTGCTTGTACAACGACTATGGAGCCAAAACACACTTCGTTCCCCAAATTGAAGAATCAGAACTCTCCCAAAGTGTGCCCATGGAAGCGTCAACTCGCAAGGAGCGATTTGAGAGGAAAAAAATTCATCCGCGGAGGTACTCGTTTTGCAATAATCCCCTTCAAACGTCCCGAGACCGTGTGATTATTTGGGGCTTTGGAAGTTTGATTGCTTGTACGATGACTATGGGCTCAAAACACACTTCATTCCCCAAATTGAAGACTCAGACCCCGCTCAAAGTGTGCCCCTGGAAGCGTCAACTCGCAAGGAGTGTTTTGAGAGAAAAAACCTCCATCCACGGTGGTACTCATTTTTTAATAAACCCCTTCAAACGTGCGGAGATCGTGTGATTATTCGGAGCTTTGGAAATTTGATTGCTTGTAGGATTGCTATGGGCTCAAAACACACTTCGTTCCCCGAATTGAAGAATCAGACCTCTCCCAAAGTGTGCCCATGGAAGCGTCAACTCGCAAGGAGCGATTTGAGAGGAAAAAACTCCATCCGCGGAGGTACTCATTTGCAATAATTCCCTTCAAACGTCCGGAGATCCGGTGATTATTTGGAGCTTTGGAAGTTTGATTGCTTGTACGATTACTATGGGGTCAAAATACACTTCGTTCCCCAAATTGAAGAGTCACACCCCACTCAAAGTGTGCTCCTGGAAGCGTCCACTCGCAAGGAGTGTTTTGAGAGAAAAAAACTCCATCCACGGAGGTACTCATTTTGCAATACACCCTCTCAAACGACCCGAGACCGTGTGATTACTTGGAGCTTTGGAAATTTGATTGCTTGTACGATGACTATGGGGTCAAAACACACTTCGTTCCCCAAATTGAAGAATCAGACCTCTCCCAAAGTGTGCCCATGGAAGCGTCAACTCGCATAGAGCGAATGAAGAGGAAAAAACTCCATCCGGGGAGGTACTCATTTTGCAATAATCCCCCTCCAACGTCCGGAGATCATGTGATTATTTTGAGTTTTGACAATTGGATTGCATGTACGATGACTCTGGGGTCAAAACACACTTGGTTCCCCAAATTGAAGAGTGAGACCCCGCTCAAAGTGTGCCCCTAGAAGCGTCCACTCGCAAGGACTGTTTCGAGAGAAAAAAACTCCATGCGCGGAGGTACTCATTTTGCAATAAACCCCTTCAAACGTCCCGAGACCGTGCGATTATTTGGAGCTTTGGAAACTTCATTGCATGTACGATAACCATGGGGTCAAAACACACTTCGTTTCCCAAATTGAAGATTCAGACCTCTCCCAAAGTGTGCCCATGGAAGCGTCAACTCGCAAGGAGCGATTTGAGAGGAAATGACAATTGGATTGCTTGTACGATGACTATGGGGTCAAAACGCTTCGTTCCCCAAATTGAAGAGTCATACCCCGCTCAAAGTGTGCCCATGGAAGCGTCAACTCGCAAGGAGCGTTTTGGGAGAAAGAACCTCCATCCGCGGAGGTACTCATTTTGCAATAATCCTCTTCAAACGTCCCGAGACCGTGTGATTTTTTGGAGCTTTGGAAATTTGATTGCTTGTACGATGAATATGGGCTCAAAACACACTTGGTTCCCCAAATTGAAGAGTCAGACCCCGCTCAAAGTGTGCCCCTGGAAGCGTCGACTCGCAGGGAGTGTTTTGAGAGAAAAAAACTGCATCCACGGTGGTACTCATTTTTTAATAAACCCCTTCAAACGTTCGGAGATCGTGTGATTATTTGGAGCTTTGGAAATTCGATTGCTTGTATGATTACTATGGGCTCAAAACACACTTCGTCCCCCAAATTGAAGAATCAGACCTCTCCCAAAGTGTGCCCATGGAAGCGTCAACTCGCAAGGAGCGATTTGAGAGGAAAAAACTCCATCCGCGGAGGTACTCATTTTGCAATAATCCCCTCCAAACGTCCAGAGATCCGGTGATTATTTAGAGCTTTGGAAATTTGATTGCTTGTACGATTACTATGGGGTCAAAACACACTTCGTTCCCCAAATTGGAGAATCAGACCTCTCCCAAAGTGTGGCCATGGAGGCATCAACTCGCAAGGAGTGTTTTGAGAGTAAAAAACTCCATCCGCGGAGGTGGTCGTTTTGCAATACACCCTCTCAAACGACCCGAGACCGTGTGACTATTTGGAGCTTTGGAAATTTGATTGCTTGTACGATGACGAGGGGGTCAAAACACACTTCGTTCCCCAAATTGAAGAATCAGACCTCTCCCAAAGTGTGGCCATGGAAGCGTCCACTCGCAAGGAGCGAATTGAGAGGAAAAAACTCCATCTGCGGAGGTACTCATTTTGCAATAATCCCCTTCAAACGTGCAGAGATCCGGTGATTTTTTGGAGCTTTGGAAATTTGATTGCTTGTACGATGACTATGGGGTCAAAACACAATTCGTTCCCCCAATTGAAGAAACAGACCTCTCCCAAAGTGTGCCCATGGAAGCGTCAACTCGCCAGGAGCTATTTCAGAGGAAAAAACTGCATCTGGGGAGGTACTCATTTTGCAATAATTCTCTTCAAACGTTTGGAGATCCGGTGATTATTTGGAGCTTTGGAAATTTGATTGCTCGTACAATGACCCTGGGGTCAAAACACGCTTCGTTCCCCAAATTGAAGAATCAGACCCTGCTCAAAGTCTGCCCCTGGAAGGGTCAACTCGCAAGGAGCGTTTTGGGACAAAAAAACTCCATCGGCGGAGGTACTCATTTTGCAATAATCCCCTTCAAACGTCCAGAGATCCGGTGATTATTTGAAGGTTTGGAAATTCGATTGCTTGTACGACGACTATGGGGCCGAAACACACTTCGTTCCCCAAATTGAAGAATCAGACCTCTCCCAAAGTGTGCCCATGGAAGCGTCTACTCGCAAGGAGCGATTTGAGAGGAAAAAACTTCATCCGCGGAGGTACTCATTTTGCAATGATCCCCTTCAAACGTCCCGGGACGGTGTGATTATTTGGAGCTTTGGAAGTTTGATTGCTTGTACGATGACTATGGGCTCAAAACACACTTCGTTCCCCAAATTGAAGAGTCAGACCTCTCCCACAGTGTGCCCCTGGAAGCATCAACTCGCAAGGAGTGTTTTGAGATAAAAAAACTCCATCCACGGTGGTACTCATTTTTTAATAAACCCCTTGAAACGTGCGGAGATCGTGTGATTATTTGAAGCTTTCGAAATTTGATTGCTTGTATGATTACTATGGGCTCAAAACACACTTCGTTCCCCGAATTGAAGAATCGGACCTCTCCCAAAGTGTGCCCATGGAAGCGTGAACTCGCAAGGAGTGATTTGAGAGGAAAAAACTCCATCCGCGGAGGTACTCATTTTGCAATAATCCCCTTCAAACGTCCGGAGATCCGGTGATTATTTAGAGCTTTGGAAATTTGATTGCTTGTACGATTACTATGGGGTCAGGATACACTTCGTTCCCCAAATTGGAGAATCAGACCTCTCCCAAAGTGTGGCCATGGAAGCGTCAACTCGCAAGGAGTGTGTTGAGAGAAAAAAACTCCATGCGCGGAGGTACTCATTTTGCAATACACCCTCTCAAACGACCCGAGACCGTGTGATTATTTGGATCTTTGGAAATTTGATTGCTTGTACGATGACTATGGGGTCAAAAAACACTTCGTTCACCAAATTGAAGAATCAGACCTCTGCCAAAGTGTGCCCATGGAAGCGTCAACTCGCAAGGAGCGAATTGATAAAAAAAATCCATCCGCGGAGGTACTCATTTTGTAATAAACCCCTTCAAAGGTGCGGAGATTGTGTGATTATTTGCAGCTTTGCAAATTTGATTGCTTGTACGATTACTATGGGGTCAGAATACACTTCGTTCCCCGAATTGAAGAGTCAGACCTCTCCCAAAGTGTGCCCATGGAAGCGTCCACTCGCAGGGAGCGTTTTGAGAGAAAAAAACTCCCTCTGCGGAGGTACTCATTTTGCAATAATCCCCTTCAAACGTCCGGAGATCCGGTGATTTTTTGGAGGTTTGGAAATTTGATTGCATGTACGATAACTATGGGGTCAAAACACACTTCGTTCCCCAAATTGAAGAATCACACCTCTCCCAAAGTGTGGCCATGGAAGCGTCAACTCGCCAGGAGCGTTTTGGGAGAAAAAAACTCCATCCGCGGAGGAACTCGTTTTGCAATAATCCCCTTCAAACGTCCGATACCGTGTGATTATTTGGAGCTTTGGAAGTTTGATTGCTTGTAGCATGACTTTGGGGTCAAAACACACTTCGTTCCCCAAATTGACCAGTCAGACCTCTCCCACAGTGTGGCCATGGAAGCGTCCACTCGCAAGGAGCATTTTGAGAGAACAAAACTCCATCTACGGAGGTACTCATTTTGCAATGAACCCCTTCAAACGTGCGGAGATCCGGTGAATATTTGGAGCTTTGGAAATTTGATTGCTCGTACGATGACTATCGGGTCAAAACACACTTTGTTCCCCAAATTGAAGAATCAGACCTCTCCCAAAGCGTGCCCAGGGAAGCGTCAACTCGCAAGGAGCTATTTCAGAGGAAAAAACTCCATCCGGGGAGGTACTCCTTTTGCAAAAATTCTCTTCCAACGTTTGGAGATCCGGTGATTATTTGGAGCTTTGGAAATTTGATTGCTTGTATGATGAATATGGGGCCAAATCACACTTCGTTCTCCAAATTGAAGAATCTGACCTCTCCCAAAGTGTGCCCTTGGAAGCGTCAACTCGCAAGGAGCGTTTTGGGAGAAAAAAACTCCATCCGCGGAGGTACTCGTTTTGCAATAATCCCCTTCAAACGCCCGAAGAGCGTGTGATTATTTGGAGCTTTGGCAATCGCTTGCTTGTAGGATGACTCTGGGGTCAAAACACACTTCGTTCCCCAAATTGAAGAATCAGACCTCTCCCAAAGTGTGGCCACGGAAGCGTCAACTCGCAAGGAGCGATTTGAGAGGGAAAAGTTCCATCCGCGAAGGTACTCATTTTGCAATAATCCCCTTCAAACGTCCAGAGATCCGGTGATTATTTAGAGCTTTGGAAATTCGATTGCTTGTACGATTACTACGGGGTCAAAACGCACTTCGTTCCCCAAATTGAAGAGCCAGACCCCGCTCAAAGTGTGCCCCTGGAAGCGTCAACTCGCAAGGAGCGATTTGAGAGGAAAAAACTCCATCCGTGGAGGAACTCTTTTTGCAATAATCCCCCTCAAACGTCCAGAAATCGTGTGATTATTTGGAGCTTTGGAAATTTGACTGCTTGTAGGATGACTATGGGGTCAAAACAAACTTCGTTCCCCAAATTGAAGAATCAGACCTCTCCCAAAGTGTGCCCATGGAGGCGTCAACTCGCAAGGAGCTATTTCAGAGGAAAAAAATCCATCCGGGGAGGTACTCATTTTGCAATAATTCTCTTCAAACGTTTGGAGATACGGTGATTATTTGGAGCTTTGGAAATTTGATTGCTTGTACGATGACCATGGGGTCAAAACACACTTCGTACCCCAAATTGAAGAATCAGACCTCTCCCAAAGGGTGCCCATGGAAGCGTCAACTCGCAAGGAGCGATTTGAGAGGAAGAAACTCCATCCGCGGAGGTACTCATTTTGCAATAATCCCCTTCAAACGTCCGAAGATCCGGTGATTATTTGGAGGTTTGGAAATTTGATTGCTTGTACGACGACTATGGGGCCAAAACACACTTCGTTCCCCAAATTGAAGAATCAGACCTTTCCGAAAGTGTGCCCATGGAAGCGTCAACTCGCAAGGAGCGATTTGAGAGGAAAAAACTTCATCCGCGGAGGTACTCATTTTGCAATAATCCCCTTCAAATGTCCCGAGACCGTGTGATTATTTGGAGCTTTGGAAGTTTGATTGCTTGTACGATGACTATGGGCTCAAAACACACTTCATTCCCCAAATTGAAGAGTCAGACCCCGCTCAAAGTGTGCCCCTGGAAGCGTCAACTCGCAAGGAGTGATTTGAGAGGAAAAAACTCCATCCGCGGTGGTACTCATTTTTTAATAAACCCCTTCAAACGTGCGGAGATCGTGTGATTATTCGGAGCTTTGGAAATTTGATTGCTTGTATGATTACTATGCGCTCAAAACACACTTCGTTCCCCGAATTGAAGAATCAGACCTCTCCCAAAGTGTGCCCATGTAAGCGTCAACTCGCAAGGAGCGATTTGAGAGGAAAAAACTCCATCCGCGGAGGTACTCATTTTGCAATAATCCCCTTCAAACGTCCGGAGATCCGGTGATTATTTGGAGCTTTGGAAATTTGATTGCTTGTACGATGACTATGGGCTCAAAACACACTTCGTTCCCCAAATTGAAGAGTCAGACCCCGCTCAAAGTGTGCCCCTGGAAGCGTCAAGTCGCAAGGAGTGTTTTGAGAAAAAAAAACTCCATCCACGGTGGTACCCATTTTTTAATAAACCCCTTCAAACGTGCAGAGATCGTGTGATTATTTGGAGCTTTGGAAATTTGATTGCTTGTATGATTACTATGGGCTCAAAACACACTTCGTTCCCCAGATTGAAGAGTCCGACCTCTCCCAAACTGTGCCCATTGAAGCGTCCACTCCCAAGGAGCGTTTTGGGAGAAAAAAACTCCATCTGCGGAGGTACTCATTTTGCAATAATCCCCTTCAAACGTGCGGGGATCCGGTGATTATTTCGAATTTTGGAAATTTGATTGCTTGTACGATGACTATGGGGTCAAAACACACTTCGTTCTCCAAATTGAAGAGTCAGACCCCGCTCAAAGTGTGCCCATGGAAGCGTCCACTCGCAAGGAGCTCTTTGGAAGAAAAAAACTCCATCCGCGCAGGGACTCGTTTTGCAATAATCCCCTTCAAACGTCCCGAGACCGTGTGATTTTTTGGAGGTTTGGAAATTTGATTGCTTGTACGATGACTATGGGGTCAAAACAGACTTCATTCCCCAAATTGAAGAATCAGACCTCTCCCACAGGGTGCCCATGGAAGCGTCAAGTCGCAAGGAGCGATTTGAGAGGAAAAAACTTCATCCGTGGAGGTACTCATTTTGCAATAATCCCCTTCAAACGTCTGGAGATCCGGTGATTATTTGGAGGTTTGGAAATTTGATTGCTTGTACGACGACTATGGGGTCAAAACACACTTCATTCCCCAAATGGAAGAATCACACCTCTCCCAAAGTGTGGCCATGGAAGCGTCAACTCGCCAGGGGTGTTTTGGGAGAAAAAAACTCCATCCGCGGAGGAACTCGTTTTGCAATAATCCCCTTCAAACATCCGATACCGTGTGATTATTTGGAGCTTTGGAAGTTTGATTGCTTGTAGGATGACTCTGGGGTCAAAACACACTTCGTTCCCCGAATTGAAGAATCAGACCTCTCCCAAAGTGTGCCCATGGAAGCGTCAACTCGCAAGGAGCGATTTGAGAGCGAAAAACTCCATCCGCGAAGGTACTCATTTTGCAATAATCCCCTTCAAACGTCCCGAGACCGTCTGATTATTTAGAGCTTTGGAAATTAGATTCCTTGTACGATTACTATGGGGTCAAAACGCACTTCGTTCCCCAAATTGAAGAGCCAGACCCCGCTCAAAGTGTGCCCCTGGAAGCGTCAACTCGCAAGGAGCGATTTGAGAGGAAAAAACTCCATCCGTGGAGGTACTCATTTTGCAATAATCCCCCTCAAACGTCCGGAGATCGTGCGATTATTTGGAGCTTTGGAGATTTGACTGCTTGTAGGATGACACTGGAGTCAAAACACACTTCATTCCCCAAATTGAAGAACCAGACCTCTCCCAACGTGTGGCCATGGAAGCGTCAACTCGCAAGGAGGGTTTTGGGAGAAAAAAACTCCATCTACGGAGGTACTCATTTTGCAATGTACCCCTTCAAGATCCGGTGATTATTATTATTATTGCCCCTGGAAGCGTCAACTCGCAAGGAGCGTTTTCAGAGAATAAAACTCCATCCGCGGAGGGACTCGTTTTGCATAAATTCCCTTCAAACGCCCCGAGAGCGTGTGATTAATCGGAGCTTTGGAAATTTGATTGCTTGTACGATGACTATGGGGTCAAAACACACTTCGTTCCCCAAATTGAAGAGTCAGACCCCGCGCAAAGTGTGCCCCTGGAAGCGTCAACTCGCAAGGAGCGATTTGAGAGGAAAAAACTCCATCTGTGGAGGTACTCATTTTGCAATAATCCCCCTCAAACGTCCGGAGATCGTGTGATTATTTGGAGCTTTGGAAGATTGACTGCTTGTAGGATGACACTGGGGTCAAAACACACTTCGTTCCCCAAATTGAAGAATCAGACCTCTCCCAAAGTGTGCCCATGGAAGCGTCAACTCGCAAGGAGGGTTTTGGGAGAAAAAAACTCGATCCGCGGAGGGACTCGTTTTGCAATAATCCCCTTCAAACGTCCGATACCGTGTGATTATTTGCAGCTTTGGAAATTTGATCGCTTGTAGGATGACTCTGGAGTCAAAACACACTTCGTGCCCCCAATTGAAGAATCACACCTCTCCCAAAGTGTGCCAATGGAAGCGTCCACTCGCAAGGAGCATTTTGAGAGAAAAAAACTCCATCTACGGAGGTACTCATTTTGCAATGTACCCCTTCAAACGTGCGGAGATCCGGTGATGGTTTGGAGCTTTGGAAATTTGATTGCTTGTACGATGACTATGGGGTCAAAACACACTTCGTTCCCCAAATTGAAGAATCAGACCTCTCCCAAAGTGTGCCCATGGAAGCTTCAACTCGCAAGGAGCTATTTCAGAGGAAATAAATCCATCCGGGGAGGTACTCATTTTGCAATAATTGTCTTCAAACGTTTGGAGATACGGTGATTATTTGGAGCTTTGGAAATTCGATTGCTTGTACGATGACCATGGGGTCAAAACACACTTCGTTCCCCAAATTGAAGAATCAGACCTCTCCCAAAGTGTGCCCATGGAAGCGTCAACTCGCAAGGAGCGATTTGAGAGGAAAAAACTCCATCCGCGGAGGTACTCATTTTGCAATAATCCCCTTCAAACGTCCGGAGATCCGGTGATTGTTTGGAGGTTTGGAAATTTGATTGCTTGTACGACGACTATGGGGTCAAAACACACTTCGTTCCCCGAATTGAAGAGTGAGTCCCCGCTCAAAGTGTGCCCCTCGAAGGGTCAAGTCGCAAGGAGTGTTTTGGAAGAAAAAAACTCCATCCGCGGAGGTACTCGTTTTGCAATAATCCCCTTCAAACGTCCCGAGACCGGGTGATTATTTGGAGCTTTGGAAGTTTGATTGCTTGTAGGATGACTCTGGGGTCAAAACACACTTCGTTCCCCAAATTGAAGAGTCAGACCTCTCCCACAGTGTGGCCATGGAAGCGTCAACTTGCAAGGAGCAATTTGGGAGAAAAAAACTCCAGCCGCGGAGGTACTCATTTTGCTATAATCCCTTTCAAACGTCCGGAGATCGTGTGATTATTTGGAGGTTTGGAAATTTGATTGCTTGTACGATGGCTGTGGGGTAACAACGGACTTCGTTCCCCAAATTGAAGAATCAGACCTCTCCCAAAGTGTGCCCATGGAAGCGTCAACTTGCAAGGAGCAATTTGGGAGAAAAAAACTCCATCCGCGGAGGTACTCATTTTGCAATAATCCCCCTCGAACGTCCGGAGATCGTGTGATTATTTTGAGCTTTGGAAATTTGTTTGCTTGTACGATGACTATGGGGTCAAAACACACTTTCTTCCCCAAATTGACGAATCAGACCTCTCCCAAAGTATGGCCATGGAAGCGTCAACTCGCAAGGAGCGTGTTGGGAGAAAAAAACTCCATCCGCGGAGGTACTCATTTTGCAATAATCCCCCTCGCACGTCTGGAGATCGTGTGATTATTTTGAGCTTTGGAAATTTGATCGCTTGTAGGATGACTCTGGAGTCAAAACACACTTCGTTCCCCAAATTGAGAAATCAGACCTCTCCCAAAGTGTGCCCATGGAAGCGTCCACTCGCAAGGAGCGTTTTCAGAGAAAAAAACTCCATCTACGGAGGTACTCATATTGCAATAATCCCCTTCAAACGCCCCGAGAGCGTGTGATTATTTGGAGCTTTGGAAGTTTGATTGCTTGTAGGATGACTATGGGGTCAAAACACACTTCGTTCCTCAAACTGAAGAATCAGACCTCTCCCAAAGTGTGCCCATGGAAGCGTCAACTCGCAAGGAGCTATTTCAGAGGAAAGAAATCCATCCGGGGAGGTACTCATTTTGCAATAATTGTCTTCAAACGTTTGGAGATACGGTGATTATTTGGAGCTTTGGAAATTTGATTGCTTGTACGATGACCATGGGGTCAAAACACACTTCGTTCCCCAAATTGAAGAATCAGACCTCACCCAAAGTGTGCCCATGGAAGCGTCAACTCGCAAGGAGCGATTTGAGAGGAAAAAACTCCATCCGCGGAGGTACTCATTTTGCAATAATCCCCTTCAAACGTCCGGAGATCCGGTGATTGTTTGGAGGTTTGGAAATTTGATTGCTTGTACGACGACTATGGGGTCAAAACACACTTCGTTCCCCGAATTGAAGAGTGAGTCCCCGCTCAAAGTGTGCCCCTCGAAGGGTCAACTCGCAAGGAGTGTTTTGGAAGAAAAAAACTCCATCCGCGGAGGTACTCGTTTTGCAATAATCCCCTTCAAACGTCCCGAGACCGGGTGATTATTTGGAGCTTTGGAAGTTTGATTGCTTGTAGGATGACTCTGGGGTCAAAACACACTTCGTTCCCCAAATTGAAGAGTCAGACCTCTCCCACAGTGTGGCCATGGAAGCGTCAACTCGCAAGGAGCGATTTGTGAGAAAAAAACTCCAGCCGCGGAGGTACTCATTTTGCTATAATCCCTTTCAAACGTCCGGAGATCGTGTGATTATTTGGAGGTTTGGAAATTTGATTGCTTGTACGATGGCTGTGGGGTAACAACGGACTTCGTTCCCCAAATTGAAGAATCAGACCTCTCCCAAAGTGTGCCCATGGAAGCGTCAATCTGCAAGGAGCAATTTGGGAGAAAAAAACTCCATCCGCGGAGGTACTCATTTTGCAATAATCCCCCTCGAACGTCTGGAGATCGTGTGATTATTTTGAGCTTTGGAAATTTGATTGCTTGTAGGATGACTCTGGGGTCAAAACACACTTCGTTCCCCAAATTGACGAATCAGACCTCTCCCAAAGTATGGCCATGGAAGCGTCAACTCGCAAGGAGCGTGTTGGGAGAAAAAAACTCCATCCGCGGAGGTACTCATTTTGCAATAATCCCCCTCGCACGTCTGGAGATCGTGTGATTATTTTGAGCTTTGGAAATTTGATCGCTTGTAGGATGACTGTGGAGTCAAAACACACTTCGTTCCCCAAATTGAAGAATCAGACCTCTCCCAAAGTGTGCCCATGGAAGCGTCCACTCGCAAGGAGCGTTTTCAGAGAAAAAAACTCCATCTACGGAGGTACTCATATTGCAATAATCCCCTTCAAACGCCCCGAGAGCGTGTGATTATTTGGAGCTTTTGAAATTTGATTGCTTGTAGGATGACTATGGGGTCAAAACACACTTCGTTCCTCAAACTGAAGAATCAGACCTCTCCCAAAGTGTGCCCATGGAAGCGTCAACTCGCCAGGAGCTTTTTCAGAGGAAAAAACTCCATCCGCAGAGGTACTCATTTTGCAATAATACCCTTCAAACGTCCAGAGATCAGGTGATTATTTGGAGCTTTGGAAATTTGATTGCTTGTACGATGACCATGGCGTCAAAACACACTTCGTTCCCCAAATTGAAGAGTCAGACCCCGCTCAAAGTCTGCCCCTGAAAGGGTCAACTCGCAAGGAGCGTTTTGGGAGAAAAAAACTCCATCCGTGGATGTACTCATTTTGCAATAATCCCCTTCAAACGTCCGGAGATCCGGTGATTATTTGGAGCTTTGGAAATTTGATTGCTTGTACCATGACTATGGGGCCAAAACACACTTCGTTCCCAAAATTGAAGAATCAGACCTCTCCCAAAGTGTGCCCATGGAAGCGTCAACTCGCAAGGAGCTATTTCAGAGGAAAAAACTTCATCCGCGGAGGTACTCATTTTGCAATAATACCCTCCAAACGTCCGGAGATCGTGTGATTATTTGGAGCTTTGTAAATTTGATTGCTTGTACGATGACCATGGCGTCAAAACACACTTCCTTCCCCAAATTGAAGAGTCAGACCCCGCTCAAAGTCTGCCCCTGGAAGGGTCAACTCGCAAGTAGCAATTTGAGAGCGGAGGTACTCATTTTGCAATAATCCCCTTCAAACGTCCGGAGATCCGGTGGTTATTTGGAGGTTAAAAGATTTGATTGCTTGTACGATGACTATGGGGTCAAAACACACTTCGTTCCCCAAATTGAAGAGTCAGACCCCGCTCAAAGTGTGCCTCTGGAATGGTCAACTCGCAAGGTGCTTTTTGGAAGAAAAAACTCCATCCGCGGAGGTACTCATTTTGCAATAATCCCCTTCGAACGTCCCGAGACCGTGTGATTATTTGGAGCTTTGGAAGTTTGATTACTTGTACGATGACTATGGGGTTCAAACACACTTCGTTCCCCAAATGGAAGATTCAGACCTCTCCCATAATGTGGCCATGGAAGCGTCAACTCGCAACGAGCGTTTTGAGAGGAAAAAACTCCATCCGCGGAGGTACTCATTTTGCAATAATCCCCTTCAAACGTCCGGAGATCGTGTGATTATTTCGAGGTTTGGAAATTTGATTGCTCGTACGATGACTATGGGGTTCAAACACACTTCGTCCCCCAAATTGGAGAATCAGACCTCTCCCAAAGTGTGCCCATGGAAGCGCCAACTCGCTGTAAGTGCGGCTAGCCCCATCTGCTCAGATTTTCAGACATTCTGTCCAGATTGGCTACATTTTAGTCATTTTCTTTGCTTCGGCGGAATCGCCGCCTCGCAGCTCAGTCTCAGGATATTTCCTATATATTTCTGATATGCCGGATTTGATTCCGCGGTCCATTCCCCGTAAATCCGCCGCGTTCCGCTATTTTAGCTGGAATCGCCATTTGCCGCTGACGCGCGCTCGCGGGCCAGATCGGCCAAACATTTTTACATAATTGGATTATTTAAATCTTTTCAGACAGTTTTGGACACTCAGATGTATTTAGAATAATCCGCATCAATTTTCTTCATAGACTGGGATTTTCTGCCGGATAACAATCAGCATGGACCTTGCTTCAGTTGTTGCTGCTCTCGCCTCCGTTGGTGTCCGAGTATCCGCTTCTACCCCCAATAGCAGCGTTCAGGGAGACTCCTCGCGTGCCTGCCCCACTGGTCTTGCCGGCCCAGAAGCCCTCCGGCACCATCAACGACCCAGGGCAGCACTTTCATGGTAGCAGAGGCTACCTGAATGTTGTTCCTTTGGTGTCCCAACCACAGTTAGCTCCCCAGTACGGCCCCGTAGACTCCGCCACCTCCGGAGACGTAACTATTACGCTGCCGTGGTGCTGTGCGAACGAGGCCTTGAGAGGAATGCCTTGTGCAAGCCCAAGCTGCCCAAGAAGAACACAAATCAGCAGCTGTGGGGACCCAAATTTTCCTAATCCCAGTCGAAATTGGCCATCAAGCAGCTGGAATCTCCCAGCCTACGACGGTGGCAACGCTCCGGTAGACCTTACGGAGCTGGCAGGTACCCACATTCCTTACCAATCTCCTTCATTCGAGACCATCGAAGCCGACATTGACGACATTGAGATGGGTGGTCCAGGTGAGGTACCTAGCTACAATCGACCAGCCAATTGGGCACAATGGGACAACCATTTGTCTTCAGAAGTGACCCGTAACCTTGAGGCGCTTGAGGCCCTTTGTCTATTAGCCACGTCTAAGCTGATAGGACAAGAAAGAATCGCCTCTGATTTTTTATTCGAATATTTTTTCCTTCTTCAAGAAGAAATTAATACCAGGATGTGGTGGCGTTCTCAAGAAGATGACTCTTTTGCCATTTTTTTGCAGATCTGGGAGGCAAGCCCCTTCCCGAAGGAGGAGACCAAGGCACCTGTTGCCGGGCCCTCCGCCCCTCATCCCTCTGTTTCCATCCGCGACAATCTAGCCGCCGCGGTTGAGGAAGGAATTTTAGAGGCAGCCAGGCAGGCAAGCCTGGAAATTAGGGCTGAAGGAGCTCCCCAAGTGGACTCCTGGCTGCGAACCACTGAGATTAGCGGTCCGACAGCCTGCTCAGGCCCTTCAGGACACGGTATGTACTGTCCTGCCGACTGCTCATGCAGATGCCAGCGAGATACCGAGCTCCAATTGCTCAAAGATCAATTGCAACTCATCATTCAAACGCTGGGAATTAAAGATCTTTTCAAGACACACATGCGGTCTGAGGGCGCATCATCGGTGGAACAAACAACAGAACCGTCGGAGGAGGCGACAGAAATTTTTTCGATTGCTCCTTCGGTGGACTCTAAGACCACTGATGCAAGGATCAGCAGGACTAAGCTAAAGGAAAGGGTTACAATCTCTCGATCTCAGAGTAGGACGGCGAAGGCTAGGACTGAGGCTCAGAATGCCAAGCGAACTGCCTCCCGTACTGCCCTTCCTGCTGCTGATTCCAATGCATTAGCCCAGATGTTGCTCGCCCAGACCCTCGTCGGAGCTGGTGTGGCTAATGATGCCGCCAAGGGGTCTGCCATTACGGCCGGTGTTGGGCTGGATTCACTTCTAAATCCTACTTCATTGCGACTTCGTCAGGTTGCCAAGCAACCGAAGTATAATGGAAACCCCAGACGTTGGCCTCAGTTCCAACGGGAATTTAAATTGTGGGTTAAGACTCAAAAGCTCCAGGATGATCAGTTCCTGATGGCCCTCTTGGACTGTCTTGAGGGAGCGCCGGCCAACACTTGGCTCAGGACCTGGAGTGATCGTGAGGATTCAAGTTCCCCCCTTACCTTTGATGAGGTGTGGGAACAGTTGGAGGTACGTGGATCCCGGCTGCCAGAGGACCATTACCACCAGATGTTGAAGAATTTTCCTTCATTCTCGCGATTAATCTTGCACGAAGTGCAAGACAAGAGACAGCGCTTCTGGAATTTGGTGGAAGAGTCTGAACATTCAGGCGAAAAATTTTCTAGTGCCGAGCTGAAAAATCTGATTTTTGACAAGATCCCCTCTGAAACCGCCGCCACCCTTCGGAATAAACAGTCCGAAGAAAAGGTCAAGACCTGGTGGGCGGAGGTCGATGGCTTCGATGCCTCGGCCAACAGGTTTTCCGTCAGGGAATCACTTCAAAAGTGTTCCCCCACGTCGTTTACCAAGGTGAAATTCACTGAAAACACGTGGAAAATCAAGTTTAATGAACACGAGGATCGGGACTTGTTTGTCCAAGTCCTCAATAGGGGAGTAAGTTTCCACGGCCATCGCCTGAAGGCCAGGAAATGGGTGTTTTCGTTCACCCCGCAGGAACTGTGGGAAGAGGTTGAGCGGCTCGCTGACGCCGCCAATCAAAATTTCCTTGAGGGTCTTGGGGGAAACAAGAATACCCAGCAAAACACCCAAAATGGGGCCCAAAAGGGCAACAAAAAGGTGAATGACACCCAGAATGTTCAGGATCATTGTAGCATCTGCCTTCTTTTAGGTTCTACGAACCGAGCTAAGTCGCATTCTACTGGTAATCACCGATGGTCTCCTTACGATCACAAAGTGATTGGTGAAAATATCGGTAATCCTCAGAATTCAGACAGGAATGACAGACAGGTGCATGGTGGAAAGGGGGGAAAGGGTAATCCGACCCCCTCCGGTGGAGACAAAAATACTGGAGGCCCTGGCGGGTCCCAAGGCAAAGGAAATCGGACTCCATCCGGCTCCGGTGGGCAGCCAAACGGCCAGACAAGTCCCAATGGCAACGCCGGAGGCGGAAATCGAAATCCAGGCCAAACCCCTCAATCCGGTACAAACAAAGGAAATGCTCCGGGATCACAGGGTAAAGGTAAGGGAAATCCTTCAGGAACCCCTTTCTCTGGTAAGGGCAGAGGGCGTGGCGACAGTGGTGGTCCATCATCCGGCGGCCGTGGCCGTGGACGTGGAAAGGGCAACCATCGTGTGGATCAGGTCTCAGGTGCAGATCAGGTGTCCGATGCGGATCGAGATTATGTCGAAAATGCCCTGAATCCAGCAGATGATCCGTTCCAAGATGAGTGGATCGACGAATCAGGCTGTGTTCACAATGTTAACGCAGCCACTGGAGGTCAGAACGCCTAGGGGAGCCACGAAAATCGCCCCTCCCCAGGCGATTTCAGGCATGATCCCCAGATTCCAGATCGACCATTACATGATGTAGGGTCGCTTGTCTCCTCTCCCCTGGATCCGGCAGCGGATCCTTCTGTTGTAGTGGACGAGGTTGGTGTACAGTCCAAGCACAGGGCCCGTCAGTTTGGCACAAAGCTGTGGGTCTCTGATTGCAAGGGAAATTTCCACCTCGCCACTTGTTTGTGAGACAATGGATCAGAGGTAAATCTCCAATCCAATTCATTCTTACCCGACGACTGCGTGTTTGAGTCGCCTCATCCTGTTACCCTCGAGGGAGTTTCTGGACATTCTCTCGCAGGTGGGCAACGCGGTTGTTATATATCAACTCATTTGGTCGCTCAAGACCTTTGGGAAGAGCAAAATGTGGAAGAAGTTGTCCTTAAGGATGACTACTTCTATCGTGCCGACATAAAGTATGACCTTTATTTGGGCCATCCTTGGCTTCGCAAGAACAGGGTAGCGCCCGTAGGTCATCGTCGTTGTTTTTTGCTGGAGTCAGGTCCCTTGGAGCGTCCTGAATTTCGTTTTTTGCACGCAGGGTTTAAAAGTGCAGAATAATTTTTGAAGCAAAAAGTTACACCAAAATTTGGCGAAGATGTCACCATTGCAGAGGTGAATGGGAGTGCCGATTACTCCCAAGAGTTAGAATGTCTTCGTACGGACTCCCAGCCACGACGTCCTTCGCGCTGGCACTCTTCATCCTACAGAGTTGTCGACAAATGGCGCGATGCAATTTGTGAATATTTTCATGAACACCATTCCTTTTGGCCACAGTATGATGCCTTTGCTAACTGTAAGAACAAGCGCTTTGACAAGCACTTTAGCGACGCTTGGACCCATAAATGGGACAAGAAGTTGTGGATTAATCCTCCGTTTCACTTAATCCAGCAGGTCATCCACAAAATCAAGCAAGATAAAACCCAGGCAATTTTAGTTGTGCCCTTGTGGGACGACAAGCCTTGGTTTCAGGAATTACAAGACATTTGTGTAGATTACATTGAACTTCCCAGGAAGATTAAGCTGTATGCCAGGGACGACACAGGTCCCCTGCCACAGCGGTCCTGGAGTTCGCTTGCATTCCTGGTGGATGGAAAGCTTTCTGACTCTAATTCTGCTGATTCTAGTACTGATTCTTGTGTTGGGTCTGAATCTGAGGTTGAGCGTGGTACTGATGATGAATCTATTTTTTCTGATTTTTGTCCGTCAGATACCCAAGGTGATCCAACGTCAAATGGATCCGCCTCGTCTCCCTCTTCCCCAATACGATCGACATCGAAAAGAATCTTCAGTGCACGGGCGAAGAAAAATTCCAAATCACGCCGCAAATTCAGAGTTTTTTATGAAAAACCCCCTGTGGAAGCTTTCATGGATCCTTTCGAGGAGCTGGATCACGAAGAGAATCTCTGGGATCTCGACACACGACCCACCTATCTTCAAGAGGCAGTTGATACGGACCTGTTTAGGGACATCCGTAAGAAGATTCTTCCTGCCAAAGCCGAAGAAGTCGCCTAAGTTTTTTCGACAGTAATTCCTGGCGATCAGGTGGACACTGAATTGTGTTCCAAGTCAAGAGAAAAGATTTTTGAGGAACGGAAGGACACAACCCTTTCAGGGAAGTTGATCAAAGACCCCCCTGTCCGTGGGCAGTTCGGTGAAGCCTTCATCGAGCTTCGTGAAGGTTACAAGGCAAAGAAACAGCGCCCTTATGAGAATCATGGACACAAACATGAGATACTCAGAAAAAATCATCGAGAGAAATCTCAGGGAATTTGGTTGGCTTGAGGGTTGTATGACCAGCGAATGGTGCTGTGCACCCTTCACAGTCCCGAAGCCACCGCCTGCAGACCAGAACACTATTGATGGTTGGCGGATGGTTGTTGATTTTCGCAATCTCAACGCCGAAACCAAGGCGGATTCACACCCCCTGCCCCTCATTGAGGAGGAAATCGCCAAGAGGGCAAGAGGTCGTTTGTTTTCTGTGCTGGATCTCCGTCACGGCTTTCACCAAATGCCGTTGAGGAAGGACAGCCGACCTCTCACCTGTATGTGCACGCCATGTGGCCCAGTCCAGTGGACGGTCATGCCCATGGGCCTGAAGAACGCCCCCTCATTTTTTCAAAGAATGATGGAGGATGTGCTTTTTACAGCCCATCCTGAGCTTCGTGCCTTCGTGAGTGTGTACATAGATGACATAATCATCGCGACGGAGGGGGAGGGACTGACCGAAGCCGAGCTGGTGGCCCTACATGAAAAGCAGCTGAACCAAGTTTTGAACATTCTTGATGCCAATCAGCTAATTTGTGGGCCAAAGAAGGGAAAATTTTTTTTAAAATCAGTCGAATTTTGTGGTTCTCTCCTAGAGAATGGCACCCGACGACCCAGTCCAGGGAAGCTCGTCGCTATTCAGAAGTGGAAGCGCCCTGAGACGATCACGGAGTTGAGAGGATTCCTGGGTTGTTGCAATTTTTACCACACTTTTGTGCCGAATTATGCCAAATTTGCTGCCCCCCTCACTGAATTATTGAAGGTAGGGAGAGATGCGGGCAAGGCAGGTTCAAAGGTTCGTGTCAAGTGGACTGACGAGTGCGAGGAGGCCTTCCATCAGTGTGAAGTCTCTCTGTGAAGTCGCCACGTTGCATGTGCCCCAATTCGACCGACCCTTCTACATTAGAACCGACGCTTCTAGGTACGCGATCGGAGCTGTCCTTGAACAGGTTGATGAAGCCACTGGCGATCATTACCCTCTTGCATTTTGGTCTCGGAAGCTAGCCCCACGCCAAATGCAATGGTCGCCGCGTGAGCAAGAAACATATGCCATCATCTGTGCTTTAAAAAAGTACCAATCGTGGGTTGGCACCAATCGAGTCGAGGTCCTGACGGATCATCGATCTCTGGAGTATTGGGCCACTGAACACATTGATACTGTCGCGAGCCCAGCTGGTCGACGGGCCAGATGGCACGAATTTCTCTCTCTGTTTGACCTCCATGTGTCGTATTTGCCTGGAAAACACAACACGGTAGCGGATGCTCTGAGCCGATGGGCTTACCCCGCCTCAGAGGGGCTGCAAAGTACCAACATCCATGGTACGGAGCAGGACCGCCATGTAATCATCGAATGGGATCAGGAAGAAAAAAAGCTCATTCGACGTGCATGCACGCAATGCGCTGTTAAACAGCACGCATTACCGTGCCATGACATCACGGCCATCTCAGATCCGGCGCATGCTCATGAGATCTGCACCAAAACACTGAAAGTCGTGGAAAAAGTCACTGATCCCTCCTCAGGGAGTGTGAAACGGTTTGACTATACCCGACGAGTAAGTCGATTTCGGTTGATCCAGGGCATTAAGCGACGAGATCCGGCCAAAACTCCACCCCTGCCTAAAGATTCCCTGATCATCCGTGACTGGACGTCCGATTATCTGCAGGATCCCATGTTTAAAGAGGTCTTTGGAAATCTCAAATCCAAAGATGCTCACAAGGATGGGATTTTTTCAGAGTATTCGTTGGATGGGGGGAAGCTGTGGATGGAGGGTAAATTGTGCGTACCAGACGCCCTGGCCCCCCGAGTGTTAAACTGGTGGCATAAATGGGAGTCCCCCCACGCACATGGCCGTCGACTGTGGTCGATGATTAAACATAGGTTGTTTGGCTCACGGCTATATACTCATTGCATGAAAGTAGCCGCCGGATGTGCCAAATGTGCTGTCTCGACGCCCCCCAGCGCGAAGAAGCACGGCCATCTGAGGCCTCATCCTATTCCGGAGCGCCTCTTTAACAGAGTCACCAGTGATTTCTTCCATCTCGGTGAACTCGATGACGAAGAGTGCCATTGGACTAATAAAAAAGTCAATGGTGTGCTCCTTATTCAGTGCCGTCATTCCGGCTACATGCAGGTGTTGCCTTGCAACATCGAGTCGATGACTGGCAAGGCTGCCGCCAAATG
This sequence comes from Eutreptiella sp. 'Long Island Sound 2002', assembly GCA_964036045.1. NCBI lineage: Eukaryota > Euglenozoa > Euglenophyceae > Eutreptiales > Eutreptiaceae > Eutreptiella > Eutreptiella sp. 'Long Island Sound 2002'. The sequence goes on along the minus strand of OZ038387.1, from coordinate 36,610,238 downwards.
GTGCGCGCAGACCTGGATGGGAGGTTGAGACGTCCCATCCGAGGTGGTGACGGATTCAGGCAAAGAGTACACCTCCGAATGGTGGAGAGAATTATGTGCTCGCCTTGGAATCCACCACCTCCGATGTGAAATCCACTCGCATCGAGCGCTGCCTGGTGAAAGAGCCGGCCGCTCAATTATAAATATGCTTCGTAAGGAGCTCGCGAGTGAAAAGGATTTCCATTGGATGGAAGTTCTTTTCGCATTGCTTCGCCGCTACCACAACACGCCTTTGTATCATGGCCTTTCTCCAAATGAAATTGTCTTTGGACGAAAGAAGTGTTGGTGGAACATGCCGTTGAATAATCCTCGCCCCTGTAAGGATGCTTTGTTGTTTTTGGACGACGTCCAACGAGCAGATAAAACTGTCTCCAAATTAATCGATAAGCATCAAGCTGACTGGCTTTGGGTCCAGAATCAAGGCCGAAAAAACCCCCGCAATTTTGAAATCGATGATCGAGTTTGGCTTCGAAAATCCGAAACCACCCTGGACAGAGATGACAAGCTTCTTCCTTTGTGGGAGGGGCCATTCGCTGTTACAGCGCGTCTTGGTGAGAACAGGTGGAGGATTCGTGTGGATGTCAGCAGGGAAATTGACGTTTCGGGCGATCGCCTCAAGAGAGAGATCCCCTCCCCCAAGGATCGGGTTAAACCCCTTTTTTGGACTGCGAAACATTTGTCTGATCGGGTCATCGAAGGGGGGAAGTACGAACTCAAGAGGATTGTTGAAGCAAGACGTGACGCCAAGGGCGAATGGGAATTTCTGTGTGAGTGGAGGGGCTTTGATTCCAGTCACAACAACTGGGAACCAGCCCAATCTTTTGTCCATGGATACACCAAGGGGTTCATCGACTTCCTGAAGAAGCACCCCGAAATTGGAGTACTCCTGACAGACTGTCTGTCGAAACCAGACAGACAAGTGGAGAGCGACAGAAAACGACCTGTGGTGAATCGAGATCCAGCCTTTTACGGCCCTCAGCAGCCACATTCCAGGGCTGATCCGTCGATCCCCCCTCCTGCGGTCAGGCCAGCCCAGGAGCCAAATGAGGACCAAGCTTCGAGTTCGGCCGCTGATTTGCAGCGCCCAAGCCGTACGAGGGCCAGGCCAGACAGGTTGGTGGTCACATGTATTCGTGCTTGGCCGAATTGAGGAAGCCATCCCACCACATTCTGCTCAATCCACTGTTCATTCTTTCTGTTTATGTCATGATGTGGAGAACTGCGAATGTTTGATAATTTGACGTCAATCAATCAATTTTTCTTTGGTCTCCGTTCGGTAGAGTATCGAAAGTCGAAAACCGAAAGCCACGGAGTGTGCTGCCGTGTTCGGAAAAAACCAAACTCAGGCTTAATTCAGGCAGATTCGGGGTAATCTTGTCTCTGTTGGTCTGTGCATCTTTGGAATTTGGCTACTCGTGCAGATGGAAGCAAATGTACATAGTAAAAACGCTGGCCAGCGACATTCACCCCTACAGGCACCCCCTGTAGTACTGGCTGCACCAGATGCGACGCCAGGAACTCAGATCTTACCTTCATTTGCTGTGATGCTGACGCCAAAGTCCAGATTCAGATCCAGGATCCTCAAAATTACCTTGAATTCCTCAGGTTTGTCCATCATTCTGCCATGGTTGTACGAAACCCAGACGTCAATTGTTCAGACAATCTTCAGATAGGAGCTCTAGGGACTTCTAACAGCAACCTCTGAAGTCCGTAAGCTTCGTTGTATTTTTGGCACACGCCAATGTGAGCTCAATCCGACCTGCAACTGTCGAAAATGGTGAATCCAAGTGTCTTGTGGGACTCAATCGAAAGATGGGCCTTGTCCAAGTCGATTGACACCGCCGCCACTGTAAATACGGTGTCTCTCAGTTATATACTGTCAGTAAAGCGCCTTCAGCGAACCTTCGGCGCGTTACATGCCAAGGATCCAGGGCTAGAATGTCCCATCATGATGCATCATCACATGATCCAGATTTTCATGGAATCTGTTGGATGCTCGCGAACCAACGTGCCGGAAAGCACAATTGAGCTGAATAAACGACAATATATATTAACTCTAGTCTAAACGAAAGTGTTAGTAGTTTCAGTTCTAGACATTCCGCTTCATTTCACCTTCATCTTAAGGAATTTCCTCATGTTAGGACCATTTAGGTTGATTTCCTTGTCATCTCCTCTGATTCCTCAAAGATCTGTTTAGATCTAAGTGCACAGAAAAACATCCTTACCTTCTATGGTGCACTTAGAGTCTGTAGATTACATTTGTATTTGTTTTCCCTCTCTGTGAGTTCTCATTCTCCTTAATCTCTGCTCAAATTGACTTTCAATCTTATTGAATCTTGTGATCATCCACCAGATGCGCCAAATCTGAAGCACATGCTGCACTTTTCAGAACGAGAAAAGCGGGACTAACACGATGTAGAGTTCGGCGAGGACACCGTAGCGTGCCCGCGACAGCAAAACTGTGCCAGAGCGCTGAGATGTCACTCCATTTCTTGATCCCCCCACTCAATCCACCAATAATCTTCCTCATTTCTTAACCAATGCATGGTTTGGTATCGATTCTCGATACGTTTACATGCTTTTTAGCCCTTAACCTAATGTTTTACTGCACGGAGGACTGTTCGTCACTCCTCATGCTGTCTCATTTCAGGTTCATCCATCCTGATTCAGTGCCAATTCAGCCCAAATCAGGTCAGATCAAGCAAATTTTGGCCCATCGAGGCTACATTTCTATTTTTTTCTGGGACTTACCCGCACTACGTTCTTCGTTGACGTAGCGACACACCCCAGTGTGTTTTTGGAGGGGGAGTGTAAGTGCGGCTAGCCCCATCTGCTCAGATTTTCAGACATTCTGTCCAGATTGGCTACATTTTGGTCATTTTCTTTGCTTCGGCGGAATCGCCGCCTCGCAGCTCAGTCTCAGGATATTTCCTACATATTTCTGATATGCCGGATTTGATTCCGCGGTCCATTCCCCGTAAATCCGCCGCGTTCCGCCATTTTAGCTGGAATCGCCATTTGCCGCTGACGCGCGCTCGCGGGCCAGATCGGCCAAACATTTTTACATAATTGGATTATTTAAATCTTTTCAGACAGTTTTGGACACTCAGATGTATTTAGAATAATCCGCATCAATTTTCTTCATAGACTGGGATTTTCTGCCGGATAAGAATCAGCATGGACCTTGCTTCAGTTGTTGCTGCTCTCGCCTCCGTTGGTGTCCGAGTATCCGGTTCTACCCCCAATAGCAGCGTTCAGGGAGACTCCTCGCGTGCCTGCCCCACTGGTCTTGCCGGCCCCGAGCCCTCCGGCACCATCAACGACCCAGGGCAGCACTTTCACTCGCAAGGAGCGATTTGAGAGGAAAAAACTCCATCCGCGGAGGTACTCATTTTGCAATAATCCCCTTCAAACGTCCGGAGATCGTTTGATTATTTGGAGCTTTTGAAATTTGATCGCTTGTAGGATGACTCTGGAGTCAAAACACAATTCGTTCCCCAAATTGAGGAATCAGACCTCTTCCAAGGTGTGCCCATGGAAGCGTCCACTCGCAAGGAGCGTTTTCAGAGAACAAAAATCCATCTACGGAGGGACTCATTTTGCAACAATCCCCTTCAAACGTGCGGAGATCCGGTGATTATTTGGAGCTTGGGAAATTTGATTGCTTGTACGATGACTATGGGGTCAAAACACATTTCGTTCCCCAAATTGAAGAATCAGACCTCTCCCAAAGTGTGCCCATGGAAGCGTCAACTCGCAAGGAGCTATTTCAGAGGGAAAAAATCCATCCGGGGAGGTCCTCATTTTGCAATAATTCTCTTCAAACGTTTGGAGATCCGGTGATTATTTGGAGCTCTGGAAATTTGATTGCTTGTACGATGACCATGGGGTCACAACACACTTCGTTCCCCAAATTGAAGAATCAGACCTCTCCCAAAGGGTGCCCATGGAAGCGTCAACTCGCAAGGAGCTTTTTCAGAGGAAGAAACTCCATCCGGGGAGGTACTCATTTTGCAATAATTCTCTTCAAACGTTTGGAGATCCGGTGATTATTTGGAGCTTTAGAAGTTTGATTGCTTGTACGATGACCATGGGGTCAAAACACACTTCGTTCCCCAAATTGAAGAATCAGACCTCTCCCAAAGTGTGCCCCTCTAAGCGTCAACTCGCAAGGAGCGTTTTGGGAGGAAGAAACTCCGTCCGCGGAGGGACTCGTTCTGCAAAAATCCCCTTCAAACGCCCTGAGAGCGTGTGATTATTTGGAGCCTTGGCAATTGCTTGCTTGTAGGACGACCCTAGGGTGAAAACACACTTCGTTCCCCAAATTGAAGAATCAGACCTCTCCCAAAGTGTGGCCATGGAAGCGTCAACTCGCAAGGTGTGATTTGAGAGGAAAAAACTCCATCCGCGGAGGTACTCATTTTGCAATAATCCCCTTCAAATGTCCGGAGATCGTGTGATTACAGGCGACATGCGAGCGGCGGCTCACACAGGACAAATATGTTGTACTTTGACTGTCGGCTTGACCCGGTCCGTCTGACCGAGCACTTACGAGGCATAGTAAGTCTGGGGGGGGAAAAAAAGAGTCGTTGGTCTCTGACACCTTCCGCCTTCCCAAATGCAAGGGCACAGCGGCAAGATCCTGATTGATGGCGGCCCATCACCATGAGCAATACCAGGTATTGGCCACTCATGCCGTGCGCACAATGTAAACTGTACCCACTCGTATCCCCAATCTGCACTGCAACCAGCTTCCCTTGCCCAAAGGCACAACAATTTGCAGCAGCGCCTGATGGCGCCTTGCAGGGAGTCACGCGTGACTGTGCAGGCACCAGACGGCGCTTTGTTACGGCGCAGCACCATGACCCTGTACTACTGTCACTTTTTGGACCGCCACTTTTGTACTTCACAATGCGACCCTATTGTGCGTGCAAAGACGAGGAAAGAGGGGCTGATGCATGTGTGTGGGAGTTGTCTGTTCATCACTGTGTCGTGCTTTGGAGTGCTGCAACCTATTTGAATTGGTGCTGCATTGTGGGATCATCGTAGCACTGGATAGCTCTGAACCTTGATCCCATGAGGGCCCAGGCAGGATCTGGTATCTGCATGCATGGGGGAAGGCCTTGCTGCAGCCTAGGCTGGGGCTCCAAAGCGGACCCAAGACACCCCCCACCCATCGCAATGGCGCCATTTTTAACCAAAATGAATTACCTCTTTTTTTTTGGAGATAATGCCCGGTCTATATTGCTGAAGTGGGCCAGCCTCAGGGGGCGCGCCGTGCGCTGTGCCCGCGCTGTGCGAAAAGTCACGATGCGCGGGCCATCAAAAATCAGTTTTTTCCCAAAATTGAAGATTCAAACTAGGCTCAAAGTGTGCCCATGGAAGCGTTAATTCGCAAGAAGCATTTTTAGACAAAAAACCTCTATCCACCTAAGGACCATACACCCTATGAAAGTCGGGATATGCTGCGAATGCTTCGAGCTTGACCAAGGATAAACCCGGACTGGGCAACAGGGGCAGACCTTGCCGCCGCTGGGCGGAGCTCAAAAGCGGAGGCAAGGCACCCCCCTCCCATCGCCATGGCGCTCTTTTCAGCCAAAACTGACTTACACTTTTTTGAGATCGCGCCTGTTCTTTGTTGCTCGAGTAGGCCAGCTTCGGGCCAAGATGAAGATCTCCTAGAAATGTACCGGCTTTCACCTTGAGTGGGCCATCAGAAATCACTTCCTGCTCCCAATTGATGAGTCAAAATGGGGTAAAACTTTGTCCATAGAAGCATGAACTCGCAAAAAGAATTTTGACCCAGTCCACGGATACCCCTAGATTGGGCAACTGGGGGGGGGGGGCTTTAAAAGCAATGGCAAGCCCCCCCCCCCATTGCAATGGCGGTGTTTTCAGCCAAAAACGACTTACACTGTTTTTAGTAAGTGTCCGCTCTGTGTTGACTGAGTAGGCAAGCCTCAGGCCAAGATGATCATTTTCAGGGAATGTAATGGCTTTCCACATAAGTTGGCCATCAGAAATCGCTTCCTTCCCCAGGACTAGGGTGAAATTGTACCCGTGGAAGCGTGAACCCACAAGAAGCATTTTGAAACAAAGAAACTCCATTTACAGACGCACCAGTTTTGCAATACTCCGGTGTGAGTCCCGCTGTAAGTGGGGATATGCTGCAAATTTGTCGAGCTTGACCAGGGATACCCCCGGATGGGGCAACGGATGGGGCAACGGGCGGAGGCAAAGTGGGCCCCCCTCTGATAGCAACCGCCCCGTTTCAGCCAAAACTGAATTACACTTTTTTTGAGATATTGCCCGTTCTGTGTTGCTCGAGTAGGCAACCTCTGGGCCAAGATGACCATTCCTGGAAATGTAATGGCTTTCATGATGCATTGGCCATCAGAAATTACTTCTCTCCCAAAATTGAAGAATCAGACTAGGGTAACATTGTCCTCATGGAAGCCTCAACCTGTAAAAAGCATTTTGAAACCCAAAAACTCTCTCCTCAGAGGGACCAGTTTTGCAATACTCCGCTTGAAAACTAGCAGATTTCCTCAGGACCCTTTGAGGGTGTCCTTCATGGGGATCATTTGGGGGGTTCTGAGGGGGTCCTTTTACGGCAGGATCTTTTGGGGTGGTCATTTACGGGATGTATTCAAGGTTGTCCTTTGCGGGGGTCGCTCTGGTGGCCCATCGCGTTTCTTCCTCCATCGGACAGGGTCGTGTGTGCATTTTATCAAGTGTCTTCTGCCTGGCTTCCACAGCACTTTGTTTTATCCATGCTCAATGCCTCAGTCCCAGAGCCCTCCGAACCAGTCTTACGGCCCTGGCCCTGAGCAGCCACTGTCTCTGCCAGCCCAATACCAGGGCCCGCCAAGCGCCGGGTGCATGCAGGCTGGCGACCACCCTGTGGCAGCAGCACTCCCTCCGGGCGCGGAGCTGCAGGCGGTGATGGGCGCGGATGGGCAGCTTTGTGCTGGGCAGACCAGGTTGCAACACTCGTGTGTGTTACACCTGCCGTCCCATGCAGAGTTCCGTCAGAAGTACTCCGTGAAGAAGACCTTGGGGAGAGGCGGCTGTGCGACGGTCAAGTGCTGCATCACGCGCGACAGCACAAGGCAGGTCTTCGCAGTGAAGTACTGCCCGAAGGTGAAGCGGTGGGAAGATGAAGTGATGGTGATGCAGATGCTGAACCACAAAAAATTCATTAAGTTCGAGGAGGCGTTCGATGGGCATGACAATGATCTGTGCATTGTGATGGAGTTGGCGCACGGGGGCAACCTCTTGGACGTAGTCACCAGATCTGTCCACTACTCAGGTGCGCGGCCATGCCATTGCTCGGCGCATCATGCATGAGGTTAGAGCACGTAGCAGAAAGCAGCCAATAGAAACAAAGGGAATCGGTGCAACCAGAGACCCCTAAGGGGCTCGTTATTGCCTACAATGTTGTGGTGACGTACAGGGGGTCTGCTGCTGGCTGGTGAGTCGGTTGTGTGGCGTTGTGCAGTGTTGGATTGGGTTGTACAGGTGTGGCTCAGGTGGGGTTGGGTGAGGCTGCGATGTATCCCACTTCGGATCTGGCTCAGCCAAGGCAAATTGGCCTCCAAATCATCACTCATTCAGAATGCGGGGGACAGCAGAGGCCGGAAGGAAACCGTACCACCACGGTTGGTTACCATCACAGACCCGTGGCCAACCCTCCAACCGCCGTCGGTTCGCCTCCTGCGGCTGTCGCTTACGAAGCGAATGTCCAGAATCCACATAGTCCCAGCACCAGAGGCACATTGCAGAGCTGAGAGGTATCGGAACAGGACCCAGTCACCTACGGGAACCGCTCCCCACAGTCACGACACGAAGCATCTTCACGTCTGAGGCACCCTGCGCTCAGGTGGTCTGACGTCACATTGTTGTGAGTGTCTTTCAGGGCGTGCGTTGTGCGTTCGTGTCAGTCACATGTGTGTGCTTTCGGTCATTGGCCATGGTGTTGTTGATCCTCTTCCGCAGCCAGGCTGACAAAAACTTGTTGTCTCCAAGCAGGAAAGAGCCGCCCACAGACGGTGTCCGTTGCAGTTGTCTAATTTTGCACTTCCGCTCTCGCACATGGTTCAACAAGTGTATCTGGTGCCAAAAGCGTGTGGCGCGCGTCGGCGTGGATGGGGCGTGCGCGTGCGCATCTTTCTGACCAGTTCAGGGTCTGCCGCAGGGCTGCTCCCCCCAGAGGTCCACTTGGGACAATAGAACAATCCGTGTCTCCGTGGATACCCGAACCCCACGTGCAAGCGGCATTTGGTCGTTCATTGACCGCCTGCCTGTCGGGGATGGATGGGATGAGGGCGTGCCCAACCTCCGCTGAGGGCCCCTGCAGCGCCTTCGCCGAAGGTGCTGCGGCACGCCTGTCAGGTCGTCTTTGGGGCCTTTGATGAGGAAACCCTTCAGCCCCCCGCCCCCCCCCGGGCCGCGGTCAGGTGCACGTGCGTCCTTCTCAGAGCAAGCGGTGGCGCAGCTCTTGCACAACGTTCTGTCCGCCGTGGCGTACATGCACGAGCACCGTGTGGTCCACCGGGACATCAAGCCCAGCAATGTCCTCGTGGAGCGCGCCCTGCCCACGTCCCTGATCGACCTCCGGAAGAGCCTGGACCTGCTGATGGGCATCAAAGTGGCCGACTTTGGGTTCGCGCGGGTCGTCGACCGAACGGACAGTCTGACGGGGTGCTGCGGGACCCCGTACTACAATTGCGCCGGAGATCCTGCGCTGCGGGTACTACCAGGATGGGCCGGCGTACCGTCTGGGCTGCGACGTGTGGTTGTTGGGCGTGCTCGGGTACGTGCTGCTGACGGGCGCACGCCCGTTCCAAGCGCGGGCCCGGCCGGACCTGTTCGCCGCCATCGTTGAGGGCCACTGGGCGTTCCCGGTGGCGTGCGCAGTGTCGGAGCCGTGCCGGGACTTCTTCGGTCGCCTGCTGGTGCCGGACCCCGCGGCGCGCCTCACCGCTGCTGCGGCGCTGCAGCACGCGTGGATCCAGGACCGGTCCCACAACGCCAACCTTCATCTGCCGGCGGTGCAGGCGGCGGTCCGTAGGTTTGGTCGGTCGGTCGGGTCGCAGAACAGCTCCTCTTGGGTGCAAGCGGCTGCCCTGCCCCCGGCGCCGCTGCCCGCGCGACCACGCCCGAAGAAGCCCCGCGTGGACCTCTGCACTGGCGGTGACTGCGCGCTGGATGCCCTGCACTGCCGCCCGAGCGCGGCGCAGCTCGACGTGGGCCGGGACCAGTGGCGCCCCACCGTTGCCAAGAAGGCCCTCCAGGTGCTGCAGGAGACCCCGTCCATCCGGACCGTGCAAGGGGCCGGCGGTACGGCAGTGCCTGCCGCGCGGTTGCGGACCATCGAGGAGGTCGTGCTCCTGAACGCCTCCGTCGCCGCGGCGTCCCGCAAGGAGGCATCCGGCACACCCATTTTGTCCGACGCCACCAACCGGCCGCATCCACCAACCGCCAGTCACGTCGCATGTGAGACCGCCGTGGGATCTGAAACGACAGCCTGTCGCGCCAGACACAATCAGATGGCGCAGGGCTCTGCTGAGGCATACACTGGATGCAGCAGGTTCCTTCTGAGCTGTGACTGCGCGTGGGGCAGGTATGGGGGCGTCCCTGCACAGCGCGCGCGAACGGTGCCCAATGGTGAGTTGGCGTTCCTGTGACCACCATGAACACCCCCCCACCCCCGGGGGAGCATACGTCCCCAGGGCAAAAATGGTGGATTTAGACAACGGTTTCGCATTTTTCCAGTGTCAAACAGAGGTCGGTTTATTGATTATTACTGTATCTTATTTTATGGATTATTGTATTGTTTTATTTTACCGTATTACTGAGTTTTGGGTCTCAGTAGGAATCTCAGCAGCCCCGCATCTGGGAACACAGTCGTTACCGCAATCCCCTTGGCCGATGGGCAAAACGGGTCCAAAAGCGCCTACTTTTCGCACAGCCCGCGCACAGCGCACGGTGCGCCCCCATTACAGAGTCTGTCTGTGCTGCAACAGACCCGGTGGTGAGAGGAGGTCCATGTTACTGCCAGCCATTACCTGGAGGCCCATGTGCTGTAGCCCGACATGTGATACCACGTCACTAGCTACGCATTGCTGGGCGTGCCTTTTCCTGTCTTTTGCGCAATTTTGGCTGATAAAATCACAGGCTGTTTGTACCACCACATTATACACAGTGTAGCTGCTTGGTATGCTTGGCTAGATACTTGGTCATGGAGCCTCATCGCCGAGGCCGATTGCAAAGACCAATTTAACAATGTAGATTGTTAGGTTGTGGAACACTTATCACAAAGCACTGAGTGGCTACGATCCACACACAGATGGGGGGCCACGCTAATGTACTTTTTTATTTTCAAGAATGACAAATCCATGAATCACGCAGGAAAGGCCATGCACTACAACTTTTCTATTATCGGTCATGCAGAGCTGCGTCATTCTCATTGAATTTTCTTTGTGCCACAACCACTATTGTTGGAGGCTTGGCAGCGCTTATTTGCTATACCTATGCGCGGGTCTTTTAGTGCGCAATAGCAAACTTGTACTTTATATAGAAATTTCATCCAGCAAAGGCCCGATCTCGACAATGGAGAACCCTGTCGATTACTTCCAATGGATATTCTATTTGGCGCAATGCTGCAGGCCGTATTATGGCTTTTGCCCAATTCTGGGACAATATCATTGTAGCTTCTGCTGGACCCGGTGCACCCAGCGCCATGCGAGACATATGCAGCACATTGACTGATATATGGACGCTCCGCGTGTTGTGCCCATGCATGAAGGATCCCGATGACCCTTGCAACTCACGGTGCATGTCACAGGACCTGCATGCACTGGGCATTTGCATGCATTGGACAATTGGACGAGGTTATTGTGTTGCCCATCCGTCAGCTTTCACAACCAAGTGGACACTCAAGTTAGGACCACCACTACACTCTGCATGGGCGGTACAGGATTCAACGTTTGCTAACTGATACACGAGTGTGCTGATCAATTGTCTTCTGTTCACGAGTTCTTGGAGCGGCTTGCCCATGAGCTGTGCTGCTTGGGATATCATGGGTCTGCTTTGTGGCCATTCTGTGGCCGTCACACTACAAGCTGCCCACCACGCGTTGACTTGTGTTGTGGCTCGCACACACTATGTGGTGGAACCCAGCCGGAAGTGTATTACTGTTTTGATACCCCGTTTCCCTGCTCCCAGGCCATGGGTTGCTTTTTTGAGCCGTTGATCGTTATGCATCTTTTCACGTATGCAGTCCAACCACCCGTCAATTAGGAAAAAAAGCTGTTTTTCTTGTTTTTTTTTGTTTTTTCCCGGTTTTCCCCATTTTTTTGTGTTTTTCGATGTTTTTTGGTGTTTTTGCGCTGTTATTTTGGCTTTTGCAATCCATTTTTGGTAAGTTTGAAATATGCAACTCCTACATTTTTCACACATTTCTTGTTTTTTGAAGGAATTTGTCCTGCCGGTCAGCAATCGTAACTACTTGCCGCGCGTGTTTAGTTATTCAACTTCCAGTTCCAATGTGGTATGTACGAATAGATAATTAGTTAAATTAGGCTTAATGGACTCAATAGATACGGGATAGTTTCAATGAGCATTGCTTTTGCATTGCCAACGTACAAAATCAGTGAACATCACATAGTAAAGGTGTGGTTTCGCAACGTACGGTAGCAAAGGGTTTGAGGGCCGGCAAGGGAAAGGCAAATAGTATGAGGCTTCCACCCTTCTGTTTTTGCTTTGTATCCATAGTTCATGCCGCCTGCGTGGTTCCGCCCCCAAATCCGGGGGTGCATGGTCACACTTTTCTTTTGTGGCCGACGCCGTCAAACACTTGAACGCCAATGGCGTGGAGCTATTTGCCACGCAAGTTTCCCGTTCCGCCAGCCAGGCCGCCACGCCCAACGGCTGGTGTTTCAGCTCATCCCCCCCGGGCGAGGATGACCCCGCACCTGCTGAATGGCAACATGCTTCACCGCCAGTTTCCTTCCCATCTTCTGTGCAAGCAGGACTATCAACCTTCTTCACGTCAAGTTGTGAGTTGCCCACTTGTGGGTGTTGCAAGGAGAAGCTTCTGGGGGACATCGTTGTATGAATCCGAAGAGGCGGAAGACGGAAGCGGGCCGTGGTGGACAGATTGATGTTGACGTCTGCTCGGAGTGCAGCCCGCAGCCCAGCATAATCGCCGTCCATGATGCGGGGGGCGGATGAGGGGCGGGGAGAAGAATGGTGGGAGGGTGAGCAGAATTCCTGCTTGGGCCAGGAGCACGATAGTGCTGAGGTTTGAGAGAGGGAGGGATCGGAGTTGCCACCTGAAGTCTGACGCATATGGTATTGAAAATGTGAAGCAGTAATGCGAATGTGCACATCTTCGACTTTTAGCTTCTTTTTTTTTGCTTTGCATTTTGCCATGTGCAGGGCTGCAGGGAGGGATGTAACCCATGGGAAACATCTGACTAAAACTTTACAATTCCTGGTACAGTAGCAGAGGCCATCAAGGGCAAAAATGGGGACACTCGGACCCATGTGAAACATCAGACTAAAAATTTAAAATTCCTAGTACACTAGCAGAGGCCAGCAAGGTCAAAAATTGGGACACTGGGACCCATGGCAAACATCACACTTAAAATTTAAAATTCCTGGTACACCAGCAGAGGCCATCATGGACAAAAAGGGGGACACTGGGACCCATGGCAAACATCAAACTAAAAGTTTAAGATTCCTGGTACACCAGCAGAGGCCAGCAAGGGCAAAAAGTGGGACAACCCATGGCAAACATCATACTAAAAATTTAAAATTCCTGGTACACCAGCAGAGGCTAGCAAGGTCAAAAATTGGGATACTGGGACCCATGGCAAACATCACAGTTAAAATTTAAAATTCTTGGTACACAGCAGAGGCCATCAAGGACAAAAGGGGGACACTGGGACCCATGGCAAACATCCAACTAACAGTTTAAGATTCCTGGTACACCAGCAGAGGCCAGCAAGGGCAAAAATGGGTACATTGGTACCTATGGCAAGCATAGGTTAGATTCCCTGGATTGTTGATACAAAAAAAAGGGTACACTGATTCATGCCACCCAATCACCCGAGCCCAACTCCAGCCCCCCGACCCCATACCCCCCCTGAAACCTCCCAAAATGGGCTTTTGGCAGCAAGGTGTGCCCAAAAAACAACAAAAAACGGGAAAAAACACCTGAAACTGAAAAACAAATTTTAGCACCACCCGTCAACCCGTCAACAGCTTTGGTGACGGGTGTTTGTGTGACCCCTGCACGTATGCCACAATGGTCCCCACAATGAGTGCTGTGGTGGGAGGTGATGGGAGGGGGTGCAGGTCTCTGTGAGTGAGCGGCGTGGCTGGCTGGGCTGTTTGTTCGTTGCCGGCATTTCTGGCAATGGCTTTAATTCTCTGTTCCTCTGCCGCATGTTCCGTTATTGCATATATGACTCTGATAATGTTGCCACCTCACGCAACACATCTCAACGTATCTCAACGTATCTCACGCAACAAGGTTCCATCACTCTGCATCTCACACCCCTTTTTGCGAAAGGCGCCTAGGGCTGTTTTCGGCTCTTGACAAGCCTTTCTCTCCCTCTTGTGAACTGCATGTGCTGCTTGTTGTGCTGACATCTTGCCAAGCAACACGACACACGTGACAGCTCACACTTCACCATACGGGGACCAATATCCCATGTCTATCCATCCCTGGTTGGCTCCCTCTGGCAGGGCAGAGGGGTGTAGGGCTGCATGTGCATTGTGGTGATTTCTTGTGCAGCGTGAATCCTGCCCTCTGCATGGCTGCCTGCGGACAGTACCTGTGATGCTGCTCTCCACAGGTCTACTTCCGTGGCGAAGAACCCAACCAGGCACCAGTACCCCCCAGGGGCAGCCAACCCCAGGAAGGGGCTGAAGAGCCTCCGCCGCGCGACGGTGGTCGGGGGTGTGCTGCCGCGGCGCGCGCCGCGGCCCTCCAGGGCGTCACGCCCTCCGCCTCCGCCGCCTCCGCCGCCCCCTCCTACGCCACCATCCCCGCATGGCCTCACCCGCACTGCCCCCGATGCCCGACACACCAAAATTGCGGACAACGAGATGCCGGGATCCGCTGGGGGCGGGTGGAACCCCACTGTGGTCCCACAACGCTCAGCGCTGAGGTGTGTGGCGTGTGTCGGTGGTGTGGTAGTCGGTGTGTTAGGTGTGGCGTGCCGCATGTGGCACCAGGTGACAAGCATCAGACCATTTTGTGGAGTAGCGTTCTGCCGAAAACACTGAGGGGCTTACGTTTCCATCCAGATTCTCCAGATTCCTAATCTGGCTTGTTTTGGATGTCTCGTAAGTTGTCCGGACGCCGTCAGATTAAGGCAGGCATCAGAGGTACACTTGGGCTGTAATCATGTACCACACCCCAAGGGGTTAAATGCTAATTCCCTTTTCTTGTAAAAACATCATTTTCTGAGACAAAAATGTTGCAAATTTGGGCCCGCCGACCCCCAATCTGACTACAACCTGCCCGTCCCTCCCCCGCCGCGGTCCACAAGCACTACTTGCACTCGAAGAAAGATTTAGTCCATTGTGCAGCCCAACACTAACCTCAACTTCAACCCTGATCCTCGCACCAACCCCAAGCCTAGTCCTCGCCATAACCCTGAAGCTGAAGGGTTAGTGTTGGGATCCAAAATGGAACAACGAACGCATGGCTTTTGGGGCATGTTACCCCCCTCCCTCCTGGACCCCCTGCCCCTCCCCCCAAACAGTCACTGTGTCGAAACCGAGCCCTCCCCCCCCCCCCCGCCAACAGAGAGGCCATTCGGGTGTGGTGCCCTCTGGGCCCCCTCGTCTACGCGGGCTGTAGCGCCGCAGCCAGTGCAGCCAGCACTGGTGGCACCCAGGGCAGGGAAGCACACTCTGCGCCTTGGTGCCCCTCCATCTGCCCAGGGTACGCCCTCGGCCGTGGGAGCCGGACCCAGCCCGCGAGGCAGCACCACCTGTGCCTAAGGCAGTCAAGGAGTGCGGGTCTGACCCCAGTCGTGCCACGTACCACCGCCTTCCCGTGCCAATAGGCAGTCGCGGAGTGGTTGGGTAGCATGTCCTTGTGACGTGGAGGTTGCGAGCCCAGGCCCACATCTCCCCCGGCGGGCTCAGCGTCAGGCTCTCGAGCCTCCCTGCCGGGGCCTGGAGCACCAGGCACACACTTCCCCGCGCCATGTGCGCCAACGCCGAACAACAATGGAGCAAGCAGGTGTGCCACAGCCCCCCCCCCCACCTCAGACACACAAGGGCACATACACACAGGCACGGCGGCATCTCCCGCCCGCGAGCGCCACCGCGGGGTCTGGGGGCGGTCAACAGTCCGGTAGGCCTTGTGACTGGACACCCGGGTACGGCCGCCCAGTCGGGTCCCGCAGGGAAGGCGGCGCGGACCGTGGGTAGGCGACCAGGCGAGGCCTTGACCCAACCCAACCCAACCCAACCCCCCCCCCGCAGGCTGCCTGATGTATGAGCCCTGAAAAGGGGCAAGTCAAGTAAAGGGGCTCAAACAGCCCTCCGCCTGCACACAACATTTTTCTTCACCCCATTTTGGGTCAAAAACCACAAATCTTTTAGTTTGTTCTCAAGTTTGGACCGCAAAAGTGTTTTTGGCTCCCACATGCACATGGTTTGGCTGGGCAGAGTGGGACAAAGGCATCATGCGATGTGTGCAGTTTTTCGCCATTTTTGTCTTGTGTGCTTTTTTGGCAGATCTGGTGACCCTATTGTATCCCCCTAATCAGGTGGTTTCAGGGATGGTGAGGGTATACCCATGCTAAGATACAAACAACACGCTTTTGTAGCCTCTAGCCTTGCCCGGGGTTGCATCGTTTTTGTTGACAGTGACCTTCATTCGTTGCTTGAAAACTGTAATTTTTTTTGGGTGACCCTTGATGATCCCGGAAACCCTTGTGCAAGGCTTGGGTGGTCATTTGATGACAATGGGAGCACATTTTAGCCAATCGGAAGCCATGTAGCACCTTTTAGGCGCTGCTGGGGGTGCATATTGACCTCCAAAAGTGTTGTTTTTGGGACTTATTTGCATTGTGGTGGATTGATTTGTAGCTGCCACTGTGTGCGGGTCTGGACTATGGTTGCACTTTACTTTTTCCTCGCATATGGAATTCTTAACCAATGGTGAAGATCTTGGGCCAGAGGGGCGCGGCTTGTTTGAATATGACGGCCCTCCTCCCTCCGGACCCCCCAAAAGTTCTTGTACCCATCGTTATGCCATTCGAGATTTTGGGCAAAAGTGTTGGCACCCCGGGCACCAAACGATTTTTCATAGCACATGGCCTGGGGTCAAAATGTTTTTCCACCGAACAGTGACATTGCGAGGTGAAATGCCACCGCTTGGTTTATTGGGAGACATGAGAAGCAGTGCACTGGATGTTTGAAACATGAGCAAGCGCAATGCACAAAAAGCAAAGGGGGAGGGGGGCAATTGAGGACATGTGTTAGTTGACACCAAAGGAGAGGGAAGTGTTGAACCTAGGCAAAATCTGCACCCTTCCTGAAATCCCCAATGGTTTTTGAGCAGTTTGACTGTACATACATATTGCCTTTTGGGTAGGGTCAGGCCGCCCAGGCGCCCATGGGAGGAAGTGGCATAGTGAAGTTTGACAGATTTTACATACACCATTGCTCTCAAGGAATTCAGTGTGATTCTGCGAACTGCCGGACACTGCTGCACATGCACACCAGGACGTGCAGGTGTGGAGCGCCTTGTTCACCTGCTTGCGGCCGGATGTGCATCTGGATGCCCCTGGTCAATGGCAGGGGTAACAGCCCCGTCTCTGGGACGGCTGACCCCCGGAGTAGTCCAACAGGACACGTCATCCGGGGGCTCTGTTGACACAATCAAAACACGTTTGGGCCCACAGAGGGTCAGAATGAGCAGTGGCGAGAGGCCAATAGGCGCCGCCAAAGGCAAACAACCTGATACCGAGGCCTTGTGCCAACCCCCCCCCCCCCAAACTGTGCATGGGGAGGGGGGAGGGGGCTTTTCAGGGGGGCAGTAGGACCAGG
The DNA here is from genome assembly GCA_964036045.1 of Eutreptiella sp. 'Long Island Sound 2002'. Lineage (NCBI taxonomy): Eukaryota > Euglenozoa > Euglenophyceae > Eutreptiales > Eutreptiaceae > Eutreptiella > Eutreptiella sp. 'Long Island Sound 2002'. Next base: position 36,593,114 of record OZ038387.1, on the reverse strand, counting down.
CCTCCCCCGGGGGTGCGGCACCTCAGAGGTCATGCGCTGCGATGGATGGTCCGGTGCGCAGGAACGCCGGTGATGCCTCAGCACGATCCGCGGCCTGCCCCTTGCCCCATCCCCCATTCCACTGTCCCCCCCTCCCCAGGAATGCATTGGAGGGGAGGGGGGGGGGGGTACCACCCCCTCCCCCGTCCAGTGCGCCCAGCCTATGCCAAGCCACTGTCCCCCTGGCGGCAGCTTCAATGGCATTTGCAAACGACAGTAACCACCACCAACCGCTTCGGCAACCTCCTCCAACCGCCTGCCTAACCGCTTCTGTGGCCACCTCTGGGGTCCCTTCCCTTCTTATGCATCCCTGCCCCCCCCCCCCCCCCACACACTTCCTGCAGGAGTACAGTGGGCCTAGTGTCTCCTTCCTGCTCTACTGCGCCCCGGAGCAGCTCCACAGGACCCCCATGTCCGCGGCCGCGGACATCTGGGGTCTCGGGATGTCCCTGCTCCACCTGCCGACCGGCGAGCACCCCTTCGCCACTGCCGCCACGCACGGATTCTGGAGCTTCATCACGCGCCTCCAGGGCGAGCCCCCGGCCCTCGGCGTCCCCTGCACGCCGGAGGCCCAGGACTTCGTGGCCCGGTGCCTCGCCGGGGGCCCCGCGCGGCGCCCCTCGGCCGCTGCCCTCCTGCGGCATCCCTGGCTCCGCCGCTGCGCCCTGGCGGACGCGGGGGAGGCCCGGGAGGAGGTCCGGCGGTGGATCGCGGGGGCGCAGGCGGCGAGCGCGTACGTGTGGGAGCGCACGCGGCCGCAGATCTCTCAGACGGAGCTGGAGTCGCTGCTGGACCAGCTCATCCTGGGCACGTACACCCCCCCACACCGCAGTCCCCATGGCCCCGCGATGTGCGATGTCACATGTCTGTAGGGCTGTGGTGGTGGTGTAGAGGGGCCGGGGCTTATCTCTCTGGAGCGCGGCCGTGCAGGGCCCTTTGGGGGGTGGCGGGGCGATGCACCCACACGCTCAGTGCTGTTGGGGCATGGCACTGTCCTGGGGTGAAATACAAACAGCGGCTGCCGGGGCGGTCCTTCAGAAACCCGATGTTTTTTTTCTCTCAGGACCGCCCTTAAGGACCCCCCCAGGGACCACCAACCGCCAACAACGGCCAACCGCCACCAACCGCCAACCGCCAACTGCCAGCGGTGATCAATCGCCAACCGCCAACAACTGCCAACTGCCACCAACCACGGATCAGCAACCACCAACCACCTCCAACCGCCACCAACCGCCACCAATCGCCAACCGCCAATCGCCATTAACCATGGTTGAACATATGAGCTACACGTGGTCTGTTCGTAAACTGCCGTTTCGGAACAGTTTTCTCTTTTTTTCCTGTCTTGAGGACCGCCCTGGCGGCTGCAAGGTGGGGAGGCAGCACATCAAACAACACCACTGCCACAGGCCTGGGACGCCGAGGTGACTGTGTGCGCTGCACCTGCAACAAATATTCTGTCGCTTTGTGGGCGCCCCCACATGGCACTCCACGGGGCAGGGGTCGGGGGACAACAGCCATGCCAGTTAAACCCCAGCAGACTGGCAGGCCAGGCCCCTGGTAGTGGATGGCGCAGGGCCGAGGAATGGGTCACATCATCACAGGAGGGGCCATGGAGACCTGTCCCATTCTGCGCACGCCGCTACCGTGGCCATCCTCCCCGCACTGCCTTTGGAAGCCATGAAGACCAACCCGTGGCCAGAAGATACACCCTCTCCCACTACTGTATCGCACTTTATTAAGGCCCATATGCAGGGCCAACGTCTTTCTTGATCGGCTCCTGCCCCCTACAGTCGACGTATCGCCCTGCAGCACTTCAGAGGCATACCAGGTCCACCGTGCCTCACACTCCGCTGTTTCTTTCAGCCTACAGTCTTTTGTGCCGCATGCACAATACGAAGCCTAATCCACCCTGGGTGTCCGATCCGCTAGAACAGTCGTTTGTGGGGTCATCGTAGCTCTGAACCTTGATTCCGAGAGGTTGTCTCAAGTACCATACAGTCAGTGGCAACGCCAGCTCGTCTTCTTCTGGAGCAAAATGTGGCAACCGTTCCTTAGCCCCCCGCCCCCCCCCCCCCCTGCCACCCGTGCCCAAGAATCGACGTGTGCAAGAACCGGCCCCTGGGTTCATGGCACTGTTCCTGACACTTCTTTTTTTTCTGCACAGAAGGGTTTCACATCAGAGCGAGTGGATCATCAGGTCATTCCATGCTCATTCACATGTGCACTGCAGCCCAGTTTGCTGGAATTCTGTCCTTTGGTGTTAATTTGTCCATGCAGTTCACTGTGGGAACTCCGCAGTGCAACGCTCCAGAAAATGTTCTCCTGCGGCACGGGGCTGCCCATGGCCGTGCACACAAACCAACCCCTAGTTCCACCGCCAAGACCCACCCGCTGGTCGCATTGCTGGTTGCTGGGCATGGGGGAGGGGGGGGGGGGCTCACCACAATGGCCACAGACCCATTGCACGGTTCTACGTTGACTTCCCACCCTGTTACCACAAAGTCCCGTTGTACCGCCACCATTCACGGACTGCCACCGCCGACGCATCACCCTGCAGCACTTCAGAGGCATACCAGGTCATGTTCACTCCACCGTGCCCCACAGTCCGCTGTTTCTTTCAGCCTACAGTCCTTTGTGCCGCATGCACAATACGAAGCCTAATCCACACTGCATGTCTAGTCCGCTAGAACAGTCGTTTGTGGGTCATCGTAGCTCTGAACCTTGATTCCGAGAGGTTGTCTCAGGTACCATACAGTCTGTGGCAACGCCAGCTGATCTTCGTCTGGACCCCCCCAAAAGAAGGTGGCAACCGTAAATTATAAAGGTATCAATAGCAATGGCAATGATAATTTGGCAATAGTCCCGCAGAGGCCGTGTCAGCATTTCAGGCTCACATGGGACAGCGGGGTACAGCGGGCCAGCAAGAGCCCTGTCCATCATCTCCCACCCCTCATTGCATCCAGTCCCTCACCCCCATCCTCCTTTTCCTTGGAGCTGGCTTTGTCAAGCCCAAGGTAACTGCCAGTTCTCAAGCCCTCGTCATGCCTCGTTGGCAACAGGGCATGCCTCTGCTTGGTGCTGACCCCCCCCCCTCGTCACACAGTGTGTCACACTCTGCTCCCTTCCTCCCTCCCCTTCTCCCTCCTGATGCCACTTGAGGCATTGGATATACACGCAGGATTTCTCTTCTGTTCGAGCGACAGACTGAAGTTCAAACACAACGTGAAGTAATGCCACGAGGTAAACAAGAAATGGTTCCAGGGGTAGCGCTAGACGCAACTGATGGAGTATTGGTAGAGCTACAGGTTTATGAGCTTCGTTTTTCAGAGAGTTAACAGGACGACAGAGTCCTGGCGTCCCCCTGGAGATGCGTTCCCGAGAAGGCAGACCCTGATGGTTGTGTGTACCACTACTGGAAATCTGAGGGAACGTTTTGTAAAACGCCCCAGACAGACCAGCATGTACGACCGTTATGGACCGTGGCATGGCCATGATTCCGCTCCCCAGATGGGGCCATTTACAGGACTGGCGGATGCACAAAAAAAAAAGACGCAAACAATGGAGTGTTGGGTATGTGGAGTGGTTGGAGAGTCTTTCGAGGCTTAATTCAACTGGTGGATTGATGTTGTGGAGTCGTCTCGCCCCATCACTGATTTCATGATATGTGCGGTCTCGCCAATGATTTATAATTCCTCTTTGTGGTGAATTTCGTAGCGTGGCAGGTTTCACCCCTGTAATCTGAAAATGCACTTCGCAACAGTAATTCAGCCAGCCTGGTTTACAGAGGGAGCGTTAGTGCGCAGGGCGCGCGCAGGGCAACTTTTTGGGCTACTTTTGGTTCCTAGCCCCTTTTTTGGGGGTGAATGCCACCCCTTGGATGGGTGAGTGGGTGGGTGGGAGGGATGGGGCAATTTGAGATGATTTCTCCTCATGGACTTGCCCCTTTCTGGTTTGGGATATGGGCCAGCCCCTTTCCCTCACCTGTTGTCCCCCAGTCATAAAATATCCCATCCTGAGGCTTCATATGGTAATGGTGAACTTGGGGACTGAATCTGGGAAAGTCATAGTAAAAGTAGCGCGCAGGGCACGCGCAGGGCGAACACTCCCCCACAGTATGCAACCAGGCGTGTTGATTGTGGTACCGCATTGGACCCTGAGGTACTCAAATGCATCTGAACCTTTTGCCCACGGACTGCCTGTGATGGAGGAAAACGAAATGGCACAACTAATGGAATGTCATTGAGGCGGAGGCTGGTTGTTGTAATTCGGAACGTTTTGAATTGCCGTGCTTTGTCTTCCCAACTGTCCCCCCCCCCCCCTTGCAATCCCCCCCGTCACTTGGCCCAGAAAGCATAGGAAATTCGAGGCGCCAAAGGCGCCAAAGAAAATCGTTACAAGGCGCCAAAGGCGCCGAAGGCGCTGATTTACACTGTGATACTATGGAACAGTTTTGTGGTGCAATGCCCCCCCCCCCCCCAGGGGGGCAACCATCACTTCACGACACCCCCCCCCCTGGGGGGGGGAACCGGCCTGACAAAAGGGCAGCAATTGCAAGGGGGGGTACAGGCACAAGCATGGTATTCCCCGCCGTATACCCGCACTTCCCGTGACAAAATACACCATGCACGCCACCGTAACCATCAACAGTAGTGCTGTCCCGCGTTGAATAGGGGCTGCAACTGATGCAGCATGCACGCAGAGCGGCCATTTGGCAACATCCACAGGAAGGAGAACCCTGAGGCCACAAAACAAAACCTGAGGCCCAGGTGTAGAATCTGCTATGGTCACACAACAAAAGTGGGACCATACTTTTGTGAGGTACCAACCGACCGACCATCATCACGGCAGGTGGGTGTGGGGTTCTTAGCCAGCCATCATCAAGTTAGGCGGAGAACAAGCGAAGGTTCCGCCCTAACCAGACAACCAAAAGGCAGGTAAGGACCAAGGCCAGCCAAAGAAAAGTGGGGGTTGGTCGGCTAGGGTACACCCACTCTGCCTTGGCGCTTACAGCAAACAGAACATTAAAAATTGATTTGACCCGCCACCCGACCTTCGGGTTGGACCTTGGCTGCTGCGAGCTCCAACCTGAGGGTGGAGAACAAATCACCTTGAAGAGAGGTTGTTAGACCAAGCACAGGCGTTGGCGTCGTATACGCACCCTTTTTGGGGGGTCATTCGCGTAGCATACCCCAAGGCATGATATTCGATGTCCAACCCCTTGTAAAATCATTGTTTTGCCCAAAAAGACAATCCCCCAATGGAGTTTTTGATTCTGAGGCCTCTATCCCTTGAAACCGGACATCACTTTTTTTGGGGGTTGGTGGGGTCAAAAGTTTGTGCTCAGATGTTTGTGCTCAGCGGGGTTTGAACGAGGGTCAGATTTGGCAGGGATGGCCAGTCGGCCAGCGCCGCTGGCGGTGGGCGGACCGGGAATCGAACCACCGACCTACACGTCTGCGGTCGGGTGCATTACCATTCAACTGTTGCTTGATCTGATAATATCTGTGCTTGCCACTGCTTGAATCCAAGTCTGCCACTCAAAAAACCCAACCCGTGTATTTCTGTCTGCCTGCGAGTTGCCTGACTGACTGTTTGATACACTCCTTGCCTGACGAGCTGTCACCCTCTCTTCGAGGTGCACCGCCGAAGGCAATCGATTTTTGTTGACAAATCCCTTTGAAGTGAGGTTGTTAGATGAGGCGAATGCGCGAGCGTCGTATTACCCCATTTTTTGGGCTGTTCGCGTAGCATGCCCCAATGTATCTCAACGTCTAACCTCTTGTAAACTCAAAATTTTGGGACCAAAAATGATCCCCCAATGATTTGTTTTTTGGATCTTGACCCCCCTACCCCCCCGCACATGGGTACCCCTGTTTTTTGGGGAGGGTTGGGGGGGGGGTCAAAAATTCTTTGCGTATTGTGGCCACTGTGCTTGTATTTGGACCTGGGTCATAAAATCACCTCGAAGAGAGGTTGTTAGATCAAGCGCGGGCACGAGCGTTGTATACCCCCTTTTTTTGGGGTCGTTCGCGTAGGATACCCCAATGTATGGTTTCTAACGTCTAAACCCCTTGTAGAATCATCATTTTAGGACCAAAAATGATCCCCCACCCAACCCCAGGTACCCCCAGTCACCCCCCCCTATATGGCCCCACGCCAATGAGGACTTAGCCGTTTTTCACGCTGGATAGGCTGTTTAGTGGCACGTGAAGGTTTTTTGAAATCACATCGCAGAGGTGGTTAGATCAAAGCATATAGGGGAAAACGCCACATACCACCCCATTTTGGCCTTCTTGGGCCTATTCGCGTACCCTACCCCAAGGGGTTGAATTGTTAATTTAACCCCTTGTAAAATCATTATTTTGTCCAATAAACGCATCCCCCAATGAGCTTTTGGTCCAGAAAAATGTCGAAAAAATGACCCCCCTTTTTTTGGGTCAAAAATCATGAATCTTTTGGTTCTTTTTGATTTCGATCCGAAAGAGTGTTTCCGAGTCCCTACTCCATAGGGTTTGTATGGGGCGGAGTGGGACCAGCGGTTGTGCAGTTTATGCACTTCTCAGCCATTTTTGCAATATTGGCGGTTTTGGCGACCTCGGTGACCCCGTGGTATCCACTTTGAGGGGTGCGAGTGGGGATGTTGTGACAATATATGCCTACCAGGATACGGAAGGACGTTTTTTTGCAGTCCCTAGCCTTGCTTAGGGCCGTTCACAACCCGTGCCAAAGACGCGAAATGACTGTTTCCACCAATAATGGCCTAGTGAGTGGGCCAGTACACAACGTGCTTATGCAGTTTTTCACCGTGGGCAGCTCAAAAATCGAAGTTTTCGAAACCTGTTTTTTTTGATATTGTGACCACCTAAAATGACCATCCAAGGTATGTAGAGCATGTTTTAGGCCGTATGTACGTGTTTTTCGGCCTATTTGGGTATTAGGTCCGGGGGGGGGGGGCGACTTTGCAAGGAAACGGCTCATCTCCAACAAACTCACCTCACTTGCCACAGATTTAGACATCCCCTTGGTACATACTAACCCTGTTATTGTACCGTATTTGAAACCTTCACAGACGCCTTATATTACCCGTGCTATAAATCAGCTGGTGCGCAGTAAGGGCCTCTCCTTAGCACAGCGACAGGCTGTCCTGTCCCGCATCTTTGTTGTACGATCTGTACCACTTACTGTTATCGAAAGTGGCGCCAATAAGCAGGGGATGCAGACTTGTAGGCCGCCTTGTTTTTGCTCTTCAACTCATATGTCTGTTTGGTCTGCGGCAGGCGACGTCACCAGGGTTCAGGGCCATTTTTGTTTGCTCCCTTTGCGCATTAATCACCTTGACACAACCCTGCGGGCTAATGGCCCTTTGCCGTGCAATGGGGACTTGTCACGGAAGGGTGCAATAAAAAGCCTGCATCAGCTAGCTGCTGTCCTTGGTGTCCCTCCCTTGTCTGACGACCATGTATCTTTGCTGTTACCCCGTAGTGAGTTCGGTGAGGGAGGTGAACTTCGGCGTCGTGTGCAGATGTTAGCACGTGATTTGTCGGAAGTGGCCGTGGTCCGCATTGTTGACAAAGGGCCTGGCCAGATGTGGGGTTTCTGCCGACAGTGGGACTGTGTGATCATTTGGAGCTTCGGAAATTTGATTGCTTGTACAATGACTATTGGGTCAAAACACACTTCGTTCCCCAAATTGAAGAATCAGACCTCCCGCCAAGTATGCCCATGGAAGCGTCAACTCGCAAGCGGCGGTTTGACAGAAAAAAACTGCATACACCGAGGGACCGATTTTGCAATAATCCCCCTCAAATGCCCGCAGATTGTGTGATTATTTGGAGCTTTCGAAATTTGATTGCTTGTAGGATGAATCTGGGGTCAAAACACACTTCGTTCCCCAAATTGAAGAATCAGACCCTGCTCAAAGTGTGCCCATGGAAGCGTCCACTCGCAAGGAGTGTTTTGAGAGAAAAAAACTCCATCCACGGAGGTACTCATTTTGCAATAAACCCCCTCAAACGTCCGGAGATCCGGTGATTATTTGGAGCTTTGGAAATTTGATTGCTTGTACGATGACTATGGGGTCAAAACACACTTCGTTTCTCAAATTGAAGAATCAGACCTCTCCCAAAGTGTGCCCATGGAAGCGTCAACTCGCAAGGAGCGATTTGAGAGGAAAAAACTCCATCCGCGGAGGTACTCATTTTGCAATAATCCCCTTCAAACGTCCGGAGATCCGGTGATTATTTGGAGCTTTGGAAATTTGATTCTTTGTACGATGATTATGGGGTCGAAACACACTTGGTTACCCAAATTGAAGAATCAGACCTCTCCCAAAGTGTGCCCATGGAAGCGTCAACTCGCAAAGGCAGCGATTTGAGAGGAAAAAACTCCATCCGCGGAGGAACTCATTTTGCAATAATCTCATTCAAACGTCCGGAGATCCGGTAATTATTTGGATTTTCGGAAATTTGATTGCTTGTACGATGACTATTGGGTCAAAACAAACATCGTTCCCGAAATTGAAGAGTCAGACCCCGCTCAAAGTGTGCCCCTGGAAGTGTCAACCCGCAAAGAGCCATTTTAGAGCAAAAAACTCCATCCGCGGAGGGACTCGTTTTGCAATAATCCCCCTCAAACGTCCAGAACTCGTGTGGTTATTTGGAGCTTTGGAAATTTGATTGCTTGTACGATTACTATGGGGTCAAAACACACTTCGTTCCCCAAATTGAAGAGTCAGACCCCGCTCAAAGTGTGCCCCCGGAAGCGTCAACTCGCAAGGAGTGTTTTGAGAGAAAGAAACTCCGTCCGCGGAGGGACTCATTTTGCAAAAATCCCCCTCAAACGTCCCGAGACCGTGTGATTATTTGGAGCTTTGAAAATTTGATTGCTTGTACGATGACTATGGGGCCAAAACACACTTCGTTCCCCAAATTGAAGAATCAGACGTCTCCCAAAGTGTGCCCATGGAAGCGTCCACTCGCAAGGAGCAATTTGAGAGGAAAAAACTCCATCCGCGGAGGTACTCATTTTGCAATAATCCCCTTCAAACGTCCGCAGATCCGGTGATTATTTGGAGCTTTGGCAATTTGATTGCTTGTAGGATGAATATGGGGCCAAAACACACTTCGTTCCCCAAATTGAACAATCAGACCTCTCCCAAAGTGTGCCCATGGAAGCGTCCACTCGCAAGGAGCAATTTGAGAGGAAAAAACTCCATCCGCGGAGGTACTCGTTTTGCAATATTTCCCTTCAAACGTCCGGAGATCCGGTGATTATTTGGAGCTTTGGAAGTTTGATTGCTTGTACGAATACTATGGGGTCAAAACACACTTCGTTCCCCAAATTGAAGAGTCAGACCACGCTCCAAGTGTGCCCCCGGAAGCGTCAACTCGCAAGGAGTGTTTTGAGAGAAAGAAAACTCCATCCGCGGAGGTACTCATTTTGTAATAAACCCCTTCAAACGTGCGGAGATTGTGTGATTATTTGGAGCTTTGGAAATTTGATAGCTTGTACGATGACTCTGCGGCAAAAACACACTTCGTGCCCCAAATTGAAGAGTCAAACCCCGCTCAAAGTGTGGCCATGGAGGCGTCCGCTCGCAAGGAGCGATTTGAGAGGAAAAAACTCCATCCGCGGAGGTACTCATTTTGCAATAAACCCCTTCAAACGTTCCGAGACCGTGTGATTATTTGTAGCTTTGGAAGTTTGATTGCTTGTACGATGACTATGGGGTCAAAACACACTTCGTTCCCCAAATTGAAGAATCAGACCTCTCCCAAAGTGTGCCCATGGGAGCGTCAACTCGCAAGGAGCGATTTGAGAGGAAAGAACTCCATCCGTGGAGGTACTTATTTTGCAATAAACCCCTTCAAACGTTCCGAGACCGTGTGATTATTTGGAGCTTTGGAAATTTGATTGCTTGTACGATGACTATGGGGTCAAAACACACTTCGTTCCCGAAATTGAAGAGTCAGACCCCGCTCAAAGTGTGCCCATGGAAGCGTCCACTAGCAAGGAGTGTTTTGAGGGAAAAAAACTCCATCCGCGGAGGTACTCATTTTGTAATAAACCCCTTCAAACGTGCGGAGATCGTGTGATTATTTGGAACTTTGGAAATTTTATTGGTTGTACGATGACTATGGGGTCAAAACACACTTCGTTCCCAAAATTGAAGAGTCAGACCCCACTCAAAGTGTGCCCCCGGAAGCGTCAACTCGCAAGGAGTGTTTTGAGAGAAAAAAACTCCATCCATGGAGGTACTCATTTTGTAATAAACCCCTTCAAACGTGCGGAGATTGTGTGATTATTTGGAGCTTTGAAAATTTGATTGCTTGTACAATGACTATGGGGTCAAAACACACTTCGTTCCCCAAACTGAAGAGTCAGACCCCACTCAAAGTGTGCCCCCGGAAGCGTCAACTCACAAGGAGTGTTTTGGGAGAAAAAGACTCCATCCGCGGAGGTACTCATTTTGCAATAAACCCCTTCAAACGTTCCGAGACCGTGTGATTATTTGGAGCTTTGGAAATTTCATTGCTTGTACGATGACTATGGGGTCAAAACACACTTCGTTCCCCAAATTGAAGAGTCAGACCCCACTCAAAGTGTGTCTCTGGAAGCGTTCACTCGCAAGGAGTGTTTTGAGGGGAAAAAATTCCATCCGTGGAGGTACTCATTTTGTAATAAACCCCTTCAAACGTGCGGAGACCGTGTGATTATTTGGAACTTTGGAAATTTGATTGCTTGTACGATGACTATGGGGTCAAAACACACTTCGTTCCCCTAATTGAAGAGTCAGACCACACTCAAAGTGTGCCCCCGGAAGCGTCAACTCGCAAGGAGCGTTTTGGGAGAAAAAAACTCCGTCCGCGCAGGTACTCATTTTGCAATAAACCCCTTCAAATGTTCCGAGACCGTGTGATTATTTGCAGCTTTGGAAATTTGATTGCTTGTACGATGACTATGGGGTCAAAACACACTTTGTTCCCCAAATTGAAGAATCAGACCTCTCCCAAAGTGTGCCCATGGAAGCGTCAACTCGCAAGGAGCGATTTGAGAGGAAAAAACTCCATCCGCGGAGGTACTCATTTTGCAATGATCCCCTTCAAAGGTCCGGAGATCCGGTGATTTTTTGGAGCTTTGGAAATTTGATTGCTTGTACGATGACTATGGGGTCAAAACACACTTCGTTCCCCAAATTGGAGAGTGAGACCCCGCTCAAAGTGTGCCCCCGGAAGCGTCAACTCGCAAGGAGTGTTTTGAGAGAAAAAAACTCCATCCACGGAGGTACTCATTTTGTAATAAACCCCTTCAAACGTGCGGAGATTGTGTGATTATTTGGAGCTTTGAAAATTTGATTGCTTGTACGATGACTATGGGGCCAAAACACACTTCGTTTCCCAAACCGAAGAGTCAGACCCCACTCAAAGTGTGCCCCCGGAAGCGTCCACTCGCAAGGAATGTTTTGGGAGAAAAAAACTCCATCCGCGGAGGTAGTCATTTTGCAATAAACCCCTTCAAACGTTCCGAGACCGTGTGATTATTTGGAGCTTTGGAAATTTGATTGCTTGTACGATGACTATGGGGTCAAAACACACTTCGTTCCCCAAATTGAAGAATCAGACCTCTCCCAAAGTGTGCCCATGGAAGCGTCAACTCGCAAGGAGCGATTTGAGAGGAAGAAACTCCATCCGCGGAGGTACTCATTATGCAATGATCCCCTTCAAACGTCCGGAGATCCGGTGATTTTTTGGAGCTTTGGAAATTTGATTGCTTGTACGATGACTTCGGGGTCAAAACACACTTCGTTCCCCAAATTGAAGAGGCAGACCCCGCTCAATGTGTGCCCCTGGAAGCGTCAACTTGCAAGGAGCGTTTTGAGAGAAAAAAACTCCATCCGCGGAGGTACTCATTTTGTAATAAACCCCTTCAACTGTGCGGAGATCTTGTGATTATTTGGAGCTTTGGAAATTTGATTGCTTGTAGGATGACTATGGGGTCAAAACACACTTCGTTCCCCAAATTGAAGAGTCAGACCCCGCTCAAAGTGTGCCCCCGGAAGCGTCAACTCGCAAGGAGTGTTTTGAGAGAAAAAAACTCCATCTGCGGAGGTACTCATTTTGCAATAAACCCCTTCAAACGTTTCGAGACCGTGTGATTATTTGGAGCTTTGGAAATTTGATTGCTTGTACAATTACTATGGGGCCAAAACACACTTCGTTCCCCAAATTGAAGAGTCAAACCCCGCTCAAAGTGTGGCCATGGAAGCGTCCACTCGCAAGGAGCAATTTGAGAGAAAAAAACTCCATCCGCGGAGGTACTCATTTTGCAATAAACCCCTTCAAACGTTCCGAGACCGTGTCATTATTTCGAGCTTTGGAAATTTGATTGCTTGTACGATGACTATGGGGTCAAAACACACTTCGTTTCCCAAATTGAAGAATCGGACCTCTCCCAAAGTGTGCCCATGGAAGCGTCAACTCGCAAGGAGCGAATTGAGAGGAAAAAACTCCATCCGCGGAGGGACTCATTTTGCAATAAGCCCCTTCAAACGTCCGGAGATCCGGTGATTATTTGGAGCTTTGGAAATTTGATTGCCTGTAAGATGACTATGGGGCCAAAACACACTTCGTTCCCCAAATTGAAGAGTCACACCCCGCTCAAAGTGTGCCCCCGGAAGCGTTTTGGGAAAAAAAAACTCCATCCGCGGAGGGACCCGTTTTGCAATAATCCCCTTCAAACGAGTGATTATTTGGAGCTTGTAGGATGACTCTGGAGTCACTCAAGTACCTGATGTGTGACTGAAATACCTGATGTGTGACTCAAATACCTGATGTGTGACTCAAATACCTGATGTGTGACTGAAATACCTGATGTGTGACTCAAATACGGGATGCCTGACCCAAATACCTGATGCCTGATTCAAATACAGGATGCCTGATTCAAATACCTGATGCCTGACTCACAGACCTGATGTGTGACTCAAAAACCTGATCTGTGACTCAAATACCTGATGTGTGACTCAAATACCTGATGTGTGACTCAAATACCTGATATGTGACTCAAATACCTCATGTGGGACTCAGATACCTGATGTTTGATACAAATACCTGATGCCTGACTCAAATACCTGATGCCTGGCTCAAATACCTAAAGCCTGACTCAATTACCTGATGCCTGACTCAAATCCCTGATGTATGACTCAAATACCTGATGCCTGACTCAAATACCTGATGAGTGATTCAAATACCTGATTGGCGACTCAAGTATCTGATGTGTGACTCAAATACCTGAAGCCTGACTCGAATACCTGATGCCCGACTCAAATACCTGATGCCTGACCGAAATACCTGATGCCTGACTCAAATACTTGATGCCTGACTCAAATACCTGATGCCTGACTCAAATACCTGATGCCTGACTCAAATACGTGGTGTCTGACTGAAATACCTGATGCCTGACTCACAGACCTTATGTGTGACTCAAAGACCTGATGTGTGACTCAAATAGATGTGTGACTCAAATACCTGATGCGTGACTCAAATACCTGATGTGTGACTCAAATACCTGATGTGTGACTCAAATACCTGCTAAGTGACTCAAATAACTCATGCCTGAGTCAAATACCTGATGCCTGACTCAAATACCTCATGTGTGACTCAAATACCTGATGTGTGACTCAAATACCTGATGTGTGACTCAAATACGGGATGCCTGATTCAAATACCTGATGTGTGATTCAAATACCTGATGTGTGACTCAAATACCTGATGTGTGACTCAAATACCTGATGTGTGACTCAAATATCTGATGTGTGACTCAAATACCTGATGTGTGACTCAAATACAGGATGCCTGACTCTAATACCTGATGTGTGACTCAAATACCTGATGCCTGAGTCAAATACCTGATGCCTCACTCAAATACCTGATGCCTGACTCAAATACCTGATGCCTGACTAAAATACGTGATGTGTGAGTCAAATACCTGATGTGTGACTCAAATACCTGATGTGTGACTCAAATACCTGATATGTGACTCAAATACCTCATGTGGGACTCAGATACCTGATGTTTGCTACAAATACCCGATGCCTGACTCAAATACCTGATGCATGACTCAAATACCTAATGCCTGACTCAAACACTTGATGCCTGACTCAAATCCCTGATGTATGACTCAAAGACCTGATGAGTGACTCAAATACCTGAAGCTTGACTCGAATACCTGATGCCCGACTCAAATACCTGATGCCTGACCGGAATACCTGATGCCTGACTCAAATACCTGATGTGTGACTCAAATACCTGATGTGTGACTCAAATACCTGATGTGTGACTCAAATACCTGATGCCTAACTCAAATACCTGATACCTGACTCAAGTACCTGATGCCTGACTCAAATCCCTGATGTTTGACTCAAATACCTGATGCCTGACTGAAATACCTGATGCCTGAATCAAATACCTGATGCCTGACTCAAATACGTGATGTGTGACTCAAATACCTGATGCCTGACTCAAATACCTGATGTGTGACTCAAATAGATGTGTGACTCAAATACCTGATGTGTGACTCAAATACCTGATGTGTGACTCAAATACCTGATGTGTCCCTCAAATACCTGATGTGTGACTCAAATACCTGATGTGTGACTCAAATAACTGATGCCTGAGTCAAATACCTTATGCCTGACTCAAATACCAGATGTGTGACTCAAATATCTGGTATGTGACTCAAATATCTGATGTTTGACAGAAGTACCTGATGCCTGAATCAAATACCTGATGTGTGACTCAATTACGTGATGTATGACTGAGATACCTGATGTGTGATTCAAATACCTGATACCTGACTCAAATACCTGATGCCTGACTCAAATACCTGATGTGTGACTCAAATAACTGATGTGTGACTCAAATACCTGATGTGTGACTCAAATACTTGATGCCTGACTCAAATACCTGATGCCTGACTCACCTACCTGATGTGTGACTCAAATACCTAATGTGTGACTCACAAACCTGATGCATAGCTCAAATACCTGATACCTGACTCAAAGACCTGATGCCTGACTCAAATACTTGGTGTGTCACTCAAATACCTGATGTTCTGATACAAATACCTGATATTTGAGTCGAATACCTGATGTGTGGTCCAAATACCTGATGCCTGACTCAAATACCTGATGCCTGACTCAAATACCTGATGCTTGACTCAGATACCTGATGTGTGACTCAAGTACCTGATGTGTGACTCAAATACCTGATGTGTGACTCAAACACCTGATGTGTGACTCAAATACCTGATGTGTGACTCAAATACGGGATGCCTGACTCGAATACCTGATGCCTGATTCAAATACCTGATGGCTGACTCAAATACTTGATGTGTGACTCAGTTACCTGATATGTGACTCAAATACCTGATGTGTGATTGAAATACCTGATGCCTGAGTCAAATACCTGATGTGTGACTCAATTACCTAATGTATGACTGAGATACCTGATGTGTGATTCAAATACCTGATACCCGACTCAAATACCTGATGCCTGACTCAAATACCTGATGCCTGACTCAAATACTTGATGTGTGACTCACAAACCTGATGTTCTGATACAAATACCTGATGTGTGACTCAAATACCTGATGTCTGAGTCAAATATGTGATGTGTGACTCAAATACCTGATGTGTGACTCAAATACCTGATGCCTGACTCAAATACCTGATCTGTGACTCAAATACCTGATGTGTGACTCAAATACCTGATGTGTGACTCAAATACCTGATATGTGACTCAAATACCTCATGTGGGACTCAGATACCTGACGTTTGATACAAATACCTGATGCCTGACTCAAATACCTGATGCCTGACTCAAGTACCTGATGCCTGACTCAAATCCCTGATGTATGACTCAAATACCTGATGCCTGACTCAAATACCTGATGAGTGATTCAAATACCTGATTGGCGACTCAAGTACCTGGTGTGTAACTTAAATACCTGAAGCCTGACTCGAATACCTGATGCCCGACTCAAATACCTGATGCCTGACCGAAATACCTGATGCCTGACTCAAATGCCGGCTGCCTGACTGAAATACTTGATGCCTGACTCAAGTACATGGTGCCTGACTCACAGACCTGATGTGTGACTCAAATACCTGATGTGTGACTCAAATACCTGATGCCTGACTCACAGACCTGATGTGTGACTCAAATACCTGATGTGTGAATCAAATAGATGTGTGCTCAAATACCTGATGTGTGACTCAAATACCTGATGTGTGACTCAAATACCTGTTGTGTGACTCAAATACCTGATGCCTAACTCAAATACCTGATACCTCACTCAAGTACCTGATGCCTGACTCAAATCCCTGATGTCTGACTCAAATACCTGATGCCTGACTCAAATACGTGATGAGTGATTCAAATACCTGATTGGCGACTCAAATACCTGATGTGTGACTCAAATACCTGATGTGTGACTCAAATACCTGCTAACTGAATCAAAAAACTGATGCCTGAGTCAAATACCTGATGCCTGACTCAAATACCAGATGTGTTACTCAAATACCTGGTATGTGACTCAAATATCTGATGTTTGACAGAAGTACCTGATGCCTGACTCAAATACCTGATGTGTGACTCAAATACCTGATGTGTGACTCAAATACCTGATGTATGACTGAAATACCTAATGTGTGACTCAAATACCTGATGCCTAGCTCAAATACCTGATACCTGACTCAAAGACCTGATGCCTGACTCAAATACCTGATGTGTGTCTCAAGTACCTGATGTGTGACTCAAATACCTGATGTATGACTGAAATACCTAATGCGTGACTCAAATACCTGATGCCTAGCTCAAATACCTGATACCTGACTCAAAGACCTGATGCCTGACTCAAATACTTGATGTGTGACTCAAATACCTGATGTGCTGATACAAATACCTGATATGTGACTCAAATACCTGATGTGTGACCCAAATACCTGATGCCTGACTCAAATACCTGATGCCTGACTCAAATACCTGATGCTTGACTCACATACCTGATGTGTGACTCAAGTACCTGATGTGTGACTCAAATACCTGATGTGTGACTCAAACTCCTGATGTGTGACTCAAATACCTGATGTGTGACTCAAATACCTGATGTGTGACTCAAATACCGGATGCCTGACTCAAATACGGGATGCCTGATTCAAATACCTGATGGCTGACTCAAATACTTGATGTGTGACTCAATTACCTGATATGTGACTGAAATACCTGATGTGTGATTGAAATACCTGCTGCCTGAGTCAAATACCTGATGTGTGACTCAATTACCTGATGTATCTCTGAGATACCTAATGTGTGATTCAAATACCTGATACCTGACTCAAATACCTGATGCCTGACTCAAATACCTGATGCCTGACTCAAATACCTGATGTGTGACTCAAATACCTGATGTTCTGATACAAATACCTGATGTGTGACTCAAATACCTGATGTGTGACTCAAATATCTGATGTGTGACTCAAATACCTGATGTGTGACTCAAATACCTGATGCCTGACTCCAATAGCTGATGTGTGACTCAAATACCTGATGTGTGACTCAAATACCTGATGCCTGAGTCAAATACCTGGTGCCTGACTTGAATACCTGATGCCTGACTCAAATACCTGATGCCTAACTAAAATACGTGATGTGTGAGTCAGATACCTAATTTGTGAGTCAAATACCCGATCTGTGACTCAAATACCTGATGTGTGACTCAAATACCTGATGTGTGACTCAAATACCTGATGTGTGACTCAAATACCTGATATGTGACTCAAATACCTCATGTGGGACTCAGATACCTGATGTTTGATACAAATACCTGATGCCTGACTCAAATACCTGATGCCTGACTCAAGTACCTGATGCCTGACTCAAATCCCTGATGTATGACTCAAATACCTGATGCCTGACTCAAATACCTGATGAGTGATTCAAATATCTGATTGGCGACTCAAGTACCTGATGTGTAACTCAAATACCTGAAGCCTGACTCGAATACCTGATGCCCGACTCAAATACCTGATGCCTGACCGAAATACCTGATTCCTGACTCAAATACCTGATGCCTGACTGAAATACCTGATGCCTGACTCAAATACCTGATGCCTGACTCAAATACATGGTGCCTGACTCAAATACCTGATGTGTGACTCAAATACCTGATGCCTGACTCACAGACCTGCTGTGTGACTCAAATACCTGATGTGTGACTCAAATACCTGATGTGTGACTCAAATACCTGATGTGTGACTCAAATACCTAATGTGTGACTCAAATACCTGATGCCTAACTCAAATACCTGATACCTGACTCAAGTACCTGATGCCTGACTCAAATACCTGATGTCTGACTCAAATACCTGATGCCTGACTCAAATACGTGATGAGTGATTCAAATACCTGATTGGCAACTCAAGTACCTAATGTGTGACTCAAATACCTGAAACGTGACCCGAATACATGATGCCCGACTCACAGACCTGATGTGCGACCGAAATACCTGATGCCTGACTCAAATACCTGATGCCTGACTGAAATACCTGATGCCTGACTCAAATACCTGATGCCTGACTCAAATACGTGATGTGTGACTCAAATACCTGATGCCTGACTCACAGACCTGATGTGTGACTCAAATACCTGATGTGTGACTCAAATAGATGTGTGACTCAAATACCTGATGTGTGACTCAAATACCTGATGTGTGACTCAAATACCTGATGTGTGACTCAAATACCTGATGTGTGACTCAAATAGCTGGTATGTGACTCAAATATCTGATGTTTGACTGAAGTACCTGATGCCTGACTCAAATACCTGATGTATGACTGAAATACCTGATGTGTGACTCAAATACCTGATGCCTAACTCAAATACCTGATACCTGACTCAAATACCTGATGCCTGACTCAAATACCTGATGCTTGACTCACATACCTGATGTGTGACTCAAGTACCTGATGTGTGACTCAAATGCCTGATGTGCAACTCAAATACCTGATGTGTGACTCAAATACCTGATGTGGGACTCAAATACCTGATGTGTGACTCAAATACCTGATGTGTGACTCAAATACCTGATGTATGACTGAAATTCCCCATGTGTGACTCAAATACCTGATGCCTAACTCAAATACCTGATACCTGACTCAAATACCTGATGCCTGACTCAAATACGTGATGTGTGACTCACATACCTGATGTGTGATACAAATACCTGATGTGTGACTCCAATACCTGATGTGTAACCCAAATACCTGATGCCTGACTGAAATACCTGATGCCTGACTCAAATACCTGATGCCTGATTCAAATACCTGATGCCTGACTCACAGACCTGCTGTGTGACTCAAATACCTGATGTGTGACTCAAATACCTGATGTGTGACTCAAATACCTGATGTGTGACTCAAATACCTAATGTGTTACTCAAATACCTGATGCCTAACTCAAATACCTGATACCTGACTCAAGTACCTGATGCCTGACTCAAATACCTGATGTCTGACTCAAATACCTGATGCCTGACTCAAATACGTGATGAGTGATTCAAATACCTGATTGGCGACTCAAGTACCTAATGTGTGACTCAAATACCTGAAGCCTGACTCGAATACATGATGCCCGACTCACAGACCTGATGTGTGACCGAATTACCTGATGCCTGACTCAAATACCTGATGCCTGACTGAAATACCTGATGCCTGACTCAAATACCTGATGCCTGACTCAAATACGTGATGTGTGACTCAAATACCTGATGCCTGACTCACAGACCTGATGTGTGATTCAAATACCTCTTGTGTGACTCAAATAGATGTGTGACTCAAATACCTGATGTGTGACTCAAATACCTGATGTGTGACTCAAATACCTGATGTGTGACTCAAATACCTGATGTGTGACTCAAATACCTGGTATGTGACTCAAATATCTGATGTTTGACTGAAGTACCTGATGCCTGACTCAAATACCTGATGTATGACTGAAATACCTGATGTGTGACTCAAATACCTGATGCCGAACTCAAATACCTGATACCTGACTCAAATACCTGATGCCTGACTCAAATACCTGATGCTTGACTCACATACCTGATGTGTGACTCAAGTACCTGATGTGTGACCCAAATGCCTGATGTGCAACTCAAATACCTGATGTGTGACTCAAATACCTGATGTGGGACTCAAATACCTGATGCCTAACTCAAATACCTGATACCTGACTCAAATACCTGATGCCTGACTCAAATACGTGATGTGTGATACAAATACCTGTTGTGTGACTCCAATACCTGATGTGTGACCCAAATACCTGATGTGTGACTCAAATACCTGATGAGTGATTCAAATACCTGATTGGCAACTCAAGTACCTGATGTGTGACTCAAATACCTGATGTGCGACTCCAATACCTGATGTGTGACTCCAATACCTGATGTGTGACTCAAATACCTGATGTGTGACTCAAATACCTGATGTATGACTGAAGTTCCCGATGTGTGACTCAAATACCTGATGCCTAACTCAAATACCTGAAGCCTGACTCAAATACCTGACGCCGGACCGAAATACCTGATGCCTAACTCAAATACCTGATGCCTGACTGAAATACCTGATGCCTGACTCAAATACCTGATACCTGATGAATCAAATTTCCAAAGCTCCAAATAATCACCTGATCCCCGGGCGTTTGAAGGGGATTATTACAAAATGAGTACCTCCGCGGATGGAGCTTTTTCCTCTCAAATCGCTCCTTGCGAGTTGACGCTTCCATGGCCACACTTTGGGAGAGGTCTAATTCTTCAATTTGGGGAACGAAGTGCGTTTTGGCCCCATAGTCAGCGTACAAGCAATCAAAGTTCCAAAGCTCCAAATAATCACCGGATCTCTGGACGTTTGAAGGGGATTATTGCAAAACGAGTACCTCCGCGGATGGGGTTTTTTCCTCTCAAAGCACTCCTTGCGATTCGACGCTTCCAGGGGCACACTTTGAGCGGGGTCTGACTCTTCCACTTGGGGAACGAAGTGTGTTTTGACCCCATAGTCATCGTACAAGCAATCCAATTTCCAAAGCTCCAAATAATCACCCGGTCTCGGGACGTTTAAAGGGGTGTATTGCAAAATGAGTACCTCCGCAGATGAAGTTTTTTTCTCACAAAACACTCCTTGCGAGTGAACACTTCCAGGGGCACACTTTGAGCGGGGTCTGACTCTGCAATTTGGGGAACGAAGTGTGTTTTGACCCCAAAGTCATCGTACAAGCAATCAAATTTCCAAAGCTCCAAATAATCACCGGATCTCCGGACGTTTGAAGGGGATTATTACAAAATGAGTACCTCCGCGGATGGAGTTTTTCTCTCTCAAAACACTCCTTGCGAGTTGACGCTTCCATGGGCACACTTTGGGAGAGGTCCGATTCTTCAATTTGGGGAACGAAGTGTGTTTTGGCCCCATAGTCATCATACAAGCAATCAAATTTCCAAAGCTCCAAATAATCACACGGTCTAGGAACGTTTGAAGGGGTTTATTGCAAAATGAGTACCTCCGCGGATGGAGTTTTTCTTTCTCCCAAAAGACTTCTTGCGAGTGGACGCTTCCATGGCCACACTTTGAGCGGGGTCTGACTCTTCAATTTGGGGACTGAAGTGTGTTTTGACCCCATAGTCATCGTACAAGCAATCAAATTTCCAAAGCTCCAAATAATCACAAGATCTCGGAACGTTTGAAGGGGATTGTTGCAAAATGAGTACCTCCGCGGATGGAGTTTTTTTCTCCAAAAACACTCCTTGCGAGTCGACGCTTCCAGGGGCACACTTTGAGCGGGGTCTGACTCTTCAATTTGGGGAAAGAAGTGTGTTTTGACCCCATAGTCATCGTACAAGCAATCAAATTTCCAAAGCTCCAAATAATCACACGATCTCCGCACGTTTGAAGGGGTTTATTACAAAATGAGTACATCCGCGGATGGAGTTTTTTTCTCCCAAAACACTCCTTGCGAGTCGACGCTTCCAGGGGCACACTTTGAGCGGGGTCGGACTCTTCAATTTGGGGAACGAAGTGTGTTTTGACCCCATAGTCATCGTACAAGCAATCAAATTTCCAAAGCTCCAAATAATCACTGGAACTCCGGACGTTTGAGGGGGATTATTGCAAAATGAGTACCTCCGCGGATGGAGTTTTTTTCCCTCAAAACACTCCTTGAGAGTTGATGCTTCCGTGGCCACACTTTGGGAGAGGTCAGACCTATCCCAAAGTGTGCCCATGGAAGCGTCAACTCGCAAGGAGCGATTTGAGAGGAAAAAACTCCATCCGCAGAGGTACTCATTTTGTAATACTCCCCTTCAAACGTCCAGAGATCCGGTAATTATTTGGAGCTTTCGAAATTTGATCGCTTGTACGATGACTTTGGGGTCCAAACACACTTCGTTCCCTAAATTGAAGAGTCACACCCCGATCAACAGTGCCCCTGGAAGCGTCAACTCGCAAGGAGCGTTTTGGGGAAACAAAACTCCGTCCGCGGAGGAACTCAGTTTGTAATAAACCCCTTCAAACGTGCGGAGATCGTGTAATTTTTTGGAGCTTTTGAAATTTGATTGCTTGTACGATGACTATGGGGTCAAAACACACTTCGTTCCCCAAATTGAAGAATCGGACCTCTCCCAAAGTGTGGCCATGGAAGCGTCAACTCGCAAGGAGTGTTTTGAGAGAAGAAAACCCCATCCGCGGAGGTACTCATTTTGCAATAATCCCCCTCGAACATCCTGAGATCGTGTGATTATTTGGAGCTTTGGAAATTTGATTGCTTGTACGATGACTGTGGGGTCAAAACACACTTCGTTCCTCAAATGAAACAGTCAGACCCCGCTCAAAGTGTGCCCCCGTCCACTCGCAAGGAGTGTTTTGAGAGAAAAAAACTCCATCCGCGGAGGTACTCATTTTGCAATAATCCCCCTCAAACGTCCGTAGATCGTGTGATTATTTGGAGCTTTGGAAATTTGATTGCTTGTACGATGACTATGGGGTCAAAACACACTTCGTTCCCCAAATGGAAGAGTCAGACCCCGCTCAAAGTGTGCCCCTGGAAGCGTCCACTCGCAAGGAGTGTTTCGAAAGAAAGAAGAAGCACCTGCGGAGGTACTCATTTTGCAATAAACCCCTTCAAGCGTCCCGAGACCGCGTCATTATTTGGAGCTTTGGAAATTTGATTGCTTGTAGGATGACTCCCGGGTCAAAACACACTTCGTTCCCCAAATTGAAGAATCAGACCTCTCCCAAAGTGTGGCCATGGAAGTGTCAACTCGCAAGGAGTGTTTTGAGAGAAGAAAACCCCATCCGCGGAGGTACTCATTTTGCAATAATCCCCTTCAAACGTGCGGAGATCGTGTGATTATTTGGAGCTTTGGAAATTTGATTGCTTGTACGATGACCTTGGGGTCCAAACACACTTCGTTCCCCAAATTGAAGAGTCACACCCCGCTCAAAGTGTGCCCCTGGAAGCGTCAACTCGCAAGGAGTGTTTCGAGAGAAAAAAACTGCATCCGCGGAGGTACTCATTTTGCAATACACCCCTTCAAACGTCCCGAGACCGGGTGATTATTTGGAGCTTTGGAAGTTTGATTGGTTGTAGGATAACTCTGGGGTCAAAACACACTTCGTTCCCCAAATTGAAGAATCAGACCTCTCCCAACGTGTGCCCATTGCACCGTCAACTCGCAAGGAGTGTTTTGAGAGGAAAAAACTCCATCCGCGGAGGTACTCATTTTGCAATAATCCCCTTCAAACGTCCGGAGATCCGGTGATTATTTGGAGCTTTGAAAATTTGATTGCTTGTACGATGACTATGGGGCCAAAACGCACTTCGTTCCCCAAATTGAAGAATCAGACCTCTCCCAAAGTGTGCCCATGGAAGCGTCAACTCGCAAGGAGTGTTTTGAGAGGAAAAAAACTCCATCCGCGGAGGTACTCATTTTGTAATAATCCCCTTCAGACGTCCGGAGATCCGGTGATTATTTGGAGCTTTGGAAATTTAATCGCTCGTACGATGACTTTGGGGTCCAAACACACTTCGTTCCCCAAATTGAAGAGTCACACCCCGCTCAAAGTGTGCCCCTGGAACAGTCAACTCGCAAGGAGTGTTTTGAGAGAAAGAAACTCCATCCGCAGAGGTACTCATTTTGCAATAAACCCCTTCAAACATCCCGAGACCCGGTGATTGTTTGGAGCTTTGGAAATGTGATTAGTTGTAGGATGACTCTGGGGTCAAAACACACTTCGTTCCCCAAATTGAAGAATCAGCCCTTCCCCAAAGTGTGCCCATGGAAGCGTTTTGAGAGAAAAAAACTCCATCCGCGGAGGTACTCATTTTGCAATAATCCCCCTCAAACGTCCGGAGATCGTGTGATTATTTGGAGCTTTAGAAATTTGATTGCTTGTACGATGACTATGGGGTCAAAACACACTTCGTTCCAGAAATGGAAGAGTCAGACCTCGCTCGAAGTGTGCCCCTGGAAGCGTCCACTCGCAAGGAGTGTTTTGAGAGAAAAAAACCCCATCCGCGGAGGTACTCATTTTGCAATAAACCCCCTCCAACCTCTTGAGATCGTGTGATTATTTGGAGCTTTGGAAATTTGATTGCTTGTACGATGACTATGGGGTCAAAAAGCACTTTGTTCCCCAAATTGAAGAGTCAGACCCCGCTCGAGGTGTGCCCATGGAAGCGTCCATTCGCAAGGAGTGTTTTGAGAGAAAAGAACTTCATCCGCGGATGTACTCATTTTCTAATAAACCCCTTCAAACGTGCGGAGATCGTGTGATTATTTGGAGCTTTGGAAATTTGATTGCTTGTACGATGACTATGGGGTCAAAACACACTTCGTTCCCCAAATTGAAGAATCAGACCTCTCCCAAAGTGTGCCCATGGAAGCGTCAACTCGCAAGAAGCGATTTGAGAGGAAAAATCTCCATCCGCGGAGGTACTCATTTTGCAATAATCTCCTTCAAACGTCCAGAGATCCGGTGATTACTTGGAGCTTTGGAAATTGGATTGCTTGTACGATGACTCTGGGGTCAAGACACACCTCGTTCCCCAAATGGACGAGTCAGACCCCGCTCAAAGTGTGCCCCTGGAAGCGTCAACGCGCAAGGAGTGTTTTGGAACAAAAAAACTGCATCCGTGGAGAAACTCGTTTTGCAATAATCCCCTTCAACCGTCCCGTGACCGTGTGATTATTTGGAGCTTTGGAAATTTGATTGCTTGTACGATGACTATGGGGTCAAAACACACTTCGTTCCTCAAATTGAAGAATCAGACCTCTACCAAAGTGTGGCCATGGAAGCTTCAACTCGCAAGGAGTGTTTTGAGAGGAAAAAACTCCATCCGCAAAGGTACTCATTTTGCAATCAACCCCTTCAAACGTTCCGAGACCGTGTGATTATTTGGAGCTTTGGAAATTTGATTGCTTGTACGATGACTAGGGGTCAAAACACACTTCGTTCCCCAAATTGAAGAATCAGACCTCTCCCAAAGTGTGACCATGGAAGCGTCAACTCGCAAGGAGCGATTTGGGAGGAAAAAACTCCATCCGCGGAGGTACTCATTCTGCAATAATCCCCTTCCAAAGTCCGGAGATCCGGTGATTATTTGGAGCTTGGGAACTTTGATTGCTTGTACGATGACTATGGGGCCAAAACGCACTTCGTTCCCCAAACTGAAGAATCAGAGCTCTCCCAAAGTGTGGCCATGGAGGCGTCAACACGCAAGGAGCGATTTGAGAGGAAAAAACTCTGTCCGCGGAGGTACTCATTTTGTAATAATCCCATTAAAACGTCCGGAGATCCGGTGATTATTTGGAGCTTTGGAAATTTGATTCCTTGTAAGATGACTTCGGGGTCCAAACACACTTTGTTCCCAAAATTGAAGAGTCAGACCCCGCTCGAACTGTGCCCCTGGAAGCGTCAACTCGCAAGGAGTGTTTTGAGAGAAAAAAACTCCATCCGTGGAGGTACTCATTTTGCAATAATCCCCCTCGAACGTCCTGAGATCGTGTGATTATTTGGAGGTTTGGAAATTGGATTGCTTGTACGATGACTAGGGGGTCCAAACACACCTCTTTCCCGAAATTGAAGAATCAGACGTCTCCCAAAGTGTGCCCATGGAAGCGTCAACTCGCAAGGAGCGATTTGAGAGGAAAAAACTCCATCCGCGGAGGTACTCATTTTGCAATAATCCCCTTCAAACGTCCAGAGATCCGGTGATTATTTGGAGCTTTGGAAATTTGATTGCTTGTGCGATGACTATGGGGTCAAAACACACTTCGTTCTCCAAATTGAAGAGTCAGACCCCGCTCAAAATGTGCCCCTGGAAGCGTGCACTCGCAAGGAGCGTTTTCGGACAAAAAAACTCCATCCGCTAAGGGACTCGTTTTGCAATAATTCCCTTCAAACGTCCCGAGACCGTGTGGTTATTTGGAGCTTTGGAAATTTGATTGCTTGTAGGATGACTCTGCAGTCCAAACACACTTCGTTCCCCAAATTGAAGAATCAGACCTCTCCCAAAGTGTGGCCATGGAAGCGTCAACTCGCAAGGAGCGTTTTGTGGTGATTATTTGGAGCTTTGCAAATTTGATTGCTTGTACGATGACTCTCGGGTCAAAACACACTTCGTTCCCCAAATTGAAGAATCAGACCTCTCCCAAAGTGTGCCCATGGAAGCGTCAACTCGCAAGGAGTGTTTTGAGAGAAAATAACTCCATCCGTGGAGGTACTCATTTTGCAATAATCCCCCTCGAAGGTCCTGAGATCGTGTGATTATTTGGAGCTTTGGAAATTGGATTGCTTGTACCATGACTATGGGGTCAAAACACACTTCTTTCCCCAAATTGAAGAGTCAGACCCCGCTCAAAATGTGCCCCTGGAAGCGTCCACTCGCAAGGAGCGTTTTGGGACAAAAAAACTCCATCCGCGAAGGGACTCTTTTTGCAATAATCCCCTTCAAACGTCGCGAGACCGTGTGGTTATTTGGAGCTTTGGAAATTTGATTGCTTGTAGGATGACTCTGGGGTCAAAACACACTTCGTTCCCCAAATTGAAGAGTCAGACCCCGCTCAAAATGTGCCCCTGGAAGCGTCCACTCGCAGGGAGCGTTTTGGGACAAAAAAACTCCATCCGCGGAGGTACTCATTTTGCAATAATCCCCCTCAAACGTCCTGAGATCGTGTGATTATTTGGAGCTTTGGAAATTTGATTGCTTGTACGATGACTATGGGGTCAGAACACACTTCGTTCTCCAAATTGAAGAGTCAGACCCCGCTAAAAGTGTGCCCCTGGAAGCGTCAACTCGCAAGGAGCGTTTTGGGAGAAAAAAACTCCATCTGCGGAGGGACTCGTTTTGCAATAAACCCCTTCAAACGTCCCGAGACCGTCTGATTATTTGGAGCTTTGGAAATTTGTTTGCTTGTACGATTACTATGGGTCAAAACACACTTCTTTCCCCAAATTGAAGAGTCAGACCCCGCTCAGAATGTGCTTCTGGAAGCGTTCACTCGCAAGGAGTGTTTTGGGACAAAAAAACTCCATCCGCGAAGGGACTCTTTTTGCAATAATCCCCTTCAAACGTGCCGAGACCGTGTGGTTATTTGGAGCTTTGGAAATTTGATTGCTTGTAGGATGACTCTGCAGTCCAAACACACTTCGTTCCCCAAATTGAAGAATCAGACCTCTCCCAAAGTGTGGCCATGGAAGCGTCAACTCGCAAGGAGCGTTTTGTGGTGATTATTTGGAGCTTTGCAAATTTGATTGCTTGTACGATGACTCTCGGGTCAAAACACACTTCGTTCCCCAAATTGAAGAATCAGACCTCTCCCAAAGTGTGGCCATGGAAGCGTCAACTCGCAAGGAGTGTTTTGAGAGAAAATAACTCCATCCGTGGAGGTACTCATTTTGCAATAATCCCCCTCGAAGGTCCTGAGATCGTGTGATTTTTTGGAGCTTTGCAAATTTGATTGCTTGTACGATGACTATGGGTACAAAACACACTTCTTTCCCCAAATTGAAGAGTCAGACCCCGCTCAAGATGTGCCCCTGGAAGCGTCCACTCGCAAGGAGCGTTTTGGGACAAAAAAACTCCATCCGCAAAGGGACTCTTTTTGCAATAATCCCCTTCAAACGTCCCGAGACCGTGTGGTTATTTGGAGCTTTGGAAATTTGATTGCTTGTAGGATGACTCTGGGGTCAAAACACACTTCGTTCCCCAAATTGAAGAGTCAGACCCCGCTCAAAATGTGCCCCTGGAAGCGTCAACTCGCAAGGAGCGTTTTGGGAGAAATAACTCCATCCGCGGAGGTACTCATTTTGCAATAATCCCCCTCAAACGTCCTGAGATCGTGTGATTATTTGGAGCTTTGGAAATTTGATTGCTTGTACGATGACTATGGGGTCAGAACACACGTCGTTCTCCAAATTGAAGAGTCAGACCCCGCTAAAAGTGTGCCCCTGGAAGCGTCAACTCGCAAGGAGCGTTTTGGGAGAAAAAAACTCCATCCGCGGAGGGACTCGTTTTGCAATAAACCCCTTCAAACGTCCCGAGACCGTCTGATTATTTGGAGCTTTGGAAATTTGTTTGCTTGTACGATTACTATGGGGTCAAGACACACTTCTTTCCCCAAATTGAAGAGTCAGACCCCGCTCAAAATGTGCTTCTGGAAGCGTCCACTCGCAAGGAGTGTTTTGGGACAAAAAAACTCCATCCGCGAAGGGACTCTTTTTGCAATAATCCCCTTCAAACGTGCCGAGACCGTGTGGTTATTTGGAGCTTTGGAAATTTGATTGCTTGTGGGATGACTCTGCAGTCAAAACACACTTCGTTCCTCAAAATGAAGAATCCGACCTCTCCCAAAGTGTGGCCATGGAAGCGTCAACTCGCAAGGAGCGTTTTGTGGTGATTATTTGGAGCTTTGGAAATTTGATTGCTTGTACGATCACTATGTGGTTAGAACACACTTTGTTCCCCAAATTGAAGAATCAGACCTCTCCCAAAGTGTGCCCATGGAAGCGTCAACTCGCAAGGAGCGATTTGAGAGGAAAAAAATCCATCCGCGGAGGTACTCATTTTGTAATAATCCCCTTCAAACGTCCGGAGATCGTGTGATTATTTGGAGCTTTGGAAATTTGATTGCTTGTACGATGTCTTTGGGGTCCAAACACACTTCGTTCCCCAGATTGCAGAGTCAGACCCCGCTCAAAGTGTGCCCCTGGAAGCGTCAACTCGCAAGGAGTCTTTTGAGGGAAAAAAACTCCATCCGCGGAGGTACTCATTTTGCAATAAACCCCTTCAAACGTCCCGAGACCGGGTGATTATTTGGACCTTTTGAAATTTGATTGCTTGTAGGATGACTCTGGGGTCAAAACGCACTTCGTTCCCCAAATTGAACAATCAAACCTCTCCCAAAGTGTGGTCATGGAAGCGTCAACTCGCAAGGAGTCTTTTGAGAGAAAGAACTCCATACCCGGAGGTACTCATTTTGTAATAACCCCCTTCAAACGTCTGGACATCCGGTGATTATTTGGAGCTTTCGAAATTTGATTGCTTGTACGATGACTATGGGGTCAAAACACACTTCGGTCCCCAAATTGAAGAATCAGACCCCGCTCGAAGTGTGCCCATGGAAGCGTCAACTCGCAAGGAGCGTTTTGGGACAAAAACACTCCATCCGCGGAGGGACTCGTTTTGCAATAATCCCCTTCAAACGTCCCGAGATTGCTTGTAGGATGACTCTGGAGTCAAAACACACTTCGTTCCTCAAATTGAAGAATCAGACCTCTCCCAAAGTGTGGCCATGGAAGCGTCAACTTGCAAGGAGTGTTCTGAGAGAAAAAAACTCCATCCGCGGAGGTACTCATTTTGCAATAATCCCCCTCGAATGTCCTTCCATCGTGTGATTATTTGGAGGTTTGGAAATTTGATTGCTTGTAGGATGACTCTGGAGTCAAAACACACTTCGTTCCCCAAATTGAAGAATCAGACCTCTCCCAAAGTGTGGCCATGGACTCGTCAACTCGCAAGGAGTGTTTTGAGTGAAAAGAACTCCATCCGCGGAGGTACTCATTTTGTAATAATCGCCTTCAAACGTTCCGAGACAGCCTGATTATTTGGAGCTTTGGAAATTCGATTGCTTGTAGGATGACTCTGGAGTCAAAACAAACTTCGTTCCTGAAATTGAAGAAGCAGACCTCTCCCAAAGTGCGGCGATGGAAACGTCAACTCGCAAGGAGTGTTTTGAGAGAAAAAAACACTATCCGTGGAAAGTACTCATTTTGCAATAATCCCACTCGGACGACCTGAGATTGTGTGATTATTTGGAGCTTCGGAAATGTGATTGCTTGTACGATGACTATGGGGTCAAAACACATTTCGTTCCTCAAGTTGACGAATCAGACCTCTCCCAAAGTGTGGCCATGGAAGCGTCAACTCGCAAGGAGCAATTTGAGAGGAAAAAACTCCATCCGCGAAGGTACTCATTTTGCAATAATCCCCTTCAAACGTCGAAAGATCCGGTGATTATTTGGAGCTTTGGAAATTTGATTGCTTGTACGATGACTATGGGGTCAAAACACACTTCGTTCCCCAAATTCAATAATCTGACCTCTCCCAAAGTGTGCCCATGGAAGCGTCAACTCGCAAGGAGCGATTTGAGAGGAAAAAACTCCATCCGCGGAGGTACTCATTTTGCAATAATCCCCTTCAAACGTCCAGAGATCAGGTGATTACTTGGAGCTTTGTAGATTTGATTGCTTGTACGATGACTATGGGGTCAAAACACACTTTCTTCCCCAAATTGAAGAGTCAGACCCCGCTCAAAGTGTGCCCCTGGAATCTTCAACTCGCAAGGAGCGTTTTGGGACAAAAAAACTCCATCCGCGGAGGGACTCGTTTTGCAATAATTCCCTTCAAACGTCCCGAGACCGTGTGATTATTTGGAGCTTTGGAAATTTGATTGCTTGTAGGACGACTCTGGAGTCAAAACACACTTCGATCCTCAAATTGAAGAATCAGACCTCTCCCAAAGTGTGGCCATGGAAGCGTCAACTCGCAAGGAGCGTTTTGAGAGAAAAAAACTCCATCCGCGGAGGTACTCATTTTGCAATAAACCTCTTCCAACGTTCCAAGACGAGGTGATTATTTGGAGCTTTGGAAATTTGATTGCTTGTACGATGACTATGGGGTCAAAACACACTTCGTTCCCCAAATTGAAGAATCACACCCTTTCCAAAGTGTGCCCATGGAAGCGTCAACTCGAAAGGAGCGATTTGAGAGGAAAGAACTCAATCCGCGGAGGTACTCGTTTTGCAATAATTCCCTTCAAACGTCCGGAGATCCGGTGATTATTTGGAGCTTTGGAAATTTGATTGCTTGTACGATGACTATGGGCTCAAAACACACTTCGTTCCCCAAAGTGAAGAGTCAAACCCCGCTCAAAGTGTGCCCCTGGAAGCGTCAACTCGCATGGAGCGTTTTGGAGAGAAAAAAATCCATCCGCGGAGGTACTCATTTTGCAATAAACCCCTTCAAACGTCCCAAGACCGGGTGATTATTCGGAGCTTTGGAAATTTGATTGCTTGTACGATGACTATGGGGTCAAAACACACTTCGTTCCCCAAATTGAAGAATCAGACCTCTCCCAAAGTGTGGCCATGGAAGCGTCCACTCGCAAGGAGTGTTTTGAGAGGAAAAAACTCCATCCGCGCACGTACTCATTTTGTAATAATCCCCTTCAAACGTGCGGAGATTGTGTGCTTATTTGGAGCTTTGGAAATTTGATTGCTTGTACGATGACTCTGGGCTCAAAACACACTTCGTACCCCAAATTAAATAGTCAGACCCCGCTCAAAGTGGGCCCCTGGAAGCGTTAACTCGCAAGGAGCGTTTTGGGAAAAATAAAACTCCATCCGCGGAGGTACTCGTTTTGTAATAAACCCCTTCAAACGTCCCGAGACCGGGTGATTATTTGGAGCTTTCGAAATTGGATTGCTTGTACGATGACTATGGGGCCAAAACTCACTTCCTTCCCCAAATTGAAGAATCAGACCTCTCCCAAAGTGTGGACATGGAAGCGTCAACTCGCAAGGAGTGTTTTGAGAGAGAAAAACTCCATCCGCGGAGGTACTCATTTTGCCATAATCCCCTTCAAACGTCCGGAGATCCGGTGATTATTTGGAGCTTTGGAAATTTGATTGCTTGCACGATGACTATGGGGCCAAAACGCACTTCGTTCCCCAAATTGAAAAATCATACCTCCCCCAAAGTGTGCCCCTGGAAGCGTCAACTCGCAAGGAGCGATTTGAGGGGAAAAAACTCCATCCGCGGACGTACTCATTTTGTAATAATCCCTTTCAAACGTGCGGAGATCGTGTGATTATTTGGAGCTTTGGAAATTTGAGTGCTTGTACGATGACTATGGGGTCCAAACACACTTCGTTCCCCAAATTAAAGAGTCAGACCCCGCTCAAAGTGTGCCCCTGAAAGCGTCAACTCGCAGAGAGCGTTTTGGAAAAACAAAACTCCATCCGCGGGAGTACTCGTTTTGTAATA
Source organism: Eutreptiella sp. 'Long Island Sound 2002' (assembly GCA_964036045.1). NCBI lineage: Eukaryota > Euglenozoa > Euglenophyceae > Eutreptiales > Eutreptiaceae > Eutreptiella > Eutreptiella sp. 'Long Island Sound 2002'. The sequence goes on along the minus strand of OZ038387.1, from coordinate 36,560,428 downwards.
AATGCCTTCAAACGTGCGGAGATCAAGTGATTTTTTGGAGCTTTGGAATTTGATTGCTTGTACGATGACTATGGGGTCCAAACACACTTCGTTCCCCAAATTGCAGAGTCAGACCCCGCTCAAAGTGTGCCCCTGGAAGCGTCCATTCGCAAGCAGTGTTTTGAGAGAAAAAAACTGCATCCGCGGAGGTACTCATTTTGCAATAATCCCCTTCAAACGTCCCGAGACCGGATGATTATTTGGAGCTTTGGAAATTGGATTGCTTGTAGGATGACTCTGGGGTCAAAACACACTTCGTTCCCCTAATTGAAGAATCAGACCTCTCCCAAAGTGTGGCCATGGAAGCGTCAACTCGCAAGGAGTGTTTTGAGAGAAAAAAACTACATCCGCGGAGGTACTCATTTTGCAATAATCCCCCTCAAACGTCCGGAGATCGTGTGATTATTTGGAGCTTGGGAAATTTGATTGCTTGTACGATGACCATGGGGTCAAAACACAGTTCGTTCCCCAAAATGGAAGAGTCAGACCCTGCTCAAAGTGTGCCCATGGAAGCGTCCACTCGCAAGGAGTGTTTTGAGAGAAAAAAACTCCATCCGCGGAGGTACTCATTTTGCAATAATCCCCTTCAAACGTCCGGAGATCCGGTGATTATTTGGAGCTTTGGAAATTTGATTGCTTGTAGGATGACTCTGGAGTCAAAACACACTCCGTTCCCCAAATTGAAGAATCAGACCTCTCCCAAAGGGTGGCCATGGAAGCGTCAACTCGCAAGGAGTGTTTTGAGAGAAGAAAACTCCATCCGCGGAGGTACCCATTTTGTAATAATCCCCTTCAAACGTTCCGAGACCGTGTGATTATTTGGAGCTTTGGAAATTTGATTGATTGTAGGATGACTCTGGAAACAAAACACACTTCGTTCCTCAAATTGAAGAAGCAGACCTCTCCCAAAGTGTGGCCATGCAAAAGTCAACTCCCAAGGAGTGTTTTGAGAGAAAACAAAATTATCCGCGGAAAGTACTCATTTTGCAATAATCCCCCTCGGACGTCCTGAGATTGTGTGATTATTTGGAGCTCTGGAAATGTGATTGCTTGTACGATGACTATGGGGTCAAAACACACGTCTTTCCTCAAGTTGACGAATCAGACCTCTCCCAAAGTGTGCCCATGGAAGCGTCAACTCGCAAGGAGCGATTTGAGAGGAAAAAACTCGATCCGCGGAGGTACTCATTTTGCAATAATCCCCTTCAAACGTCCAGAGATCCGGTGATTACTTGGAGCTTTCGAAATTTGATTGCTTGTACGATGACTATGGGGTCAAAACACACTTCGTACCCCAAATTCAAAAATCCGACCTCTCCCAAAGTGTGCCCATGGAAGCGTCAACTCGCAAGGAGCAATTTAAGAGGAAAAAACTCCATCCGCGGAGGTACTCATTTTGCAATAATCCCCTTCAAACGTATAGAGATCCGGTGATTACTTGGAGCTTTGGAAATTTGATTGCTTGTACGATGACTATGGGGTCAAAACACACTTTCTTCCCCAAATTGAAGGGTCAGACCCCGCTCAAAGTCTGCCCCTGTAAGCGTCAACTCGCAAGGAGCATTTTGGGACAAAAAAACTCCATCCGCGGAGGGACTCGTTTTGCAATAATTTTCTTCAAACGTCCCGAGACCGGGTGATTATTTGGAGCTTATGAAATTTGATTGCTTGTACGATGACTATGGGGTCAAAACACACTTCGTTCCCCAAATTCAAGAATCACACCCTTTCCAAAGTGTGCCCATGGAAGCATCAACTCGCAAGGAGCGATTTGAGAGGAAGAAACTCCATCCGCGGAAGTACTCATTTTGCAATAATCCCCTTCAAACGTCCGGAGATCCGGTGATTATTTGGAGCTTTGGAAATTTGATTGCTTGTACGATGACTATGGGCTCAAAACACACTTCGTTCCCCAAATTGGAGAGTCAAACCACGCTCAAAGTGTGCCCCTGGAAGCGTCAACTCGCAAGGAGCGTTTTGGAGAAAACTTCATCCGCGGAGGTACTCATTTTGCAATAAACCCCTTGAAACGTCCCGAGACCGGGTGATTATTTGGAGCTTTCGAAATTTGATTGCTTGTACGATGACTACGGGGTCAAAACACACTTCGTTCCCCAAATTGAAGATTCAGACCTCTCCCAAAGTTCGGCCATGAAAGCGTCCATTCGCAAGGAGTGTTTTGAGAGGAAAAAACTCCATCCGCGGGGGTACTCATTTTGCAATAATCTCCCTCAAATGTCCTGGGATCGTGTGATTATTTGGAGCTTTGGAAATTTGTTTGCTTGTACGATGACTATGGGCTCAAAACACACTTCGTTCCCCAAATTGAAGAGTCAGACCCCGCTCAAAGTGTGCCCCTGGAAGCGTCCACTCGCAAGGAGTGCTTTGAGAGGAAAAAACTCCATCCGAGGAGGTAATCATTTTGCAATAATCCCCTTCAAACGTGCGGAGATCGTGTGATTATTTGGAGCTTTGGAACTTTGATTGCTTGCATGATGACTATGGGGTCCACACACAATTCGTTCCCCAAATTGAAGAGTCAGACCCCGCTTAAAGTGTGCCCCTGGAAGCATCAACTCGTAAGGAGTGTTTTGAGAGAAAAAAACTACATCCGCGGAGGTACTCATTTTGCAATAATCCCCTTCAAACGTCTCGAGACCGGAGGATTATTTGGGGCTTTGGAAATTGGATTGCTTGTAGGATGACTCTGGGGTCAAAACACACTTCGTTCCCCTAATTGAAGAATCAGACCTCTCCCAAAGTGTGGCCATGGAAGCGTCAACTCGCAAGGAGTGTTTTGAGAGAAAAAAACTACATCCGCGGAGGTACTCATTTTGCAATAATCCCCCTCAAACGTCCGGAGATCGTGTGATTATTTGGACCTTGGGAAATTCGATTGCTTGTACGATGACCATGGGGTCAAAACACAGTTCGTTCCCCAAATGGAAGAGTCAGACCCCGCTCAAAGTGTGCCCATGGAAGTGTCCACTCGCAAGGAGTGTTTTGAGAGAAAAAAACTCCATCCCCGAAGGTACTCATTTTGGAATAATCCCCTTCGAACGTCCCGAGACCGGGTGATTATTTGGATCTTTGGAAATTTGATTGCTTGTAGGATGACTCTGGGGTCAAAACACACTTCGTTCCCCTAGTTGAAGAAGCAGACCTCTCCCAAAGTGTGGCCATGGAAGCGTCAACTCGCAAGGAGTGTTTTGAGAGAAAAAAACTCCATCCGCGGAGGTACTCATTTTGCAATAATCCCCCTCGAACGTCTTGAGATCGTGTGATTATTTGGAGCTTTGGAAATTAGATTGCTTGTACGATGACTATGGGGTGAAAACACACTTCGTTTCCCAAAATGAAGAGTCAGACCCCGCTCAAAGTGTGCCCCTGGAAGCGTCCACTTGCAAGGAGTGTTTGGAGAGAAAAAAACTCCATCTGCGGAGGTACTCATTTTGCAATAATCCCCCTCGAACGTCTTGAGATCGTGTGATTATTTGGAGCTTGGGAAATTTGATTGCTTGTACGATGACCATGGGGCCAAAACGCACTTTGTTCCCCAAATTGAAGAATCAGACCTCTCTCAAAGTGTGCCCCTGGAAGCGTCAACTCGCAAGGAGCGATTTGAGAGGAAACAACTGCATCCGCAGAGGTACTCATTTTGTAATAATCCCCTTGAAACGTGCGGAGATCGAGTGATTATTTGGAGCTTTGGAAATTTGATCGCTTGTAGGATGACTCTGGGGTCGAAACACACTTCGTTCCCCAAATTGAAGAGGCAGACCTCTCCCAAAGTGTGGCCATGGAAGCGTCAACTCGCAAGGAGTGTTTTGAGAGAAAAAAACCCCATCCGCGGAGGTAGTCATTTTGCAATAATCCCCCTCGAACGTCTTGAGATCGTGTGATTATTTGGAGCTTGGGAAATTTGATTGCTTGTACGATGACTCTGGGGTCAAAACACACTTCGTTCCCCAAATTGAAGAGTCAGACCCCGCTCAAAGTGTGCCCATGGAAGCGTCCACTCGCAAGGAGTGTTTTGAGAGAAAAAAACTCCATCCGTGAAGGTACTCATTTTGCAAAAATTTCCTTCAAACGTCCCGAGACCGGGTGATTATTTGGAGCTTTGGAAATTTGATTACTTGTAGGATGACTCTGGGGTCGAAACACACTTCGTTCCCCAAATTGAAGAAGCAGACCTCTCCCAAAGTGTGGCCATGGAAGCGTCAACTCGCAAGGAGTGTTTTGAGGGGAAAAAACTACATCCGCAGAGGTACTCATTTTGCAATAATCCCCCTCAAACGTCAGGAGATCGTGTGATTATTTGGAGCTTTGGAAATTAGATTGCTTGTACGATGACTCTGGGGTCAAAACACACTTCGTTCCCCAAATTGAAGAGTCAGACCCCGCTCAAAGTGTGCCCATGGAAGCGTCAACTCGCAAGGAGCGTTTTGGGAGAAAAAAACTCCATCCGCGGAGGTACTCATTTTGCAATAATCCCCTTCAAACGTCCCGAGACCGTGTGATTATTTGGAGCTTTGGAAATTTGGTTGCTTGTACGATGACTCTGGGGTCAAAACACACTTCGTTCCCCAAATTGAAGAGTCAGACCCCGCTCAAAGTGTGCCCCCGGAAGCGTCAACTCGCAAGGAGCGTTTTGGGAGAACAAAACTCCATCCGCGGAGGGACTCGTTTTGCAATAATGACCTTCAAACGTCCCAAGACCGTGTGATTATTTGGAGCTTTGGAAATTTGATTGCTTGTACGGTGACTATGGGGTCAAAACACACTTCGTTCCCCAAATTGAAGAATCAGACCTCTCCCAAAGTGTGCCCATGGAAGCGTCAACTCGCAAGGAGCGATTTGAGAGGAAAAAACTGCATCCGCAGAGGTACTCATTTTGTAATAATCCCCTTGAAACGTGCGGAGATCGAGTGATTATTTGGAGCTTTGGAAATTTGATCGCTTGTAGGATGACTCTGGGGTCGAAACACACTTCGTTCCCCAAATTGAAGAGGCAGACCTCTCCCAAAGTGTGGCCATGGAAGCGTCAACTCGCAAGGAGTGTTTTGAGAGAAAAAAGCCCCATCCGCGGAGGTAGTCATTTTGCAATAATCCCCCTCGAACGTCTTGAGATCGTGTGATTATTTGGAGCTTTGGAAATTAGATTGCTTGTACGATGACTATGGGGTCAAAACACAGTTCGTTCCCCAAATGGAAGAGTCAGACCCCGCTCAAAGTGTGCCCATGGAAGCGTCCACTCGCAAGGAGTGTTTTGAGAGAAAAAAACTCCATCCGTGAAGGTACTCATTTTGTAATAATCCCCTTCAAACGTCCCGAGACCGGGTGATTATTTGGAGCTTTGGAAATTTGATTGCTTGTAGGATGACTCTGGGGTCGAAACACACTTCGTTCCCCTAATTGAAGAAGCAGACCTCTCCCAAAGTGTGGCCATGGAAGCGTCAACTCGCAAGGAGTGTTTTGAGGGGAAAATACTACATCCGCAGAGGTACTCATTTTGCAATAATCCCCCTCAAACGTCCGGAGATCGTGTGATTATTTGGAGCTTTGGAAATTAGATTGCTTGTACGATGACTCTGGGGTCAAAACACACTTCGTTCCCCAAATTGAAGAGTCAGACCCCGCTCAAAGTGTGCCCATGGAAGCGTCAACTCGCAAGGAGCGTTTTGGGAGAAAAAAACTCCCCCCGCGGAGGTACTCGTTTTGCAATAATCCCCTTCAAACGTCCCGAGAGCGTGTGATTATTTGGAGCTTTGAAAATTTGGTTGCTTGTACGATGACTCTGGGGTCAAAACACACTTCGTTCCCCAAATTGAAGAGTCAGACCCCGCTCAAAGTGTGCCCCCGGAAGCGTCAACTCGCAAGGAGCGTTTTGGGAGAAAAAAACTCCATCCGCGGAGGGACTCGTTTTGCAATAATGACCTTCAAACGTCCCAAGACCGTGTGATTATTTGGAGCTTTGGAAATTTGATTGCTTGTACGGTGACTATGGGGTCAAAACACACTTCGTTCCCCAAATTGAAGAATCAGACCTCTCCCAAAGTGTGCCCATGGGAGCGTCAACTCGCAAGGAGCGATTTCAGAGGAAAAAACTCTACTCATTTTGCAATAATCCCCTTCAAACGTCCGGAGATCCGGTGATTATTTGGAGCTTTGGAACTTTGATTGCTTGTACGATGACTATGGGGCCAGAAAACACTTCGTTCCCCAAATTCAAGAATCAGACCTCTCCCAAAGTGTGGCCATGGAAGCGTCAACTCGCAAGGAGTCTTTTGAGAGGAAAAAACTCCATCCGCGGAGGTACTCATTTTGTAATAATCCCCTTCAAACGTCCGGAGATCCGGTGATTATTTGGAGGTTTGGAAATTTGATTGCTTGTACGATGACTTTGGGGTCCAAACACACTTCGTTCCCCAAATTGAAGAGTCAAACCCCGCTCAAAGTGTGCCCCTGGAAGCGTCCACTCGCAAGGAGCGTTTTGGGAAAAAAAAACTCCTTCCGCGGAGGTACTCATTTTGCAATAAACCCCTTGAAACGTCCTGAGACCGGGTGATTTTTCTGGAGCTTTGACAATTTGATTGCTTGTACGATGACTATGGGGTCAAAACACACTTCGTTCCCCAAATTGAAGAATCAGACCTCTCCCAAAGTGTGGCCATGGAAGCGTCAACTCGCAAGGAGTGTTTTGAGAGAAAAAAACTACATCCGCGGAGGTACTCATTTTGCAATAAACCCCTTCAAACGTCCGGAGATCGTGTGATTATTTGGAGCTTTGGAAATTTGATTGCTTGTACGATGACTATGGGGTCAAAACACACTTCGTTCCCCAAATGGAAGAGTCGGACCCCGCTCAAAGTGTGCCCCTGGAAGCGTCCACTCGCAAGGAGTGTTTTGAGAGGAAAAAACTCCATCCGCGGAGGTACTCATTTTGCAATAATCCCCTTCAAACGTCCGGAGATCCGGTGATTATTTGGAGTTTTGGACCTTTGATTGCTTGCACGATGACTATGGGGCCAAAACGCACTTCGTTCCCCAAATTGAAGAATCAGACCTCTCCCAAAGTGTGCCCCTGGAAGCGTCAACTCGCAAGGAGTGTTTTGAGAGGAAAAAACTCCATCCGCGGAGGTACTCATTTTGTAATAATCCCCTTCAAACGTGCGGAGATCGTGTGATTTTTTGGAGCTTTGGAAATATGATTGCTTGTACGATGACTTTGGGGTCAAAACGCACTTCGTTCCCCAAATTAAAGAGTCAGACCCCGCTCAAAGTGTGCCCCTGGAAGCGTCCATTTGCAAGGAGCGTTTTGAGAGAAAAAAACTCCATCCGCGGAGGTACTCGTTTTGTAATAAACCCCTTCAAACGTGCGGAGATCAAGTGATTGTTTCCAGCTTTGGAAATTTGATTGCTTGTAGGATGACTCTGGAGTCAAAACACACTTCGTTCCCCAAATTGCAGAGTCAGACCCCGCTCAACGTGTGCCCCTGGAAGTGTCCATTCGCAAGGAGTGTTTTGAGAGAAAAAAAACTCCATCCGCGGAGGTCCTCATTTTGCAATAAACCCCTTCAAACGTCCCGAGACCGGGTGATTATTTGGACCTTCCGAAATTGGATTGCTTGTAGGATGACTCTGGGGTCAAAACACACTTGGTTCCCCAAATTGAAGAATCAGACCTCTCCCAAAGTGTGGCCATGGAAGCGTCAACTCGCAAGGAGTGTTTTGAGAGAAAAAAACCACTTCCGCGGAGGTACTCATTTTGCAATAATCCCCCTCAAACGTCCGGAGATCGTGTGATTATTTGGAGCTTTGGAAATTTGATTGCTTGTAGGATGAGTCTGGAGTCTAAACACACTTTGTTCCCCAAATTGAAGAAGCAGACCTCTCCCAAAGTGTGGCCATGGAAGCGTCAACTCGCAAGGAGTGTTTTGAGAGAAAAAAACCCCATCCGCGGAGGTACCCATTTTGCAATAGTCCCCCTCGAACGTCTTGAGATCGTGTGATTATTTGGAGCTTGGGAAATTTGATTGCTGGTACGATGACTATGGGGTCAAAACACAGTTGGTTCCCCAAATGGAACAGTCAGACCCCGCTCAAAGTGTGCCCATGGAAGCGTCCACTCGCAAGGAGTGTTTTGAGAGAAAAAAACTCCATCCGCGAAGGTTCTCATTTTGCAATAATCCCCTTCTAACGTCCCGAGACCGGGTGATTATTTGGACCTTCCGAAATTGGATTGCTTGTAGGATGACTCTGGGGTCAAAACACACTTGGTTCCCCAAATTGAAGAATCAGACCTCTCCCAAAGTGTGGCCATGGAAGCGTCAACTCGCAAGGAGTGTTTTGAGAGAAAAAAACCACTTCCGCGGAGGTACTCATTTTGCAATAATCCCCCTCAAACGTCCGGAGATCGTGTGATTATTTGGAGCTTTGGAAATTTGATTGCTTGTAGGATGAGTCTGGAGTCTAAACACACTTTGTTCCTCAAATTGGAGAAGCAGACCTCTCCCAAAGTGTGGCCATGGAAGCGTCAACTCGCAAGGAGTGTTTTGAGAGAAAAAAACCCCATCCGCGGAGGTACCCATTTTGCAATAGTCCCCCTCGAACGTCTTGAGATCGTGTGATTATTTGGAGCTTGGGAAATTTGATTGCTGGTACGATGACTCTTGAGTCAAAACACAGTTCGTTCCCCAAATGGAAGAGTCAGACCCCGCTCAAAGTGTGCCCACGGAAGCGTCAACTCGCAAGGAGTGTTTTGAGAGAAAAAAACTCCATCCGCGAAGGTACTCATTTTGCAATAATCCCCTTCGAACGTCCCGAGACCGGGTGATTATTTGGAGCTTTGGAAATTTGATTGCTTGTAGGATGACTCTGGGGTCGAAACACACTTCGTTCCCCGAATTGAAGAAGCAGACCTCTCCCAAAGTGTGGCCATGGAAGCGTCAACTCGCAAGGAGTGTTTCGAAAGAAAAAAACTACATCCGCGGAGGTACTCATTTTGCAATAATCCCCCTCAAACGTCCGGAGATCGTGTGATTATATGGAGCTTTGGAAATTTGATTGCTTGTACGATGACTTGGGGCTCAAAACACACTTCGTTCTCCAATTTGAAGAGTCAGACCCCGCTCAAGGTGTGCCCATGGAAGCGTCAACTCGCAAGGAGCGTTTTGGGAGAAAAAAACTCCACCCGCGGAGGTACTCGTTTTGCAATAATCCCCTTCAAACGTCCCGAAACCGTATGATTATTTGGAGCTTTGGAAATTTGGTTGCTTGTACGATGACTCTGGGGTCAAAACACACTTCGTTCCCGAAATTGAAGAGTCAGACCCCGCTCAAAGTGTGCCCATGGAAGCGTCAACTCGCAAGGAGCGTTTCGGAAGAAAAAAACTCCACCCGCGGAGGTACTCGTTTTGCAATAATCCCCTTCAAACGTCCCGAGACCGTGTGATTATTTGGAGCTTTGAAAATTTGTTTGCTTGTACGATGACTCTGGGGTCAAAACACACTTCGTTCCCCAAATTGAAGAGTCAGACCCCGCTCAAAGTGTGGCCATGGAAGCGTCAACTCGCAAGGAGCGTTTTGGGAGAAAAAAACTTCATCCGCGTCGGGACTCCTTTTGCAATAATCCCCTTCAAACGTCCCAAGACCGTGTGATTATTTGGAGCTTTGGAAATTTGATTGCTTGTAGGATGACTCTGGAGTCGAAACACACTTCGTTCCTCAAATTGAAGAATCAGACCTCTCCCAAAGTGTGGCCATGGAAGCGTCAACTCGCAAGGAGCGTTTTGAGAGAAAAAACCGCGGAGGTACTCATTTTGCAATAAACCTCTTCCAAGGTTCTGAGACCGGGTGATTATTTGGAGCTTTGGAAATTTGATTGCTTGTACGATGACTTTGGGGTCCAAACACACTTCGTTCCCCAAATTAAAGAGTCAAACCCCGCTCAAAGTGTGGCCATGGAAGCGTCAACTCGCAAGGAGCGTTTTGGGAGAAAAAAACTCCATCCGCGGAGGTACTCATTTTGCAATAATCCCCCTCAAACGTCCGGAGATCGTGTGATTATTTGGAGCTTTGGAAATTTGATTACTTGTACGATGACTATGGGGTCCAAACACACTTCGTTCCCCAAATGGAAGAGTCAGACCCTGCTCAAAGTGTGGCCCCGGAAGCGTCAACTCGCAAGGAGCGTGTTGAGAGAAAAAAACTCCATCCGCGGAGGTACTCATTTTGCAATAAACCTCTTCCAAGGTTCTGAGACCGGGTGATTACTTGGAGCTTTGGAAATTTGATTACTTGTACGGTGACTATGGGGTCAAAACACACTTCGTTCCCCAAATTGAAGAATCAGACCTCTCCCAAAGTGGGCCCATGGAAGCGTCAACTCGCAAGGAGTCTTTTGAGAGGAAAAAACTCCATCCGCGGAGGTACTCATTTTGTAATAATCCCCTTCAGATGTCCGGAGATCCGGTGATTATTTGGAGCTTTGGAAATTTGATTGCTTGTACGATGACTTTGGGGTCCAAACACACTTCGTTCCCCAAATTGAAGAGTCAAACCCCGCTCAAAGTGTGCCCCTGGAAGCGTCCACTCGCAAGGAGCGTTTTGGGGAAAAAAAACTCCATCCGCGGAGGTACTCATTTTGCAATAAACCCCTTGAAACGTCCCGGGACCGGGTGATTATTTGGAGCTTTCAAAATTTGTTTGCTTGTAAGATAACTATGGGGTCAAAACACAGTTCGTTCCCCAAGTTGAAGAGGCAGACCTCTCCCAAAGTGTGGCCATGGAAGCGTCAACTCGCAAGGAGTTTTTTGAGAGAAAAAAAATACATCCGCGGAGGTAGTCATTTTGCAATAATCCCCCTCAACCGTCCGGAGATCGTGTGATTATTTGGAGCTTCGGAAATTTGATTGCTTGTACGATCACTATGGGGTCAAAACACACTTCGTTCCCCAAATGGAAGAGTCAGACCCCGCTCAAAGTGTGCCCCTGGAAGCGTCCACTCGCAAGGAGTGTTTTGAGAGGAAAAAACTCGATCCGCGGAGGTACACATTTTGCAATAGTCCCCCTCAAACGTCCGGAGATCCGGTGATTATTTGGAGTTTTGGACCTTTGATTGCTTGCACGACGACTATGGGGCCAAGACGCACTTTGTTCCCCAAATTGGAGAATCAGACCTCTCCGAAAGTGTGCCCATGGAAGCGTCAACTCGCAAGGAGCGATTTGAGAGGAAAAAAGTCCATCCGCAGAGGTACTCATTTTGTAATAATCCCCTTCAAACGTGCGGAGATCGTGTGATTATTTGGAACTTTGGAAATTTGATTGCTTGTACGATGACTATGGGGTCCAAACACACTTCGTTCCCCAAATTCAAGAGTCAGACCCCGCTCAAAGTGTGCCCCTGGAAGCGTCCATTCGCAAGGAGTGTTTTGAGAGAAAAAAAACTTCATCCGCGGAGGTACTCATTTTGCAATAAACCCCTGCAAACGTCCCGAGACCGGGTGATTATTTGGAGCTTTCGAAATTGGATTGTTTGTGAGATGGCTCTGGGGTCAAAACACACTTCGTTCCCCAAATTGAAGAATCAGACCTCTCCCAAAGTGTCCCCATGGAAGCGTCAACTCGCAAGGAGTGTTTTGAGAGAAAAAAACTACATCCGCGGAGGTAGTCATTTTGCAATAATCCCCCTCAACCGTCCGGAGATCGTGTGATTATTTGGAGCTTTGAAAACTTGATTGCTTGTACGATGACTATGGGGTCAAAACACACTTCGTTCCCCAAATGGAAGAGTCAGACCCCGCTCAAAGTGTGCCCCTGGAAGCGTCCACTCGCAAGGAGTGTTTTGGAGGAAAAAACTCCATCCGCGGAGGTACTCATTTTGCAATAATCCCCCTCAAACGTCCGGAGATCCAGTGAGTAATTTGGAGTTTTAGACCTTTGATTGCTTGCACGATGACCATGGGGCCAAAACGCACTTTGTTCCCCAAATTGGAGAATCAGACCTCTCCCAAAGGGTGCCCCTGGAAGCGTCAACTCGCAAGGAGCGATTTGAGAGGAAAAAACTCCATCCGCGGAGGTACTCATTTTGTAATAATCCCCTTCAAACGTGCGGAGATCATGTGATTATTTGGAACTTTGGAAATTTGATTGCATGTACGATGACTATGGGGTCCAAACACACTTCGGTCCCCAAATTAAAGAGTCAGACCCCGCTCAAAGTGTGCCCCTGGAAGCGTCAACTCGCAAGGAGCGTTTTGGGGAAAAAAAACTCCATCTGCGGAGGTACTCGTTTTGTAATAAACCCCTTCAAACGTGCGGAGATCGTGTGATTTTTTGGAGCTTTGGAAATTTGATTGCTTGTACGATGACTATGGGTCAAAACACACTTCGTTCCCCAAAAGCTGAGTCAGACCCCGCTCAAAGTGTGCCCCTGGAAGCGTCCATTCGCAAGGAGTGTTTTGAGAGAAAAAATACTCCATCCGCGGAGGTACTCATTTTGCAATTAACCCCTGCAAACGTCCCGAGACCGGGTGATTATTTGGAGCTTTCGAAATTGGATTGCTTGTGGGATGACTCTGGGGTCAAAACACACTACGTTCCCCAAATTGAAGAATCAGACCTCTCCCACAGTGTGGCCATGGAAGCGTCAACTCGCAAGGAGTGTTTTGAGAGGAAAAAACTACATCCGCGGAGGTACTCATTTTGCAATCATCCCCCTCAAACGTCCGGAGATCGTGTGATTATTTGGAGCTTGGGAAATTTGATTGCTTGTACGATGACTATGGGGTCAAAACACAGTTCCTTCCCCAAATGGAAGAGTCAGACCCCGCTCAAAGTTTGCCCATGGAAGCGTCCACTCGCAAGGAGTGTTTTGAGAGAAAAAAGTTCCATCCGCGGAGGTACTCATTTTGCAATAATCCCCTTCAAACGTCCCGAGACCGGGTGATTATTTGGGGTTTGGAAAATTGATTGCTTGTAGGATGACTCTGGGGTCAAAACACACTTCGTTCCCGGAATTGAAGGAGCAGACCTCTCCCAAAGTGTGGCCATGGAAGCGTCAACTAGCAAGGAGTGTTTTGAGAGAAAAAAACCCATCCGCGGAGGTACTCATTTTGCAATAATCCCCCTCGAACGTCCTGAGGTCGTGTGATTATTTGGAGGTTTGGAAATTTGATTGCTTGTACGATGACTATGGGGTCAAAACACACTTTGTTCCCGAAATTGAAGAGTCAGACCCCGCTGAAAGTGTGCCCCTGGAAGCGTCAACTCGCAAGGCGTGTTTTGAGAGAAAAAAACTCCATCCGCGGGGGTACTCATTTTGCAATAATCCCCCTCGAACGTCTTGAGATCGTGTGATTATTTGGAGCTTTGGAAATTTGATTGCTTGTACGATGACTATGGGGTCAAAACACACTTCGTTCCCCAAATTGAAGAGTCAGACCCCGCTCAAAGTGTGCCCCTGGAAGCGTCAACTCGCAGGGAGCGTTTTGGGAGAAAAAAACTCCATCTGCGGAGGGAATCGTTTTGCAATAATCCCCTTCAAACCCCCCGAGGCCGTGTGATTATTTGGAGCTTTGGAAATTTGTTTGCTTGTACGATGACTCTGGGGTCAAAACAAACTTCGTTCCCCAAATTGAAGAGTCAGACCCCGCTCGAAGTGTGCCCCTGGAAGCGTCAACTCGCGAGGAGTGTTTTGAGAGAGAAAAACTTCATCCGCGGAGGTACTCATTTTGTATCAAACCCCCTCAAACGTGCGGAGATCGTGTGATTATTTGGATCTTTGGAAATTTGATTGCTTGTACGATGACTATGGGGTCAAAACAAACTTCGTTCCCCAAATTGACGAGTCAGACCCCGCTCAAAGTGTGCCCTTAGAAGGGTCAACTCGCAAGGAGCTTTTTGGGACAAAAAAACTCCATCCGCGGAGGGACTGGTTTTGCAATAATCCCCTTCAAGCATCCCGAGACGGTGCGATTATTTGGAGCTTCGGAAATTTGTTTGCTTGTAGGATGACTATGGGGCCACAACACACTTCGTTCCCCAAGTTGAAGAGTCAGATCCCGCTCTAAGTGTGCCCCTGGAAGCGTCAACTCGCAAGGAGTGTTTTGGGAGAAAAAAACTCCATCCGCGGAGGGACTCGTTTTGCAATAATCCCCTTCAAACGTTCCGAGACCGTGGGATTATTTGGAGCTTTGGAAATTTGATTGCTTGTAGGGTGACTCTGGGGTCAAAACACACTTCGTTCCCCAAGTTGAAGAGTCACACCCCGCTCAAAGTGTGCCCACTGGAAGCGTCACCTCGCAAGGAGTGTTTTGAGAGAAAAAAACTCCATCCGCGGAGGTACTCATTTTGTAATAAACCCCTTCAAACGTGCGGAGATCGTGTGATTATTTGGAGCTTTGGAAATTTGATTTCTTGTACGATTACTATGGGGTCAAAACACACTTCGTTCTCCAATTTGACGAGTCAGACCCCGCTCAAAGTGTGCCCCTGGAAGCGTCAACCCGCGGGGAGTGTTTTGAGAGAAAAAAACTTCATCCGCGGAGGTACTCATTTTGTAATAAACCCCTTCAAACGTGCGGAGATCGTGTGATTATTTGGAGCTTTGGAAATTTGATTGCTTGTACAATGACTATGGGGTCAAAACAAACTTCGTTCTCCAATTTGACGAGTCAGACCCCGCTCAAAGTGTGCCCCTGGAAGGGTCAACTCCCAAGGAGCGTTTTGGGACAAAAAAACTCTATCCGCGGAGGGACTCGTTTTGCAATAATCCCCTTCAAACCTCCCGAGACGGTGTGATTATTTGGAGCTTTGGAAATTTGTTTGCTTGTAGGATGACTCTGGGGTCAAAACACACTTCGTTCCCCAAGTTGAAGAGTCAGACCCCCCTCGAAGTGTGCCCCTGGAAGCGTCAACTCGCGAGGAGTGTTTTGAGGGAAAAAAACTCCATCCGCGGAGGTACTCATTTTGTAATAAACCCCTTCAAACGTGCGGAGATCGTGTGATTATTTGGAGCTTTGGAAATTTGATTGCTTGTAGGGTGACTGTGGGGTCAAAACACACTTCGTTCCCTGAATTGGAGAGTCACACCCCGCTCAAAGTGTGCCCCTGGAAGCGTCAACTCGCAAGGAGTGTTTTGAGAGAAAAAAACTCCATCCGCGGAGGTACTCATTTTGTAATAAATCCCTTCAAACGTTCCTAGACCGTGTGATTATTTGGAGCTTTGGAAATTTGATTGCTTGTAGGGTGACTGTGGGGTCAAAACACACTTCGTTCCCCAAATTGAAGAGTCAGACCCCGCTCAAAGTGTGCCCCTGGAAGCGTCAACTCGCGAGGAGTGTTTTGAGAGAGAAAAACTTCATCCGCGGAGGTACTCATTTTGTATCAAACCCCCTCAAACGTGCGGAGATCGTGTGATTATTTGGATCTTTGGAAATTTGATTGCTTGTACGATGACTATGGGGTCAAAACAAACTTCGTTCCCCAAATTGACGAGTCAGACCCCGCTCAAAGTGTGCCCTTAGAAGGGTCAACTCGCAAGGAGCTTTTTGGGACAAAAAAACTCCATCCGCGGAGGGACTGGTTTTGCAATAATCCCCTTCAAGCATCCCGAGACGGTGCGATTATTTGGAGCTTCGGAAATTTGTTTGCTTGTAGGATGACTATGGGGCCACAACACACTTCGTTCCCCAAGTTGAAGAGTCAGATCCCGCTCTAAGTGTGCCCCTGGAAGCGTCAACTCGCAAGGAGTGTTTTGGGAGAAAAAAACTCCATCCGCGGAGGGACTCGTTTTGCAATAATCCCCTTCAAACGTTCCGAGACCGTGGGATTATTTGGAGCTTTGGAAATTTGATTGCTTGTAGGGTGACTCTGGGGTCAAAACACACTTCGTTCCCCAAGTTGAAGAGTCACACCCCGCTCAAAGTGTGCCCACTGGAAGCGTCACCTCGCAAGGAGTGTTTTGAGAGAAAAAAACTCCATCCGCGGAGGTACTCATTTTGTAATAAACCCCTTCAAACGTGCGGAGATCGTGTGATTATTTGGAGCTTTGGAAATTTGATTTCTTGTACGATTACTATGGGGTCAAAACACACTTCGTTCTCCAATTTGACGAGTCAGACCCCGCTCAAAGTGTGCCCCTGGAAGCGTCAACCCGCGAGGAGTGTTTTGAGAGAAAAAAACTTCATCCGCGGAGGTACTCATTTTGTAATAAACCCCTTCAAACGTGCGGAGATCGTGTGATTATTTGGAGCTTTGGAAATTTGATTGCTTGTACGATGACTATGGGGTCAAAACAAACTTCGTTCTCCAATTTGACGAGTCAGACCCCGCTCAAAGTGTGCCCCTGGAAGGGTCAACTCCCAAGGAGCGTTTTGGGACAAAAAAACTCTATCCGCGGAGGGACTCGTTTTGCAATAATCCCCTTCAAACCTCCCGAGACGGTGTGATTATTTGGAGCTTTGGAAATTTGTTTGCTTGTAGGATGACTCTGGGGTCAAAACACACTTCGTTCCCCAAGTTGAAGAGTCAGACCCCCCTCGAAGTGTGCCCCTGGAAGCGTCAACTCGCGAGGAGTGTTTTGAGGGAAAAAAACTCCATCCGCGGAGGTACTCATTTTGTAATAAACCCCTTCAAACGTGCGGAGATCGTGTGATTATTTGGAGCTTTGGAAATTTGATTGCTTGTAGGGTGACTGTGGGGTCAAAACACACTTCGTTCCCTGAATTGGAGAGTCACACCCCGCTCAAAGTGTGCCCCTGGAAGCGTCAACTCGCAAGGAGTGTTTTGAGAGAAAAAAACTCCATCCGCGGAGGTACTCATTTTGTAATAAATCCCTTCAAACGTTCCTAGACCGTGTGATTATTTGGAGCTTTGGAAATTTGATTGCTTGTAGGGTGACTGTGGGGTCAAAACACACTTCGTTCCCCAAATTGAAGAGTCAGACCCCGCTCAAAGTGTGCCCCTGGAAGCGTCAACTCGCAAGGAGTGTTTTGAGAGAAAAAAACTCCATCCGCGGAGGTACTCATTTTGTAATAAATCCCTTCAACCGTGCAGAGATCGTGTTATTATTTGGAACTTTGGAAATTTGATTGCTTGTATGATTACTATGGGGTCAAAACAAACTTCGTTCCCCAAATTGAAGAGTCAGACCCCGCTCAAAGTGTGCCCCTGGAAGCGTCCACTCGCAAGGAGCGATTTGAGAGGAAAAAAATTTATCCACAGAGGGACTGACTTTGTAATAAACCCCTTCAAACGTCCGGAGATTCTGTGATTATTTGGAGGTTTGGAAATTTGATTGGTTGTACGATGACTATGGGGTCAAAATACACTTCGTTCCCCAAATTGAAGAGTCAGACTCCGCTCAAAGTGTGGCCCTGGAAGCGTCAACTCGCAAGGAGCGTTTTGGGAGAAAAAAACTCCATCCGCGGAGGGACTCATTTTGCAATAATCCCCCTCAAACGTCTGGAGATTGTGTGATTATTTGGAGCTTTGGAAATTTGATTGCTTGTACGATGACTTTGGGGTCAAAACACACTTCGTTCCCCAAATTGAAGAGTCTGACCTCTCCCAAAATGTGCCCATGGAAGCGTCCACTCGCGAGGAGTGTTTTCAGAGAAAAAAACTCCATCCGCGGAGGTACTCATTTTGCAATAATCTCCTTCAAACGTGCGGAGATCGTGTGATTATTTGGAGCTTTGGAAATTTGATTGCTTGTACGATGACTATGGGGTCAAAACACACTTCGTTCTCCAAGTTGAAGAGTCAGACCCCGCTCAAAGTGTGCCCCTGGAAGCGTGAACTCGCAAGGAGCGATTTGAGAGGAAAAAACTCCATCCGCGGAGGGACTCATTTTGTAAAAAACCCCTTCAAACGTCCGGAGATCGTGTGATTATTCGGAGCTTTGGAAATTTCATTGCTTGTAGGATGACTCTGGGGTCAAAACACACTTCGTTCCCCAAATTGAAGAATCAGACCTCTCCCAAAGTGTGGCCATGGAAGCATCAACTCGCAAGGAGCGTTTTCCGAGAAAAAACCCCATCCGCGGAGGGACTCGTGTGGCAATAGTCCCCTTCAAACGTCCGCAGACCACGTGATTATTTGGAGCTTTTGAAATTTGATTGCTTGTACGATGACTATGGGGTCAAAACACACTTGGTTCCCCAAATTGAAGAATCAGACCCCGCTCAAAGTGTGCCCATGGAAGCGTCCACCCGCAAGGATTGTTTTGAGAGGAAAAAACTCCATCCGGGGAGGTACTCATTTTGCAATAATCCCCTTCAAACGTCCCGAGACCGTGTGATTATTTGGAGCTTTGGAAAATTGATTGCTTGTACGATGACTATGGGATCAAAACACACTTGGTTCCCCAAATTGAAGAATGAGACCTCTCCCAAACCGTGGCCATGGAAGCGTCAACTCGCAAGGAGCGATTTGGGAGAAAAAAACTTCATCCGCGGAGGTACTCATTTTGTAATAAACCCCTTCAAACGTGCGGAGATTGTGTGATTATTTGGCGCTTTGCAAATTTGATTGCTTGTACGATTACTATGGGGTCAAAACGCACTTTGTTCCCCAAATTGAAGAATCAGACCTCTCCCCCAAGTGTGCCCATGGAAGCGTCAACTCGCAAGGAGCGATTTGAGAGGCAAAAACTCCATCCGCGGAGGTACTCATTTTGCAATAATCCCCTTCAAACGTCCGGAGATCCGGTGATTTTTTGGAACTTTGGAAATTTGATTGCTTGTACCCTGACTATAGGGTCCAAACACACTTCGTTCCCCAAGTGGAAGAGTCAGACCCCGCTCAAACTGTGGCCATGGAAGCGTCAACTCGCAAGGAGCGTTTTGGGGAAAAAAAACTCCATCCGCGGAGGTACTCATTTTGTAATAAACCCCTTCAAACGTGCGGAGATTGTGTGATTATTTGGCGCTTTGCAAATTTGATTGCTTGTACGATTACTATGGGGTCAAAACGCACTTCGTTCCCCAAATTGAAGAATCAGACCTCTCCCCCAAGTGTGCCCATGGAAGCGTCAACTCGCAAGGAGCGATTTGAGAGGCAAAAACTCCTTCCGCGGAGGTACTCATTTTGCAATAATCCCCTTCAAACATCCGGAGATCCGGTGATTTTTTGGAACTTTGGAAATTTGATTGCTTGTACCCCGACTATAGGGTCCAAACACACTTCTTTCGCCAAGTGGAAGAGTCAGACCCTGCTCAAACTGTGGCCCTGGAAGCGTCAACTCGCAGGGAGTGTTTTGGGAGAAAAAAACTCCATCAGCGGAGGGACTCGTTTTGCAATAATCTCCATCAAACATCCGGAGATCGTGTGATTTTTTGGAGCTTTGGAAATTTGATTGCTTGTAGGATGACTCTGGAGTCAAAACACACTTCGTTCCCCAAATTGAAGAATCAAACCTCTCCCAAAGTGTGCCCATGGAAGCGTCAACTGGCAAGGAGTTTTTTCTGAGAACAAAACTCCATCCCTGGAGGTACTCATTTTGCAATAATCCCCTTCAAACGTGCGGAGATCGTGTGATTATTTGGACCTTTGGAAATTTGATTATTTGTACGATGACCATGGGGTCAAAACAAACTTCGTTCCCCAAATTGAAGAGTCACACCCCGCACAAAGTGTGCCCCTGGAAGCGTCAACTCGCAAGGAGCGTTTTGGGAGAAAAAAACTCCATCCGCGGACGGACTCCTTTTGCAATAATCCCCTTCAAACGTCCCGAGACGGTGTGATTATTTGGAGCTTTGGAAATTTGATTGCTTGTATGATGACTATGGGGTCAAAACACACTTCGTTCCCCGAATTGATGAGTCACACCCCGCTCAAAGTGTGCCCCTGGAAGCGTCAACTCGCAAGGAGCGTTTTGGGAGAAATAACTCCATCCGCGGAGGTACTCATTTTGCAATAATCCCCTGAAACGTCCGGAGATCGTCTGATTATTTGGAGCTTTGGAAATTTGATTGCTTGTACGATGACTTTGGGGTCAAAACACACTTCGTTCCCCAAGTTGAAGAATCAGACCTCTCCCAAAGTGTGCCCATGGAAGCGTCAACTCGCAGGGAGCGATTTGAGAGGAAAAAGGTCCATCCGCGGAGGTACTCGTTTTGTAATAAACCTCTTCAAACGTCCGGAGATCTGGTGATTATTTGGAGCTTTGGAACTTTGATCGCTTGTACGATGACTATGGGGCCAAAACACACTTTGTTCCCCAAATTGAAGAATCAGACCTCTCCCAAAGTGTGCCCATGGAAGCGTCAACTCGCAGGGAGCGATTTGAGACGAAAAAACTCCATCCGTGGAGGTACTGATTTTGTAATAATCCCCTCCAAACGTCTGGAGATTGTGTGATTATTTGGAGCTTTGAAAATTTGATTGCTTGTACGATGACTTTGGGGTCAAAACACACTTCGTTCCCCAAATTGAAGAGTCAGACCCCGCTCAAAGTGTGCCTCTGGAAGCGTCAACTCCCAAGGAGCGTTTTGGGGGGACAAAACTCCATCCGCTGAGGGACTCGTTTTGCAATAATCTTCTTCAAACGTCCCGAGACCGTGTGATTATTTGGAGCTTTGTAAATTTGATTGCTTGTAGGATGACTTTGGGGTCAAAACACACTTCGTTCCCCAAATTAAAGAATCAAACCTCTCCCAAAGTGTGCCCATGGAATCGTCCCTTCGAAAGGAGTGTTTTGAGAGAAAAAAACTCCTATCCGCGGAGGGACTCATTTTGCAATAAACCCCCTCAAACGTGCGGAGATCGTGTGATTATTTGGAGCTTTGGAAATTTGATTGCTTGTACGATGACTATGGGCTCAAAACACACTTCGTTCCCCAAATTGAAGAGTCACACCCTGCTCAAAGTGTGCCGGTGGAAGCGTCAACTTGCAAGGAGCGTTTTGGGAAAAAAAAACTCCATCCGCGGAGGGACTCGTTTTGCAATAATCCCCTTCAAACGTTCGAGACCGTGTGATTATTTGGAGCTTTGGAAATTTAATTGCTCGTAGGATGACTCTGGAGTCAAAACACACTTCGTTCCCGGAATTGCAGTGTCAGACCCCGCTCAAAGTGTGCTCCTGGAAGCGTCAACTCGCAAGGAGCGTTTTGAGAGAAAAAAACTCCATCCGCGGAGGTACTCATTTTGCAATAAACCCCTTCAAACGTCCGGAGATCGTGTGATTATTTGGAGGTTTGGAAATTTGACTGGCTGTACGATGACTATGGGGTCAAAACACACTTCGTTCCCCAAATTGCAGTGTCAGACCCCGCTCAAATTGTGCCCCTGGAAGCGTCTACTCGCAAGGAGCTTTTTGAGAGAAAAAAAACTCCATCCGCGGAGGTACTCATTTTGCAGTAAACCCCTTCAAAGGTGCGGAGATCGTGTGATTATTTGGAGCTTTGACAATTTGATTGCTTGTACCATGACCATGGGGTCAAAACACACTTCGTTCCCCAAATTGCAGTGTCAGACCCCGCTCAAAGTGTGCCCCTGGAAGCGTCAATTCGCAAGGAGTGTTTTGAGAGAAGAAAGTTCCATCCGCGGAGGTACTCATTTTGTAATAAACCCCTTCAAACGTCCGGAGATCGTGTGATTATTTGGAGCTTTGGAAATTTGATTGCTTGTACGATTACTATGGGGTCAAAACACACTTTGTTCCCCAAATTGAAGAATCAGACCTCCCCCAAACCGTGGCCATGGAAGCGTCAACTCGCAAGGAGTGTTTTGAGAGAAAAAAACTCCATCCGCGGAGGTACTCATTTTGCAATAAACCCCTTCAAACGTCCGGAGATCGTGTGATTATTTGGAGGTTTGGAAATTTGATTGCTTGTACAATGATTATGGGGTCAAAACACACTTCGTTCCCCAAATTGCAGTGTCAGACCCCGCTCAAAGTGTGCCCTTGGAAGCGTCTACTCGCAAGGAGTTTTTTGAGAGAAAAAAAACTCCATCCGCGGAGGTACTCATTTTGCAATAAACCCCTTCAAAGGTGCGGAGATCGTGTGATTATTTGGAGCTTTGACAATTTGATTGCTTGTACCATGACTATGGGGTCCAAAAAACACTTAGTTCCCCAAATTGAAGAGTCAGACCCCGCTCAAAGTGTGCCCCTGGAAGCGTCAACTCGCAAGGAGTGTTTTGAGAGAAAAAAGTTCCATCCGCGGAGGTACTCATTTTGTAATAAACCCCTTCAAACGTCCGGAGATCGTGTGATTATTTGGAGCTTTGGAAATTTGATTGCTTGTACGATTACTATGGGGTCAAAACATACTTTGTTCCCCAAATTGAAGAATCAAACCTCTCCCAAAGTGTGCTCATGGAAGCGTCAACTCGCAAGGAGCGATTTGAGAGGAAAAAACTCCATCCGCGGAGGTGCTGATTTTGCAATAATCCCCTTCAAACTTCCAGCGATCCGGTGATTATTTGGCGCTCTGGAAATTTGATTGCTTGTACGATGACTATGGGGTCAAAACACACTTCGTTCCCCAAATTGAAGAGTCAGACCCCGCTCAAAGTGTGCGCCTGGAAGCGTCAACTCGCAAGGAGTGTTTTGAGAGAAAAAAACTCCATCCGCGGAGGTACTCGTTTTGTAATAAAACCCTTCAAATGTGCGGAGATCGTGTGATTATTTGGAGCTTTGGGAATTTGATTGCTAGTACGATTACTATGGGGTCAAAACACACTTTGTTCCCCAAATTGAAGAATCAGACCTCTCCCAAAGTGTGCTCATGGAAGCGTCAACTCGCAAGGAGCGATTTGGGAGGAAAAAATTCCATCCGCGGAGGTACTCATTTTGTAATAATCCCCTTCAAATGTCCGGTGATCCTGTGATTATTTGGAGCTTTGGAAATTTGATTGCTTGTACGATGACTTTGGGGTCAAAACACACTTCGTTCCTCAAATTGAAGAGTCACACCCCGCTCAAAGTGTGCCTCTGGAAGCGTCAACTCGCGAGGAGTGTTTTGAGAGAAAAAAACTCCATCCGCAGAGGTACTCATTTTGCAATAAACCCCTTCAAACGTCCGGAGATCGTGTGATTATTTGGAGGTTTGGAAATTTGATTGGTTGTACGATGACTATGGGGTCAAAACACACTTCGGTCCCCAAATTGCAGTGTCAGACCCCGCTCGAAGTGTGTCCTTGGAAGCGACTACTCGCAAGGAGTTTTTTGAGAGAACAAAAACTCCATCCGCGGAGGTACTCATTTTGCAATAAACCCCTTCAAAGGTGCAGAGATCGTGTGATTATTTTGGAGCTTTGACAATTTGATTGCTTGTATCATGACTATGGGGTCAAAACACAAGTCGTTCCCCAAATTGAAGAGTCAGACCCCGCTCAAAGTGTGCCCCTGCCCCCAACTCGCAAGGAGTGTTTTGAGAGAAAAAGTTCCATCCGCGGAGATACTCATTTTGTAATAAACCCCTTCAAAAGTCCCCAGATGGTGTGATTATTTGGAGCTTTGGAAATTTGATTGCTTGTACGATTACTATGGGGTCAAAACACACTTTGTTCCCCAAATTGAAAAATCAGACCTCTCCCAAAGTGTGCCCATGGAAGCGTCAACTCGCAAGGAGCGATTTGAGAAGAAAAAACTCCATCCGCGGAGGTACTCATTTTGCAATAATCCCCTTCAAACATCCCGAGATCTAGTGATTATTTGGCGCTCTGGAAATTATATTGCTTGTACGATGACTATGGGGTCAAAACACACTTCGTTCCCCAAATTGAGGAGTCAGACCCCGCTCAAAGTGTGCGCCTGGAAGCGTCAACTCGCAAGGAGTGTTTTGAGAGAAAAAAACTCCATCCGCCGAGGTACTCATTTTGTAATAAAACCGTTCCAACGTGCGGAGATCGTGTGATTATTTGGAGCTTTGGAAATTTGATTGCTTGTACGATTACTATGGGGTCAAAGCACACTTCGTTCCCCGAATTGAAGAATCAGACCCCTCCCAAAGTGTGCCCCTGGAAGCGTCAACTCGCAAGGAGCGATTTGAGAGGAAAAAACTCCATCCGCGCAGGTGCTGATTTTGCAATAATCCCCTTCAAACGTCCAGAGATCCGGTTATTATTTGGAGCTTTGGAAATTTGATTGCTTGTACGATGACTATGGGGCCAAAACACACTTCGTTCCCCAAATTGAAGAATCAGACCTCCCTCAAACCGTGGCCATGGAAGCGTCAACTCGCAAGGAGCGATTTGAGAGAAAAAAAACACCATCCGCGGAGGTACTCATTTTGCCACAATCCCCCTCAAACGTCCGGAGGTCGTGTGATTATTTGGAGCTTTGATAATTTGATTGCTTGTACGATGACTATGGGGTCCAAAAAACACTTCGTTCCCCAAATTGAAGAGTCAGACCCCGCTCAAAGTGTGCCCCTGGAAGCGTCAACTCGCAAGGAGTGTTTTGAGAGAAAAAAGTTCCATCCGCGGAGGTACTCATTTTGTAATAAACCCCTTCAAAAGTCCCCAGATGGTGTGATTATTTGGAGCTTTGGAAATTTGATTGCTTGTACGATTACTATGGGGTCAAAACATACTTTGTTCCCCAAATTGAAGAATCAAACCTCTCCCAAAGTGTGCTCATGGAAGCGTCAACTCGCAAGGAGCGATTTGAGAGGAAAAAACTCCATCCGCGGAGGTGCTGATTTTGCAATAATCCCCTTCAAACGTCCAGCGATCCGGTGATTATTTGGCGCTCTGGAAATTTGATTGCTTGTACGATGACTATGGGGTCAAAACACACTTCGTTCCCCAAATTGAAGAGTCAGACCCCGCTCAAAGTGTGCGCCTGGAAGCGTCAACTCGCAAGGAGTGTTTTGAGAGAAAAAAACTCCATCCGCGGAGGTACTCGTTTTGTAATAAAACCCTTCAAATGTGCGGAGATCGTGTGATTATTTGGAGCTTTGGGAATTTGATTGCTAGTACGATTACTATGGGGTCAAAACACACTTTTTTCCCCAAATTGAAGAATCAGACCTCTCCCAAAGTGTGCTCATGGAAGCGTCAACTCGCAAGGAGCGATTTGGGAGGGAAAAATTCCATCCGCGGAGGTACTCATTTTGTAATAATCCCCTTCAAATGTCCGGAGATCCGGTGATTATTTGGAGCTTTAAAAATTTGATTGCTTGTACGATGACTTTGGGGTCAAAACACACTTCGTTCCTCAAATTGAAGAGTCACACCCCGCTCAAAGTGTGCCTCTAGAAGCGTCAACTCGCGAGGAGTGTTTTGAGAGAAAAAAACTCCATCCGCGGAGGTACTCATTTTGCAATAAACCCCTTCAAACGTCCGGAGATCGTGTGATTATTTGGAGGTTTGGAAATTTGATTGGTTGTACAATGACTATGGGGTCAAAACACACTTCGGTCCCCAAATTGCAGTGTCAGACCCCGCTCGAAGTGTGCCCTTGGAAGCGACTACTCGCAAGGAGTTTTTTGAGAGAACAAAAACTCCATCCGCGGAGGTACTCATTTTGCAATAAACCCCTTCAAAGGTGCAGAGATCGTGTGATTATTTTGGAGCTTTGACAATTTGATTGCTTGTACCATGACTATGGGGTCAAAACACAAGTCGTTCCCCAAATTGAAGAGTCAGACCCCGCTCAAAGTGTGCCCCTGCCCCCAACTCGCAAGGAGTGTTTTGAGAGAAAAAGTTCCATCCGCGGAGATACTCATTTTGTAATAAACCCCTTCAAAAGTCCCCAGATGGTGTGATTATTTGGAGCTTTGGAAATTTGATTGCTTGTACGATTACTATGGGGTCAAAACAGACTTTGTTCCCCAAATTGAAAAATCAGACCTCTCCCAAAGTGTGCCCATGGAAGCGTCAACTCGCAGTGAGCGATTTGAGAAGAAAAAACTCCATCCGCGGAGGTACTCATTTTGCAATAATCCCCTTCAAACATCCCGAGATCTAGTGATTATTTGGCGCTCTGGAAATTATATTGCTTGTACGATGACTATGGGGTCAAAACACACTTCGTTCCCCAAATTGAGGAGTCAGACCCCGCTCAAAGTGTGCGCCTGGAAGCGTCAACTCGCAAGGAGTGTTTTGAGAGAAAAAAACTCCATCCGCCGAGGTACTCATTTTGTAATAAAACCGTTCCAACGTGCGGAGATCGTGTGATTAT
Source organism: Eutreptiella sp. 'Long Island Sound 2002' (assembly GCA_964036045.1). Classification (NCBI taxonomy): domain Eukaryota; phylum Euglenozoa; class Euglenophyceae; order Eutreptiales; family Eutreptiaceae; genus Eutreptiella; species Eutreptiella sp. 'Long Island Sound 2002'. The sequence goes on along the minus strand of OZ038387.1, from coordinate 36,534,252 downwards.
TTGGAGCTTTGGAAATTTGATTGCTTGTACGATTACTATGGGGTCAAAGCACACTTCGTTCCCCGAATTGAAGAATCAGACCCCTCCAAAAGTGTGCCCATCGAAAGGTTCAACTCGCAAGGAGCGATTTGAGAGGAAAAAACTCCATCCGCGCAGGTGCTGATTTTGCAATAATCCCCTTCAAACGTCCAGAGATCCGGTTATTATTTGGAGCTTTGGAAATTTGATTGCTTGTACGATGACTATGGGGCCAAAACACACTTCGTTCCCCAAATTGAAGAATCAGACCTCCCTCAAACCGTGGCCATGGAAGCGTCAACTCGCAAGGAGCGATTTGAGAGAAAAAAAACACCATCCGCGGAGGTACTCATTTTGCCACAATCCCCCTCAAACGTCCGGAGGTTGTGTGATTATTTGGAGCTTTGATAATTTGATTGCTTGTACGATGACTATGGGGTTAAAACACACTTCGTTCCCCAAATTGAAGAGTCAGACCCCGCTCAAATTGTGCCCCTGGAAGCGTCAACTCGCAAGGAGTGTTTTGAGAGAAAAAAACTCCATCCGCGGAGGTACTCATTTTGCCACAATCCCCCTCAAACGTCCGGAGGTCGTGTGGGTATATGGAGCTTTGATAATTTGATTGCTTGTACGATGACTATGGGGTCAAAACACACTTCGTTCCCCAAATTGAAGAGTCAGACCCCGCTCAAATTGTGCCCCTGGAAGCGTCAACTCGCAAGGAGTGTTTTGAGAGAACAAAATTCCATCCGCTGAGGTACTCATTTTGCAATAAACCCCTTCAAACGTGCGGAGATCATGTGAGTATTTGGAGGTTTTGGAAATTTGATTGGTTGTACGATGACTATGGGGTCAAAACACACTTCCTTCCCCAAGTTGGAGAATCAGACCTCTCCCAAAGTGTGCCCCTGGAAGCGTCAACTCGCAAGGAGCGTTTTGGTAAAAAGAAACTCCATCCGCGGAGGGACTCGTTTTGCAATAATCCCCTTCAAACGTCCCAAGACCGTCTGATTATTTGGAGCTTTGGAAATTTGATTGCTTGTAGGATGACTCTGGAGTCAAAACACACTTCGTTCCCCAAGTTGAAGAGTCAGACCTCTCCCAAAGTGTGGCCATGGAAGCGTCAACCCGCAAGGAGCGTTTTGAGAGAAAAAAACTCCATCCGTGGAGGTACTCATTTTGCAATAATCCCCCTCAAACGTCCGGAGATCGTGTGATTATTTGGAGCTTTGGAAATTTGATTGCTTGTACGATGACTATGGGGGCAAAACACATTTCGCTCTCAAAATTGAAGAGTCAGACCCCGCTCAAAGTGTGCCTTTGGAAGCGTCAACTCGCAAGGAGTGTTTTGAGAGAAAAAAGTTCCATCCGCGGAGGTACTCATTTTGTAATAAAACCCTTCAAACGTGCGGGGATCGTGTGATTATTTGGAGCTTTGGAAATTTGATTGGATGTACGATGACTATGGGGTCAAAACACACTTCGTTCCCCAAATTGCAGGGTGAGACCCCGCTCAAAGTGTGCCCCTGGAAGCCTCTACTCGCAAGCAGTTTTTTGAGAGAAAAAAACTCCATCCGCGGAGGTACTGATTTTGCAATAAACCCCTTCAAAGGTGCGGAGATCGTGTGATTATTCGGAGCTTTGACAATTTGATTGCTTGTACGACGACTATGGGGTCAAAACACACTTCGTTCCCCAAATTGAAGAGTCAGACCCCGGTCAAAGTGTGCCCCTGGAAGCGTCAACTCGCAAGGATTGTTTTGAGAGAAAAAAGTTCCATCCGCGGAGGTACTCATTTTGTGAGAAACCCCTTCAAACGTCCGGAGATCGTGTGATTATTTGGAGCTTTGGAAATTTGATTGCTTGTACGATTACTATGGGGTCAAAACACACTTCGTTCCCCAAATTGAAGAATCAGACCTCTCCCAAAGTGTGCCCATGGAAGCTTCAACTCGCAAGGAGCGATTTGAGAAGGAAAAACTCCATCCGCCGAGGTACTCATTTTTGCAATAAACCCCTTCAAACGTCCGGAGATCGTGTGATTATTTGGAGCTTTGGAAATTTGATTGCTTGTACGATGACTATGGGGTCAAAACACACTTCGTTCCCCAAATTGAAGAATCAGACCCCGCTCAAAGTGTGCGCCTGGAAGCGTCAACTCGCAAGGAGTGTTTTGAGAGAAAAAAACTCCATCCGCGAAGGTACTGATTTTGCAATAATCCCCTTCAAACGTTCAGAGATCCGGTGATTATTTGGAGTTCCGGAAATTTGATTGCTTGTACGATGACTATGGGGCCAAAACACACTTCGTTCGCCAAATTAAAGAATCAGACCTCCCCCAAACTGTGGCCATGGAAGCGTCAACTCGCAAGGAGCGATTTGAGAGGAAAAAATTCCATTTGCGGAGGTACTCATTTTGTAATAATCCCCTTCAAATGTCCGGAGATCCTGTGATTATTTGGAGCTTTGGAAATTTTATTGCTTGTACGATGACTTTGGGGTCAAAACACCCTTCGTTCCCCAAATTGAAGAGTCAGACCCCGCTCAAAGTGTGCCTCTGGAAGCGTCAACTCGCAAGGAGCGTTTTGAGAGAAAAAAACTCCATCCGCGGAGGTACACATTTTGCAATAATCCCGATCAAACACCCGGAGATCGTGTGATTATTTGGAGCTTTGGAAATTTGATTTCTTGTACGATGACTATGGGGTCAAAACACACTTCGTTCCCCAAATTGAAGAATGAGACCTCTCCCAAACCGTGGCCATGGAAGCGTCAACTCGCAAGGAGCGATTTGAGAGGAAAAAACTCCATCCGCGGAGGTACTCATTTTGCAATAATCCCCTTCAAACGTCAGGAGATCCGGTTATTATTTGGGGCTTTGGAAATGTGATTGCTTGTACGATGACTTTGGGGTCAAAACACACTTTGTTCCCCGAATTGAAGACTCAGACGTCTCCCAAAGTGTGCCCATGGAAGCGTCAACTCGCAAGGAGCGATTTGAGAGAAAAAAACTCCATCCGCGGAGGTACTCATTTTACAATAAACCCCTTCAAACGTGCGGAGACCGTGTGATTATTCGGAGCTTTGGAAATTTGATTGCTTGTACGATGACTATGGGGTCAAAACACACTTCGTTCCCCAAATTGAAGAATGAGACCTCTCCCAAACCGTGGCCATGGAAGAGTCAACTCGCAAGGAGCGATTCGAGGGAAAAAAACTCCATCCGCGGAGGTACTCATTTTGCCATAATCCCCCTCAAACGTCCGGAGATCGTGTGATTATTTGGAGCTTTGATAATTTGATTGCTTGTACGATGACTATGGGGTCAGAACACACTTCGTTCCCCAAATTGAAGAGTCAGACCCCGCTCAAAGTGTGCCCCTTGAAGCGTCAACTCGCAAGGAGTGTTTTGAGAGAAAAAAATTCCATCCGCGGAGGTACTCATTTTCCAATAAACCCCTTCAAACGTGCTGAGATCGTGTGATTATTTGGAGGTTTGGAAATTTGATTGGTTGTACGATCACTATGGGGTCAAAACACACTTCGTTCCCCAAATTGCAGAGCCATACCCCGCTCAAAGTGTGCCCCTGGAAGCGTCTACTCGCAAGGAGTGTTTTGAGAAAAAAAAACTCCATCCGCGGAGGGACTCGTTTTGCAATAGTCCCCCTCACACGAGCGGAGATCCGGTGATTATTTGGAGCTTTGGAAATTTGATTGCTTGTACGATTACTATGGGGTCAAAACACACTTCCTTCCCCAAATTGAAGAATCAGGCCTCTCCCAAAGTGTGCCCCTGGAAGCGTCAACTCGCAAGGAGCGTTTTGGGAAAAAGAAACTCCATCCGCGGAGGTACTCATTTTTGCAATAATCCCCTTCAAACGTCCCGAGATCTGGTGATTATTTGGCGCTCTGGAAATTTTATTGCTTGTACGATGACTATGGGGGCAAAACACACTTCGTTCCCCAAATTGAAGAGTCAGACCCCGCTCAAAGTGTGCGCCTGGAAGCGTCAACTCGCAAGGAGCGTTTTGAGAGAAGAAAGCTCCATCCGCGGAGGTACTCATTTTGCAATAATCCCCCTCAAACGTCCGGAGATCGTGTGATTGTTTGGAGCTTTGGAAATTTGATTTCTTGTACGATGACTATGGGGTCATAACACACTTCGTCCCCCCAAAATGCAGGATCAGACGCAGCTCAAAGTGTGCCCCTGGAAGCGTCTACTCGCAAGCAGTTTTTTGAGAGAAAAAAACTCCATCCGCGGAGGTACTCATTTTGCAATAAACCCCTTCAAAGGTGCAGATATCGTGTGATTATTTGGGGCTTCGACAAATTGATTGCTTGTAAGATGACTATGGGGTCAAAACGCACTTCGTTCCCCAAATTGAAGAGTCACACCCCGCTCAAAGTGTGCCCCTGGAAGCGTCAACTCGCAAGGAGTGTTTTGAGAGAAAAATGTTCCATCCGCGGAGGTCCTCATTTTGTAATAAACCCCTTCAAACGTCCGGAGATCGTGTGATTATGTGGAGGTTTGGAAATTTGATTGGTTGTACGATGACTATGGGGTCAAAACACACTTCGTTCCCCAAATTGCAGTGTCAGACCCCGCTCAAAGTGTGCCCCTGGAAGCGTCTACTCGCAAGGAGTTTTTTGAGAGAAAAAAAACTCCATCCGCGGAGGTACTCACTTTGCAATAAACCCCTTCAAAGGTGCGGAGATCGTGTGATTATTTGGAGCTTTGACAATTTGATTGCTTGTACGATCACTATGGGGTCAAAACACACTTCGTTCCCCAAATTGAAGAGTCAGACCCCGCTCAAAGTGTGCATCTGGAAGCGTCAACTCGCAAGGAGTGTTTTCAGAGAAAGAAACTTCATCCGCGGCCCAGGACACCGCACATGCAACACAACACACCGAGCGAGCACACCGGTGAACAGGAGCCAGCTGGCCCAGGACACCGCAGACATACCACAGCAGACCGCGCGGGAACACCGTTGAACAGGAGCCCAGCGGCCCAGGACACTGCACACACGTAGGGCGGCCGAGGGACAGGAAAGAACCAATACCCCATGGGTCGGACGCACTGGGGCGACCCAGCCGACCCACCGGGCCAGTGGCAGGAGCGGTACTCCAAGGCCACTGGTCCGAGCCCGGCCAGGCTGCATCAGGGACCATGGCAAACGTCACCCGGAGCCATGGAAGCAACCGGTGACAGGCGAGCCGGTACACAGTCCAGGAGGGGGTCACCTGCCAAGCAGAGTGGCCCCGCAACTCAAGCCACAAGGGTGAGGCGGTCGTACCGTAGACAAGCGGGAGCAATACCCCTTGTGGTGAGAGATCCTCCACACGGCTGGGCAGCCCCCCAGAGCTGCCGCCCAAGGGAGGGGGCATGTGGCCCTACCCATGGACACATGTGGGGACACCCTCCCACCTGGGACACATGGACCGGGTGGCCGCGACAATGCCTTCCCAAGCACATGCGGGAGCGGCTCAAGAGGCACCTGACATAGGGCAGTGGGAGGGACAGGACGTCCCCTTGGTAAGACCTTCTTCCTGCAATGTCAAGGGAGGCATCCCGAGCTCCTGAAGATACCTACCTACCTACCTCCATCCGCGGAGGTACTCATTTTGCAATAATCCCCGTCAAACATCCGGAGATCGTGTGATTCTTTGGAGCTTTGGAAATTTGATTGGTTGTACGATGACTATGGGGTCAAAACACAATTCTTTCCCAAAATTGAAGAGTGAGACCTCTCCCAAACCGTGGCCATGGAAGCGTCAACTCGCAAGGAGCGATTTGAGAGGAAAAAACTCCATCCGCGGAGGTACTCATTTTGCAATAATCCCCTTCAAACGTCCGAAGATCCGGTTATTATTTGGAGCTTTGGAAATTTGATTGCTTGTACGATGACTTTGGGGTCAAAACACACTTTCTTCCCCAAATTGAAGAGTCAGACCCCGCTCAAATTATGCCTCTGGAAGCGTCAACTCGCAAGTAGTGTTTTGAGAGAATAAAACTCCATCCGCGGAGGTACTCATTTTGCAATAAACCCCTTCAAATGTCCCGAGACCGTGTGATTATTCGGAGCTTTGGAAATTTGATTGGTTGTACGATGAATATGGGGTCAAAACACACTTGGTTCCCCAAATTGAAGAATGAGACCTCTCCCAAACCATGGCCATGGAAGCATCAACTCGCAAGGAGCGATTTGAGAGAAAAAAACTCCGTCCGCGGAGGTACTCATTTTGCCATAATCCCCCTCAAACGTCCAGAGATCGTGTCTTTATTTGGAGCATTGGTAATTTGATTGCTTGTACGATGACTATGGGGTCAAAACACACTTCGTTCCCCAAATTGAAGAGTCAGACCCCGCTCAAAGTCTGCCCCTGGAAGCGTCAACTCGCAAGGAATGTTTTGAGAGGAAAAATTTTCCATCCGCGGAGGTACTCATTTTGCAATAAACCCCTTCAAATGTGCGGAGATCGTGTGATTATTTGGAGCTTTGAAAATTTGACTGGTTGTACGATGACTATGGGGTCAAAACACACTTTCTTCCCCAAATTGCAGAGTCATACCCCGCTCAAAGTGTGCCCCTGGAAGCGTCTACTCGCAAGGAGTATTTTGGGAGAAAAAAACTCAATCCGCGGAGGGTTTCGTTTTGCAATAGTCCCCGTCACACGTGCGGAGGTCCGGTGATTATTTGGAGCTTTGCTTGTGCGATTACTATGGGGTCAAAACACACTTCCTTCCCCAAATTGAAGAATCAGGCCTCTCCCAAAGTGTGCCCCTGGAAGCGTCAACTCGCAAGGAGCGTTTTGGGAAAAAGAAACTCCATCCGCGGAGGGACTCATTTCGCAACAAACCCCTTCAAAGGTGCGGAGATCGTGTGATTATTTGGAGCTTTGACAATTTGATTGCTTGTACGATGACTATGGGGTCAAAACACACTTTGTTCCCCAAGTTGAAGAGTCAGACCCCGCTCAAAGTGTGCCCCTGGAAGCGTCAACTCGCAAGGAGTGTTTTGAGAGAAATAAATTCCATCCGCGGAGGTACTCATTTTGTAATAAACCCCTTCAAACGTCCGGAGATCGTGTGATTATTTGGAGCTTTGAAAATTTGATTGCTTGTACGATTACTATGGGGTCAAAACATACTTCGTTCCCCAAATTGAAGAATCAGACCTCTCCCAAAGTGTGCCCATGGAAGCGTCAACTCGCAAGGAGCGATTTGAGAGGAAAAAACTTCATCCGCGGAGGTACTCATTTTGCAATAAGCCCCCTCAAACGTCCGGATATCGTGTGATTATTTGGAGCTTTGGAAATTTGATTGCTTGTACGATGACTATGGGGTCAAAACACACTTCGTTCCCCCGAATTGCAGGGTCAGACCCCGCTCAAAGTGTGCCCCTGGAAGCGTCTACTCGCAAGCAGTGTTTTGAGAGAAAAGAGTTCCATCCGCGGAGGTACTCATTTTGTAATAAACCCCTTCAAACGTCCGGAGATCGTGTGATTATGTGGAGGTTTGGAAATTTGATTGGTTGTACGATGCCTATGGGGTCAAAACACACTTCGTTCCCCAAATTGCAGTGTCAGACCCCGCTCAAAGTGTGCATCTGGAAGCGTCAACTCGCAAGGAGTGTTTTGAGAGAAAAAAACTCCACCCGCGGAGGTACTCATTTTGCAATAAACCCCTTCAAAGGTGCGGAGATCGTGTGATTATTTGGAGCTTTGACAAGTTGATTGCTTGTACGATCACTATGGGGTCAAAACACACTTCGTTCCCCAAATTGAAGAGTCAGACCCCGCTCAAAGTGTGCATCTGGAAGCGTCAACTCGCAAGGAGTGTTTTGAGAGAAAAAAACTCCATCCGCGGAGGTGCTCATTTTGCAATAATCCCCATCAAACATCCCGAAATCGTGTGATTATTTGGAGCTTTGGAAATTTGATTGCTTGTACAATGACTATGGGGTCAAAACACACTTCGGTCCCCAAATTGGAGAATGAGACCTCTCCCAAACCGTGGCCATGGAAGCGTCAACTCGCAAGGAGTGTTTTGAGAGGAAAAAACTCCATCCGCGGAGGTACTCATTTTGCAATAATCCCCTTCAAACGTCCGGAGACCGTGTGATTATTCGGAGGTTTGGAAATTTGATTGGTTGTACGATGACTATGGGGTCAAAACACACTTCGTTCCCCAAATTGAAGAATGAGACCTCTCCCAAACTGTGGCCATGGAAGCGTCAACTCGCAAGGAGCGATTTGAGAGAAAAAAACTCCATCCGCGGAGGTACTCATTTTGCCGTAATCCCCCTCAAACGTCCGGAGATCGTGTGATTATTTGGAGCTTTGATAATTTGATTGCTTGTACGATGACTACCGGACCAAAACACACTTCGTTCCCCAAATTGAAGAGTCAGACCCCGCTCAAAGTGTGCCCCTGGAAGCGTCAACTCGCAAGGAGTGTTTTGAGAGAAAAAAATTCCATCCGCGGAGGTACTCATTTTGCAATAAACCCCTTCAAACGTGCGGAGATCGTGTGATTATTTGGAGGTTTGGAAATTTGATTGGTTGTACGATGTCTATGGTGTCAAAACACACTTCGTTCTCCAAATTGAAGAGTCAGACCCCGCTCAAAGTGTGCGCCTGGAAGCGTCAACTCGCAAGGAGCGTTTTGAGAGAAAAAAACTCCATCCGCGGAGGTACTCATTTTGCAATAATCCCCTTCAAAGGTGCGGAGATTGTGTCATTAGTTGGAGCTTTGACAATTTGATTGGTTGTACGATGACTATCGGGTCAAAACACACTTCGTTCCCCAAATTGAAGAGTCAGACCCCGCTCAAAGTGTGCCTCTGGTAGCGTCAACTCGCAAGGAGTGTTTTTAGACAAAAAAACTCCATCCGCGGAGGTACTCATTTTGCAATAATCCCCATCAAACATCCAGACATCGTGTGATTGTTTGGAGCTTTGGAAATTTGATTGCTTGTACGATGACTATGGGGTCAAAACACACTTCGTTCCCCAAATCGAAGAATGAGACCTCTCCCAAACCGTGGCCATGGAAGCGTCAACTCGCAAGGAGCGATTTGAGAGGAAAAAACTCCATCCGCGGAGGTACTCATTTTGCAATAATCCCCTTCAAACGTCCGGAGATCCGGTTATTATTTGGAGCTTTGGAAATTTGATTGCTTGTACGATGACTTTGGGGCCAAAACACACTTCGTTCCCCAAATTGAAGAGTCAGACCCTGCTCAAATTGTGCCTCTGGAAGCGTCAACTCGCAAGGAGTGTTTTGAGAGAAAAAAACTTCATCCGCGGAGGTACTCATTTTGCAATAAACCCCTTCAAACGTCCCGAGACCGCGTGATTATTCGGAGCTTTGGAAATTTGATTGCTTGTACGATGACTATGGGGTCAAAACACACTTCGTTCCCCAAATTGAAGAATGAGACCTCTCCCAAACCGTGGCCATGGAAGCGTCAACTCGCAAGGAGCGATTTGAGAGAAAAAAACTCCATCCGCGGAAGTACTTATTTTGCCATAATCCCCCTCAAACGTCTGGAGATCGTGCGATTATTTGGAGCTTTGATAATTTGATTGCTTGTACGATGACTATGGGGTCAAAACACACTTCGTTCCCCAAATTGAAGAGTCAGACCCCGCTCAAAGTGTGCCCCTGGAAGCGTCAACTCGCAAGAAGTGTTTTGAGAGAAAAAAGTTCCATCCGCGGAGGTACTCATTTTGCAATAAACCCCTTCAAACGTGCGGAGATCGTGTGATTATTTGGAGCTTTGGAAATTTGATTGCTTGTACGATGACTATGGGGTCAAGACACACTTCGTTCCCCCAAATTGCAGAGTCAGACCCCGCTCAAAGTGTGCCCATGGAAGCGTCTACTCGCAAGCAGTTTTTTGAGAGAAAAAAAATCCATCCGCAGAGGTACTCATTTTGCAATAAACCCCTTCAAAGGTGCGGATATCGTGTGATTATTTGGAGCTTTGACAATTTGATTGCTTGTACGATGACTATGGGGTCAGAACACACTTCGTTCCCCAAACTGAAGAGTCAGACACCGCTCAAAGTGTGCCCCTGGAAGCGTCAACTCGCAAGGAGTGTTTGGAGAGAAAAAAGTTCCATCCGCGGAGGTACTCATTTTGTAATAAACCCCTTCAAACGTCCGGAGATCGTCTGTATATGTGGAGGTTTGGAAATTTGATTGATTGTACGATGACTATGGGGTCAAAACACACTTCGTTTCCCAAATTGCAGTGTCAGACCCCGCTCAAAGTTTGCATCTGGAAGCGTCAACTCGCAAGGAGTGTTTTGAGAGAAAAAAACTCCATCCGCGGAGGTACTCATTTTGCAATAAACCCCTTCAAACGTGCGGAGATCGTGTGATTATTTGGAGCTTTGACAATTTGATTGCTTGTACGATGACTATGGGGTCAAAACACACTTCGTTCCCCAAATTGAAGAGTCAGACCCCGCTCAAAGTGTGCATCTGGAAACGTCAACTCGCAAGGAGTGTTTTGAGAGAAAAAAACTCCATCCGCGGAGGTGCTCATTTTGCAATAATCCCCATCAAACATCCCGAAATCGTGTGATTATTTGGAGCTTTGGAAATTTGATTGCTTGTACGATGACTATGGGGTCAAAACACACTTCGTTCCCCAAATTGGAGAATGAGACCTCTCCCAAACCGTGGCCATGGAAGCGTCAACTCGCAAGGAGTGTTTTGAGAGGAAAAAACTCCATCCGCGGAGGTACTCATTTTGCAATAATCCCCTTCAAACGTCCGGAGATCCGGTTATTATTTGGAGCTTTAGAAATTTGATTGCTCGTACGATGACTTTGGGGTCAGAACACACTTCGTTCCCCAAATGGAAGAGTCAGACCCCGCTCAAATTGTGCCTCTGGAAGCGTCAACTCGCAAGGAGTGTTTTGAGAGAAAAAAACTCCATCCGCGGAGGTACTCATTTTGCAATAAACCCCTTCAAATGTCCCGAGACCGTGTGATTATTCGGAGGTTTGGAAATTTGATTGGTTGTACGATGACTATGGGGTCAAAACACACTTCGTTCCCCAAATTGAAGAATGAGACCTCTCCCAAACCGTGGCCATGGAAGCGTCAACTCGCAAGGAGCGATTTGAGAGGAAAAAAACTCCATCCGCGGAGGTACTCATTTTGCCATAATCCCCCTCAAACGTCCGGAGATCGTGTGATTATTTGGAGCTTTGGTAATTTGATTGCTTGTACGATGACTACCGGATCAAAACACACTTCGTTCCCCAAATTGAAGAGTCAGACCCCGCTCAAAGTGTGCCCCTGGAAGCGTCAACTCGCAAGGAGTGTTTTGAGAGAAAAAAATTCCATCCGCGGAGGTACTCATTTTGCAATAAACCCCTTCAAACGTGCGGAGATCGTGTGATTATTTGGAGGTTTGAAAAATTTGATTGGTTGTACGATGTCTATGGTGTCAAAACACACTTCGTTCCCCAAATTGAAGGATGAGACCTCTCCCAAAGTGTGCCCATGGAAGCGTCAACTCGCAAGGAGCGATTTGAGAGGAAAAAACTCCATCCACGGAGGTACTCATTTTGCAATAATCCCCTTCAAGCGTCCCGAGATCTGGTGATTATTTGGCGCTCTGGAAATTTTATTGCTTGTACGATGACTATGGGGTCAAAACACACTTCGTTCCCCAAATTGAAGAGTCAGACCCCGCTCAAAGTGTGCGTATGGAAGCGTCAACTCGCAAGGAGCGTTTTGAGAGAAAAAAACTCCATCCGCTGAGGTACTCATTTTGCAATAATCCCCTTCAAAGGTGCGGAGATCGTGTCATTATTTGGAGCTTTGACAATTTGATTGGTTGTACGAAGACTATGGGGTCAAAACACACTTCGTTCCCCAAATTGAAGAGTCAGACCCCGCTCAAAGTGTGCCTCTGGTAGCGTCAACTCGCAAGGAGTGTTTTGAGACAAAAAAACTCCATCCGCGGAGGTACTCATTTTGCAATATTCCCCATCAAACATTCAGAAATCGTGTGATTATTTGGAGCTTTGGAAATTTGATTGCTTGTACGATGACTATGGGGTCAAAACACACTTCGTTCCCCAAATCGAAGAATGAGACCTCTCCCAAACCGTGGCCATGGAAGCGTCAACTCGCAAGGAGCGATTTGAGAGGAAAAAACTCCATCCGCGGAGGTTCTCATTTTGCAATAATCCCCTTCAAACGTCCGGAGATCCGGTTATTATTTGGAGCTTTGGAAATTTGATTGCTTGTACGATGACTTTGGGGCCAAAACACACTTCGTTCCCCAAATTGAAGAGTCAGACCCTGCTCAAATTGTGCCTCTGGAAGCGTCAACTCGCAAGGAGTGTTTTGAGAGAAAAAAACTTCATCCGCGGAGGTACTCATTTTGCAATAATCCCCTTCAAAGGTGCGGAGATTGTGTCATTATTTGGAGCTTTGACAATTTGATTGGTTGTACGATGACTATGGGGTCAAAACACACTTCGTTCCCCAAATTGAAGAGTCAGACCCCGCTCAAAGTGTGCCTCTGGTAGCGTCAACTCGCAAGGAGTGTTTTGAGACAAAAAAACTCCATCCGCGGAGGTACTCATTTTGCAATAATCCCCATCAAACATCCAGACATCGTGTGATTGTTTGGAGCTTTGGAAATTTGATTGCTTGTACGATGACTATGGGGTCAAAACACACTTCGTTCCCCAAATTGAAGAATGAGACCTCTCCCAAACCGTGGCCATGGAAGCGTCAACTCGCAAGGAGCGATTTGAGAGAAAAAAACTCCATCCGCGGAAGTACTCATTTTGCCATAATCCCCCTCAAACGTCTGGAGATCGTGCGATTATTTGGAGCTTTGATAATTTGATTGCTTGTACGATGACTATGGGGTCAAAACACACTTCGTTCCCCAAATTGAAGAGTCAGACCCCGCTCAAAGTGTGCCCCTGGAAGCGTCAACTCGCAAGGAGTGTTTTGAGAGAAAAAAGTTCCCTCCGCGGAGGTACTCATTTTGCAATAAACCCCTTGAAACGTGCGGAGATCGTGTGATTATTTGGAGGTTTGGAAATTTGATTGGTTGTACGATGACTATGGGGTCAAAACAAACTTCGTTCCCCAAATTGCAGAGTCAGACCCCGCTCAAAGTGTGCCCCTGGAAGCGTCAACTCGCAAGGAGTGTTTTGAGAGAAAAAAAAATCCATCCGCGGAGATACTCATTTTGCAATAAACCCCTTCGGAGATGCGGAGATCGTGTGATTATTTGGAGCTTTGACAATTTGATTGCTTGTACGATGACTATGGGGTCGAGACACACTTCATTCCCCAAATTGAAGAGTCAGACCCCGCTCAAAGTGTGCCCCTGGGAGCGTCAACTCGCAAGGAGTGTTTTGAGAGAAAAAAGTTCCATCCGCGGAAGTACTCATTTTGTAATAAACCCCTTCAAACGTGCGGAGATCGTGTGATTATTTGGAGCTTTCAAAATTTGATTGCTTGTACGATTACTATGGGGTCAAAACACACTTCGTTCCCCAAATTGAAGGGTCAGACCTCTCCCAAAGTGTGCCCATGGAAGCGTCAACTCGCAAGGAGCGATTTGAGAGGAAAAAACTCCATCCGCGGAGGTACTCATTTTGCACTAAACCCCTTCAAACGTCCCGAGACCGCGTGATTATTCGGAGCTTTGGAAATTTGATTGCTTGTACGATGACTATGGGGTCAAAACACACTTCGTTCCCCAAATTGAAGAATGAGACCTCTCCCAAACGGTGGCCATGGAAGCGTCAACTCGCAAGGAGCGATTTGAGAGAAAAAACTCCATCCGCGGAGGTACTCATTTTGCCATAATCCCCCTCAAACGTCTGGAGATCGTGCGATTATTTGGAGCTTTGATATTTTGATTGCTTGTACGATGACTATGGGGTCAACACACACTTCGTTCCCCAAATTGAAGAGTCAGACCCCGCTCAAAGTGTGCCCCTGGAAGCGTCAACCCGCAAGGAGTGTTTTGAGAGAAAAAAGTTCCATCCGCGAAGGTACTCATTTTGCAATAAACCCCTTCAAACGTGCAGAGATCGTGTGATTATTTGGAGGTTTGGAAATTTGATTGGTTGTACGATGACTATGGGGTCAAAACACACTTCGTTCCCCAAATTGCAGAGTCAGACCCCGCTCAAAGTGTGCCCCTGGAAGCGTCTACTCGCAAGGAGTTTTTTGAGAGAAAAGAAAATCCATCCGCGGAGATACTCATTTTGCAATAAACCCCTTCGGAGGTGCGGAGATCGTGTGATTATTTGGAGCTTTGACAATTTGATTGCTTGTACGATGACTATGGGGTCAAAACACACTTCATTCGCCAAATTGAAGAGTCAGACCCCGCTCAAAGTGTGCCCCTGGAAGCGTCAACTCGCAAGGAGTGTTTTGAGAGAAAAAAGTTCCATCCGCGGAGGTACTCATTTTGTAATAAACCCCTTCAAACGTGCGGAGATCGTGTGGCTATTTGGAGCTTTGAAAATTTGATTGCTTGTACGATTACTATGGGGTCAAAACACACTTCGTTCCCCAAATTGAAGAATCAGACCTCTCCCAAAGTGTGCCCATGGAAGCGTCAACTCGCAAGGAGCGATTTGAGAGGAAAAAACTCCATACGCGGAGGTACTCATTTTGCAATAATCCCCTTCAAACGTCCCGAGATCTGGTGGGTATTTGGCGCTCTGGAGATTTTTTTGCTTGTACGATGACTATGGGGTCAAAACACACTTCGTTCCCCAAATTGCAGTGTCAGACCCCGCTCAAAGTGTGCCCCTGAAAGCGTCAACTCGCAAGGAGCGTTTTGAGAGAAAAAAACTCCATCCGCAAAGGTACTCATTTTGCAATAATCCCCCTCAAACGTCCGGAGACCGTGTGATGTTTTGGAGCTTTGGAAATTTGATTGCTTGTAGGATGACTATGGGGTCAAAACACACTTCGGTCCCCAAATTGCTGTGTCAGACCCCGCTCAAAGTGTGCCCCTGGAAGCGTCTACTCGCAAGCAGTTTTTTGAGAGAAAAAAACTCCATCCGCGGAGGTACTCATTTTGTAATAATCCCCTTCAAAGGTGCGGAGATCGTGTGATTATTTGGAGCTTGGGAAATTTGATTGCTTGTACGATGACTATGGGGTCAAAACACACTTCGTTCCCCAAATTGAAGAGTCAGACCCCGCTCAAAGTGTGCCTCTGGAAGCGTCAACTCGCAAGGAGCGTTTTGGGAGAAAAAAACTCAATCCGCGGAGGTACTCATTTTGCAATAATCTCCATCAAACATCCGGAGATCGTGTCATTATGTGGCGCTTTGGAAGTTTGATTGCTTGTACGATGACTATGGGGTCAAAGCACACTTCGTTCCCCAAATTGGAGAATGAGACCTCTCCCAAAGCGTGGCCATGGAGGCGTCAACTCGCAAGGAGCGATTTGAGAGGAAAAAACTCCATCCGCAGAGGTACTCATTTTGCAATATTCTGCTTCGAACGTCCGGAGATCCGGTTAATATTTGGAGCTTTGGAAATTTGATTGCTTGCACGATGACTTTGGGGTCAAAACACACTTCGTTCCCCAAATTGCAGAGTCAGACCCCGCTCAAAGTGCGCCCCTGGGAGCGTCTACTAGCAAGCAGTTTTTTGAGAGAAAAAAACTCCATCCGCGGAGGTATTCATTTTGCAATAAACCCCTTCAAAGGTGCGGAGATCGTGTGATTATTTGGAGCTTTGACAATTTGATTGCTTGTACGCCGACTATGGGGTCAAAACACACTTCGTTCCCCAAATTGAAGAGTCAGACCCCGCTCAAAGTGTGCCTCTGGAAGCGTCAACTCGCAAGGAGCGATTTGAGGGAAAAAAACTCCATCCGCGGAGGTACTCATTTTGCAATAAACCCCTTCAAACGTCCGGAGATCCGGTGATTATTTGGAGCTTTGGAAATTTGATTGCTTGTACGATGACTATGGGGTCAAAACACACTTCCTTCCCTAAATTGAAGAATGAAACCTCTCCCAAACCGTGGCCATGGAAGCGTCAACTCGCAAGGAGCGATTTGAGGGGAAAAAACTCCATCTGCGGAGGTACTCATTTTGCCATAATCCGCCTCAAACGTCCGGAGATCGTGTGATTATTTGGAGCTTTGATAATTTGATTGCTTGTACGACGACTATGGGGTCAAAACACACTTCGTTCCCCAAATTGAAGAGTCAGAACCCGCTCAAAGTGTGCCCCTGGAAGCGTCAACTCGCAAGGAGTGGTTTGAGAGAAAAAAATTCCATCTGCAGAGGTACTCATTTTGCAATAAACCCTTTCAAATGTGCGGAGACCGTGTGATTATTTGGAGGTTTGGAAATTTGATTGGTTGTACGACGACTATGGGGTCAAAACACACTTCGTTCTCCAAATTGAAGAGTCATACCCCGCTCAAAGTGTGCCCCTGGAAGCGTCTGAACGCAGGGAGTGTTTTGAGAGAAAAAAACTCCATCCGCGGAGGTACTCATTTTGCAATAAACCCCTTCAAACGTCCGGAGATCCTGTGATTATTTGGAGCTTTGGAAATTTGTTTGCTTGTACGATGACTATGGGGTCAAAACACACTTCGTTCCCCAAATTGAATAATGAGACCTCTCCCAAGCCGTGGCCATGGAAGCGTCAACTCGCAAGGAGTGTTTTGAGAGAAAAAAACTCCATCCACGGAGGTACTCATTTTGCCATAATCCCCCTCAAACGTCCGGAGATCGTGTGATTATTTGGAGCTTTGATAATTTGATTGCTTTTACGACGACTATGGGGTCAAAACACACTTCGTTCCCCAAATTGAAGAGTCAGACCCCGCTCAAAGTGTGCCCCTGGAAGCGTCAACTCGCAAGGAGTGTTTTGAGAGAAAAAGGTTCCATCCGCGGATGTTTCTCATTTTGCAATAAACCCCTTCAAACGTCCGGAGTTCGTGTGATTATTTGGAGGTTTGCAAATTTGATTGGTTGTACGATGACTATGGGGTCAAAACACACTTCGTTCCCCAAATTGCAGAGTTGTACCCCGCTCAAAGTGTGCCCCTGGAAGCGTCTGATCGCAAGGAGTGTTTTGAGAGAAAAAAACTCCATCCGCGGAGGTACTCATTTTGCAATAAACCCCTTCAAACGTCCGGAGATCCGGTGATTATTTGGAGCTTTGGAAATTTGATTGCTTGTACGATTACTATGGGGTCAAAACACACTCCCTTCCCCAAATTGAAGAATCATACCTCTCCCAAAGTGTGCCCCTGGAAGCGTCAACTCGCAAGGAGCGTTTTGGGAAAAAGAAACTCCATCCGCGGAGGGACTCGTTTTGCAATAATCCCTTTCAAACGTCCCGAGACCGTCGGATTATTTGGAGCTTCGGAATTTGATTGCTTGTAGGATGACTCTGGAGTCAAAACACACTTCGTTCCCGAAGTTGAAAAGTCAGACCTCTCCCAAAGTGTGGCCATGGAAGCCTCAACTCGCAAGGAGCGTTTTGAGGGAAAAAAACTCCATCCGCGGAGGTACTCATTTTGCAATAATCCCCCTCACACGTCTGCAGATCGTGTGATTATTTGGAGCTTTGACAATTTGATTGCTTGTACGACGACTATGGGGTCAAAACACACTTCGTTCCCCAAATTGAAGAGTCAGACCCCGCTCAAAGTGTGCCCCTGGAAGCGTCAACTTGCAAGGAGTGTTTTGAGAGAAAAAAGTTCCATCCGCGGAGGTACTCATTTTGCCAAAATCCCCCTCAAACGTCCGGAGATCGTGTGATTTTTTGGAGCTTTGATAGTTTGATTGCTTGTACGACGACTATGGGGTCAAAACACACTTCGTTCCCCAAATTGAAGAGTCAGACCCCGCTCAAAGTGTGCCCCTGGAAGCGTCAACTCGCAAGGAGTGTTTTGAGAGAAAAAAACTCCATCCGCGGAGGTACTCATTTTGCAATAAACCCCTTCAAACGTCCGGAGATCCGGTGATTATTTGGAGCTTTGGAAATTTGATTGCTTGTACGATTACTATGGGGTCAAAACACACTTCCTTCCCCAAATTGAAGAATCAGTCCTCTCCCAAAGTGTGCCCCTGGAAGCGTCAACTCGCAAGGAGCGTTTTGGGAAAAAAAAACTCCATCCGCGGAGGGACTCGTTTTGCAATAATCCCCTTCAAATGTCCCGAGACCGTCTGATTATTTGGAGCTTCGGAAATTTGATTGCTTGTAGGATGACTTCGGAGTCAAAACACACTTCGTTTCCCGATTTGAAGAGTCAGACCTCTCCCAAAGTGTGGCCATGGAATCGTCAACTCGCAAGGAGCGTTTTGAGGAAAAAAAAACTCCATCCGCGGAGGTACTCATTTTGCAATAATCCCCCTCAAACATCCGGAGATCGTGTGATTGTTTGGAGCTTTGACAATTTGATTGCTTGTACGACGACTATGGGGTCAAAACACACTTCGTTCCCCAAATTGAAGAGTCAGACCCCGCTCAAAGTGTGCCCCTGGAAGCGTCAACTTGCAAGGAGTGTTTTGAGAGAAAAAAGTTCCATCCGCGGAGGTACTCATTTTGCAATAAACCCCTTCAAACGTGCGAAGATCGTGTGATTTTTTGGAAGTTTGGAAATTTGATTGGTTGTACGATGACTATGGGGTCAAGACACACTTCGTTCCCCAAATTGCAGAGTCATACCCCGCTCAAAGTGTGCTTCTGGAAGCGTCTGATCGCAAGGAGTGTTTTGAGAGAAAAAAACTCTATCCGCGGAGGTACTCATTTTGCAATAAACCCCTTCAAACGTCCGGAGATCCGGTGATTATTTGGAGCTTTGACAATTTGATTGTTTGTACGACGACTATGGGGTCAAAACACACTTCGTTCCCCAAATTGAAGGGTCAGACCTCACCCAAAGTGTGCCCTACGAAGCGTCAAACCGCAAGCAGTTTTTTGAGAGAAAAAACTCCATCCGCGGAGGTACTCATTTTGCCATAATCCCCCTCACACGTCCGCAGATCGTGTGATTATTTGGAGCTTTGACAATTGGATTGTTTCTACGACGACTATGGGGTCAAAACACACTTTGTTCCCCAAATTGAAGAGTCAGACCCCGCTCAAAGTGTGCCCCTGGAAGCCTCAACTCGCAAGGAGTGTTTTGAGAGAAAAAAGTTCCATCCGCGGAGGTACTCATTTTGTAATAAACCCCTTCAAACGTGCGGAGATCGTGTGACTGTTTGGAGCTATGGAAATTTGATTGGTTGTACGATGACTATGGGGTCAAAACACACTTTGTTCCTGAAATTGCAGTGTCAGACCCCGCTCAAAGTGTGCCCATGGAAGCGTCTACTCGCAAGGAGTTTTTTGAGAGAAAAAACTCCATCCGCGGAGGTACTCATTTTGCAATAAACCCCTTCAAACGTCCGGAGATCCGGTGATTATCTGGAGCTTTGAAAATTTGATTGCTTGTACGATGACTATGGGGTCAAAACACACTCCCTTCCCCAAATTGAAGAATCATACCTCTCCCAAAGTGTGCCCCTGGAAGCGTCAACTCGCAAGGAGCGTTTTGGGAAAAAGAAGCTCCATCCGCGGAGGGACTCGTTTTGCAATAATCCCCCTCAAACGTCCCGAGACCGTCGGATTATTTGGAGCTTCGGAATTTGATTGCTTGTAGGATGACTCTGGAGTCAAAACACACTTCGTTCCCCAAGTTGAAGAGTCAGACCTCTCCCAAAGTGTGGCCATGGAAGCCTCAACTCGCAAGGAGCGTTTTGAGGGAAAAAAACTCCATCCGCGGAGGTACTCATTTTGCAATAATCCCCCTCAAACGTCCGCAGATCGTGTGATTATTTGGACCTTTGACAATTTGATTGCTTGTACGACGACTATGGGGTCAAAACACACTTCGTTCCCCAAATTGAAGAGTCAGACCCCGCTCAAAGTGTGCCCCTGGAAGCGTCAACTTGCAAGGAGTGTTTTGAGAGAAAAAAGTTCCATCCGCGGAGGTACTCATTTTGCCATAATCCCCCTCAAACGTCCGGAGATTGTGTGATTATTTGGACCTTTGATAATTTGATTGCTTGTACGACGACTATGGGGTCAAAACACACTTCGTTCCCCAAATTGAAGAGTCAGACCCCGCTCAAAGTGTGCCCCTGGAAGCGTCAACTCGCAAGGAGTGTTTTGAGAGAAACAAATTCCATCCGCGGAGGTACTCATTTTGCAATAAACCCTTTCAAACGTGCGGAGATCCGGTGATTATTTGGAGCTTTGGAAATTTGATTGCTTGTACGATTACTATGGGGTCAAAACACACTTCCTTCCCCTAATTCAAGAATCAGACCTCTCCCAAAGTGTGCCCCTGGAAGCGTCAACTCGCAAGGAGCGTTTTGGGAAAAAAAACTCCATCCGCGGAGGGACTCGTTTTGCAATAATCCCCTTTAAATGTCCCGAGACCGTCTGATTATTTGGAGCTTCGGAAATTTGATTGCTTGTAGGATGACTTCGGAGTCAAAACACACTTCGTTCCCCAATTTGAAGAGTCAGACCTCTCCGAAAGTGTGGCTATGGAAGCGTTTTGAGAGAAAAAAACTCCATCCGCGGAGGTACTCATTTTGCAATAATCCCCCTCAAACGTCCGGAGATCGTGTGATTGTTTGGAGCTTTGACAATTTGATTGCTTGTACGACGACTATGGGGTCAAAACACACTTCGTTCCCCAAATTGAAGGATCAGACCGCGCTCAAAGTGTGCCCCTGGAAGCGTCAACTTGCAAGGAGTGTTTTGAGAGAAAAAAGTTCCATCCGCGGAGGTACTCATTTTGCAATAAACCCCTTCAACTGTGCGAAGATCGTGTGATTTTTTGGAGATTTGGAAATTTGATTGGTTGTACGATGACTATGGGGTCAAAACACACTTCGTTCCCCAAATTGCAGAGTCATACCCAGTAAGAAAAAGTCACTGTCATGTCTTTCTTGGAGGGCTTGATCCAGGCTAAGCCCCCCTTAAAACCCTTTGTTGATGCTAAGACAAACTTAAGTGTTTTTATCTCTCTTTTGTTGCCTAAAGTACACTTTCTCAAAGTAACTAGGGTTGTGACCCTAGCCCCCCCATGAAGTTCACCCCTACCACTCAACTGAGCGGAGGTACCTTCCTTCATGGAGGACATACCAAAATAAATCAGGCATTACATGCTTGTTGGCCTTGGAGGTTAAGCCTAAGTGGTCTCCCACCCCAAGACTCCTATACTCAATTGTTTCTACCACTTATTGTGGTCCTACTTTGTAACTGTTTCTGAATTCAGTTGCATGGCCAAGTCATTTTCTGTGTGGTCCTGACATCTATGCCCCTCAGTCCTAACCAGCACCATTTCACCCAAAAGAGTGCACATGAAGTGCCTATTGCAACCTCTGAGGCTAGAGTCTGACCAATTTTCATATAAAACCTTTTGTATTATCCATTTGTGATTGAATCTATGTGCATATACCTGCTTTGTCTAACTGCAGCCCTTCTGTGTTACACTGGATTACAAAACCAATCATTGATTCGATCCACATTCAGTCCTTGCTCTACTTGCTGCTTTGGTTTGGGGTTTTCAACTACAAAACCTGCAGGAATACATCAAAAGACCTAGGGCATAATTCAAGGACATCTTTCCGGTAGCAGAGACAGTCCCTTGTGACCTTTTCAACCGACCCTGAGAAGAAGTGCAGAACAAAAGCTCAACAACAAGTCCATCATGTCCACGCCAAGCGTCAGGACCTGGCCTATCCGAACTGTCCAAGTACAAATGGGCAGTGTGGTCCACCCAATGGGTGAACCACCACAGCGAGCTCCACATCATCTCAGTGGCGCATCTGGGTCCCAAGGAGATCCAGAACGCAGAAGGGCGGAAGAGAATAAAGGCCTTACCACCGAGGCCTTAGCAGCACACGGTGGAGACAGCTTCAGTCACCTCCACAGACGTGTGGCTGCTTCAGTATCAAGATCCAATTGTCCAGCTTCATCCTCAACTGCCATTGAAGGACCTGAGGAATATGAGAAGCTGAAGATGAAGATGGATGAGTACATCATGCATGAGGAGTATTATAAATCCATCCGTGGGGAAGATGGAGAGGAGCCCTTGGCTGTACATGGATCCAGACCACGTACAGATCTAGGGTCCTACGCACACTCTGGTCCTCCGTCCACAGCATCCCTGCCAAGACGACTACGACCTGAGTACCCAACCCCAAGGGCTCCCGAAGTGGGCCCAACACGAGTCGAAGAACATCATCCAAGGCCAACCTACGGTGCCCTGGATCAAACGGCCGAGCTGTTGGCCAAATTCCTGTCTGGATCAGAAGATCCAGATGTGACGGCCTTATCAGAGGCCATTAAGGCTAAACTGGGTATTGCAGAACCCTTACCCAAGCCTGAGTTCCTCTCTCTCTCTCCAGGGCTGAGTACCCTGGCCGAAGATCTCAAGAGATCGAGGGTCTCAAGGCTGTTGCCTAAGGTTACCTGCCCCAGCCCCTTTCACCCCCGTGCCAGGACTGTGCCTATGGCGGATCTACAGGACGTGCCTGTCACAGAGAGTGAGAGAAGAGGGCTGTCAGCCCTGGCCCCTCTTGCCGGCGTGTCGCCTACAGGCCTAACTCCCAGGGGGGGGAAGACGGGCAGACCAATTGCCCAGGCGAACATCCAGCTGGAACTGCCGGAGTTCGACCCCAAAAATCTGCCTGAATGGGCAGAAGAATTTGCGGAGTTCCTTTTGTTGACTGGCCAATCCCATGTGGATGTGGCCACCAAATGTTCACTGCTAAAACGCTCTTGCAAAAAGAAATTTTTGCAAAAACAGGTCAAACAGATTGTGAAAACCTGTTCTACCTGGGCAGAGGTACTCCTGAGGTTAGAGAAAACATTTCCAGTCTATGAGACTGACCTCAGCGTACGCACACAGATCGAGGAGCTACCCATGCTCCCGGAGTTTCCATCCGCTGCGCGAATTTCTTAGTATGTGTGCGACTTGGAGTACTTATTTTCGAGGATGAATGTGGGCTCCTACGGAGCCACTGAGCCCCACCTGTGGCTCATGAGTAAGATCTGCCAGCGTACGTGGGATGATTGGCGCTCCACCTCTGAGAAGAAGAGCAGGACCCACTCGTATGATACACTGGTGGATCTCTTGATTGAGCTCGCTCTTGAGAGAGAGAACGACTCCCACATGGAGAAGTTCCTCAAGAAGCATTTGGGACGAGGTGGTACCCCTACCCCCGAACGTGGCGAAGGGAAGGGGCATAAAAATCCCACTAACACTAACCAGGGAGGTGGTAAAGGGAGGGGCAACCTACGTGCCATGAACGAGGTTCCAACTGATGCAGGCACACCCCCCCTGTTTTACTGCGGACCTGTCAATGACAAGGGGGGACCTTGTCACGCCTCTGACTTCGATCTGCGCAGTGGCTGTATGCTGCAGATGAAACGTCAGCAGCATACTAAAGATGGGAAAACTGTGACCCATCAGGACCACTTCAGGTGTACCATCACCTGTGGTTACTGTGGCAAACGTCGTCACTATGAGGACGAATGCCACATCAAGAAACGCGAGAGTGACAAACTCAAGCGTCAGGAGGCGGAGCGCCAGAAGACGCCCGCCAGAAATCCCCCGAATGGGGATAAAGGTAAAGGAGGTGGCAAGGGGGGTGGTAAGACTGGACCCCCTAACCCCCAGAGGCGCTCATCAGCGCCCGTTGCTACACCTACTCCTGCTGCTACACCCGCTCCTGCCGCAGTTGTCCCCCAGAAGCGCCCCCAAGGGGATAACGCTACCCCTGAGGGGAATAATTCTAAGAAGAGGCGCTTGGCCTGGATGGCCAAGTCCCTCATGGCTGCTGGGGTTGATGTGAAATTCCCTGATGAGGAATAGGGGGGCGGCTCCGAAGAGGAGGACTTGGTTTTCTGGATCCTCGTGAAAATCGGGGATCAGGTTTTTCGAGCAGTGCTTGATACCGGCGCAACACTTTCCATAGTGGCCCGGCGCCTGCTTAAAACTTTCAGGAAAACTAAGACCGTAGCCATAAGAGTAGGGTATGGGCGTACCATCCATTCCCTGGGAGGGGTCGATGTGACCATATGTCTGGGCGACGAAACCGTGACCCAACACTGCAGAGTGTTGGACACTGACGGCTTTGACATCGTCATTGGCACCGACTTTCTAAGAAGAAACCCCCAGGTAAAAATGCTGTCCCTACAGCGTCCTTACTCTTTGCACTGCGACTTTGGCAGTGGGCTATTCTCCGTTCCTTTGGAGCTGTCAGGACGAAAAGAGTCTGGGCTGCGCTACGCAGCCAAGACGAACTATCGTACTGAAAATTACCAACTGGCCCACCATGTTCTCGAAAATGGACTGGCGGCCCTTCAGGTAAACCTGGATGAGATCCAGGTGGAATTGTTTGCGAGCCAACAACAGCACATCATGCAGTTGTACTGCTCGAAACAAATGAAAAATGCTTTCCGTTTCTTCTGGAAAGCAATGGGCCTAGCGTATGCTAACCCTCCCTTCTCCCTGCTCGCGAAGGTTCTAACCAAGATCGCTTATGAGGGAGGAAGGGTTGTTATGTGCACCCCTGACTGGGGTTGCTCTGGTGAACATGCTTACTGGCGCCGTATGCTTGACCGAATGACCGTGGGAAGAGTGCAACTCCCCGACGGCCCCATCTATGTGCCTGAGGACTCAGACACAGCTATGCAGGCCCCTGAGTGGGCCAGTTTCCTGTCCATCATCGATGGATCTCTCAATCCTGTACCCCTGTGTGA
Source organism: Eutreptiella sp. 'Long Island Sound 2002' (assembly GCA_964036045.1). NCBI lineage: Eukaryota > Euglenozoa > Euglenophyceae > Eutreptiales > Eutreptiaceae > Eutreptiella > Eutreptiella sp. 'Long Island Sound 2002'. The sequence continues at coordinate 36,509,414 of OZ038387.1, read as the reverse complement.
CCTGGACCAGGTGCTACTAAAAGAGGTCATGGCCGAAAATTGTGGCCTGACCCTTTATGATCTCAAAAATCGATCTCCTGAGCACCTATCTGCCACACTTACAGGGTGTGAGTCTCCTGATGACTATCTGGAACCTGCAGCTGTAAATAAGGATGCTGACGACCAAATATCTGAGATCGCCAGCACTATTCCCTCTGTTGATCCCAGCTGTGTTGACCTGAAATATAGTGCTTTCCTGGCCCAGCTATTGCTAGAGGAGGTAGATCCAGAGTCAACCTCTGAACCCGCTTCCTCTGTTGGGAAACCAGTGCTACACATGCAGCCTGTGCACACAGATGAACCCGTGGCCCGGAGTACTGATGCTCTGGCACGGCCTGCTGCTAATAACATGCCATTGTCTGAGCATGACACTCAAGAACTCCGACGGCTGTTGTACCTGAAGGCCGAAGGTATTGAGCGCCAAGAGCGGCTGCAATACCTCAGACAGACCTGGAAATACTCCATCTGGTCTGAGGAGGACGATGAGTCCTATACGCTGCCTGATCCTGAGATACCTCTAGTGTATTCTCAACATTATGGGCAGCAATGTCCCCCTGAGTGGGACGATGGTACTGTACCTGCCGAAACTGCTGATCGGCATAAAAAGAAAGAACATGGAAAAAGCAACCTGCATGCTGAGGAGGATTTCCTTCAGAAAGTCGAGAGTCTTAACCTTGACCCCCGCCTGGAGAAACTGCTTATATGCTATGAGGAGGTGTTCGGCGCCTTGCCGCCTCCCCTATCTTGTAAAAAACTGGTCCAGATGGACCTGAAATTGAAACCAGAATTTGAAAAGACGCGAGTGAGGCGTCGTCCCTATCCCGCTCCACAGGAACAGGTTGAAGAAATCGAGCGCCAGATCCAAGAATGCATTGATGCTGGCCTGGTTGAAGAGTATAAACATGGGGACTATCCCCATCACTGCAGCCCCTGTTTCCTTGTTGCTAAACCAGGGTCGACTGCTCTACGTCTTGTTGTAGACTATGGTGAGGTCAACAAGAAAACCCAGAACCACTCAGGGAGTATTCCTAACATGGAAAACACCCTGGAGCGTATTGCCAAATGCAGGTATAAAACCAAAATGGACAAACGCTCTGGTCTCTGGCAGGTTGACCTAACCGCCGCAGCTCAGGAGCTGCTTGCCTTTATAACCCCTAAGGGTCGTGTCTTCAAGTGGAAGGTTATGCCTTTCGGGGTGGCTAAGGCCCCAGCGCTCTTCCAGGAGCTTATGAACAAAATTTGGTACATACTGAGGCGCAGGCCTCTAGTACAAGAGTTGATTTCTCGGGGTGCAGAAATGGAGGCTCACATCGACGACGTGAGTTTGGGTACTAATACCAAAGAGGACCATGTCCTTCTCCTCCGTGAATTCTTCACTGTCTGTCAAGAAAACCATCTCCGAATCAAACTCGAAAAATGTGAGTTTATGAAAGAGGAGATGGAGTATTTGGGTTTCGACGTGGGGTATGGCTGGTGGAAACCAGCCGCGTCTAAGATGCAGCCCCTACAGGACATGCAGATTCGCGATGACCCTGAGAGGGGTCTACACGATGTGAGGAGTTTTGTGGGCGCCTGTAATTTCTATCGGCGTCACATCCACAATTTTACTTACTCCTCTGCACCCCTCACTGACCTAATCAAGAAAACTACTCCCTGGGGGTGGACCTCCAGAGAGGAAGAGTGTTTCCAGGAGTTGAAGAAGAAGATTGCCTCCTCCAACTGCCTGGGAGTGCCCCGCCCTGAGGGCGGGATAGTCCTGATCACTGATGCCAGTGATGTAGGGGGGGGAGGTACGATCTATCAATGGCAGGAGCTTAACCCCGCTGAACTAACCCACTGCCATTATCGTACTACTGGACTGAACCGTGATGGTTCGTTGAAACATGACTATCCTACCAGTGAGTGGCGACTGGTGCCACTGGGACACTGCAATTGGAAATGGAACCAAGCGCGTTCCAACTACAGCACCTATGACCAGGAACTCCTGGCCGGTATGTTGGTGCTATCGTCACAATCCCGACTCCTGGGGTCTAACCCTATTGTCTGGCTGTGTGACCAGGAGCCTGTGAAGTCTTTTCAGAAGGGCCCACCACCAGAAAAAGCGAAGCTAAAACGGTGGTTGACTTACCTGAGCCAGTTCAGGCTGACAGTGCATCATATCCCCGGGATGAAGAATGAACTGTCGGACTATATATCGCGCAACAACTTCGATGCGCTTATTGGTGAGAGCTCTGAGGCGCTCGCCAAAGAGGCTTTCCAGCGTATGGATGTCCAGCTTGACCTGTCCATGCGCACTGCTGGAATCCTGGAGGGTTGGAGTCTAACCGACTATCAGTCAGAGTATGAAGAAATTCTCCAAACCCTCAACACTGGTCTCGAACCCCGTGTCATTGACGGGCACCAGTGGTAGAAAAACAATCAGTACCTCTTCTACGAGGACCGAGTTGTTGTGCCTGAGGCACGACTAGAGAGGTGCCTACAATGGTCCCATCTCAGTTCTGGTCACACTGGCGCTAATCGCTCAGTGGACTTCTTCCGTGAGTGTTTCTACTCCAGTCTAACCCTGACTGAACTGAGGTCGCGTATGCAGACCATTATGGATGCTTGTGGCTGTCATGCCAGCAAGCAGAGCGACAGTAAGGATAGGGGCCTGATCTCCAGCTTACCCATACCCTATTGTGCTAACTCTCTTCTCTACGTGCATTACATCCACGGCCTACCACGCTTTGGCGGCTATTATAGTTGCCTCGTGGTCACCTGTGGTCTGTCTCGCTTCACCCGTGTGTTCCCTTGCAATAAGAAAATCACAGGTGAGCAGACTGTAAAAATGTTGGTCGAACAATGGTTTGAACCCTATGGAGCACCTAAACAGGTGCACTCTGATGAAGATGTACGCATCCGCAGTGACACTGGGTGGTACAAACGAGTGCTGAATGCCCTCAACGTGGAGGTAACCACAGGTGTGCCCTACACTCACACGTCTAACCCTCTCTGTGAGAGACAGAACCGTGTGGTGGAGCAAAACTTAAGAATCTTGATGAAACAGGAGCGCACCAAGGACTGGGTACGCCTAGTGCCCTGGGCAGTTCTGTCCATGAACTCACAGCGGAGCTCTTCTACGGGTTTCACCCCCCATGAACTGTTCCATGGAGGACGACCTGCTTGGTTCTTCAAAACCCCCTTCCCTGAGGACTTCAAGAGCCCCGTGGGAGATTGGCTGGAACACAAGCAGTCTCTGGCTAACCAGGCTGGTACTAACCTGAGGCACATTCGTGACCGTGAACAGAGCCGACGGAACCGCCTACGGCGACCTGCCAGCTTCAAGGTTGGTGACCTTGTTTTGGTACACCATTCAAGCCTACCCTCCTGGCCACGTAACTGCCTACAGGACCCTTACTTTGGACCCTATCGTATCATCAGGATAGATGGATCGAGGATCCATGTCAGGTGCAGTCCACGTCTAGGTGGTGAACTGCTATGTGCTCCTAAGCAGTTGAGGCACTATCACTCCCCTGACGACTTGTCTTGGGATGAGTGGCGCCTCAGCGACAGTGAGATTGAATGTATAGACCTAGAGAACGCTGCCAGTCCAGAGGAGGCAGACGAACTCGAAGAGATGACTGCCGATGAGATGGCAGTCGATGGTTACTACGTGGTTGCAGGTATTGCACGCCACGAGTATAAACAGGGCTGGAAATTCTTTACCCTGTGGGATGGCTATGGGTTGTCCGAGGCGACCTGGGAACCTATGTCAGCCTTCATACAACCAGATGGGAGTATCAACCCCATCTTCCGCACTTACCTCGTTGAGAACAACGAGGGGCAGCTCCTAACCCGTGCTGAGACTATGTCCCAGCGTAAGAAGCGAAACTAATTACCCTGTGTCAGTCTACTGACCCTGTCTGTGCCCTGCAGACCCATGCCTATGGTTTCCAGCGTGAGCCAGGTGGCCGCTTATCAAGATTGCAGCCACCCAGCGAGTGTGTGCCTTGTTGACCATGTGTTGCATGGGTACTGCCCTAATGTAATGACCTTGGTGAGCCAACGAAGAACGGTGGCTTTCTACACCAGGGGGGAATGACAAGCAAGGTGTTATGAGGCAAGGTGTGTCTTCCCTCCTTGGGGACAAGCGAGCCCACAGTTAGGACCCCTGACTGGTCCAGACCCATGGGGTTCTACCCTTCCTTACAGGGTTTACCATACCCCTAAGTGTGCTACGTATGTCTGTATGTGTCTCACTTCACTCCCCAGCGTGGCTCCCGGAGACCGGGCTTCGCTGACGTCGGACCGAAGGTCCTAATCAGGTACTATTACCACTCCTATGGCGCCCAATTTCTGTGCTGGCGCCTATCCTTGGGGTGTGACGGCAAAAGCCCTACCTACTAAGAGGGGAGGGGTGGCCAAGTGTGCTGAGGGCATACAAAACGCCCATTTTTGCTACGGGCCAAAAGCTAACGCACTCCCCTGCCCACGAGGAAAAGCACGCGGGACAGGAGACACCACTACACTACACTCACTAATGCCAGCACCGGCCTTCGAAGGCAGGGTGAGCACTCATCACTTGCACTCCACCCCTGCCAGGCCTGCTGACCCTATCCCCTACACATGCTACTTGGGGTTGCTGTCCAGGAAGACTCAGGCCCTAGTGGCCCTCCTGTGAAAAGGACAAAAGAACACAGCGCTCCTAAGCAGCTGTGGCCTAACAGGGGACGCCACAACGCGTTTCCCCTGCTAGGGCTTGGAGGGAAGGGGTGCTCTCGTTGCGTGCACAGCGCAGATGTCGTTGAGGTCGAACTGCCCTCGCCAGTACTGGCTGAGGCACAGTGATTTGATTTGTGATCAGCGCCCCTGTTTTGCTGGGGCAGAAAAATGGTAACCGCCGAAGGCAGCTGCTGCGTGCACCAATCACCCTTAACCTCTCCCACCTGTACAAAAGAGGCAGATGAAGGGGCGTTTGCGACTGAGGAACCAAGCCACACTCCAGGTATTATACCCTTCTCAGTGTGACCTATAATACACTGTTCGCAAACACGCTGCAGATGCAGCTACCCCTGTCAAGCAAGCAAGCTTTAAGAAACTCCTCGGGTTCTCTTAAAGAATGTACCGAGGAGCCTCTGGGTAACCTAAACAAGGTTTACCGTGCGCAGTTCGCGTGGCCTACCCTTTAATGCATCATGTGCACGCAGGGAAGGGAGGCTGAACCATTGACTCAACCAGGAGGTGAGCTCCTCCTGGGCTAACCTACCTCACTCACCATGCATCGTGTGAATGCCGCATTGAAACGAACACAAAACAAACCTAAGCGTTTTAAGCAACTCAACTTGAACGCCACGGCCGCACAAGAACAAACGCTTACCTGTGAAGAAGGAAACAAGGGTGAATTAGGGATACAGGTGAAGCGACACAGCGTGTGGATGCCTCGATTAGGCACATGCATCGCGAGCACAGCGCATATTCTAACCCTACGTGCGCGCTGCGCGCTCCATTCGCATCACATACCTTTCATTCCTGTTTTCACTTGTGCAGAGCACGAGAGATGAACACCTGACCCCCCAACGAGCACAGCGTTCACAACCCTAACGTTTTGACGGAACAACCAACACGAACGCAATGCGTGAGTGTGAGGTGACACAGACATACCTGAGAGACGAGTTGTTGAACTGCTCGGTGGTGTAAGCTGAATTTGAATGCTTTACTCTGAAGTTTATAAAAATTTTGATGCAACTGTGCAAAAATTTTCTTTAAAACTTCAAAAACTACGGCTCATACCTTCTTTTCCAAAAGCCGTTTTCGCTTGCGCAACCCTTTTCTTGGCGTCCGCTTCCTTTGCGCTTGTTTGCGACTTTAAGTTATGTGTAAAAATGACGATTTCCCGCGTGGTTTCGTCGATTTTCAACGATTTCACTTGCTAAATCGCAACCCCTTCCGCAAAACCGCAGGAATCACTCCCTGCTGGTTCCATTTTCTATTTTTTCCAGCTCCTGGGGGTTTGTGTCATCCATTGGGAGTATTGCTCCGCCCTGGCCCTTGGTCAGGACGTATACTAAAACGCTGTTTATACAGCGATAGCCGTCCGCATTGGAGCGTTCGACTGTACCCTAGGTGGCAAGCACATTGGCTCTAGGGAGGGAGTCCTCGGTTCAATTCCCACTGCCCCCACACTTTTTCCAAAGGTTTTCGCCGTACGCCGGCGACTTTTGAGGAATGCCCCTTCGAAGGGACATCATTCACGGTACATTACACTGTTTTTCAAGGGTCCCTACAGTGTGATAGGCTTCTATAAAGTGATGAGAATGTTTTTGGTAGGTTTAATGCATTTTTTGAGGTAATTTTGGGAATATTTGAGCCTTTTTCCTTGGTCCTACTAGCTTAGCTAACTAGTACTCCAGGGGGGAGTAAGAAAAAGTCACTGCCATGTCTTTCTTGGAGGGCTTGATCCAGGCTAAGCCCCCCTTAAAACCCTTTGTTGATGCTAAGACAAACTTAAGTGTTTTTATCTCTCTTTTGTTGCCTAAAGTACACTTTCTCAAAGTAACTAGGGTTGTGACCCTAGCCCCCCCATGAAGTTCACCCCTACCACTCAACTGAGCGGAGGTACCTTCCTTCATGGAGGACATACCAAAAAAAATCAGGCATTACATGCTTGTTGGCCTTGCAGGTTAAGCCTAAGTGGTCTCCCACCCCAAGACCCCTATACTCAATTGTTTCTACCACTTATTGTGGTCCTACTTTGTAACTGTTTCTGAATTCAGTTGCATGGCCAAGTCATTTTCTGTGTGGTCCTGACATCTATGCCCCTCAGTCCTAACCAGCACCATTTCACCCAAAAGAGTGCACATGAAGTGCCTATTGCAACCTCTGAGGCTAGAGTCTGACCAATTTTCATATAAAACCTTTTGTATTATCCATTTGTGATTGAATCTATGTGCATATACCTGCTTTGTCTAACTGCAGCCCTTCTGTGTTACACTGGATTACAAAACCAATCATTGATTCGATCCACATCCAGTCCTTGCTCTACTTGCTGCTTTGGTTTGGGGTTTTCAACTACAAAACCTGCAGGAATACATCAACAGACCTAGGGCATAATTCAAGGACATCTTTCTTACCCCGCTCAAAGTAAGCCCCTGGAAGCGTCTGATCGCAAGGAGTGTTTTGAGAGAAAAAACCTCCATCCGCGGAGGTACTCATTTTGCAATAAACCCCTTCAAACGTCCGGAGATCCGGTGATTATTTGGAGCTTTGACAATTTGATTGTTTGTACGACGACTATGAGGTCAAAACACACTTTGTTCCCCAAATTGAAGGGTCAGACCTCTCCCAAAGTGTGCCCCTGGAAGCGTCAACCCGCAAGCATTTTTTTGAGAGAAAAAAACTCCATCCGCGGAGGTACTCATTTTGCAATAATCCCCTTCAAACGTGCAAAGATCGTGTGATTATTTGGAGGTTTGACAATTTGATTGTTCCTACGACGACTATGGGGTCAAAACACACTTCGTTCCCCAAATTGAAGAGTCAGACCCCGCTCAAAGTGTGCCCCTGGAAGCCTCAACTCGCAAGGAGTGTTTTGAGAGAAAAAAGTTCCATCCGCGGAGGTATTCATTTTGTAATAAACCCCTTCAAACGTGCGGAGATCGTGTGATTATTTGGAGCTTTGGAAATTTGATTGGTTGTACGATGACTATGGGGTCAAAACACACTTTGTTCCCGAAATTGCAGTGTCAGACCCCGCTCAAAGTTTGCCCCTGGAAGCGTCTACTCGCAAGGAGTTTTTTGAGAGAAAAAACTCCATCCGCGGAGGTACTCATTTTGCAATAAACCCCTTCAAACGTCCGGAGATCCGGTGATTATCTGGAGCTTTGGAAATTTGATTGCTTGTACGATGACTATGGGGTCAAAACACACTTCGTTCCCGGAATTGAAGAATTAGACCTCTCCCAAACCGTGGCCATGGAAGCGTCAACTCGCAAGGAGCGATTTGAGAGAAAAAAACTCCATCCGCGGAGGTACTCATTTTGCCATAATCCCCCTCAAACGTCCGGAGATCGTGTGATTATTTGGAGCTTTGACAATTTGATTGCTTGTACGACGACTATGGGGTCAAAACACACTTGGTTCCCCAAATTGAAGAGTCAGACCCTGCTCAAAGTGTGCCCCTGGAAGCGTCAACTCGCAAGGAGTGTTTTGAGAGGGAAAAAATTCCATGTGCGGAGGGACTCATTTTGCAATAAACCCTTTCAAACGTGCGGAGATCGTGTGATTATTTGGAGCTTTGGAAATTTGATTGGTTGTACGATGACTATGGGGTCAAAACACACTTCGTTCCCCAAATTGCAGAGTCAGACCCCGCTCAAAGTGTTCCCCTGGAAGCGTCTACTCGCAAGCAGTTTTTTGAGAGAAAAAAACTCCATCTTCGGAGGTACTCATTTTGCAATAAACACCTTCAAAGGTGCGGAGATCGTATTGTTTTTTTTTGGAGCTTTGACAATTTGATTGCTTGTACGATGACTATGGGGTCAGAACACACTTCGTTCCCCAAATTGAAGAGTCAGACCCCGCTCAAAGTGTGCCCCTGGAAGCGTCAGCTCGCAAGGAGTGTTTTGAGACAACAAAGTTCCATCCGCGGAGGTACTCATTTTGCAATAAACCCCTTCAAACGTGCGGAGATCGTGTGATTATTTGGAGGTTTGGAAATTTGATTGGTTGCACGATGACTATGGGGTCGAAACACACTTCGTTCCCGTAATTGCAGAGTCAGACCCCGCTCAAAGTGTGCCCCTGGAAGCGTCAACTCGCAAGGAGTGTTTGGAGACAGAAAAATTCCATCCGCGGAGGTACTCATTTTGCAATAAACCCCTTCAAACGTCCGGATATCCGGTGATTATTTGGAGCTTTGAAAATTTGATTGCTTGTACGATTACTATGGGGTCAAAACACACTTCGTTCCCCAAATTGAAGAATCAGACCTCTCCCAAAGTGTGCCCCTGGAAGCGTCAACTCGCAAGGAGCGTTTTCGGAAAAAGAAACTCCATCCGCGGAGGGACTCGTTTTGCAATAATCCCCTTCAAACGTCCCGAGACCGTCTGATTATTTGGAGCTTTGCAAATTTGATTGCTTGTAGGATGACTCTGGAGTCAGAACACACTTCGTTCTCCAAGTTGAAGAGTCAGACCTCTCCCAAAGTGTGGCCATGGAAGCGTCAACTCGCAAGGAGCGTTTTGAGAGAAAAAAACTCCATCAGCGGAGGTACTCATTTTGCAATAAACCCCTTCAAAAGTGCGGAGATCGTGTGATTATTTGGAGCTTTGACAATTTGATTGCTTGTACGATGACTATGGGGTCAAAACACACTTCGTTCCCCAAATTGAAGAGTCAAACCTCGCTCAAAGTGTGCCCCTGGAAGCGTCAACTCGCAAGGAGTGTTTTGAGAGAAAAAAGTTCCATCCGCGGAGGTACTCATTTTGTAATAAACCCCTTCAAACGTCGGGAGATCGTGTGATTACCTGGAGGTTTGGAAATTTGATTGATTGTACGATGACTATGGGGTCAAAACACACGTCGTTCCCCAAATTGCAGTGTCAGATCCCGCTCAAAGTGTGCCCCTGGAAGCGTCTACTCGCAAGGTATTTTTTGAGAGAAAAAAAACTCCATCCGCGGAGGTACTCATTTTGCAATAAACCCCTCCAAAGGTGCGGAGATCGTGTGATTATTTGGAGCTTTGACAATTTGATTGCTTGTACGATGTCTATGGGGTCAAAACACACTTCTTTCCCCAAATTGAAGAATCAGACCTCTCAGAAAATCTGTGTTATTTGACCTCCAGCAGACCATGAAAGTCCAACTGGAATCTACTTATGCAATGCCCATGACAGTCGAACAGTTTGGAACGAAGGTCCAGGTTCTTGAGGTTATTGTGGACTTTGACAGTCAATCCAGGCGCCTGCGACTGAATTCCAGAGCGCTGGACGTCCACACTGGTGCGGTGTCAGGAGTGGTCCGATGGCCTGACCGTTGGTCGACCAACACGACTGTTTGGTGTTCCCTGGTGCCAGGCCTATGTGTGAAATGTGGATATTGGTCGTGGTCCCATGGTGATATTTATGAAAACGTTGTCCTGATCGTGGCTGAGTTAGGTTATAAGGGTGTCCCTCGGAGACACTGGCGAACCCGAGTCCTGAACTTCTGCAAGGAAAATCAGATCCCGGTTGGCCCTTCTGATTTGATGGTGATGTACGAATATGGTAACTTCTTAAGGTGGGGATAACTTTAACTTTTTCTGTCTCTTATATTTTGACACGCATGGACCACTGTCGGGGGGTGGGTGGGTCAATGACAGTGGCTGTGATTTGCCTCAATTTGCATTCTCAGTCTCCATTTTATTTCGCTCATTGAACCGCCTGCCTTACGCGGTGGGGCATGCGTGCGCTCATACACGCTGTCATGTTGCGTCTTGATTTTTTGGTTGTGTCGATTTTGAGTATTGGTTACATTGATTAACAGGTGGAATGAGAGAACGAAATTCGTTATCTGTTGCATACTATTTCAGTTGCTTACATAGCTGGAGAATTTGTGTTTGTCACAGAGCACGCTTTCTACTGATTTCACGTGTTTCAGAATCGTACCTGATGAGTTCTCTTCCGTGATTTGCCTGTTGCTTTGCTTATATATGCCCCTGGAAGCGTCAACTCGCAAGGAGCGTTTTGGGAAAAAGAAACTCCATCCGCGGAGGGACTCGTTTTGCAATAATCCCCTTCAAACGTCCCGAGACCGTCTGATTATTTGGAGCTTTGGAAATTTGATTGCTTGTAGGATGACTCTGGAGTCAGAACACACTTCGTTCTCCAAGTTGAAGAGTCAGACCTCTCCCAAAGTGTGGCCATGGAAGCGTCAACTCGCAAGGAGCGTTTTGAGAGAAAAAAACTCCATCCGCGGAGGTACTCATTTTGCAATAAACCCCTTCAAAGGTGCGGAGATCGTGTGATTATTTGGACCTTTGACAATCCCATTGCTTGTACGATGACTATGGGGTCAAAACACACTTCGTTCCCCAAATTGAAGAGTCAAACCTCGCTCAAAGTGTGCCCCTGGAAGCGTCAACTCGCAAGGAGTGTTTTGAGAGAAAAAAGTTCCATCCGCGGAGGTACTCATTTTGTAATAAACCCCTTCAAACGTCGGGAGATCGTGTGATTACCTGGAGGTTTGGAAATTTGATTGGTTGTACGATGACTATGGAGTCAAAACACACGTCGTTCCCCAAATCGCAGTGTCAGATCCCGCTCAAAGTGTGCCCCTGGAAGCGTCTACTCGCAAGGTGTTTTTTGAGAGAAAAAAAACTCCATCCGCGGAGGTACTCATTTTGCAATAAACCCCTTCAAAGGTGCGGAGATCGTGTGATTATTTGGAGCTTTGACAATTTGATTGCTTGTACGATGACTATGGGGTCAAAACACACTTCTTTCCCCAAATTGAAGAATCAGACCTCTCAGAAAATCTGTGTTATTTGACCTCCAGCAGACCATGAAAGTCCAACTGGAATCTACTTATGCAATGCCCATGACAGTCGAACAGTTTGGAATGAAGGTCCAGGTTCTTGAGGTGATTGTGGACTTTGACAGTCAATCCAGGGGCCTGCAACTGAATTCCAGAGCGCTGGACGTCCACACTGGTGCGGTGTCAGGAGTGGTCCGATGGCCTGACCGTTGGTCGACCAACACGACTGTTTGGCGTTCCCTGGTGCCAGGCCTATGTGTGAAATGTGGATATTGGTCGTGGTCCCATGGTGATATTTATGAAAACGTTGTCCTGATCGTGGCTGAGTTAGGTTATAAGGATGTCCCTCGGAGACACTGGCGAACCCGAGTCCTGAACTTCTGCAAGGAAAATCAGATCCCGGTTGGCCCTTCTGATTTGATGGTGATGTACGAATATGGTAACTTCTTAAGGTGGGGATAACTTTAACTTTTTCTGTCTCTTATATTTTGACACGCATGGACCACTGTCGGGGGGTGGGTGGGTCAATGACAGTGGCTGTGATTTGCCTCAATTTGCATTCTCAGTCTCCATTTTTTTTCGCTCATTGAACCGCCTGCCTTACGCGGTGGGGCATGCGCGCGCTCATACACGCTGTCATGTTGCGTCTTGATTTTTTGGTTGTGTCGATTTTGAGTATTGGTTACCCTGATTAACAGGTGGAATGAGAGAACGAAATTCGTTATCTGTTGCATACGATTTCAGTTGCTTACATAGCTGGAGAATTTGTGTTTGTCACAGAGCACGCTTTCTACTGATTTCACGTGTTTCAGAATCGTACCTGATGAGTTCTCTTCCGTGATGTGCCTGTTGCTTTGCTTATATATGCCCCTGGAAGCGTCAACTCGCAAGGAGCGTTTTGGGAAAAAGAAACTCCATCCGCGGAGGGACTCATTTTGCAATAAACCCCTTCAAAGGTGCGGAGATCGTGTGATTATTTGGAGCTTTGACAATTTGATTGCTTGTACGATGACTATGGGGTCAAAACACACTTCGTTCCCCAGATTGAAGAGTCAAACCTCGCTCAAAGTGTGCCCCTGGAAGCGTCAACTCGCAAGGAGTGTTTTGAGAGAAAAAAGTTCCATCCGCGGAGGTACTCATTTTGTAATAAACCCCTTCAAACGTCGGGAGATCGTGTGATTACCTGGAGGTTTGGAAATTTGATTGGTTGTACGATGACTATGGGGTCAAAACACACTTCTTTCCCCAAATTGCAGTGTCAGATCCCGCTCAAAGTGTGCCCCTGGAAGCGTCTACTCGCAAGGTGTTTTTTGAGAGAAAAAAAACTCCATCCGCGGAGGTTCTCATTTTGCAATAAACCCCTCCAAAGGTGCGGAGATCGTGTGATTATTTGGAGCTTTGACAATTTGATTGCTTGTACGATGACTATGGGGTCAAAACACACTTCTTTCCCCAAATTGAAGAATCAGACCTCTCAGAAAATCTGTGTTATTTGACCTCCAGCAGACCATGAAAGTCCAACTGGAATCTACTTATGCAATGCCCATGACAGTCGAACAGTTTGTAACGAAGGTCCAGGTTCTTGAGGTGATTGTGGACTTTGACAGTCAATCCAGGGGCCTGCGACTGAATTCCAGAGCGCTGGACGTCCACACTGGTGCGGTGTCAGGAGTGGTCCGATGGCCTGACCGTTGGTCGACCAACACGACTGTTTGGCGTTCCCTGGTGCCAGGCCTATGTGTGAAATGTGGACATTGGTCGTGGTCCCATGGTGATATTTATGAAAACGTTGTCCTGATCGTGGCTGAGTTAGGTTAGAAGGATGTCCCTCGGAGACACTGGCGAACCCGAGTCCTGAACTTCTGCAAGGAAAATCAGATCCCGGTTGGCCCTTCTGATTTGATGGTGATGTACGAATATGGTAACTTCTTAAGGTGGGGATAACTTTAACTTTTTCTGTCTCTTATATTTTGACACGCATGGACCACTGTCGGGGGGTGGGTGGGTCAATGACAGTGGCTGTGATTTGCCTCAATTTGCATTCTCAGTCTCCATTTTATTTCGCTCATTGAACCGCCTGCCTTACGCGGTGGGGCATGCGCGCGCTCATACACGCTGTCATGTTGCGTCTTGATTTTTTGGTTGTGCCGATTTTGAGTATTGGTTACATTGATTAACAGGTGGAATGAGAGAACGAAATTCGTTATCTGTTGCATACGATTTCAGTTGCTTACATAGCTGGAGAATTTGTGTTTGTCACAGAGCACGCTTTCTACTGATTTCACGGGTTTCAGAATCGTACCTGATGAGTTCTCTTCCGTGATTTGCCTGTTGCTTTGCTTATATATGCCCCTGGAAGCGTCAACTCGCAAGGAGCGTTTTGGGAAAAAGAAACTCCATCCCCGGAGGGACTCGTTTTGCAATAATCCCCTTCAAACGTCCCGAGACCGTCTGATTTTTTGGAGCTTTGGAAATTTGATTGCTTGTAGGATGACTCTGGAGTCACAACACACTTCGTTCTCCAAGTTGAAGAGTCAGACCTCTCCCAAAGTGTGGCGATGGAAGCGTCAACTCGCAAGGAGCGTTTTGAGAGAAAAAAACTCCATCCGCGGAGGTACTCATTTTGCAATAAACCCCTTCAAAGGTGCGGAGATCGTGTGATTATTTGGAGCTTTGACAATTTGATTGCTTGTACGATGACTATGGGGTCAAAACACACTTCGTTCCCAGAATTGAAGAGTCAAACCCCGCTCAAAGTGTGCCCCTGGAAGCCTCCACTCGCAAGGAGTGTTTTGAGAGAAAAAAGTTCCATCCACGGAGGTACTCATTTTGTAATAAACCCCTTCAAACATCCGGAGATAGTGTGATTATTTGGAGGTTTGGAAATTTGATTGGTTGTACGATGACTATGGGGTCAAAACACACTTCGTTCCCCGAATTGCAGTGTCAGACCCCGCTCAAAGTGTGCCCCTGGAAGCGTCAACTCGCAAGCAGTGTTTTGAGAGAGAAAAATTCCATCCGCGGAGGTACTCATTTTGCAATAAACCCCTTCAATCGTCCGGAGATCCGGTGATTATTTGGAGCTTTGGAAATTTGATTGCTTGTACGATTACTATGGGGTCAAAACACACTTCCTTCCCCAAATTGAAGAATCAGACCTCTCCCAAAGTGTGCCCCTGGAAGCGTCAACTCGCAAGGAGCGTTTTGGGAAAAAGAAACTCCATCCGCGGAGGGACTCGTTTTGCAATAATCCCCTTCAAACGTCCCGAGACCGTCTGATTATTTGGAGCTTTGGAAATTTGATTGCTTGTAGGATGACTCTGGAGTCAAAACACACTTCGTTCTCCAAGTTGAAGAGTCAGACCTCTCCCAAAGTGTGGCCATGGAAGCGTCAACTCGCAAGGAGCGTTTTGAGAGAAAAAAACTCCATCCGCGGAGGTACTCATTTTGCAATAAACCCCTTGAAAGGTGCGGAGATCGTGTGATCATTTGGAGCTTTGACAATTTGATTGCTTGTACGATGACTATGGGGTCAAAACACACTTCGTTCCCCAAATTGAAGAGTCAAACCCCGCTCAAAGTGTGCCCCTGGAAGCGTCCACTCGCAAGGAGTGTTTTGAGAGAAAAAAGTTCCATCCGCGGAGGTACTCATTTTGTAATAAACCCCTTCAAACGTGCGGAGATCGTGTGATTATTTGGAGGTTTGGAAATTTGATTGGTTGCACGATGACTATGGGGTCGAAACACACTTCGTTCCCCAAATTGCAGAGTCAGACCCCGCTCAAAGTGTGCCCCTGGAAGCGTCAACTCGCAAGGAGTGTTTGGAGACAGAAAGATTCCAATACGCGGAGGTACTCATTTTGCAACAAGCCCCTTCAAACGTCCGGATATCCGGTGATTATTTGGAGCTTTGAAAATTTGATTGCTTGTACGATTACTATGGGGTCAAAACACACTTCGTTCCCCAAATTGAAGAATCAGACCTCTCCCAAAGTGTGCCCCTGGAAGCGTCAACTCGCAAGGAGCGTTTTGGGAAAAAGAAACTCCATCCGCGGAGGGACTCGTTTTGCAATAATCCCCTTCAAACGTCCCGAGACCGTCTGATTATTTGGAGCTTTGGAAATTTGATTGCTTGTAGGATGACTCTGGAGTCAGAACACATTTCGTTCTCCAAGTTGAAGAGTCAGACCTCTCCCAAAGTGTGGCCATGGAAGCGTCAACTCGCAAGGAGCGTTTTGAGAGAAAAAAACTCCATCCGCGGAGGTACCCATTTTGCAATAAACCCCTTCAAAGGTGCGGAGATCGTGTGATTTTTTGGAGCTTTGACAATTTGATTGCTTGTACGATGACTATGGGGTTTAAACACACTTCGTTCCCCAAATTGAAGAGTCAAACCTCGCTCAAAGTGTGCCCCTGGAAGCGTCAACTCGCAAGGAGTGTTTTGAGAGAAAAAAGTTCCATCCGCGGAGGTACTCATTTTGTAATAAACCCCTTCAAACGTCGGGAGATCGTGTGATTACCTGGAGGTTTGGAAATTTGATTGGTTGTACGATGACTATGGGGTCAAAACACACGTCGTTCCCCAAGTGTGGCCATGGAAGCGTCAACTCGCAAGGAGCGTTTTGAGAGAAAAAAACTCCATCCGCGGAGGTACTCATTTTGCAATAAACCCCTTCAAAGGTGCGGAGATCGTGTGATTATTTGGAGCTTTGACAATTTGATTGCTTGTACGATGACTATGGGGTCAAAACACACTTCGTTCCCCAAATTGAAGAGTCAAACCTCGCTCAAAGTGTGCCCCTGGAAGCGTCTACTCGCAAGGTGCTTTTTGAGAGAAAAAAAACTCCATCCGCGGAGGTACTCATTTTGCAATAAACCCCTCCAAAGGTGCGGAGATCGTGTGATTATTTGGGGCTTTGACAATTTGATTGCTTGTACGATGACTATGGGGTCAAAACACACTTCTTTCCCCAAATTGAAGAATCAGACCTCTCAGAAAATCTGTGTTATTTGACCTCCAGCAGACCATGAAAGTCCAACTGGAATCTACTTATGCAATGCCCATGACAGTCGAACAGTTTGGAACGAAGGTCCAGGTTCTTGAGGTGATTCTGGACTTTGACAGTCAATCCAGGGGCCTGCGACTGAATTCCAGAGCGCTGGAAGTCCACACTGGTGCGGTGTCAGGAGTGGTCCGATGGCCTGACCGTTGGTCGACCAACACGACTGTTTGGCGTTCCCTGGTGCCAGGCCTATGTGTGAAATGTGGATATTGGTCGTGGTCCCATGGTGATATTTATGAAAACGTTGTCCTGATCGTGGCTGAGTTAGGTTATAAGGATGTCCCTCGGAGACACTGGCGAACCCGAGTCCTGAACTTCTGCAAGGAAAATCAGATCCCGGTTGGCCCTTCTGATTTGATGGTGATGTACGAATATGGTAACTTCTTAAGGTGGGGATAACTTTAACTTTTTCTGTCTCTTATATTTTGACACGCATGGACCACTGTCGGGGGGTGGGTGGGTCAATGACAGTGGCTGTGATTTGCCTCAATTTGCATTCTCAGTCTCCATTTTGTTTCGCTCATTGAACCGCCTGCCTTACGCGGTGGGGCATGCGCGCGCTCATACACGCTGTCATGTTGCGTCTTGATTTTTTGGTTGTGTCGATTTTGAGTATTGGTTACATTGATTAACAGGTGGAATGAGAGAACGAAATTCGTTATCTGTTGCATACGATTTCAGTAGCTTACATAGCTGGAGAATTTGTGTTTGTCACAGAGCACGCTTTCTACTGATTTCACGTGTTTCAGAATCGTACCTGATGAGTTCTCTTCCAGTGATTTGCCTGTTGCTTTGCTTATATATGCCCCTGGAAGCGTCAACTCGCAAGGAGCGTTTTGGGAAAAAGAAACTCCATCCGCGGAGGGACTCGTTTTGCAATAATCCCCTTCAAACGTCCCGAGACCGTCTGATTTTTTGGAGCTTTGGAAATTTGATTGCTTGTAGGATGATCCTGGAGTGAGAAACACACTTCGTTCTCCAAGTTGAAGAGTCAGACCTCTCCCAAAGTGTGGCCATGGAAGCGTCAACTCGCAAGGAGCGTTTTGAGAGAAAAAAACTCCATCCGCGGAGGTACTCATTTTGCAATAAACCCCTTCAAAGGTGCGGAGATCGTGTGATTATTTGGAGCTTTGACAATTTGATTGCTTGTACCATGACTATGGGGTCAAAACACACTTCGTTCCCCAAATTGAAGAGTCAAACCCCGCTCAAAGTGTGCCCCTGGAAGCCTCCACTCGCAAGGAGTGTTTTGAGAGAAAAAAGTTCCATCCACGGAGGTACTCATTTTGTAATAAACCCCTTCAAACGTCCGGAGATAGTGTGATTATTTGGAGGTTTGGAAATTTGATTGGTTGTACGATGACTATGGGGTCAAAACACACGTCGTTCCCCAAATTGCAGTGTCAGACCCCGCTCAAAGTGTGCCCCTGGAAGCGTCAACTCGGAAGCAGTGTTTTGAGAGAGAAAAATTCCATCCGCGGAGGTAGTCATTTTGCAATAAACCCCTTCAATCGTCCGGAGATCCGGTGATTATTTGCAGCTTTGGAAATTTGATTGCTTGTACGATTACTATGGGGTCAAAACATACTTCCTTCCCCAAATTGAAGAATCAGACCTCTCCCAAAGTGTGCCCCTGGAAGCGTCAACTCGCAAGGAGCGTTTTGGGAAAAAGAAACTCCATCCGCGGAGGGACTCGTTTTGCAATAATCCCCTTCAAACGTCCCGAGACCGTCTGATTATTTGGAGCTTTGGAAATTTGATTGCTTGTAGGATGACTCTGGTGTCAGAACACACTTCGTTCTCCAAGTTGAAGAGTCAGACCTCTCCGAAAGTGTGGCCATGGAAGCGTCAACTCGCAAGGAGCGTTTTGAGAGAAAAAAACTCCATCCGCGGAGGTACTCATTTTGCAATAAACCCCTCCAAAGGTGCGGAGATCGTGTGATTATTTGGAGCTTTGACAATTTGATTGCTTGTACGGTGACTATGGGGTCAAAACACACTTCTTTCCCCAAATTGAAGAGTCAGACCCCGCTCAAAGTGTGCCCCTGGAAGCGTCAACTCGCAAGGAGTGTTTTGAGAGAAAAAGGTTCCATCCGCGGAGGTACTCATTTTGTAATAAACCCCTTCAAACGTCCGGAGATCGTGTGATTATTTGGAGGTTTGGAAATTTGATTGGTTGTACGATGACTATGGGGTCAAAACACACTTCGTTCCCCAAATTGCAGTGTCAGACCCCGCTCAAAGTGTGCCCCTGGAAGCGTCTACTCGCAAGGAGTGTTTTGAGAGAGAAAAATTCCGTCCGCGGAGGTACTCATTTTGCAATAAACCCCTTCAGACGTCCAGAGATCCGGTGATTATTTGGAGCTTTGGAAATTTGATTGCTTGTACGATTACTATGGGGTCAAAACACACTTCCTTCCCCAAATTGAAGAATCAGACCTCTCCCAAAGTGTGCCCCTGGAAGCGTCAACTCGCAAGGAGCGTTTTGGGAAAAAGAAACTCCATCCGCGGAGGGACCCGTTTTGCAATAATCCCCTTCAAACGTCCGGAGACCGTCTGATTATTTGGAGCTTTGGAAATTTGATTGCTTGTAGGATGACTCTGGAGTCAGAACACACTTCGTTCTCCAAGTTGAGGAGTCAGACCTCTCCCAAAGTGTGGCCATCGAAGCGTCAACTCGCAAGGAGCGTTTTGAGAGAAAAAAACTCCATCCGCGGAGGTACTCATTTTGCAATAAACCCCTTCAAAGGTGCGGAGATCGTGTGATTATTTGGAGCTTTGACAATTTGATTGCTTGTACGATGACTATGGGGTCAAAACACACTTCGTTCCCCAAATTGAAGAGTCAAACCCCGCTCAAAGTGTGCCCCTGGAAGCGTCCACTCGCAAGGAGTGTTTTGAGAGAAAAGAGTTCCATCCACGGAGGTACTCATTTTGTAATAAACCCCTTCAAACGTCCGGAGATCGTGTGATTATTTGGAGGTTTGGAAATTTGATTGGTTGTACGATGACTATGGGGTCAAAACACACGTCGTTCCCCAAATTGCAGTGTCAGACCCCGCTCAAAGTGTGCCCCTGGAAGCGTCTACTCGCAAGGTTTTTTTTGAGAGAAAAAAAACTCCACCCGCGGAGGTACTCATTTTGCAATAAACCCCTCCAAAGTTGCGGAGATCGTGTGATTATTTGGAGCTTTGACAATTTGATTGCTTGTACGATGACTATGGGGTCAAAACACACTTATTTCCCCAAATTGGAGAGTCAGACCCCGCTCAAAGTGTGCACCTGGAAGCGTCAACTCGCAAGGAGTGTTTTGAGAGAAAAAAGTTCCATCCGCGGAGGTACTCATTTTGTAATAAACTTCTTCAAACGTCCGGAGATCGTGTGATTATTTGGAGCTTTGAAAATTTGATTGCTTTACGATTACTATGGGGTCAGAACACACTTCGTTCAAGGAATTGAAGAATCAGACCTCTCCCAAACTGTGCCCATGGAAGCGTCAATTCGCAAGGAGCGATTTGAGAGGAAAAAACTCCATCCGCGGAGGTACTCATTTTGCAATAATCCCCTTCAAACGTCCCGAGATCTGGTGATTATTTGGCGCTTTGGAAATTTGATTGCTTGTACGATGACTATGGGGCCAAAACACACTTCCTTCCCCAAATTGAAGAATCAGACCTCCCCGAAAGTGTGCCCATGGAAGCGTCAACTCGCAAGGAGCGATTTGAGAGGAAAAAACTCCATCCGCGGAGGTACTCATTTTGCAATAAACCCCTCCAAAGTTGCGGAGATCGTGTGATGATTTGGAGCTTTGACAATTTGATTGCTTGTACGATGACTATGGGGTCAAAACACAATTCTTTCCCCAAATTGAAGAGTCAGACCCCGCTCAAAGTGTGCCCCTGGAAGCGTCAACTCGCAAGGAGTGTTTTGAGAGAAAAAAGTTCCATCCGCGGAGGTACTCATTTTGGAATAAACCCCTTCAAACGTCCAGAGATCGTGTGATTATTTGGAGGTTTGGAAATTTGATTGGTTGTACGATGACTATGGGGTCAAAACAAACTTCGTTCCCCAAATTGCAGTGTCAGACCCCGCTCAAAGTGTGCCCCTGGAAGCGTCAACTCGCAAGGAGTGTTTTGAGAGAGAAAAATTCCATCCGTGGAGGTACTCATTTTGTAATAAAACCCTTCAAACGTGCGCAGATCGTGTGATTATTTGGAGCTTTGGAAATTTGATTGCTTGTACGATTACTATGGGGTCAAAACACACTTTGTTCCCCAAATTGAAGAATCAGACCTCCCCCAAAGTGTGCCCATGGAAGCGTCAACTCGCAAGGAGCGATTTGAGAGGAAAAAACTCCATGTGCGGAGGTACTCATTTTACAATAATCCCCTTCAAACGTCCAGAGATCCGGTGATTTTTTGGAGCTTTGGAAATTTGATTGCTTGTACGATGACTATGGGGCCAAAACACACTTCCTTCCCCAAATTGAAGAATCAGACCTCCCCCAAAGTGTGCCCATGGAAGCGTCAACTCGCAAGGAGCGATTTGAGAGGAAAAAACTCCATCCGCGGAGGTACTCATTTTGCAATAAACCCCTCCAAAGTTGCGGAGATCGTGTGATGATTTGGAGCTTTGACAATTTGATTGCTTGTACGATGACTATGGGGTCAAAACACAATTCTTTCCCCAAATTGAAGAGTCAGACCCCGCTCAAAGTGTGCCCCTGGAAGCGTCAACTCGCAAGGAGTGTTTTGAGAGAAAAAAGTTCCATCCGCGGAGGTACTCATTTTGGAATAAACCCCTTCAAACGTCCACAGATCGTGTGATTATTTGGAGGTTTGGAAATTTGATTGGTTGTACGATGACTATGGGGTCAAAACAAACTTCGTTCCCCAAATTGCAGTGTCAGACCCCGCTCAAAGTGTGCCCCTGGAAGCGTCAACTCGCAAGGAGTGTTTTGAGAGAGAAAAATTCCATCCGCGGAGGTACTCATTTTGCAATAAAACCCTTCGAACGTCCGGAGATCCGGTGATGATTTGGAGCTCTGGATATTTGATTGCTTGTACGATTACTATGGGGTCAAAACACACTTCCTTCCCCGAATTGAAGAATCAGACCTCTCCCAAAGTGTGCCCCTGGAAGCGTCAACTCGCAAGGAGCGTTTTGGGAAAAAGAAACTCCATCCGCGGAGGGACTCGTTTTGCAATAATCCCCTTCAAACGTCCCGAGACCGTCTGATTATTTGGAGCTTTGGAAATTTGATTGCTTTTAGGATGACTCTGGAGTCACAACACACTTCGTTCTCCAAGTTGAAGAGTCAGACCTCTCCCAAAGTGTGGCCATGGAAGCGTCAACTCGCAAGGAGCGTTTTGAGAGAAAAAAACTCCATCCGCGGAGGTACTCATTTTGCAATAAACCCCTTCAAAGGTGCGGAGATCGTGTGATTATTTGGAGCTTTGACAATTTGATTGCTTGTACGATGACTATGGGGTCAAAACACACTTCCTTCCCCAAATTGAAGAGTCAGACCCCGCTCAAAGTGTGCCCCTGGAAGCGTCCACTCGCAAGGAGTGTTTTGAGAGAAAAAAGTTCCATCCGCGGAGGTACTCATTTTGTAATAAACCCCTTCAAACGTCCGGAGATCGTGTGATTATTTGGAGCTTTGAAAATTTGATTGCTTGTACGATTACTATGGGGTCAAAACACACTTCGTTCCCCCAATTGAAGAATCAGACCTCTCCCAAAGTGTGCCCATGGAAGCGTCAACTCGCAAGGAGCGATTTGAGAGGAAAAAACCCCATCCGCGGGGGTACTCATTTTGCAATAATCCCCTTCAAACGTCCCGAGATCTGGTGATTATTTCGCGCTCTGGCAGTTTTATTGCTTGTACGATGACTATGGGCAAAAAAACACTTCGTTCCCCAAATTGAAGAGTCAGACCCAGCTCAAAGTGTCCGCCTGGAAGCGTCAACTCGCAAGGAGTGTTTTGAGAGAAAAAAACTCCATCCGCGGAGGTACTCATTTTGTAATAAAACCCTTCAAACGTGCGGAGATCGTGTGATTATTTGGAGCTTTGGAAATTTGATTGCTTGTACGATTACTATGGGGTTCAAAACACACTTTGTTCCCCAGATTGAAGAATCAGACCCCGCGCAAAGTGTGCCCCTGGAAGCGTCAACTCGCAAGGAGCGATTTGAGAGGTAAAAACTCCATCCGCGGAGGTACTCGTTTTGCAATAATCCGCTTCAAATGTCCGGAGATCCTGTGTTTTATTTGGAGCTTTGGAACCTTGATTGCTTGTAGGATGACTCTAGAGTCAAAACACACTTCGTTCCCCAAGTTGAAGAATCAGACCTCTCCCAAAGTGTGGCCATGGAAGCGTCAACTCGCAAGGAGTGTTTTGAGAGAAAAAAACTCCATCCGCGGAGGTACTCATTTTGCAATAAACCCCTTCAAACGTCGAGAGATCGTGTGATTATTTGGAGCTTTGGAAATTTGATTGCTTGTAGGATGACTCTGGGGTCAAAACAAACTTCGATCCCCAAATTGAAGAGTCAGACCCCGCGCAAAGTGTGCCCCTGGAAGCGTCAACTCGCAAGGAGCGATTTGAGAGGTAAAAACTCCATCCGCGGAGGTACTCGTTTTGCAATAATCCGCTTCAAACGTCCGGAGATCCTGTGTTTTATTTGGAGCTTTGGAACCTTGATTGCTTGTAGGATGACTCTAGAGTCAAAACACACTTCGTTCTCCAAGTTGAAGAATCAGACCTCTCCCAAAGTGTGGCCATGGAAGCGTCAACTCGCGAGGAGCGTTTTGAGAGAAAAAAACTCCATCCGCGGAGGTACTCATTTTGCAATAAACCCCTTCAGACGTCGAGAGATCGTGTGATTATTTGGAGCTTTGGAAATCTGATTGCTTGTACGATTACTATGGGGTAAAAAACACACTTCGTTCCCCAAATTGAAGAGTCACACCCCGCTCAAAGTGTGGCCGTGGAAGCGTCGACTCGCAAGGAGTGTTTTGAGAGGAAAAAACTCCATCCGCGGAGGTACTCATTTTGCAATAAACCCCTTCAAATGTCCGGAGCCCGTGTGATTATTTGGAGCTTTGGAAATTTGATTGCTTGTACGATGACCATGGGGTCAAAACACACTTCGTTCCCCAAATTGAAGAATCAGACCTCTCCCAAAGTGTGCCCCTGGAAGCGTCAACTCGCAAGAAGCGATTTGAGAGGAAAAAACTCCATCCGCGGAGGTACTCATTTTGTAGCAATCCCCTTCAAACGCCCGGAGATCCGGTGATTATTTGGAGCTTTTGAAATTTGATTGCTTGTACGATTACTTTGGGGTCAAAACACACTTCGTTCCCCAAATTGAAGAGTCAGACCCCGCTCAAAGTGTGCCCCTGGAAGCGTCAACTCGCAAGGAGTGGTGGGAGAGAAAAAAACTCCATCCGCGGAGGTACTCATTTTGCAATAAACCCCTTCAAACGTCTAGAGATCTGGTGATTATTTGGCGCTCTGGAAATTTGATTGCTTGTACGATGACTATGGGGTCAAAACACAGTTCGTTCCCCAAATTGAAGAGTCAGACCCCGCTCAAAGTGTGCCCTTGGAAGCGTCAACTCGCAAGGAGTGTTTTGAGAGAAAAAAACTCCATCCGCGGAGGTACTCATTTTGCAATAATCCCCTTCGTATGATTAATAGGAGCTTTGGAAATTTGATTGCTTGTAGGATGACTCTGGGGTCAAAACACACTCGTTCCCCAAATTGAAGAATCAGACCTCTCTCAAAATGTGGCCATGGAAGCGTCAACCCGCAAGGAGCGGTTTCAGAGGAAAAAACGCCATCCGCGGAGGTACTCATTTTGCAATAAACCCCTTCAAACGTCCCGAGATCGTGTGATTATTTGGAGCTTTGGGAATTTGATTGCTTGTACGAAGACTATGGGCTCAAAACACACTTCGGTCCCCAAATTGAAGAGTCGGACCCCGCTCAAAGTGTGCCCCTGGAAGCGTCAACTCGCAAGGAGTGTTTTGAGAGAAAAAAATTCCATCCGCGTGTAAGTGCGGCTAGCCCCATCTGCTCAGATTTTCAGACATTCTGCCCAGATTGGCTACATTTTGGTCATTTTCTTTGCTTCGGCGGAATTGCCGCCTCGCAGCTCAGTCACAGGATATTTCCTATATATTTCTGATATGCCGGATTTGATTCCGCGGTCCATTTCCCGTAAATCCGCCGCATTCCGCTATTTTAGCTGGAATCGCCATTTGCCGCTGGCGCGCGCTCGCGGGCCTGATCGGCCATACAATTTTACATAAATGGATTATTTAAATTCATTCGGACAGTTTTGGACACTCAGATGTATTTAGAATAATTCCCCTCAATTTTCTTCATAGACTGGGATTTTCTGCCGGACCACAATCAGCATGGGCCTTGCCTCTGTTGTCGCTGCTCTCGCCTCCGTTGGTGTTCGTGTATCCGGTTCCAACCCCAATAACAACATCCAGGGAGACTCCTCGCGTGCCTGCCCCACTGGTCTTGCCGGCCCCGAGCCCTCCGGCACCCACAACGACCCAGGGCAGCACTTTCATGGTAGCAGAGGCTACCTGAATGTTGTTCCTATGGTGTCCCAACCACAGCTAGCCCCTCAGTACGTCCCCGCCACCTCCGGAGACGTAACGATCACGCTCCCGTGGTGCTGTGCGAACGAGGCCTTGAGAGGAATGCCTTGCGCAAGCCCAAATTGCCCAAGAAGGACACAAATCAGCAGCTGTGGAGGCCCAGATTACAATCAAGATCCCAGTCGAAATTGGCCATCAAGCGGCTGGAATCTCCCAGCTTACGCTAATGGCAACGCTCCGGTGGAGCTTACGGACCTGGCAGGTACCAATGCTCCCTACCAGTGTCCACATTTTGAGACCATCGACGCCGACATTGACGACATTGAGATGGGTGGTCCAGGTGAGGTACCTACCTATAATCGACCAGCCTCATGGGCCCAATGGGACAACCATTTGTCTTCGGAAGTGGCCCGTAACCTTGAGGCGCTTGAGGCCCTGTGTCTATTAGCCACGTCTAGGCTGATAGGACAAGAAAGAATCGCCTCCGATTTTTTATTTGAATATTTTTTCCTCCTTCAAGAAGAAATTAAGACCAGGATGTGGTGGTGTTCTCAAGAAGATGAATCTTTTTCCATTTTCTTGCAGATCTGGGAGGCAAGCCCCTTCCCGAAGGAGAAGACCAAGGCACCGGTTGCCGGGCCCTCCGCCCCTCATCCCTCTGTCTCCATCCGCGACGATCTAGCCGCCGCGGTTGAGGAAGGAATCTTAGAGGCAGCTAGGCAGGCAAGCCTGGAAATTAGGACTGAAGGAGCTCCCCAAGTGGACTCCTGGCTGCGAACCACTGAGATTAGCGGTCCGACAGCCTGCTCAGGTCCTTCAGGACACGGTATGTACTGTCCTGCCGACTGCTCTTGCAGATCTCAGCGAGACTCTGAGCTCCAATTGCTCAAAGATCAAATGCAACTCATCATTCAGACTCTGGGAATTAAAGATCTTTTCAAGACCCACATGAGATCTGAGGGCGCATCATCGGTGGATCAGACAACAGAACCGTCGGAGGAGGCGACAGAAATTTTTTCGATTGCTCCTTCGGTGGACTCTAAGACCACCGATGCACGGATCAGCAGGACTAAGCTAAAGGAAAGGGTTACAATCTCTCGATCACAGAGTAGATCGGCGAAGGCTAGGACTGAGGTTCAGAATGCCAAAAGAACTGCCTCCCGTACTACCCTTCCTGCTGTTGATTCCAGTGCAATTGCCCAGATGTTGCTCGCCCAGACCCTCGCCGGAGCTGGTGTGGCTAATGATGCCGCCAAGGTGTCTGCCATTACGGCTGGTGTTGGGCTGGATTCACTCCTAAATCCCACTTCATTGCGACTTCGTCAGGTTGCCAAGCAACCAAAGTATAATGGGAACCCCAGACGTTGGCCTCAGTTCCAACGGGAATTTAAACTGTGGGTTAAGACTCAAAAACTCCAGGATGATCAGTTCCTGATGGCCCTTCTGGACTGCCTTGAGGGATCGCCGGCCAATACTTGGCTCAGAACCTGGAGTGATCGTGAAGATTCAAGTTCCCCCCTTACCTTTGATGAGGTGTGGGAACAGTTGGAGGTACGTGGATCCCGGCTGCCTGAGGACCATTACCACCAGATGTTGAAGAATTTTCCCTCATTCTCTCGATTAATCTTGCACGAAGTGCAGGACAAGAGACAGCGCTTCTGGAATCTCGTAGAAGAATCTGAACATTCAGGCGAAAAATTTTCTAGTGCCGAGCTGAAAAATCTGATTTTTGACAAGATCCCCTCAGAAACCGCCGCCACCCTTCGGAATCGACAGTCCGAAGAAAAGGTCAAGACCTGGTGGGCGGCGATCGATGGCTTTGACGCCTCGGCCAACCGGTTTACCGTCAGGGAGGCACTTCAAAAGTGCTCCCCCACGTCGTTTACCAAGGTGAAATTCACTGAAAACACGTGGAAAATCAAGTTCAATGAACACGAGGATCGGGACTTGTTTGTCCAAGTCCTCAACAGGGGAGTAAGTTTCCATGGCAATCGCCTGAAGGCCAGGAACTGGGTGTTTTCGTTTACTCCGCAGGAACTGTGGGAAGAGGTTGAGAGGCTCGCTGACGCCGCCAATCAAAATTTCCATGAGGGTCTTGGGGGAAACAGGAATACCCAGCAAAACACCCAAAATGGGGCCCAAAAGGGCAACAAAAAGGTGAATGACACCCGGAATGTTCAGGATCATTGTAGCATCTGTCTTCTTCTAGGTTCTACGAACCGAGCTAAGACACATTCCACTGCTAATCACCGATGGTCTGTTTACGATCACAAGGTGATTGGTGAAAATGTCAGTAATCCTCAGAATTCAGACAGGAATGACAGACAGGTGCATGGTGCCAAGGGGGGAAAGGGTAATTCGACTCCCTCCGGTGGGAACAAAAATACTGGAGGCCCTGGCGGGTCCCAAGGCAAAGGGAATCGGACTCCATCCGGTCCCGGTGGACAGCCGAACGGCCAGACAAGTCCAAATGTCAACGCCGGAGGCGGAAATCGAAATCCAGGCCAAAACCCTCAATCCGGTACAAACAAAGGAAATGCTCCAGGATCACAGGGTAAAGGTAAGGGAAATCCTTCGGGAACCCCCTTCTCTGGTAAGGGCAGAGGGCGTGGCGACGGTGGTGGCCCATCATCCGGCGGCCGTGGCCGTGGACGTGGAAAAGGAAACCATCGTGTGGATCAGGTCTCAGGTGCAGATCAGGTGTCTGATGCGGATCGAGATTACGTCGAAAATGCTCTGAATCCAGCGGATGATCCGTTCCAAGATGAATGGATCGACGAAACAGGCTGTGTTCACAATGTTAACGCAGCCGCTGGAGGTCAGAACGCCTAGGGGAGCCACGAAAATCGCCCCTCCCCAGGCGATTTCAGGCATGATCCCCAAATTCCTGATCGACCATTACTTGATGTAGGGTCGCTTGTCTCCTCCCCCCTGGATCCGGCAGCGGATCCTTCTGTTGTAGTGGACGAGGTTGGTGTACAGTCCAAGCACAGGGCTCGTCAGTTTGTCACAAAGCTGTGGGTCTCTGATTGCAAGGGAAATTTCCACCTCGCCACTTGTTTGTGTGATAATGGATCAGAGGTAAATCTCCAATCCAATGCATTCTTACCCGACGACTGCGTGTTTGAGTCGCCTCATCCTGTGACCCTCGAGGGAGTTTCTGGACACTCTCTCGCAGGTGGGCAACGCGGTTGTTATATATCCACCCATTTGGTCGCTCAAGACCTTTGGGAAGAGCAAAATGTGGAAGAAGTTGTCCTTAAGGATGACTACTTCTACCGTGCTGACATAAAGTATGACCTTTATTTGGGGCATCCTTGGCTTCGCAAGAACAGGGTAGCGCCCGTAGGTCATCGTCGTTGTTTTTTGCTGGAGTCAGGTCCCTTGGAGCGTCCTGAATTTCGTTTTTTGCACGCAGGGTTTAAAAGTGCAGAAGAATTTTTGAAGCAAAAAGTGACACCAAAATTTGGTGAAGATGTCACCATTGCAGAGGTGAATGGGAGTGCCGATTACTCCCAAGAGTTAGAATGTCTTCGTAGGGACTCCCAGCCACGACGCCCTTCGCGCTGGCACTCTTCATCCTACAGAGTTGCGAAAAATGGCGCGATGCAATTTGTGAATACTTCCATGAACATCATTCATTTTGGCCTCAGTATGATGCATTTGCTAACCGTACGAACAAGCGCTTTGATAAGCACTTCAGCGACGCTTGGACCCACAAATGGGACAAGAAGTTGTGGATTAACCCTCCGTTTCACTTAATCCAGCAGGTCATCCACAAAATCAAGCAAGATAAAACCCAGGCAATTTTGGTTGTGCCCTTGTGGGACGACAAGCCTTGGTTTCAGGAATTACAGGACATTTGTGTTGATTACATCGAACTTCCCAGGAAGATTAAGCTGTATGCCAGGGACGACACAGGTCCCCTGCCACAGCGCTCCTGGAGTTCGCTTGCATTCCTGGTGGATGGAAAGCTTTCTGACTCTAATTCTGCTGATTCTAGTACAGATTCCTGTGTTGGGTCTGAATCTGAGGTCGAGCGTGGTACTGATGATGAATTTATTTTTTCTGGTTTTTGTTCGTCAGATACCCAAGGTGATTCAACGTCCAATGGATCCGCCTCGTCTCCCTCTTCCCCAATACGGTCGACATCGAAAAGAATCTTCAGTGCACGGGCGAGGAAAAATCTCCAATCGCGCCGCAAATTCAGAGTTTTTTATGAAAAACCCCCTGTGGAAGCTTTCATGGATCCTTTCGAGGAGCTGGATCGCGAAGAAAATCTCTGGGATTTCGACACAAGACCCACCTATCTTCAAGAGGCAGTGGATACGGACCTGTTTAGGGACATCCGTAAGAAGATTCTTCCTGCCAAAGCCGAAGAAGTTGCCAAAGTTTTTTCGACAGTAATTCCTGGCGATCAGGTGGACACTGAATTGTGTTCAAGGTCAAGAGAAAAGATTTTTGAGGAACGGAAGGATACAACCCTTTCAGGAAAGTTGATCAAGGACCCCCCTGTCCGTGGGCAGTTCGGTGAAGCCTTCATCGAGCTTCGTGAAGGATACAAGGCAAAAAAACAGCGCCCTTATGAAAATCATGGACACAAACATGAGATTCTCAGAAAAATCATTGAGAGAAATCTCAGGGAATTTGGTTGGCTTGAGGGTTGTATGACCAGCGAATGGTGCTGTTCACCCTTCACAGTCCCGAAGCCACCGCCTGCAGACCAGAACACCATAGATGGTTGGCGAATGGTTGTTGATTTTCGCAATCTCAACGCCGAAACCAAGGCGGATTCACACCCCCTGCCCCTCATTGAGGAGGAAATCGCCAAGAGGGCAAGAGGTCGTTTGTTCTCTGTGCTGGATCTCCGTCACGGCTTTCACCAAATGCCGTTGAGGAAGGACAGCAGACCTCTCACTTGTATGTGCACGCCATGTGGCCCAGTCCAATGGACCGTCATGCCCATGGGATTGAAGAACGCCCCCTCATTTTTTCAAAGAATGATGGAGGATGTGCTGTTCACAACCCATCCTGAGCTTCGTGCCTTCGTGAGTGTGTACATAGATGACATAATCATCGCGACGGAGGGGGAGGGACTGACCGAAGCCGAGCTGGTGGCCCTACATGAGAAGCAGCTGAACCAAGTTTTGGACATTCTTGACGCCAATCAGCTGATTTGTGGGCCAAAGAAGGGAAAACTATTTTTAAAATCAGTCGAATTTTGTGGTTCTCTCCTAGAGAATGGCACTCGACGACCCAGTCCAGGGAAGCTCGTCGCTATTCAGAAGTGGAAGCGCCCTGAGACGATCACGGAGTTGCGAGGATTCCTAGGTTGTTGCAATTTTTACCACACTTTTGTGCCGAATTATGCCAAATTTGCTGCCCCCCTCACTGAATTATTGAAGGTAGGGAGAGATGCAGGCAAGGCAGGTTCAAAGGTTCGTGTCAAGTGGACTGACGAGTGCGAGGAGGCCTTCCATCACTTGAAGGCAGCCCTCTGCGAAGTCGCCACGTTGCATGTGCCCCAATTTGACCGACCCTTCTACATTAGAACCGACGCATCTAGGTACGCGATCGGAGCTGTCCTTGAACAGGTTGATGAAGCCACCGGCGATCATTACCCTCTTGCATTTTGGTCACGGAAGCTAGCCCCACGCCAAATGCAATGGTCGCCGCGTGAGCAAGAGACTTACGCCATAATTTGCGCTCTAAAAAAGTATCAATCGTGGGTTGGCACCAATCGAGTCGAGGTCCTGACGGATCATCGATCTCTGGAGTATTGGGCCACCGAACACATTGATACTGTCGCGAGCCCAGCTGGTCGACGGGCCAGATGGCACGAATTTCTCTCTCTGTTTGACCTCCATGTGTCGTATTTGCCTGGTAAACATAACACGGTAGCGGATGCTCTGAGCCGATGGGCTTACCCCGCCTCAGAGGGGCTGCAAAGTACCAACATCCATGGTACGGAGCAGGACCGCCATGTCATCATCGAATGGGATCAGGAAGAAAAGAAACTCATTCGACGTGCATGCATGCAGTGCGCTGTTAAACAGCACGCATTGCCGTGTCACGACATCACGGCCATCACAGATCCGGCGCATGCTCACGAGATCTGCACCAAAACGCTGAAAGTCGTGGAAAAAGTCACCGATCCCTCTTCAGGGAGTGTGAAACGGTTTGACTATACCCGACGAGTAAGTCGATTTCGGTTGATCGAGGGCATTAAGCGTCGAGATCCGGCCAAAACTCCACCCCTGCCTAAGGATTCCCTGATCATCCGTGACTGGACGTCCGATTACCTGCAGGATCCCATGTTTAAAGAGGTCTTTGGAAATCTCAAATCCAAAGATGCTCACAGGGATGGGATTTTTGCAGAGTACTCGTTGGATGGGGGGAAGCTGTGGATGGAGGGTAAATTGTGTGTGCCAGACGCCCTAGCCCCCCGAGTGTTAAACTGGTGGCACAAATGGGAGTCCCCCCACGCACATGGCCGTCGACTGTGGTCGATGATTAAGCATAGGCTGTTTGGATCGAGGCTCTACACTCATTGCATGAAAGTAGCAGCCGGATGTGCCCAATGTGCTGTCTCGACGCCCCCCAGCGCGAAGAAGCACGGCCATCTGAGGCCTCATCCTATTCCGGAGCGTCTCTCTAACAGAGTCACCAGTGATTTCTTCTATCTCGGTGAACTCGATGACGAAGAGTGCCATTGGACTAACAAAAAAGTCAATGGTGTGCTCCTTATTCAGTGCCGTCATTCCGGCTACATTCAAGTGTTGCCTTGCAACATTGAGTCGATGACTGGCAAGGCTGCCGCCAAATGGTGCGCGCAGACCTGGATGGGAGGCTGGGACGTCCCATCCGAGGTGG
This sequence comes from Eutreptiella sp. 'Long Island Sound 2002', assembly GCA_964036045.1. Taxonomy (NCBI): domain Eukaryota; phylum Euglenozoa; class Euglenophyceae; order Eutreptiales; family Eutreptiaceae; genus Eutreptiella; species Eutreptiella sp. 'Long Island Sound 2002'. The sequence continues at coordinate 36,477,327 of OZ038387.1, read as the reverse complement.
TCACGGACTCAGGCAAAGAGTACACCTCCGAATGGTGGAGAGAATTGTGTGCTCGCCTTGGAATCCACCACCTCAGGTGTGAAATCCACTCGCATCGAGCGTTGCCTGGCGAAAGAGCCGGCCGCTCTGTTATAAATATGCTTCGTAAGGAGCTCGCGAGTGAGAAGGATTTCCACTGGCTTGAAGTTCTCTTCGCATTGCTTCGCCGTTACCACAACACGCCTTTGTATCATGGCCTTTCTCCAAATGAAATTGTCTTTGGACGAAAGAAGTGTTGGTGGAACATGCCGTTGAATAATCCTCGCCCCTGTAAAGATGCTTCGCTGTTTTTGGACGAAGTCCAACGAGCAGATAAATCTGTGTCGAAATTAATCGAGAAGCATCAGGCTGACTGGCTTTGGGTTCAAAATCAAGGTCGAAAAAACCCCCACAATTTTGAAGTCGATGATCGAGTTTGGCTTCGAAAATCCGAAACCACCCTGGACGGAGATGACAAGCTTCTTCCCTTGTGGGAGGGGCCATTCGCTGTTACAGCGCGTCTTGGGGAGAACAGGTGGAGGATCCGTGTGGATGTCAGCAGGGAAATTGACGTTTCGGGCGATCGCCTCAAGAGAGAGATCCCCTCCCCCAAGGATCGAGTTAAACCCCTTTTTTGGACTGCAAAACACTTGTCCGATCGGGTAATCGAAGGGGGAAAGTACGAACTCAAGAGGATTGTTGAAGCAAGACGTGACGCCAAGGGCGAATGGGAATTTTTGTGTGAGTGGAGGGGCTTTGATTCCAGTCACAACAACTGGGAACCAGCCCAATCATTTGTCCATGGATACACCAAGGGGTTCATTGACTTCCTGAAGAAGCACCCCGAAATTGGTGTACTCCTGACAGATTGTTTGTCGAAACCAGACAGACAAGTGGAGAGCGACGGAAAACGACCTGTGGTGAATCGAGATCCAGCCTTTTACGGCCCTCAGCAGCCACATTCCAGGGCTGATCCGTCGATCCCCCCTCCTGCGGTCAGGCCAGCCCAGGAACCCAATGAGGACCAAGCTTCGAGTTCGGCAGCTGATTTGCAGCGCCCAAGCCGTACCAGGGCCCGACCAGACAGGTTGGTGGTCACCTGTATTCGTGCTTGGCCGAATTGAGGAAGCCATCCTACCGCATTCTGCTTAATCCACTGTTCATTCTTTCTGTTTATGTCATGATGTGGAGAACTGCGAATGTTTGATAATTTGACGTCAATCAACTTTTCTTTGGTCTCCGTTCGGCAGACAAGGCGTAGATACGCTGACGGAGTGTGCTGCCGTGTTCAGAAAAAACCAAACTCAGGCTTAATTCAGGCAGATTCGGGGTAATCTTGTCTCTGTTGGTCTGTGCATCTTTGGAATTTGGCTACTCGTGCAGATGGAAGCAAATGTACATAATCAATACACCGGCCGGTGACATGCACCCCTACAGGCACCCCCTGTAGTACTGGCTGCACCAGATGCGACGCCAGGAACTCAGATCTCACCTTCATTTGCTGTGATGCTGACGCCAAAGTCCAGATTCAGATCCAGGATCCTCAAATTTACCTTGAATTTCTCAGGTTTGTCCATCATTCTGCCACTGTTGTACGAAACCCAGACGTCAATTGTTCAGACAATCTTCATCTAGGAGCTCTAGGGACTTCTAACAGCAACCTCTGAAGTCCGTAAGCTTCGTTGTATTTTTGGCACACGCCAATGTGAGCTCAATCCGACCTGAAACTGTCGAAAATGGTGAATCCAAGTGTCTCGTGGGACTTCATCGAAAGATTGGCCTTGTCCAAGTCGATTGACACCACCGCCACTGTAAATTCGGTGTCTCTCAGTTATATACTGTCAGTAAAGTGCCTTCAGCGAACCTTCGGCGCGTTACATGCCAAGGATCCAGGGCCAGCATGTCCCATCATGATGCATCATCACATGATCCACATTTTGATAGAATCTGTTAGATGCTCGCGAACCAACGTGCCGGAAAGCACAATTGAGCTGAATAAACGACAATATATATTAACTTTAGTCTAAACGAAGGTGTTGGTAGTTTTAGTTGTACACATTCCGCTTCATTTCACTTTCATCTTAGGGAATGTGCTGACATCAGGACAATTTAGATTGATTTCCTTGTCATCTCCTCTCATTCCTCGAAGATCTGTCGACGGCTTTGCCTAACTTCGTTGACCCTTATGATCTTCTGTGCATTTACAGTCTGTAGACTACATGTGTATTTGTTTTACCGCTCTGTGACTGTTTAATCTCCTTCATCTCTGCTCCAAATGAATGCTGAATCTTGTGATCATCCATCAGATGCGCCAAATCTGAGCCACATGCTGTACTTTTCAGAACGACAAAAGCGGGATAACACGATGTAGAGTTCGGCGAGGACACCGTAGCGTGCCCGCGACAGCGAAACTGTGCCAGAGCGCTGGAATGTCACTCCAATTCTTGATTCCCCCACTCAATCCACCAATAATCTACCTCATTCTCAACCAATGCATGGTTTGGTATCGATTCTCGATACGTTTACGTGCTTTTTAGCCCCTGACCTAATGTTTTACAGCACGGAGGACTGTTCGTCACTTCTCATTCTGTCTCATTTCAGGTTCATCCAGCCTGATTCAGTGCCAATTCAGCCCAAATCAGGTCAGATCAAGCAGATTTCGCCTCATCGAGGCTACATTTCTATGTTTTTCTGGGACTTACCCGCACTACGTTCTTCGTTGACGTAGCGACACACCCCAGTGTGTTTTTGGAGGGGGAGTGTAAGTGCGGCTAGCCCCATCTGCTCAGATTTTCAGACATTCTGCCCAGATTGGCTACATTTTGGTCATTTTCTTTGCTTCGGCGGAATTGCCGCCTCGCAGCTCAGTCACAGGATATTTCCTATATATTTCTGATATGCCGGATTTGATTCCGCGGTCCATTTCCCGTAAATCCGCCGCATTCCGCTATTTTAGCTGGAATCGCCATTTGCCGCTGGCGCGCGCTCGCGGGCCTGATCGGCCATACAATTTTACATAAATGGATTATTTAAATTCATTCCGACAGTTTTGGACACTCAGATGTATTTAGAATAATTCCCCTCAATTTTCTTCATAGACTGGGATTTTCTGCCGGACCACAATCAGCATGGACCTTGCCTCTGTTGTCGCTGCTCTCGCCTCCGTTGGTGTTCGTGTATCCGGTTCCAACCCCAATAACAACATCCAGGGAGACTCCTCGCGTGCCTGCCCCACTGGTCTTGCCGGCCCCGAGCCGTCCGGCACCCACAACGACCCAGGGCAGCACTTTCACCGCGGAGGTACTCATTTTGCAATAAACCCCTTCAAACGTCCGGAGACCGGGTGATTATTTGGAGCTTTTGAAATTTGATTGCTTGTAGGATGACTCTGGGGTCAAAACACACTTCGTTCCCCAAATTAAACAATCAGGCCTCTCCCAAAGTGTGCCCCTGGAAGCGTCAACTCGCAAGGAGCGATTTGAGAGAAAAAAACTCATCCGCGGAGGTACTCATTTTGTAATAATCCCCTGCAAACGTCCGGAGATCCGGTGATTATTTGGAGCTTTGGAGATTTGATTGCTTGTACGATGACTATGGGCTCAAACCACACTTCGGTCCCCAAACTGAAGAGTCGGACCCCGCTCAAAGTGTGCCCCTGGAAGCGTCAACTCGCAAGGAGTGTTTTGAGAGAAAAAAACTCCATCCGCGGAGGTACTCATTTTGCAATAAACCCCTTCAAACGTCCGGAGACCGGGTGATTATTTGGAGCTTTCGAAATTTCATTGCTTGTAGGATGACTCCGGGGTCAAAACACACTTCGTTCCCCAAATTGAAGAATCAGGCCTCTCCCAAAGTGTGCCCCTGGAAGTGTCAACTCGCAAGGAGCGATTTGAGAGAAAAAAACTCCATCCGCGGAGGTACTCATTTTGTAATAATCCCCTGCAAACGTCCAGAGATCCGGTGATTATTTGGAGCTTTGGAGATTTGATTGCTTGTACGATGACTTTGGGGTCAAAACACACTTCATTCCCCAAATTGAAGAATCAGACCTCTCCCAAAGTGTGCCCATGGAAGTGTCAACCCGCAAGGAGCGTTTTGAGAGGAAAAAACTCCATCCGCGGAAGTACTCATTTTGTAATAATCCCCTTCAAACGTCCAGAGATCCGGTGATTATTTGGAGCTTTTGAAATTTGATTGCTTGTACGATTACTTTGGGGTCAAAACACACTTCGTTCCCCAAATTGAAGAATTAGACCCCGCTCAAAGTGTGGCCGTGGAAGCAACCACTCGCAAGGAGCTTTTTGAGAGAAAAAAACTCCATCCGTGGATGTACTCATTTTGCAATAAACCCCTTCAAACGTTCCGAGACCGTGTGATTATTTGGAACTTTGGAAATTTGATTCCTTGTACGATGACTCTGGAGTCAAAACACACTTCGTTCCCCAAGTTGAAGAGTCAGACCCCGCTCAAAGTGTGCCCCTGGAAGCGTCACCTCGCAAGGAGCGATTTGAGAGGAAAAAACTCCATCCACGGAGGTACTCATTTTGCAATAAACCCCTTCAAACGTCCGGAGATCCGGTGATTATTTGGAGCTTTTGAAATTTGATTGCTTGTACGATTACTTTGGGGTCAAGACACACTTCGTTCCCCAAATTGAAGAGTGAGACCCCGCTCAAAGTGTGCCCCTGGAAGGGTCAACTCGCAACGAGCATTTTGGGAGGAAAAAACTCCATCCGCGGAGGGACTCGTTTTGCAATAATCCCCTTCAAACGTCCCGAGACCGTGTGATTATTAGGAGCTTTGGAAATTTGATTGCTTGTAGGATGACTCTGGGGTCAAAACACACTTCGTTCCCCAAATTGAAGAATCAGACCTCTCTCAAAATGTGGCCATGGAAGCGTTAACCCGCAAGGAGCGGTTTCAGAGGAAAAAACTCCATCCGCGCAGGTACTCATTTTGCAATAAACCCCTCCAAACGTCCCGAGATCGTGTGATTATTTGGAGCCTTCGAAATTTGATTGCTTGTACGAAGACCATGGGGTCAAAACACAGTTCGGTCCCCAAATTTGAGGCCACACCCCGCTCAAAGTGTGCCCCTGGAAGCGTCAACTCGCAAGGAGTGTTTTGAGAGAAAAAAAATTCCATCCGCGGAGGTACTCATTTTGTAACAAACCCCTTGCGTGCGGAGATCGTGTGTCTATTTGGAGGTTTGGAAATTTGATTGCTTGATCGATTACAAGGGGTCAAAACACACTTCGTTTCCCAAATTGCAGAGTCAGACCCCGCTCAAAGTGTGCCCCTGGAAGCGTCCACTCGCAAGGAGTGTTTTGAGAGAGAAAAACTCCATCCGCGGAGGTACTCATTTTGTAATAAACCCCTTCAAACGTCCGGAGACCGGGTGGTTATTTGGAGCTTTCGAAATTTGATTGCTTCTAGGATGACTCTGGGGTCAGAACACACTTCGTTCCCCAAATTGGAGAATCAGACCTCTCCCAAGGTGTGGCCATGGAAGCGTCAACTCGCAAGGAGCGTTTTGAGAGAAAAAAACTCCATCCGCCCAGGTACTCATTGTGCAATAATCCCCCTCAAACGTCCGGAGATGGTGTGATTATTTGGAGGTTTGGAAATTTGATTGCTTGTGAGATGACTATGGGGTCGAAACACACTTCGTTCTCCAAACTGAAGAATCAGACCTCTCCCAAAGTTTGCCCCTGGAAGCGTCAACTCGCAAGGAGCGATTTGAGAGAAAAAAACTCCATCCGCGTAGGTACTCATTTTGTAATAATACCCTGCAAACGTCCGGAGATCCGGTGATTATTTGGAGCTTTGGAAATTTGATTGCTTGTACGATGACTTTGGGGTCAAAACACACTTCGTTCCCCAAATTGAAGTATCAGACCCCGCTCAAAGTGTGGCCGTGGAAGCGTCCACTCGCAAGGAGCGTTTTGAGAGAAAAAAACTCCATCCGCGGAGGTACTCATTTTGCAATAAACCCCTTCAAACGTCCGGAGATCCGGTGAATATTTGGAGCTTTGGAACTCTGACTGCTTGTACGATGACTATGGGGCCAAAACACACTTCGTTCCCCAAATTGAAGAATCAGACCTCTCCCAAAGTGTGCCCATGGAAGTGTCAACCCGCAAGGAGCGTTTTGAGAGGAAAAAACTCCATCCGCGGAGGTACTCATTTTGTAATAATCCCCTTCAAACGTCCGGAGATCCGGTGATTTTTTGGAGCTTTATAAATTTGATTGCGTGTACGATGACTTTGGGGTCAAAACACACTTCGTTCCCCAAATTGAAGAATTAGACCCCGCTCAAAGTGTGGTCGTGGAAGCGTCCACTCGCAGGGAGCGTTTTGAGAGAAAAAAACTCCGTCCGCGGAGGTACTCATTTTGCAATAAACCCCTTCAAACGTTCCTAGACCGTGTGATTTTTTGGAACTTTGCAAATTTGATTGCGTGTACGATGACTTTGGGGTCAAAACACACTTCCTTCCCCAAGTTGAAGAGTCAGAGCCCGCTCAAAGTGTGCCCCTGTAAGCGTGACCTCGCAAGGAGCGATTTGAGAGGAAAAAACTCCATCCGCGGAGGTACTCATTTTGTAATAATCCCCTTCAAAAGTCCGGAGATCCGGTGATTATTTGGACCTTTGGAAATTTGATTGCTTGTACGATGACTATGGGGCCAAAACACACTTCGTTCCCCAAATTGAAGAATCAGACCCCGCTCAAAGTGTGGCCGTGGAAGCGTCCACTCGCAAGGAGTGTTTTGAGAGAAAAAAACTCCATCCGTGGAGGTACTCATTTTGCAATAAACCCCTTCAAACGTTCCGAGACCGTGTGAATATTTTCGAGCTTTGGAATTTTGATCGCTTGTAAGATGACTATGGGGTCAAAACACACTTCGTTCGCCAAATGGAAGAGTCAGACCCTGCTCAAAGTGTGCCCCCGGAAGCCCCAACTGGCAAGGAGTGTTTTGAGAAAAAAATACATCCGCGGAGGTACTCATTTGCAATAATCCCCTTCAAACGTGCGGAGATCCGGTGATTTTTTGGAGCTTTGCAAAATTTGATTGCTTGTAGGATTACTATGGGGTCAAGGCACACTTCGTTCCCCAAATTGAAGAGTCACACCCCGCTCAAAGTGTGCTCCTGGAAGCGTCCACTCGCAAGGAGTGTTTTGAGAGAAAAAAACTCCATCCACGGAGGTACTCATTTTGCAATACACGCTCTCAAACGACCCGAGACCGTGTGATTACTTGGAGCTTTGGAAATTTGAATGCTTGTACGATGACTATGGGGTCAAAACACACTTCGTTCCCCAAATTGAAGAATCCGACCTCTCCCAAAGTGTGCCCATGGAAGCGTCAACTCGCAAGGAGCGAATTAAGAGGAAAAAACTCCATCCGGGGAGGTACTCATTTTGCAATAATCCCCCTCCAACGTCCGGCGATCGTGTGATTATTTTGAGTTTTGACAATTAGATTGCTTGTACGATGACTATGGGGTCAAAACACACTTGGTTCCCCAAATTGAAGAGTGAGACCCCGCTCAAAGTGTGCCCCTAGAAGCGTCCACTCGCAAGGAGTGTTTCGAGATAAAAAAACTCCATGCACAGAGGTACTCATTTTGCAATAAACCCCTTCAAACGTCCCGAGACCGTGTGATTATTTGGAGCTTTGGAAACTTCATTGCATGTACGATAACTATGGGGTCGAAACACACTTCGTTCCCCAAATTGAAGATTCAGACCTCTCCCAAAGTGTGCCCATGGAAGCGTCAACTCGCAAGGAGCGATTTGAGAGGAAAAAGCTCTGTCCGCGAAGGTACTCAATTTTGCAATAATCCCCTTCAAACGTCCAGAGATCTGGTGCTTATTTGGCGCCGTGGAAGTTTGATTGCTTGTACGATGACTATGGGGTCAAAACGCTTCGTTCCCCAAATTGAAGAGCCACACCCCGCTCAAAGTGTGCCCATGGAAGCGTCAACTCGCAAGGAGCGTTTTGGGAGAAAAAACCTCCATCCGCGGAGGGACTCATTTTGCAATAATCCTCTTCAAACGTCCCGAGACCCTGTGATTATTTGGAGCTTAGGAAATTTGATTGCTTGTACGATGACTATGGGCTCAAAACACACTTCGTTCCCGAAATTGAAGAGTCAGACCCCGCTCAAAGTGTGCCCCTGGAAGCGTCAACTCGCAAGGAGTGATTTGAGAGGAAAAAACTCCATCCGCGGAGGTACTCATTTTTTAATAAACCCCCTCAAACGTGCGGAGATCGTGTGATTATTTGGAGCTTTGGAAATTTGATTGCTTGTATGATTACTATGGGCTCAAAACACACTTCGTTCCCCAAATTGAAGAATCAGACCTCTCCCAAAGTGTGCCCATGGAAGCGTCCACTCGCAAGGAGCGATTTGAGAGGAAGAAACTCCATCCGCGGGGGTGGTCATTTTGCAATAATCCCCTTCAAACGTTTAGAGATCCGGTGATTATTTAGAGCTTTGGAAATTTGATTGCTTGTACGATTACTATGGGGTCAAAACACACTTCGTTCCCCCAATTGAAGAATCAGACCTCTCCCAAAGTGTGCCCATGGAAGCGTCAACTCGCAAGGAGCTATTTCAGAGGAAAAAACTCCATCGGGGGAGGTACTCATTTTGCAATAATTCTCTTCAAACGTTTGGAGATCCGGTGATTATTTGGAGCTTTGGAAATGTGATTGCTGGTACAATGACCATGGGGTCAAAACACACTTCGGTCACCAAATTGAAGAATCAGACCCCGCTCAAAGTCTGCCCCTGGAAGGGTCAACTCGCAAGGAGCGTTTTGGGACAAAAAAACTCCATCCGCGGAGGTACTCATTTTGCAATAATCCGCTTCAAACGTCCGGAGATCCGGTGATTATTTGGAGGTTTGGAAATTTGATTGCTTGTACAACGACTATGGGGCCAAAACACACTTCGTTCCCCAAATTGAAGAATCAGACCTCTCCCAAAGTGTGCCCATGGAAGCGTCAACTCGCAAGGAGCGATTTGAGAGGAAAAACTTCATCCGCGGAGGTACTCGTTTTGTAATAATCCCCTTCAAACGTCCCGAGACCGTGTGATTATTTGGAGCTTTGGAAGTTTGATTGCTTGTACGATGACTATGGGCTCAAAACACACTTCGTTCCCCAAATTGAAGAGTCAGACCCCCCTCAAAGTGTGCCCCTGGAAGCGTCAACTCGCAAGGAGTGTTTTGAGAAAAAGAAAATCCATCCACGGTGGTACTCATTTTTCAATAAACCCCTTCAAACGTGCGGAGATCATGTGATTATTTGGAGCTTTGGAAATTTGATTGCTTGTATGATTGCTATGGGCTCAAAACACACTTCGTTCCCCGAATTGAAGAATCAGACCTCTCCCAAAGTGCGCCCATGGAAGCGTCAACTCGCAAGGAGCGATTTGAGAGGAAAAACTTCATCCGCGGAGGTACTCATTTTGGAATAATCCCCTTCAAACGTCCGGAGATCCGGTGATTTTTTAGAGCTTTGGAAGTTTGATTGCTTGTACGATTACTAAGGGGTCAAAATACACTTCGTTCCCCAAATTGAAGAGTCACACCCCACTCAAAGTGTGCCCATGGAAGCGTCCACTCGCAAGGAGTGTTTTGAGAGAAAAAAACTCCATCCACGGAGGTATTCATTTTGCAATACACCCTCTCAAACGACCCGAGACCGTGTGATTACTTGGAGCTTTGGAAATTTGATTGCTTGTACGATGACTATGGGCTCAAAACACACTTCGTTCCCCAAATTGAAGAATCAGACCTCTCCCAAAGTGTGCCCATGGAAGCGTCAACTCGCAAGGAGCGAATTGAGAGGAAAAAACTCCATCCGGGGAGGTACTCATTTTGCAAAAATCCCCCTCCAACGTCCGGAGATCGTGTGATTATTTTGAGTTTTGACAATTGGATTGCTTGTACGATGACTATGGGGTCAAAACACACTTGGTTCCCCAAATTGAAGAGTGAGACCCCGCTCAAAGTGTGCCCCTAGAAGCGTCCACTCGCAAGGAGTGTTTCGAGAGAAAAAAACTCCATGCGCGGAGGTACTCATTTTGCAATAAACCCCTTCAAACGTCCCGAGACCGTGCGATTATTCCGAGCTTTGGAAATTTGATTGCTTGTACGATGACTTTGGGGTCAAAACACACTTCGTTCCCCAAATTGAAGTATCAGACCCCGCTCAAAGTGTGGCCGTGGAAGCGTCCACTCGCAAGGAGCGTTTTGAGAGAAAAACACTCCATCCGCGGAGGTACTCACTTTGCAATAAACCCCTTCAAACGTCCGGAGATCCGGTGAATATTTGGAGCTTCCGAACTTTGACTGCTTGTACGATGACTATGGGGCCAAAACACACTTCGTTCCCCAAATTGAAGAATCAGACCTCTTCCAAAGTGTGCCCATGGAAGTGTCAACCCGCAAGGAGCGTTTTGAGAGGAAAAAACTCCATCCACGGAGATACTCATTTTGTAATTATCCCCTTCAAACGTCCCGAGATCCGGTGATTATTTGGAGCTTTGGAAATTTGATTGCGTGTACGATGACTTTGGGGTCAAAACACACTTCGTTCCCCAAGTTGAAGAGTCAGACCCCGCTCAAAGTGTGCCCCTGTAAGCATCACCTCGCAAGGAGCGATTTGAGAGGAAACAACTCCATCCGCGGAGGTACTCATTTTGTAATAATCCCCTTCAAACGTCTGGAGATCCGGTGATTATTTGGAGGTTTGGAAATTTGATTGCTTGTACGATGACTATGGGGCCAAAACACACTTCCTTCCCCAAATTGAAGAATCAGACCCCGCTCAAAGTGTGGCCGTGGAAGCGTCCACTCGCAAGGAGTGTTTTGAGAGAGAAAAACTCCATCCACGGAGGTACTCATTTTGCAATACACCCTCTCAAACGACCCGAGACCGTGTGATTACTTGGAGCTTTGGAAATTTGAATGCTTGTACGATGACTATGGGGTCAAAACACACTTCGTTCCCCAAATTGAAGAATCAGACCTCTCCCAAAGTGTGCCCATGGAAGCGTCAACTCGCAAGGAGCGAATTGAGAGGAAAAAACTCCATCCGGGGAGGTACTCATTTTGCAATAATCCCCCTCCAACGTCCGGAGATCGTGTGATTATTTTGAAGTTTGATAATTGGATTGCTTGTACGATGACTATGGGGTCAAAACACACTTGGTTCCCCAAATTGAAGAGTGAGACTCCGCTCAAAGTGTGCCCCTAGAAGCGTCCACTCGCAAGGAGTGTTTCGAGAGAGAAAAACTCCATGCGCGGAGGTACTCATTTTGCAATAAACCCCTTCAAACGGCCCGAGACCTTGTGATTATTTGGAGCTTTGGAAACTTCATTGCATGTACGATAACTATGGGGTCAAAACACACTTCGTTCCCCAAATTGAAGATTCAGACCTCTCCCAAAGTGTGCCCATGGAAGCGTCAACTCGCAAGGAGCGATTTGAGAGGAAAAAACTCCGTCCGCGGAGATACTCATTTTGCAATAATCCCCTTCAAACGTCCAGAGATCTGGTGCTTATTTGGCGCCGTGGAAATTTGATTGCTTGTACGATGACTTTGGGGTCAAAACGCTTCGTTCCCCAAATTGAAGAGTCACACCCCGCTCAAAGTGTGCCCATGGAAGCGTCAACTCGCAAGGAGCGTTTTGGGAGAAAAAACCTCCATCCGCGGAGGGACTCATTTTGCAATAATCCTCTTCAAACGTCCCGAGACCGTGTGATTATTTGGAGCTTAGGAAATTTGATTGCTTGTACGATGACTATGGGCTCAAAACACACTTCGTTCCCCAAATTGAAGAGCCAGACCCTGCTCAAAGTGTGCCCATGGAAGCGTCCACTCGCAAGGAGCGATTTGAGAGGAAAAAACTCCATCCGCGGAGGTACTCATTTTGCAATAATCCCCTTCAAACGTCCAGAGATCCGGTGATTATTTAGAGCTTTGGAAATTTGATTCCTTGTACGATTGCTATGGGGTGAAAACACACTTCGTTCCCCAAATTGGAGAATCAGACCTCTCCCAAAGTGTGGCCATGGAGGCGTCAACTCGCAAGGAGTGTTTTGAGAGTAAAAAAATCCATCCGCGGAGGTGGTCATTTTGCAATACACCCTCTCAAACGACCCGAGACCGTGTGATTATTTGGAGCTTTGGAAATTTGATTGCTTGTACGATGACTATGGGGTCAAAACACACTTCGTTCCCAAAATTGAAGAGTCAGACCTCTCTGAAAGTGTGTCCATGGAAGCGTCCACTCGCAAGGAGCGAATTGAGAGGAAAAAACTCCATCTGCGGGGGTACTCATTTTGCAATAATCCTCTTCAAACGTCCCGAGACCGTGTGATTATTTGGAGCTTTGGAAATTTGATTGCTTGTACGATGACTATGGGGTCGAAACACACTTCGTTCCCCCAATTGAAGAATCAGACCTCTCCCAAAGTGTGCCCATGGAAGCGTCAACTCGCAAGGAGGTATTTCAGAGGAAAAAACTCCATCCGGGGAGGTACTCATTTTGCAATAATTCTCTTCAAACGTTTGGAGATCCGGTGATTATTTGGAGCTTTGGAAATTTGATTGCTCGTACAATGACCATGGGGTCAAAACACGCTTCGTTCACAAAATTGAAGAATCAGACCCCGCTCAAAGTCTGCCCCTGGAAGGGTCAACTCGCAAGGAGCGTTTTGGGACAAAAAACTCCATCCGCGGAGGTACTCATTTTGCAATAATCCCCTTCAAACGTCCGGAGATCCGGTGATTATTTGGAGGTTTGGAAATTTGATTGCTTGTACAACGACTATGGGGCCAAAACACACTTCGTTCCCCAATATGAAGAATCAGAACTCTCCCAAAGTGTGCCCATGGAAGCGTCAACTCGCAAGGAGCGATTTGGGAGGAAAAAACTTCATCCGTGGAGGTACTCGTTTTGCAATAATCCCCTTCAAACGTCCCGAGACCGTGTGATTATTTGGAGCTTTGGAAGTTTGATTGCTTGTACGATGACTATGGGCTCAAAACACATTTCGTTCCCCAAATTGAGGACTCAGACTCCGCTCAAAGTGTGCCCCTGGAAGCGTCAACTCGCAAGGAGTGTTTTGAGAGAAAAAAACTCCATCCACGGTGGTACTCATTCTTTAATAAACCCCTTCAAACGTGCGGAGATCGTGTGATTATTTGGAGCTTTGGAAATTTGATTGCTTGTATGATTGCTATGGGCTCAAACCACACTTGGTTCCCCGAATTGAAGAATCAGACCTCTCCCAAAGTGTGCCCATGGAAGCGTCAACTCGCAAGGAGCGATTTGAGAGGAAAAAACTCCATCCGCGGAGGTACTCATTTTGCAATAATCCCCTTCAAACGTCCGGAGATCCGGTGATTATTTAGAGCTTTTGAAGTTTGATTGCTTGTACGATTACTATGGGGTCAAAATACACTTCGTTCCCCAAATTGAAGAGTCACACCCCACTCAAAGTGTGCTCCTGGAAGTGTCCACTCGCAAGGAGTGTTTGGAGAGAAAAAAACTCCATCCACGGAGGTACTCATTTTGCAATACACCCTCTCAAACGACCCGAGACCGTGTGATTACTTGGAGCTTTGGAAATTTGATTGCTTGTACGATGACTATGGGGTCAAAACACACTTCGTTCCCCAAATTGAAGAATCAGACCTCTCCCAAAGTGTGCCCATGGAAGCGTCAACTCGCAAGGAGCGAATTAAGAGGAAAAAACACCATCCGGGGAGGTACTCATTTTGCAATAATCCCCCTCCAACGTCCGGAGATCGTGTGATTATTTTGAGTTTTGACAATTGGATTGCTTGTACGATGACTATGGGGTCAAAACACACTTGGTTCCCCAAATTGGAGAGTGAGACCCCGCTCAAAGTGTGCCCCTAGGAGCGTCCACTCGCAAGGAGTGTTTCCAGAGAAAAAAACTCCATGCGCGGGGGTACTCATTTTGCAATAAACCCCTTCAAACGTCCCGAGACCGTGCGATTATTTGGAGCTTTGGAAACTTCATTGCATGTACGATAACTATGGGGTCAAAACACACTTCGTTACCCAAATTGAAGATTCAGACCTCTCCCAAGGTGTGCCCATTGGAAGCGTCAACTCGCAAGGAGCGATTTGAGAGGAAAAAGCTCTGTCCGCGGAGGTACTCATTTTGCAATAATCCCCTTCAAACGTCCAGAGATCTGGTGCTTATTTGGCGCCGTGGAAATTTGATTGCTTGTACGATGACTATGGGGTCAAAACGCTTCGTTCCCCAAATTGAAGAGTCATACCCCGCTCAAAGTGTGCCCATGGAAGCACCAACTCGCAAGGAGCGATTTGGGAGAAAAAACCTCCATCCGCGGAGGGACTCATTTTGCAATAATCCTCTTCAAACGTCCCGAGACCGTGTGATTATTTGGAGCTTTGGAAATTTGATTGCTTGTACGATGACTATGGGCTCAAAACACACTTCGTTCCCCAAATTGAAGAGTCAGACCCCGCTCAAAGTGTGCCCCTGGAAGCGTCAACTCGCAAGGAGTGTTTTGAGAGAAAAAAACTGCATCCACGGTGGTACTCATTTTTTAACAAACCCCTTCAAACGTTCGGAGATCGTGTGATTATTTGGAGCTTTGGAAATTTGATTGCTTGTATGATTACTATGGGCTCAAAACACACTTCGTTCCCCGAATTGAAGGATCAGACCTCTCCGGAAGTGTGCCCATGGAAGCGTCAACTCGCAAGGAGCGATTTGAGAGGAAAAAACTCCATCCGCGGAGGTACTCATTTTGCAATAATCCCCTTCAAACGTCCAGAGATCCGGTGATTATTTAGAGCTTTGGAAATTTGATTGCTTGTACGATTACTATGGGGTCAAAACACACTTCGTTCCCCAAATTGGAGAATCAGACCTCTCCCAAAGTGTGGCCATGGAGGCATCAACTCGCAAGGAGTGTTTTGAGAGTAAAAAACTCCATCCGCGGAGGTGGTCGTTTTGCAATACACCCTCTCAAACGACCCGAGACCGTGTGACAATTTGGACCTTTCGAAATTTGATTGCTTGTACGATGACTTTTGGGTCAAAACACACTTCGTTCCCCAAATTGAAGAGTCAGACGTCTCCGGAAGTGTGGCAATGGAAGCGTCCACTCGCAAGGAGCGAATTGAGAGGAAAAAACTCCATCTGCGAAGGTACTCATTTTGCAATAATCCCCTTCAAACGTGCGGAGATCCGGTGATTATTTGGAGCTTTGGAAATTTGATTCCTTGTACGATGACTATGGGGTCAAAACACACTTCGTTCCCCCGATTGAAGAATCAGACCTCTCCCAAAGTGTGCCCATGGAAGCGTCAACTCGCAAGGAGCTATTTCAGAGGAAAAAGCTCCATCCGGGGAGGTACTCATTTTGCAATGATTCTCTTCAAACGTTTGGAGATCCGGTGATTATTTGGGGCTTTGGAAATTTGATTGCTCGTACAATGACCCTGGGGTCAAAACCCCCTTCGTTCCGCAAATTTAAGAATCAGACCCCGCTCAAAGTCTGCCCCTGGAAGGGTCAACTCGCAAGGAGCGTTTTGGGACAAAAAAACTCCATCCGCGGAGGTACTCAGTTTGCAACAAACCCCTTCAAACGTCCGGAGATCCGGTGATTATTTGGAGGTTTGGAAATTTGATTGCTTGTACGACGACTATGGGGCCAAAACACACTTCGTTCCCCAAATTGAAGAGTCAGACCTCTCCCAAATTGTGCCCATTGAAGCGTCCACTCGCAGGGAGCGTTTTGAGAGAAAAAAACTCCATCTGCGGAGGTACTCATTTTGCAATAATCCCCTTCAAACGTGCGGAGATCCGGTGATTATTTGGAGTTTTGGAAATTTGATTGCTTGTACGATGACTATAGGGTCAAAACACACTTCGTTCTCCAAATTGAAGAGTCACACCCCGCTCAAAGTGTGCCCATGGAAGCTTCAACTCGCAAGGAGCTCTTTGGAAGAAAAAAACTCCATCCGCGCAGGGACTCGTTTTGCAATAATCCCCTTCAAACGTCCCGAGACCGTGTTATTTTTTGGAGGTTTGGAAATTTGATTGCTTGTACGATGACAATGGGGTCAAAACACACTTCGTTCCCCAAATTGAAGAATCAGACCTCTCCCACAGGGGGCCCATGGAAGCGTCTGTAATAGAACTGCACATCTCTGGATCGGTGACAGTCAACAGTCAGGACTCAGAAATTCAGTAATCCAGTTGCAAGAATTGGACAGTCGTTGGCCGAGACCGGACAGGTCGCGGGTTGCAATCTCCAGTGACGAAGACAGAATTTTGGATGATTGAGTCTCGACAGATATGTTGTTTGTTCCAATCTGGTGTTTTTTCGCATTCCCTGGTCAGTTCGATTTACTATCCATTGACTGAGTCACGCCGCCAAGAATGAATTGAATATGGGTCGAGCATAATTAATTGTCGCTTTGAATTGAAGGATGTACCAGTCTAATTCGGAAGCCACGCGTATTGTTGTAATGTCGAAGACATGCATGCTTCCCTGAGAGACCAAGAGTGTTCGAGCAAATGAATGTATATTCAAATTATGAGGTGTTACACAAAGCCGTCCATAAATTAGAATCCGTGAATGTTCGTAAGGTTTCCATGGTTAATGAATGCATATTCGATCACGAGGTGTTACTCAAGGTCATCCCTAAATTAGGAATTGTGAGGTTCCCTTTACCATGTTCGTCACGCGAAGCCTTCATGGTGCCAATGGATTGTTGTCACAATCATGTATGTGTATGTTGGTCCATGTGACAATTTCGAAGGGTTTGCACACTCTTGTGGTGAGTTGTGAATGGTTGTTGGAATGCCATGAATTCAATTATCCTTGAATCTTTTCAATTGATGGGAGTCTTCCAACCTACCATGGTATTGTTCTCAATTGGGCATGAATTTTCATCTTGTTGCAAGGAGCCAATATTTCTCTTGAAGTTGGTTGATTGTTCAATGCTTCGCTTTTGAACCGTGAAAATTAATGAAGGTTAGTCTTGGATACTCTTTCGTTGAACTCTTGTGGATTTACACGACATTGGTCCATGTTGTTGTTTGAATTTACAGTTCATGGATGAATAGACATAGTATGCAATTAATTTGCCATGTTAGATTAATGACCAACTTGAGGTGGCTCAAGTAGGTGCGCATGCTTCATCATGCGAGTCGATATTCGATCATGTGTCATGCCATGATATGCATTATGTATTTTGACCTCCGTGGTGTAATTACATTCATGACTCTCACGAGTGAATGCAATGTTTGTCTTGAGGTTAAGTTATAGGTTTGATGTTTGATCAAATTTCGTTCCATCTCTTTTTCCATGTGTTCGACATGTTTTATGCATGGAGTGCCTCGATGACACTCTTTGATTTGGTCTGATTCTTTCGTATCTCAGGACTCTTTGCAATGAATTTCAATTAATACTCAATTCAATTCAAGTGGTGGATTATCAATTTGTTACAAGGAGAGTCATATCAATCGTGAAGGTAAGCGCCGAGCCCATTCCGCGCACCAAGCACAACCGGGACCACGAGGAAAAGTCAGACACAAAATTGTGTTGTATTGTGTGCTGTTTGCCTCGTCTTGGTGAGGGTTTGTGCAAATTTTATTAGCTTTGCTCGGGGATTTTTCTTTTTGAAATTTTAGAGAAATCTCAAGCCCCTAGCTTTTTTCTATTTTTGATTTTTGGTTAACGTAGAGCAAGGCACTACAATGGAAGTTTCAGGGGCTACTCCATTACATGGTAGCAGTACAAATCGATCCCCTTTGGGACACATGAGCGCTCAGGAAATCCATAGAGCCGAAATGGAAGAGTGGGACCAAGAAGTTGAGCAATTGCTCACCCCAATCCACACGGAGACCAAAAGGTCATTATTGAAAACCCAAACCGGGCAAATGGGAGCCAAATTGACTCACATTTCAGAAACTCCGTTTGGAGATGGAATAGACGAGGCGGCACACGGGACAAACATCCCTGTAAATCGGCGGGTTAGCTATGGTGAAACAGCCAAAAGGGCCTCATTTGGCTTGGGAAACAAGAAGATCACCTATGTGCCCACCAAGTCCCGTTCCTCGTCAACCGATATGCCACCACCGCCATCACGAAAGCCTACTACATTCATCCAGCGCAAGCGGCATCGTCCTGATGAAGGTTCCCAAGTTGATATCTTGGCCCTACCGGACGCCACCATCGACACCATCGTCAAGAGAGCCATCCATAAGATGACGGCCAAGCAGACCAGACCAGAGGTGTCGAAACGAAGGTCAGACGTCGACGTCAGTGACATCGTGAGGCAATTGGACCAGTTGTCCAGGATAGTGACAACTTTGGAGACCAAGGAGGCGTCACGTGTGGTGGAGATGCCAGCCGGGGTGGAGAAGGCGATCCAGGTGGTGCAGACCCGGGTCCAGGAAGTAGACAGACAAGCTACATCCAAATGGAATGCACTCCTTGCGGACCATCGTGGATTGGATGAGCGGATGAACGAGTTGGAGGTACAAGTCAATACCTTGGCGGCACGAATGGAGCAGCAGGAGGCCGCCCGTCGCCAAGACTGTGCCGAGCTCCAGCGAAGAGAGGCTCATCACGAAAGTAAGCTGGAGCACAGGATATCTACGTTAGAAAAAGACGCTCACGAAGGTATCCCAAGGACGCAAAACCAGATTCTTGAGTCACGGGTTGAACGAGCGGAGAAGTGGATTGACAAGTTGGAGAAGACGTTGGACGTCCACAAAGGTGCAGCAACGCACGAGGTGGATAGCCTGGGCGCACGAATTCACGAGTTAGAGCGCCAGAGTGTCAGGGCACCACATCCAGAACACAACACCCCTTCAGGGGACGCCACAATGGCAAGGCGAATCGAGGAATTCAGCAACACGGCGGTGAAGGCAGCCCAGAGTGCCAACACGGCGGTGGCCAGGGTGGTAGCCACTGAAGGGGCCATAAAGCAGCATGCAGAGGATGCTGCCCAGGGCGCACGGGAGGCGAAAAGCCAGAAAGACAAGGCGGCAGAAGCGGTGCGAACCATCGCCTTCGAATCACAACGAGTGGAGACAATGGCCGCCAGAATGGAGAGGGACATGATCAGTGTGAAGGATGTGGCGACCTCTGTCCAAGAGGTGAAGCAGGCAATTGACACTGTGGCCAACAAGGTCTGTGAAACCGAGGGCCGACTGAGCACTGCTGGACAGAAGGTCAAGGCTGCCATGGAGAACGAAACCCGAATCAACCAGGAGATCCACATACAAATTCAGGGTGTCCACACTGCTGCAGTCGCTAAGGCGGAGGCCGCAATGAAACAGGTGGGCGACACTAGCAGGCAAATTGAGGAAAGGGTGCAGTACATGCAGAAATCACACACCCAGCTCGTTGCCCAGACACAGGGTTTAATGACCAAGGCCACAGTATGGTGAGCATAACCTGGCATACCAGGAATACCTGGGAGTATACGGGTAAAAAAGGGGGTTTTGGGAGAAAGGGGTATGTGGCATGTACAGGTGGGTACGAATGTATAATGCACAATGCATGCATAGGTGGTTTGGGGAATACCTCTAGGTTGCCAATTGTGATGGTCAATGTTGTGTTTGAAACTACCCCATTTTGGGCTCTTGGGGTATACGGCCGTATACTCAAGGCTCCAATACCTCAGTATACGGCCGTATACTCTGGAGTATACGGCCGTATACTTGGAGTATACGGCCGTATACTGGGGGTATTTGTTTGCACCATGTGGTTGTTTCAAGTTGAAAAATTCCATTGTTGTGCCTTTTGTGCCCATCTTGTTGCATGCTTTGCCTTTGCCCAACAATTGCACACCACTTGAAACCAATCTAGGCTCATACTTCACTCAAGATTGCAATGTATGTCTCCATATGTGTCCATTCCAATCCATATTATGTTGCTTCTTGCTCTCCCAGGCCCTCTTTTTCTGCCACCATGACTGATGTTGGCACTCATGCCTTGTTGAAGAAGTGGGCCGATGCCGTAGCTCTCCGCACAGTGCACAGAGGTGTTTACAGCCCCGACAGCACACGCACCGTGTCTTGGCCTTCTCTTGAGAATTGTGCTTGGTCCACCTTGGACACCCCTGTGGCCCTGGTGAAGCTAACGCACCCCGGCGTTGCCCAACCCCACAGCCTCACTGACCCTTTGTTGTCGTTGTTTGACAACAACCCTGATCTGCAAGCTATTGTGTTGCAGCTCCATGATTCGGATGCCCGCGCTGTCGCGGAGCATGTTAAAAAAAGCTGTGGGGGGCCCAATAGGGGGATGAGTTTGTATTTGAGGGAATGGGAGATGCAGGATGGCTCTCCGGGGATTCATGTCTCGGGGGACGTGGCCGCTGGCTGGCGCAAATGGGAGTGCAAGGCCCAGCAAGTGCAGCGGGGGCATTGGGAGGACACCGCCCCCCTCTACTCCCTCCACTCCCAATCGCCATGGTCCTGGCATGCCGATTTGGAGGGCCACACCCTCCCCACCTGGTACAAGGGTACTGGGATGCACCCCTCCCTTTTCTTCCCCCTCACCACCACCCCCCTTTTTGGTGTTGAACACCATCGTGTCTCCATCCCCGTTGACGTCGTCGATCATCGTCATGTCGACGACCTCAAGGATTTCAAGGAATGGGGCCATGCTTTCCAATCTGGCTTCATTTCTGTCAATTGGATGGACAAGCTTCAGGATGAGTATGGGGAACTTAGGGCAGATGCGGGGCTCAATATTTTTAATGAGGATTGGCCCGCCGAGACTCGTGCAGGGGACAGTGACACCCGCCGCACAATGACTCCACCGGAGGGGGGTGCAATGTACAGTTTCGCAAGGGAGGTCCTCATACCCCACTTGGAGACTCATTTGGGTTGGAAGTGTCCGGTCGTGAATGTTACCACCTTTATTGTGGTGAAGGCCGGTACAGTGGATGTGGAAAAAAAACAGTGTTGGCACCGTGACATTAACCTCAGCTATGTTGCCGGCCCGGACCAACACCATGTTATTTGCTTGTTTCCGATGTTCTCCCCCACACCCGATGATGGTTGTGCTGGGGATTTTGTGGTTGCCTCCCACACGGGCCTGCCGGACCCGTGGGTGGTGGCCCCGATGTCCCCATTGGACATCGGGGATGTGTGGTTGGGCAATGCACTGACTGTGCATCGCGGAGGCATCTGCCCTACCACAAACCCCCATCGGCCCCGTGTTTATGGTTTCATATCGGTTGGTACCTCCAGGTTCGACTACAACAACACTTGCCCTGTTGTTGTTCCCCCTTGGGCCGGCAAAGCGGCTGCATCCCCCGAAGGGTCTCAAGGCCCTCATGCCACTTGTGGTGCAGTTGGTTGTGAGGTGTTGTTGGATGTGAGTGATGCTACCACAGTTTTTTGTGTTACATGTGGTAACGTGCCATTGTGTGCCACCCACGCCCTGGAGGGGCAGTGTGGTGCCTGTGAGGAGGGCGCTTGGAATCAGGGTGAGACAATGACGCAACACAGTGGTGTTGCATGGGGTCGTTGTCCGGCCCCACTTCAGTTCTACATGCCCGTTGATGGGGCTACTTTTTTTGCAGTTCATGAACATTTGTCCCCTAGCCCCCTTCGAGTTGGGGTTGAGGGTCACCCTTCATATGAGGAGTGCCCATTGCGGCAAATGCATGCTAACCCCTTGCCTTCTGTGGGCTCGGATGGCACTTTCCTTGCTTGTCCCCCCGGTTCATTGGTGGTTTCGCGGGGTTTGATTGGTGGTGTTGCTTTGGCTTCCACCGATACCACAATTGGCGGGGTTTTGCATTGGTTTGCACTTGGGCACAAGCACCACCTCATGGATGTTGCACTGGCGGAGAGCTACGGTTGGGTGAAGTGGTGGCCATTCAAGACGGTTTCGAGAAAGAAGAAGTCGAAGCCGAAGCCCAAGGCGAAGTCAAGGAAGGGCAAGGAGAAGGCCGGAGAAGAAGATGAGGACGTGGAGGAGGAGGAAGAGGAGAAGCAAGAGCTGTGGTGCATCTGCAATCAGGTATTTGTGGGATCCGGGCATGGGTTTAATTGAACTGTGTTGTTGTTATTCATTAAGTCCCATTTATCTAAAACGGTAGGGTCACTGGTGGGTTTTTTTGTTTGGCCTGTCTTCAGCGCCTCCCTATATGGTTGCAGTTCTTCAGGTTGAGTTGAATTGAATTGATCATCAACCTCTTCAACTTCTTCCCAGGATTCTTCAATGGCCTACACATGTTTTTGCATGTTTGAGGGCAGTGGGGTTTGAACCCGGAACGTTTCGTTTGCAAGTGTAGCATGCATACCTCTCACCCACCCAGTGCCATGGTCTTGGAATACGGCCGTATACCTTGTGTATACGGCCGTATACCCACGGTATACGGCCGTATACCCCCAGTATACGGCCGTATACCGCGAGTATACGGCCGTATACCTGCCCACCCATTTTGAGTATACGGCCGTATACTCCGAGGTATACGGCCGTATACTCGGAGGTATACGGCCGTATACTCATAGTATTTGTTGCCAATTTCAATCTATTTTGCCTAGTTCTTTGTTAGAATTCCACCCTTTCTTCCCATTCAGGTCCAGTATGATCCCTGGCCACTGCGGAGCATCACCGATTACGAGGTGGTCGAGCCCGAGGTGGAGTTGGTGGCGCCAAAGGCTGCCGCAGGACAAGTGATCTCCGGTCGGGAGTACGTGGACCCCATTCCTGTGGGTCGGGGGGATGTTGCCAGTGCGCCCTCCGACCTCGCGTGCACCACTGGCAAGGACACGGGATACTATTCCCGTTTGAATGTCCGTGCCAGTGGTGCACTTTACGACATTCGCCTGCCCATTAGGGTTGTGGCGAATGTCGCAAAGGGGGGGGGGGTTGTGGAGGCCATTTGGGGGGCTGCGGTGTGGAGCAAGAGCTCCGGGAAGGTGAGGGTTTTTTTGAGCACCACGGGGGAAAAATGGAGCATTTCGGACTCCATTATGGTGCTCCAAAGTTTTGGGGGGGAGCCTGTCCCCGGGGAGCACTCCCTCGCCCTCCAGGCCGAGTTGGCCTCGAGGGCGGGGAAACAGCTTGGGGGGAGGGGGCTGAAGCGGGCTCATGATGAGCCCGCTGCCACCCCTGCACCCACCCCCACCCGGAAGGCCCCCAAGCCTTCCGGGTCTGCTGCTGCTGCTGTTGCTGTTGGCTCGGGGGGGCTTGAGGGGTTTGGGGGGGTGGGGGGGATTGAAGCAGCTGCCCGCCGTGGCACATGCGAGGCCCTGGGGGACCTCGATGTGCCCAGCACCGCTGACATTGTCAGCGGTGTTGTGGCGGGCTTGGGGAAGTCCCGGCTGAACATCTCCCGAGAGATCGGGGAGTTCAGCCGGACTTCCCTGACCTCCTTGAGGGAGGCCAATGCCTCCCTCAAGGAGGAGCTGAAGGTTGCCCATTCTGAGGGTGACGCCAAGGACAAGAGGATTGCGGACCTGGAGACCAAGTTGGCCGATGCCACCGCAAGTGCCCATGACTGGCACCTCAAGGCCAAGGAGTTGGAGACGCGACTCCAAGCGGCCAAGGCCAACGAGGAGTGGGCGAGGTCCATTGTGGCCCATAGTGTCACACGGAGTGCACCCCCACCCCAAGGGTCTGGGAGTCAGGGCAGTGGGAGTCAGGGCAGTCAGTCCGCCTCCCCAACACGTGGCCTCCCCCCAAAGCCGCAATGACTACCCCCATCCAACCCCGCCCTTGCAGCTTTATGCCGAGAGTTGGTGTACCGCAAGGTGCACATCTTGGGTGTACAAGTGCACAATGTGCAGTTTGGGGCTACAGGGACACGCAGTCAGGGGAAGGATTGGCGCCGTGCGCGCTTGTGCAGCGGCAATGAAAGGCAAAGGGAGCTAATTTGCCTTTCAAATGCACATGCGCATGCGAATTTTCCAAGGTGGTTCCATTGGACCACCATTCAAGTGGTACAATGCGATACTTCACAAAGAATGCCGGGCCATCGCCATATGAGGGATCCTTCTCCGCTTTCCGCCATCTGCGTTGTCGGGGCGCATAGTGGTGGGGAGGTCTGTGTTGAAACAGGTGGAGTGCTCCATAGTCCCATGCAAGGGACCCCGATGCGGTTGGATGTACATGGAGGTGGTGGTGTGGATGCGAAGGCCTACAAGGGCTGGCCGGGTGTGGTTTTCAACTCCAAAGCCCACCACGGGCCTGCCCCATGGAGGGGGGAGCGCTATGCCATTGTTTTCTACAATGGGTGCAACACAGATTACCTCCAGGATGAGTCTGTTGATGAGTTATTGGCCTACGGCTTTCGTCCTTGGGGCCACTAGTGAGCACCGTATACTACCAGTATACGGCCGTATACCTCCGAGTATACGGCCGTATACCTGGAAGTATACGGCCGTATACTCGAAGTATACGGCGAAAGATTTGTGCTGAATCGTACATGCTGTGCGCCTGTTGCATGCGCCTGTGCGCACGGTTTCACTGGGCAACTGGCCCACATATGCCTCGCACATATCTCCACAGCAATTATTGTAAGCAATATGTTTGCAAATGCCCATCAGAAGGAGAAGGGGCTTTGTTTGGAGAGCATTCAAGATTTTTGTGAGGGAATCAAACGCCGGCATTTGACCCCCTATGCAGTATGTGCTCTGCATCCACAAACGTCAACGCCAGCACCCTATTTTGTTTCACATGTTATGGCCCACCCTGTTTTTTTTACAATAGGATTGCGGGGAAAGAGGGCAACGGCAAAGACGTTTGTGGATGCAATCGGTAGCATCAGCATTGCTTGGTGACGATGTACTTTTGCGACCCCATGCCCAAGGCCTCATGATTATTTTAAAAGATGGTGAGGTGGATGTGGCCGACAAGGAGGCAATTAACCTACTCCGATGGATGCGGCGGCACCACATTTCCATCCGGGCATTGAAGGGTTGCATGAGGACCACATGCACTTGGGACCATGTGATGGCAATGCGTAAGACCCTCACACCTTACCTGTCCAAGGGGAGGGTTTTGGAGGTGGCCACTAAAGGGGGTACCCGGACATGTGGGGTGGTGGAATTGCATGATATTGTCACCACCATGGTTGCATGTGCCCATGCCGAAGACAGCATTCGGAAGTATGAGGAGAATACATATTTGGCTGTTGTAATCTGTTCTGATGCCACTGTTTTTCATAATGCCAGTGCCACACGTTGTGACGTGTTTGTGGACCTATGGGAGGATAGGGGGGCACACCATGATGGTCAGGCATGGGCCTCATGGTGGGTTTTTGATGGGGGGGACGATATGGCCCATCTGCAAAGGATGGATGCCGTGGGGAAATTGAATGACCAAGTCAAAAAACTTGAAGCCGAGGGCGGCATAGAAATTGGGGGTACTCCCAAAAAGTTATTGTGTTTTAAAAGTGGGGATGGGAAAGTCATGATGTCGGGTTCGTGTGGGAAATGTTGGAATTGCAATCTCAAGTATGACCAATTTCAAGCCCATTTGTTTGCAATTGCAGATTTTCCAGTGCTTCCTCGCATTGGGTCCCTTATGTCTTGCATCCCTCCTGTCCGCAATGTTGGAGATGTGGCACATTGTTGTGCAAGGGTGGGGACAGGCATTGGGAAACGTCTCAAGGACAGCGCCCGCACATGGGGTTCACCAGGAGCTCTAAGGGCCGTGTCCCATTTCATTTCTAACCTCCGGCAAGAAGCAAAGCACATCCCTGTGGCCGAGAGAGTGATGCGTGCTCCCTCGAAAGAGAAGGAACACACTCTCGACATTAACGCCTCCCGTCTTTTTTTCGAAACACCTGAGTTGCACGCCGAGTTGGTGCGCATTGTTGCAATGTATTGTACCCATGTTGTGAAGTGGGAGGGCAACAGGTGGCTCAAAATCAGTGCCGTCCTGCACCTCATGTTGCAGGCCTGTTACTATATGCAAAAGATTTGGCGCCATGTGGGTCCTGTTCCCATGGATCAACGCCAACGTTATGCATCCATGGTTACACAATTCACCAAGGCATGGGGGGCATTGGGGTGGAGTGTTCCGGTTTGGGTGCATTGGGTGGTGTGCCACAGTGGGGCACACCTCCAAAGGTGGGGGAATTTTATTAAGTTTTCCTCCATTCCCACGGAATGGAGGAACAAAAGTTTTAAAATGGACATCCGCCATTGTTTTCAAGGGTGGAAGCTGAGCAAGCCTTATGTCACCCGATGGGGACTAAGGCATGCTCTGCACCTGGATGCCCTTGATTGGGGCATCCGGTTGTGGTTTGGGGAAAAGGGTTTGGGTAGAGAGGGGATCAAGTTTGGCATGCAACGCATGCGGAAGAAGCATCGTGCACCAAAGCACATGTAGGTATATATCATGTGATGTGCAATATGCGTAAGTGTGTATATTAGGTATATATAACATGGGGAAGTGGATCACATTTGACATTTCGGATGGGACATCAAACAAGGTTGCTTCTGGTGGTCTTCTGCTTTGCTCATATGGTGCTCTTTTGTGTGTACAATGTGTTTGGGGGTTGCAGGGTCATGAGTAAATGCAAGGGGGAGGGGTAGGTGATGAGAATGGTGGCATGGGTGGGAGGCAGAAAGTCCCCGTATACTCCAAGTATACGGCCGTATACTTCTGAGTATACGGCCGTATACTCCGAAGTATACGGCAAGAATAGTTCTCCAATACCTCGAGTATACTGACAAATACCTCAAAAAGTGTAAATTGCCATGCATAGGGGTGGGTGTGCGGAATTGTCTTTCTGGTTTTTTGACCCCCACCCCCCCTATTTTGAGGGTGCTAAACTCATTTTTTCACATCCCATGGGCCCACGGAACGACTAGGTACATGTTACAAAATGGCCATTTTGGGGGGGTATTCTTGGTATGCCAGGTTATGCTCACCATAAGAGATGGAATCATGGTTGCTGGCTTATGCAGAGTCAGCCAAGGTCAGTGGAGCAGACAATCGCTCCCCACGCACCCCACAGGGCCCAAAGAGTCCGAGCCCGGGCACTGTAGACACTACAGCCCTGAGGGTGCAGCTGGATCTGGTATATGCCACGAAGATGGAACTGGCGAGTGCGACCGCTGCACAAAACAAGTCTTTGGAGGACGCCTCGTCTGCACTGAGTACGAATTTAGCCCGCGTGGAAAATATGCAAAACAAAATGCAGTGCGAGAAGGCCACCAAATCTGAAGTCGCACAGGCTAATGAGAATCATGCCAGGGCGATACAGGGCGTCTCCGAAAGTGTGCAGGAGAGTATTGATCGCCTTGACCAAGCGAACATTAAGATCCACAATGAGAAAGTCACGAGGGAGGAGTTCAAGACGCAAATAGGTACCCTCACACAGCAACTCCAAGATTCCGACAAGGATCACAGGGCTGATCGGGAGCGCCTTGGTGAGGCTATTCAGGACCTCAACTTCACAAATTCTGAAGATCTCAGAGCGTTGGAAGATAAAATCAGAAGGGTCAAAGCCACACAAAATGAGAAGGTCGACAAAGCGCACGTGGAGTCCCGTCTGAGTCACATTGAAGAATTACAGAAGGAGAAGGCGGACAAAACGCAGGTGGAACAGGCAATGCAGGATGTGCGAGCCCAGATTGCCGCTTTCACTGTGTCCAGGGTCTCACATGGGGCTGCAGCACCCACTGCTGCAGCACCACCAGCTCATACAGCAGCGCACGACATCCCCGGAACATCGTCTGTGGTCTTAGACCATCCAGAGCCGCCACTGAGCTCGGTGCCACCCATGCACCACGCGGCCCCGTTGCCCACGAGAAGTGAGGCATCTGAGATGGTGCGCCCGTATACACACCCATACGAGGTGGCGAGTGCCATGGGCAATAGCTCGGACGAACCTCCACCAGATTGGTGTCCCAAAGAAAATCCACTGACGTGGTTACAAG
This sequence comes from Eutreptiella sp. 'Long Island Sound 2002', assembly GCA_964036045.1. Classification (NCBI taxonomy): domain Eukaryota; phylum Euglenozoa; class Euglenophyceae; order Eutreptiales; family Eutreptiaceae; genus Eutreptiella; species Eutreptiella sp. 'Long Island Sound 2002'. The sequence goes on along the minus strand of OZ038387.1, from coordinate 36,449,348 downwards.
TGGCGCCATATGTGAAGGATGGGCATTTTGTGCCTAATATGGTACGCAGGAGCGCCGATAACATGAAGATGAAGTACAGAGTACGCCCTACAGGTGTACCAGATGACATGCGAGCGTTCAAGGAGGTCCGGGCAGTGCCATTGATGGATGAGTTGCAGAAATACTTGAAGGATTCTGGTGAGGCCCCGCGGACGGAACAGGGTATGTTTGGAACGCAAACAAATTCGTGGCTTGATCCCCAAGTAAATGAAGTACTGAAAAAGATGGCCAAAGTGCCCACTTGGGATTGCGAGCGAGCGACGCAAGAGGCGTGGATCAAACGATTCAATGAGTGGAGGGCCGATTACGCCGAGCGATTTGATGAAAAACATCAGTCTGACATCCTTCTGGCGGCGCTGACAAATGAAGACGTCCGTGACCGCCATGCCAAAAATAGAAGGAGAGAAGGTCTATCCCTGGAGGAGCTGTGGCAAGACATCACTGGACGTCGCATGGTAAACATCCACAAACCTGGAGCAAAGTGGAGAAGACGTGCGTTGCCCAATGAACCCCTCACGACCCTCTCGTGGACAGATTTCATGAATGACTGGTCAGAGGAGGGCAGTCTGGTGAGGGGAGGCGTCACCCACAGACAAGCACGTGACCGACTCATCAAGGAGCTTCGCAGACATGTGAAAGAATGCCCACAGGATGCTGCAACTAAGGCGGCATACAACAAAATTTATCGAGTTCAGGCAGATCATGGAGGCCTAGAATTCAATTATTGGGAACTATTTATGCATGTCATGCCTTTCTTAAGTTCCGCCGAGTATGCTGAGATGGAGGAGGAGTTTTTGACGGATGAAGCGGCCAGTGTACGGGCAGTTTCCAGAGAACGATCACGATCCCGGGGACGAGATGAGCACCGTTCACGCCGGGATGGCAGCCAGGGCCGCCGAGACGGCAGCCGAGAACGTCGAAATGGCAGCCGTGATCGACACGATGACCGTCGGCAACATCGAGATGGTACGCCAAGGTCCCCATACCACAGAAGGGACAGCAAGGATCGCAGTGGAGGAGAAACCGGAGGCCGCGGGCCATCTCAGTCGCGATATGACGACAGGAGAAATTCTCCACATGGCAGTGTACTGTCAAGCCGGTCACATATTACGGCCAAGCTCAAATCTGAGGGTCGATGCTTCAATTGCAAGTCTAAAGACCACACTCAAAAGGACTGTCCTCATAAATTGAGGTGTTACAATTGCGATGCCACAGACCATACCTCGAAGGATTGCCTTCAGCCGGATCGCCGTAAAAGCGGACAGGACCGTGGTCGGAGCCCAGGGCGGTCCAGTGCTGACGGTCGACCACGCAGTGGAGATCGCAGAAGTGAGCGAGGGCATACTCCTGGGTATGAGAAACCACCGGATCGCGAACGAGGGCGAAGTCGAAGCAAAGATCGTTATCCTGAACGGGGGAGACCCAAGAGTCGCAGCCGGAGCCGAGAATCGCGGTCAGGGTCCAAACCTCGAAGTAGACCACAGTCCAAGGACATATGCAAGAAGTGTGGCGGAAAGGGCCACTGGGCCCAAGACTGCCCCTCAGCCCCGTAGGGGGCCAGGCGACATCGCCGCCACCACCGAAAACTGAATAAGTTCCGGAAGTGGCGTAGTACCGCCCCGATGTCATTGCCTGACCTACCGTTACCTACACGGAGGAAATTATACCATGTGGGAGCGCATCGGGTGCTGAATGTGGGTCAAGGAGCAGAGTTTGCCAACGGGAATGTGATCAAACTGGACGACCTTGATGAGGAGATTTACCGGGAACCACGTACCAGGGGCAAACGTGGTTCCAAGATGAGGAGGGAAGTACTTGTACAAGCACGGGTACAATTCCCTGATGCGATGGGCAAGGAAACCATCGTCACTCTGGCCCTGGCGGACACAGGAAGTGAGCTCGTAGCCATTGGTGGATATGAGCTATTTCAAAATATTCCACTTGAAGATGCCCCACACCCAATCGTGTTGGTGACGGCGGGAAAATCCCGCCTCAAGGGTGGTGATAAGGGCGTGAAAGTGACAGTTTCTGTGCCGGTTTACACCAAAAATGGAAAACTCAAAATTTTCAAATGCGTGGATGTTTTTGTATACGTAGCTGCCATTGGGCCCCGCCTGATTTTGGGTTTGCCATTTATGGTTCGGTACGGGCTGGCCGTCGTGCCAGGATATGATGCATATGTGCAGGCAGAATGTGTGAAACTTCGTCGCAATAAGCCCCATTATCAGCATGGGCGTTCTGAGAATGTACATCATGTTTCCCACGTACAGGTGGTTGCAGAAGCACCACAGAAGTCATCAAAACGACTGTCCGATCAAGCTGGTCATTGTACAGCGGACGACAGAAGTGGCGATGGACAGCAGATCAGGTATGGAACGCAGACAGTCTTGTTCACAGAACTGCCTGAGGCTTTTGACGCCCCCCCAGAGCTTCAGAGGGTTCGCTTGCAATATTTTTGGCAGTTCGAGTGCACCAGACAAGGGTGTGGCAGAATTTTTTCAACAGTTACCGGTGATGACAACGCGTTTCTCGATTATGTTCCTCATTTGTGTGACTGTTGTTACCCCCGCCCTTCCTTTTCAGAACAATTTCACCATCCTGTACAATATTATCCTGGGAACCAGATGATTGTCATGGATCACGGACCTGAGGTACGGGTACATGTCAGAGCAAGCAGGTTGGTTCAGGGTTGCTTAGAGGACAGGCAAGAGGATGCTCAATTCCTTAGGAAGGGAGTGCGAGCATTGCGTGAGGCTGACCTGCAGGACCGTCCATATCTGGGAAAGTCCAGACCAGGTCTGAAAACTCAACCTTTCTTACAGCAGCCTGAGTCTGAGTACCCCCCCCCCTGCCTGGCAGGTCCTACCAGCCTCATGCCACTGCACGTGAGAATTCTGTCTGAAAATGCCACCATTCCTACAAAAGGAACACCCGAGTCGGCAGGATATGATTTGTATTCTGCTGTGCATATAGTAATCCCTCCACAGGATAAAGTATTGGTTCCAACTGACGTCTCATTGATGGGACCTCCCAGCACATATGGAAGGATCGCTGACAGGTCCTCCTTAGCGTGGAAACACAGCTTGCAGGTGAGGGGTGGAGTCATTGACCGGGATTATCGAGGCAACATCCAGGTCATACTTTATAATAATGGCTCATCGCCCTATGCTGTGTTCAAAGGCGACAGAATCGCTCAGATCATTATTGAATATTACGTTCCTACGTGCCTGACAGTAGTCCAGGACCTACCCACATCAACCAGGGGCACAGCTGGATTTGGTAGTACGGGTTTACATGAGATTTCACTTGTTGACTATCCTGATTCTTTGGTGGAGGCGCCAAGCATCAGGGTGCCTGATACCCCCCCCCCTACCCCTGCCCCATCCTTACCCCTGATTGAACTCCTGCCATATGTGTATCACACACTATTATACATACATCGAATCATATTGCCCATGAATGTGGCTGGCTCAGGGGAGCCTGGTTACAATCAAAACACGAATCATCCTGTATCTTCTGAGACCCCAGGCTTGACGGTGCAGTCGCCTGGTGACCTGCAAAAATTGCAGCTCTTGCTTTCTGTCCTCCCGGTAATGGCTCTTGTGCTGCCGGTTGTAGTGACGTGTTTTGGAGCATCGACGGGGTCGAGGGCTCCAGTGGCTGGTGACTATCCACCGGTACCAAAACAGAATTCTCCGACGCTTTGTCGGCGTCTGGAGTCGTCCCTGAGTGCCGGTAGGCATTTGGGAGTGGACGCTTCTGAACATCGTGCTGAGGCCATACTAGTTAAAGCCATTCAGCTGGTTCAGGAAGGTGGCACGGGATGCCAGGAAATCCCCAGTATGGCGGAGGTACAACACACAGGTGAAGTGACTGAACCCCCAGAGGACCACTGTTTAAGGGACGATCCACAGTGGGCGCCAGATTGGTTTCAAGATGGGTGGGGTTATGAACGGAGGCAATGCCTGGAGTCACCGGCAACGCTCCCAGTCGCCGAGTGTGCTGAGCTGCAGCAGCTCGACCTGTGGGCGGACATGGATGATATGTCCGCAGGGGTGTGCACGCCCTTGTCAAGGCCTCTTTCCAACAGTAAGGCTCAGAGGAGCCCAGCACGATCCTCAGATAGGAGGGTCCAGCATATAAAAACACAAGCAGGTTTCAAGAAGTACAGGAAACGTAAGATGGATGAAGTAAACCCAGTTCGACCAGAGGTTTTTGATCGGCTTGCGGCCTGGGCAGCCCGAGTTGATCCAGACAATAAGGAATTTCAGCTTGCCATTGATGTGTACGGTAATAGTAGGGGTTTGCAACGTCTTGTGATGGACGGGGCAAACCCCAGGTCAGCCTTGAACCGGCCATGGTCGGACAAGGCGGTATGGGTACATGCGCCTGAGTCCTTGTGGGACCAGACTGTCACTAAAGTAATAGGTGAAGGTGCTAAGGGTTTGGCCCTTCTCCCGGTGCGTAAGTCCAAACCTTGGTTTTGGGCTTTTGGGGAAATTGCCATTGACTGGATCGATGTGGAAGTGGGGTCCCCCCTTTTCATGAATTCGACCGGGCAGCAATTGTGTACCACAGTTCCGTATCGTATTGTACTGTTTGACGCATATGGGACAGAACCCCCCCCTGAGAGTGTTCAGAATGCATACAAGATCCCTCACACTGTCCCCAATGATGCTGATTGGGACGCCCCCACTGATCCTATCCCCAATACCCCTACTGCTCAGGACCTGTGCGCAGTCAAGGACGTCGAATCCCAACGATCTCAAATGAACAGGAAGCAGCGACGAATACTTAAGATCAGGTGTGCAGATTATGAGAAACCCAGACCTACTGCCAAAAAGGGGTCTCTTGAAACTGATGAGTTGTCAGAGGCCTCGATGGCTGAGGCGTCACCTGGACCGGTGTCTGAGAGTGACACAGATGAACCACCTCTGAAGGGGTCTGCAGAATATTCAACATCCCAGCGATTCACCTCTGAGGGAAAGGCCAAAATTGGATATGGCCATCGGGAAGGGTTGTTTAAAGATTCAGTGCAGGTTTTGGGTAGTTCATATGGCGACAGGTCCAAGTATACCAGAAATGTACGATCAGTGATCCAGGCTGACGAAATGTGGCCTGGGGCTGAAAAGTATCGTGATGCACTCCTGCAGCGCTTTGGGAGTACTGTATTTACCCCCAAGCATGCTTCCCATATAACCCCAGCTGCTCAAGAGGCGCGGGGTGAGCATGCCATTGTAAAGCTGGAGTTAATTGAGGGTGCAGAACCCAGGGCGGCCAAGCCCATCAGAGCAGTGGGATTGAGAGAAACTATGCTTCAGCAGAAGCTGAAAGATTTTGAGTCGCGTGGGTTTTTAAGGGAGGCACAGGCGAACCCCCAATGGGTCTCTAGGTGTTTCTTGGTGCCAAAGCCGGGAAGTAATAAGTGGCGATTAGTCATTGACTATCGCTGGCTTAATTCCCAGCTGAAGGGAAAAAATTTTCCAATTCCGGTCATTGAAGACCAATTGGCCAATCAGAGTGGAAATTTTTTATTCACTCTGATTGATTTGGAGGATGGTTTCCACCAGATGCACCTGGAGGAGGACAGCAAACACCTCACGGCGTTTTGCACTCCTTTTGGTGTGTTTGAGTGGAACGTCCTGCCAATGGGGGTCAAAGTGGGACCGGCAGCGTACCAGGAAATGGTACAGCACGTCACCAAGAAATGCCCCTCCTCCCGCCCATACATAGATGATATACTTTCGGCAAATGGGAGGGAGGAGTTAGTGCCAGGGAAAGTGACAGTCAGTCAGAAACAGGAACCTGAGGTACTTGAAAAATATTTTCAAAAACATTACGAAGACCTATTTTCCTTGTTTGAGGCGTTGGAACGGGCCATGCTCACTGTCAAACCGGAGAAATGTCATTTTTTCCGCAAGACAGTGAAGTATGTCGGGCACATCCTTAAGGATGGACGCCGTTTTCCCTGTCCGTCCAGGGTTGAGGCTGTCGCAAACTGGGACCATCGTACCATTACCACCCCCAAGCGTCTCAAAGGGTTCTTGGGCCTTGTGGGGTGGTACCAAATATATATTGAAAATTTTGCCAAGCATGCCCAGCCCCTTATGGAGGCTCTGAAGGGCAAATATAGGTACGAGGCCCAGGATCCCAGTGCACCTGTTGCCAGGGATGCCACAGGATTACCAAAAAAACGTCGCAGGGTGAAATTGACAGGGAAGGAAGCGAAAATTGAATGGACGCCAGAGATGGTTGAGAATTTTCAAATTCTCAAGGACAAACTTGTCAAGTTTGTTGATGGGGACGGTCTCTGGCTTCCCAACCCACACGGTAAGTGGAGAATTGTTTGTGATGCCAGCGATTATGCTGTGGGAGGTGTGCTGGAGCAACAGCAGAACCCTCAGGATGAACAATCTTGGAGGCCTGTTGCATTTTACAGCCGGAAATTGCAGGGTCAAAGGGCTGACGGAGTAAATTTTCATAAAAATTTGGGGCAAATTGCCTGGACGCCCCGTGAAAAAGAAACCTATGCCATTGTGACCTGTTTGCTCAAATTTCAGAGCTGGATCGGGGGCCAGGAAGTTACGGTCCAAACAGATCACAGTGCCATAGTAAAATGGTATAAAGAGGAGTTGACCACAATTTCAGGTCCCCTCGGCCGCCGTGGGCGTTGGCATGAGTTCCTGAGCCGGTTCAATCTTTTTATTCAGTACCGGCCAGGAAAAGACAACGAAGCGGCGGATGCCCTCTCCCGTTGGGCATATCCGGCGGGAGAGGCGCAAGATACCAATTTTCACGGCAGTGACTGCGACTTGGAGGGTTGGCAAGCTGCAGAGAGGGCAGAGAGGGACCGAATCAGGCAGTTATTGCACAAGCAATACCCAGAAAGTTTTGAACCCTTGCGATCATCACAAACATTTTCTGTCAACAAACCCACTGGGGATGAGCGAAAGGTGGAAAGGGTACAGATAGAAGGCTGGGATGCTCCCAGGGTTGAACGGGCGCTCAGGGAGGTCAGCGTCTCATCTGTACACGAGGGTATGACAGATGAAATCTGTGGCATTGATTCTGAGGGACGTCAATTTTATGCCATGGACGAATTTTTCATGCATACTTGCCCTATTCCTGAACCTGGAACTGTTGCACTTCAGACACCCCCCTCAGAACCGTCTGTTGCTTCCACTCAGAGCACAGCGAAGTTATCCAGAGCAGAACGACGTCGGATTCGTCAGATGCAGTCCAAACCAGCTTCACGCAGGTACATGACTGTTTCACAGATGTATGATGCATTTCAGCATATGTCTTGGCACTTACCAGGGATGTACAATCTGGTGCAACAGGATTCGGTGATGGGAGTCAGGGATATCAAGACCGTCAAGATACCCCCTGCAGTGGCAGTACTGACCAGGGATTGGTCCCCAGAATACGCACAGGACAAATTTTTTAGTCCTCACTGGGACAAAATGGTCAGTGACAAGTTTATTGAAATAGAAGGGAAGGAGTATACTTTCCATGAAGGGAAGGTGAGGAGTCAAGGGAAGATATGTGTACCCACTGGCCTGTTAGACCAGGTGGTCAGAGCGACGCATGCATTCAGCCATCCTGGTGTACGTAAAACCAGAGAAATGATGGACCGCAAATATTCAGTGCGATGCAAGGGTTCAGATCTGGATAAGTGTATTTCAGATGTGCTGCGAAGGTGCCCTGTTTGCCAGTCATGCAAACCACGCCGTGGCACTCAGCCGGAGGCTAACCAGCCAGCCCCCATTCCTGAATTCCCTTTCAGCAGCATCTGCATCGATTTTTGCGATCTGTCCTCTGACCCTGTAGTAAGTAACGGCAATACCTACGATTATGTACTAGTCGTGGTTTGCCGGCTAACTGGTTATGTAGTCGCTCTGCCCTGTTCAAAAACGATTACAGCCGAACAGCTCGCTGAATTGTTTTTGGACAGAGTGGTTGGTTTTATGGGATTGCCGCAGCAAATTTTTAGTGATCATGACCATTTGGTCACTGCGAAATTTTTCACAACACTCTGTTCCTTGTCGGGCATCGACATGAAGCAGAGCCCCATTTACCGCCCTCGTTCTAATGGGCGAGCAGAGCGTGCAGTGCAGGTTGTCATCGACAGTCTGCGAAAGTTTTTGGAGCAGACCAGGAAAAAGAATTGGGCTCAGTTACTGCCTTTGGCAGTCTGGGCTGCAAATGACATTCCTGGTCCGGTACATGGGTATTCCCCCCATTTTCTCCTTTTCGGTCGCCACCCAATTGGGTTTGGGGACTGCCCCCCTGTTATTCCTGAGCATGGGTCTCAGGATGCAGTCAAATTTTTTGCCGACATGATTACAAATCGGCAGTATGTACAGCGACAGCTACAGCGCATCCACGATGCGCAAGCAAAAAAGTTTTTAGCTGACCACCCCACCCATGTGTACCAGGAAGGGGAATATGTGTGGTACAGGGGGCACGATAAGGCTAAGAATTCCAAGCTCCACAGGGTGTGGACGGGGCCTGGAATGATTATGCAGCGTATGGGGCGAAACCAGTACCGAGTGAAAACGGAACGGGATCATGAGGTGGTTTTGGATAGCATGCGTGTCAAACCATACATATCAATGAAAGGGGAACGGGATCAAGAATTGACCCCACCCCTGCACTACTATTCGGACTCTGACTTTCTGGTGGAGTCTGACACATACATACTTGAAAAAGTTTTGGACCACAGGGAAGTGGGCAAGGGTAAAAATAAACGATACGAGTGGTATGTGAAGTACCGCGGCTACCCGGAACCGGAGTGGCAGCCAGCTACCTCATTTTTACATGATATTAATGAGGACTGGCGCACATACAATACCAAGCATGGTATAGACCTCACACTCAGTCAGGTACGTACACTACAGGCAAAGACAACTTCGCATGCTTGTTACAGACATAATACAGATGTGTGTGAGGAGATGGAAGCAGCTGGTTCAGTGACCATGCAGGGAAGGGCAGATGTGTTGCAGGAAGAGCAGTTGGGATGGAGATGTATTTTGAGACAAGCTGCCGCTGAACGAGCCAGACTGACTCCTTTTGTTCCTCTGGCAGTGGCAGATGCCAAGGAGTTGAGGGGTATACGTAGTCTACGGATGTATAGGGAAACATATGATAGATGGGCAGCCGTTATGATGTAAGTCCCCCCCCATGTCTTCAAGTTATTGCTGCAGGGATGTATTTACTGAGGTTCGTAACCCCCCCAATGACCCCCACCCCCTTTCTTTGACAACTGATGGGATTATGGACCCGAGATCAGTCTCGGACTGTGTACATGCACGGTCGGTAACCGCTTTCCCGGTAGACCCTGAAGGACAGATTGTTGTCAAGGCCAATGTATTGTTTTTCTATTTTTTGGGTGGAATCTTGGTAAATATATCGGCAGAAGCGTCGTCCCCGCTATATGGGGCCGGTCACATTCCAGATGCCAGTCGCATTGTTTTTTCTCAACCCCCTGAACTGTCACCCCATCCTCTTCTGTGCAATGATGCTTGTTCCCTCCCCCAGTGTCTGTTGTGTTTCCAGTTCCCGATTCCTTTACAGATTGCAGACTTCCAGATGAGATTTCCAGATGAATTCTACATGAGGTTTCCAAATGAATTCCTGAGATGCCAGGTTCTGTGCATTTCTATCAGTGTGGTTATCAGCCACTCAGTCAGGGACTTCGTAGCTTAGGAAGGGAGTGTAATAGAACTGCACATCTCTGGATCGGTGACAGTCAACAGTCAGGACTCAGAAATTCAGTAATCCAGTTGCAAGAATTGGACAGTCGTTGGCCGAGACCGGACAGGTCGCGGGTTGCAATCTCCAGTGACGAAGACAGAATTTTGGATGATTGAGTCTCGACAGATATGTTGTTTGTTCCAATCTGGTGTTTTTTCGCATTCCCTGGTCAGTTCGATTTACTATCCATTGACTGAGTCACGCCGCCAAGAATGAATTGAATATGGGTCGAGCATAATTAATTGTCGCTTTGAATTGAAGGATGTACCAGTCTAATTCGGAAGCCACGCGTATTGTTGTAATGTCGAAGACATGCATGCTTCCCTGAGAGACCAAGAGTGTTCGAGCAAATGAATGTATATTCAAATTATGAGGTGTTACACAAAGCCGTCCATAAATTAGAATCCGTGAATGTTCGTAAGGTTTCCATGGTTAATGAATGCATATTCGATCACGAGGTGTTACTCAAGGTCATCCCTAAATTAGGAATTGTGAGGTTCCCTTTACCATGTTCGTCACGCGAAGCCTTCATGGTGCCAATGGATTGTTGTCACAATCATGTATGTGTATGTTGGTCCATGTGACAATTTCGAAGGGTTTGCACACTCTTGTGGTGAGTTGTGAATGGTTGTTGGAATGCCATGAATTCAATTATCCTTGAATCTTTTCAATTGATGGGAGTCTTCCAACCTACCATGGTATTGTTCTCAATTGGGCATGAATTTTCATCTTGTTGCAAGGAGCCAATATTTCTCTTGAAGTTGGTTGATTGTTCAATGCTTCGCTTTTGAACCGTGAAAATTAATGAAGGTTAGTCTTGGATACTCTTTCGTTGAACTCTTGTGGATTTACACGACATTGGTCCATGTTGTTGTTTGAATTTACAGTTCATGGATGAATAGACATAGTATGCAATTAATTTGCCATGTTAGATTAATGACCAACTTGAGGTGGCTCAAGTAGGTGCGCATGCTTCATCATGCGAGTCGATATTCGATCATGTGTCATGCCATGATATGCATTATGTATTTTGACCTCCGTGGTGTAATTACATTCATGACTCTCACGAGTGAATGCAATGTTTGTCTTGAGGTTAAGTTATAGGTTTGATGTTTGATCAAATTTCGTTCCATCTCTTTTTCCATGTGTTCGACATGTTTTATGCATGGAGTGCCTCGATGACACTCTTTGATTTGGTCTGATTCTTTCGTATCTCAGGACTCTTTGCAATGAATTTCAATTAATACTCAATTCAATTCAAGTGGTGGATTATCAATTTGTTACAAGGAGAGTCATATCAATCGTGAAGGTAAGCGCCGAGCCCATTCCGCGCACCAAGCACAACCGGGACCACGAGGAAAAGTCAGACACAAAATTGTGTTGTATTGTGTGCTGTTTGCCTCGTCTTGGTGAGGGTTTGTGCAAATTTTATTAGCTTTGCTCGGGGATTTTTCTTTTTGAAATTTTAGAGAAATCTCAAGCCCCTAGCTTTTTTCTATTTTTGATTTTTGGTTAACGTAGAGCAAGGCACTACAATGGAAGTTTCAGGGGCTACTCCATTACAGCGTCAAGTCGCAAGGAGCGATTTGAGAGGAAAAGACTCCATCCGCGGAGGTACTCATTTTGCAATAATCCCCTTCAAACGTCCGGAGATCCGGTGATTATTTGGAGGTTTGGAAATTTGATTGCTTGTACGACGACTATGGGGTCAAAACACACTTCGTTCCCCAAATTGAAGAATCACACCTCTCCCAAAGTGTGGCCATGGAAGCGTCAACTCGCAAGGAGCGTTTTGGGAGAAAAAAACTCCATCTACGGAGGTACTCATTTTGCAATGAACCCCTTCAAACGTGCGGAGATCCGGTGATTATTTGGAGCTTTGGAAATTTGATTGCTCGTACGATGACTATGGGGTCAAAACACACTTCGTTCCCCAAATTGAAGAATCAGACCTCTCCCAAAGCGTGCCCAGGGAAGCGTCAACTCGCAAGGAGCTATTTCAGAGGAAAAAACTCCATCCGGGGAGGTACTCCTTTTGCAATAATTCTCTTCCAACGTTTGGAGATCCGGTGATTATTTGAAGCTTTGGAAATTTGATTGCTTGTACGATGAATATGGGGCCAAAACACACTTCGTTCCCCAAATTGAGGAATCTGACCTCTCCCAAAGTGTACCCTTGGAAGCGTCAACTCGCAAGGAGCGTTTTGGGAGAAAAAAACTCCATCCGCGGAGGTACCCGTTTTGCAATAATCCCCTTCAAACGCCCTGAGAGCGTGTGATTATTTGGAGCTTTGGCAATCGCTTGCTTGTAGGATGACTCTCGGGTCAAAACACACTTCGTTCCCCGAATTGAAGAATCAGACCTCTCCCAAAGTGTGGCCATGGAAGCGTCTACTCGCAAGGAGCAATTTGAGAGGGAAAAACTCCATCCGCGAAGGTACTCATTTTGCAATAATCCCCTTCAAACGTCCAGAGATCCGGTGATTATTTAGAGCTTTGGAAATTTGATTGCTTGTACGATTACTATGGGGTCAAAACGCACTTCGTTCCCCAAATTGAAGAGCCAGACCCCGCTCAAAGTGTGCCGCTGGAAGCGTCAACTCGCAAGGAGCGATTTGAGAGGAAAAAACTCCATCCGTGGAGGTACTCATTTTGCAATAATCCCCCTCAAACGTCCGGAGATCGTGTGATTATTTGGAGCTTTGGAAATTTGACTGCTTTTAGGATGACACTGGGGTCAAAACACACTTCGTTCCCCAAATTGAAGAATCAGACCTCTCCCAAAGTGTGCCCATCGAAGCGTCAACTCGCAAGGAGGGTTTTGGGAGAAAGAAACTCCATCCGCGGAGGGACTCGTTTTGCAATAATCCCCTTCAAACGTCCGATACCGTGTGACTATTTGCAGCTTTGGAAATTTGATCGCTTGTAGGATGACTCTGGAGTCAAAACACAATTCGTGCCCCTAATTGACGAACCAGACCTCTCTCAAAGTGTGCCAATTGTAGCGTCCACTCGCAAGGAGCATTTTGAGAGAAAAAAACTCCATCTACGGAGGTACTCATTTTGCAATGTACCCCTTCAAACGTGCGGAGATCCGGTGATTATTTGGAGCTTTGGAAATTTGATTGCTTGTACGATGACTATGGGGTCAAAAAACACTTCGTTCCCCAAATTGAAGAATCAGACCTCTCCCAAAGTGTGCCCGTGGAAGCGTCAACTCACAAGGAGCTATTTCAGAGGAAAAAACTCCATCCTGGGAGGTACTCATTTTGCAATAATTCTCTTCAAACGTTTGGAGATACGGTGATTATTTGGAGCTTTGGAAATTTGATTGCTTGTACGATGACCATGGGGTCAAAACACACTTCGTTCCCCAAATTGAAGAATCAGACCTCTCCCAAAGGGTGCCCATGGAAGCGTCAACTCGCAAGGAGCGATTTGAGAGGAAAAAACTCCATCCGCGGAGGTACTCATTTTGCAATAATCCCCTTCAAACGTCCGGAGATCCGGTGATTATTTGGAGCTTTGGAAATTTGATTGCTGGTACGATGACTATGGGGTCAGAACACACTTCGTTCCCCAAATTGAAGAATCAGACCTCTCCCAAAGTGTGCCCATGGAGGCGTCAACTCGCAAGGAGTGTTTTGAGAACAAAAAACTCCATCCACGGTGGTACCCATTTTTTAATAAACCCCTTCAAACGTGCGGAGATCGTGTGATTATATGGAGCTTTGGAAACTTGATTGCTTGTATGATTACTATGGGTTCAAAACACACTTCGTTCCCCGAATTGAAGGATCAGACCTCTCCCAAAGTGTGCCCATGGAAGCGTCAACTCGCAAGGAGCGATTTGAGAGGAAAAAACTCCATCCGCGGAGGTACTCATTTTGTAATAAACCCCTTCAAAGGTGCGGAGATTGTGTGATTTTTTGGAGCTTTGCAAATTTGATTGCTTGTACGATTACTATGGGGTCAAAGCACACTTCGTTCCCCAAATTGAAGAGTCAGACCTCTCCGAAAGTGTGCCCATGGAAGCGTCCACTCGCAGGGAGCGTTTTGAGAGGAAAAAACTCCATCTGCGGAGGTACTCATTTGCAATAATCCCCTTCAAACGTGCGGAGATCCGGTGATTATTTGGAGTTTTGGAAATTTGATTGCTTGTACGATGACTATGGGGTCAAAACACACTTCGTTCTCCAAATTGAAGAGTCAGACCCCGCTCAAAGTGTGCCCATGGAAGCGTCAACTCGCAAGGAGCTCTTTGGAAGAAAAAAACTCCATCCGCGCAGGGACTCGTTTTGCAACAATCCCCTTCAAACGTCCCGAGACCGTGTGATTTTTTGGAGGTTTGGAAATTTGATTGCTTGTACGATTACTATGGGGTCAAAACACACTTCGTTCCCCAAATTGAAGAATCAGACCTCTCCCAAAGTGTGCCCATGGAAGCGTCAACTCGCAAGGAGCGATTTGAGAGGAAAAAACTCCATCCGCGGAGGTACTCATTTTGTAATAAACCCCTTCAAAGGTGCGGAGATCCGGTGATTATTTGAAGCTTTGGAAATTTGATTGCTTGTACGATGACTATGGGGTCAAAGCACACTTCGTTCCCCAAATTGAAGAATCAGACCTCTCCCAAAGTTTGCCCATGGAAGCGTCAACTCGCAAGGAGTGTTTTGAGAAAAAAAAACTCCATCCACGGTGGTACCCATTTTTTAATAAACCCCTTCAAACGTGCGGAGATCGTGTGATTGTATGGAGCTTTGGAAACTTGATTGCTTGTATGATTACTATGGGCTCAAAACACACTTCGTTCCCCGAATTGAAGGATCAGACCTCTCCCAAAGTGTGCCCATGGAAGCGTCAACTCGCAAGGAGCGATTTGAGAGGAAAAAACTCCATTCCTGGAGGTACTCATTTTGTAATAAACCCCTTCAAAGGTGCGGAGATTGTGTGATTTTTTGGAGCTTTGCAAATTTGATTGCTTGTACGATTACTATGGGGTCAAAGCACACTTCGTTCCCCAAATTGAAGAATCAGACCTCTCCCAAAGTTTGCCCATGGAAGCGTCAACTCGCAAGGAGTGTTTTGAGAAAAAAAAACTCCATCCACGGTGGTACCCATTTTTTAATAAACCCCTTCAAACGTGCGGAGATCGTGTGATTGTATGGAGCTTTGGAAATTTGATTGCTTGTATGATTACTATGGGCTCAAAACACACTTCGTTCCCCAAATTGAAGGATCAGACCTCTCCCAAAGTGTGCCCATGGAAGCGTCAACTCGCAAGGAGCGATTTGAGAGGAAAAAACTCCATTCCTGGAGGTACTCATTTTGTAATAAACCCCTTCAAAGGTGCGGAGATTGTGTGATTTTTTGGAGCTTTGCAAATTTGATTGCTTGTACGATTACTATGGGGTCAAAGCACACTTCGTTCCCTAAATTGAAGAGTCAGACCTCTCCCAAAGTGTGCCCATGGAAGCGTCCACTCGCAGGGAGCGTTTTGAGAGAAGAAAACTCCATCTGCGGAGGTACTCATTTTGCAATAATCCCCTTCAAACGTGCGGAGATCCGGTGATTATTTGGAGTTTTGGAAATTTGATTGCTTGTACGATGACTATGGGGTCAAAACACACTTCGTTTTCCAAATTGAAGATTCAGACCCCGCTCAAGGTGTGCCCATGAAAGCGTCAACTCGCAAGGAGCTCTTTGGAAGAAAAAAACTCCATCCGCGCAGGGACTCGTTTTGCAATAATCCCCTTCGAACGTCCCGAGACCGTGTGATTATTTGGAGGTTTCGAAATTTGATTGCTTGTATGATTACTACCGGCTCAAAACACACTTCGTTCCCCGAATTGAAGGATCAGACCTCTCCCAAAGTGTGCCCATGGAAGCGTCAACTCGCAAGGAGTGTTTTGAGAGGAAAAAACTCCATCCGCGGAGGTACTCATTTTGTAATAAAGCCCTTCAAAGGTGCGGAGATTGTGTGATTATTTGGAGCTTTGCAAATTTGATTGCTTGTACGATTACTATGGGGTCAAAGCACACTTCGTTCCCCAAATTGAAGAATCAGACCTCTCGCACAGGGTGCCCATGGAAGCGTCAAGTCGCAAGGAGCGATTTGAGAGGAAAAAACTTCATCCGCGGAGGTACTCATTTTGCAATAATCCCCTTCAAACGTCCGGAGATCCGGTGATTATTTGGAGGTTTGGAAATTTGATTGCTTGTACGACGACTATGGGGTCAAAACACACTTCGTTTTCCAAATTGAAGAATCACACCTCTCCCAAAGTGTGGGAATGGAAGCGTCAACTCGCAAGGAGTGTTTTGGGAGAAAAAAACTCCATCCGCGGAGGAACTCGTTTTGCAATAATCCCCTTCAAACGTCGGATACCGTGTGATTATTTGGAGCTTTGGAAGTTTGATTGCTTGTAGGATGACTCTGGGGTCAAAGCACACTTCGTTCCCCAAATTGACCAGTCAGACCTCTCCCGCAGTGTGACCATGGAAGCGTCCACTCGCAAGGAGCATTTTGAGAGAACAAAACTCCATCTACGGAGGTACTCATTTTGCAATGAACCCCTTCAAACGTGCGGAGATCCGGTGATTATTTGGAGCTTTGGAAATTTGATTGCTTGTACGATGACTATGCGGTCAAAACACACTTTGTTCCCCAAATTGAAGAATCAGACCTCTCCCAAAGCGTGCCCAGGGAAGCGTCAACTCGCAAGGAGCTATTTCAGAGGAAAAAACTCCATCCGGGGAGGTACTCATTTTGCAATAATTCTCTTCCAACGTTTGGACATCCGGTGATTATTTGGAGCTTTGGAAATTTGATTGCTTGTACGATGAATATGGGGCCAAAACACACTTCGTTCCCCAAATTGAAGAATCTGACCTCTCCCAAAGTGTGCCCTTGGAAGCGTCAACTCGCAAGGAGCGTTTTGGGAGAAAAAAACTCCATCCGCGGAGGTACTCGTTTTGCAATAATCCCCTTCAAACGCCCCGAGAGCGTGTGATTATTTGGAGCTTTGGCAATCGCTTGCTTGTAGGATGACTCTGGGGTCAAAACACACTTCGTTCCCCAAATTGAAGAATCAGACCTCTCCCAAAGTGTGCCCATGGAAGCGTCAACTCGCAAGGAGCGATTCGAGAGGGAAAAACTCCATCCGCGAAGGTACTCATTTTGCAATAATCCCCTTCAAACGTCCAGAGATCCGGTGATTATTTAGAGCTTTGGAAATTCGATTGCTTGTACGATTACTATGGGGTCAAAACACACTTCGTTCCCCAAATTGAAGAGCCAGACCCCGCTCAAAGTGTGCCCCTGGAAGCGTCAACTCGCAAGGAGCGATTTGAGAGGAAAAAACTCCATCCGTGGAGGTACTCATTTTGCAATAATCCCCCTCAAACTTCCGGAGATCGTGCGATTATTTGGAGCTTTGGAAATTTGACTGCTTGTAGGATGACACTGGGGTCAAAACACACTTCGTTCCCCGAATTGAAGAATCAGACCTCTCCCAAAGTGTGGCCATGGAAGCGTCAACTCGCAAGGAGGGTTTTGGGAGAATAAAACTCCAGCTACAGAGGTACTCATTTTGCAATGTACCCCTTCCAGATCCGGTGACTATTATTATTATTGCAATAATCCCCTTCAAACGTCCAGAGATCCGGTGATTATTTGGAGCTTTGGAAATTTGATTACTTGTACGATGACTATGGGGTCAAAACACACTTCGTTCCCCAAATTGAAGAATCAGACCTCTCCCAAAGTGTGCCCATGGAAGCGTCAACTCGCAAGGAGCTATTTGAGAGGAAAAAACTCCATCCGGGGAGGTACTCATTTTGCAATAATCCCCTTCAAACGTCCGGAGATCCGGTGATTGTTTGGAGGTTTGGAAATTTGATTGCTTGTACGACGACTATGGGGTCAAAACACACTTCGTTCCCCAAATTGAAGAGTCAGACCCCGCTCAAAGTCTGCCCCTTCAAGGGTCAACTCGCAAGGAGCGTTTTTTGAAGAAAAAAACTCCATCCGCGCAGGGACTCGTTTTGCAATAATCCCCTTCAAACGTCCCGAGGAAGTTTGATTGCTTGTAGGATGACTCTGGGGTCAAAACACACTTCGTTCCCCCAGTTGAAGAGTCAGACCTCTCCCACAGTGTGGCCATGGAAGCGTCAACTCGCAAAGAGCGTTTTGAGAGAAAAAAACTCCATCCGCGGAGGTACTCATTTTGCAATAATCCCTTTCAAACTTCCGGAGATCGTGTGATTATTTGGAGGTTTGGAAATTTGATTGCTTGTACGATGGCTGTCGGGTAACAACGCACTTCGTTCCCCAAATTGAAGAATCACACCTCTCCCAAGGTGTGCCCATGGAAGCGTCAACTTGCAAGGAGCGATTGGGGAGAAAAAAACTCCATCCGCGGAGGTACTCATTTGGCAATAATCCCCTTCAAACATCCGGAGATCGTTTGATTATTTGGAGGTTTGGAAATTTGATTGCTTGTACGATGACTATGGGGCCAAAACACACTTCGTTCCTCAAATTGAAGAATCACACCTCTCCCAAGGTGTGCCCATGGAGACGTCAACTCGCAAGGATTGATTTGAGAGGAAAAAACTCCATCCGTGGAGGTACTCATTTTGCAATAATCCCCTTCAAACGTCCGGAGATCCGGTGATTATTTGGAGCTTTGGAAATTTGATTGCTTGTACGATGACTATGGGGCCAAAACACACTTCGTTCCCCAAATTGAAGAATCTGACCTCACCCAAAGTGTGCCCCTGGAAGCGTCAACTCGCAAGGAGCGTTTTCAGAGAAAAAAACTCCATCCGCGGAGGGACTCGTTTTGCAATAATCCCCTTCAAACGCCCCGAGAGCGTGTGATTAATCGGAGCTTTGGAAATTTGATTGCTTGTACGATGACTATGGGGTGAAAACACACTTCGTTCCCCAAATTGAAGAGTCAGACCCCGCGCAAAGTGTGCCCCTGGAAGCGTCAACTCGCAAGGAGCGATTTGAGAGAAAAAAACTCCATCCGTGGAGGTACTCATTTTGCAATAATCCCCCTCAAACGTCCGGAGATCGTGTGATTATTTGGAGCTTTGGAAATTTGACTGCTTGTAGGATGACACTGGGGTCAAAACACACTTCGTTCCCCAAATTGAAGAATCAGACCTCTCCCAAAATGTGGCCATGGAAGCGTCAACTCGCAAGGAGGGTTTTGGGAGAAAAAAACTCCATCCGCGGAGGGACTCGTTTTGCAATAATCCCCTTCAAACGTCCGATACCGTGTGATTATTTGCAGCTTTGGAAATTTGATCGCTTGTAGGATGACTCTGGAGTCAAAACACAATTCGTTCCCCTAATTGAAGAATCAGACTTCTCCCAAAGTGTGCCAATGGAAGCGTCCACTCGCAAGGAGCATTTTGAGAGAAAAAAACTCCATCTACGGAGGTACTCATTTTGCAATGTACCCCTTCAAACGTGCGGAGATCCGGTGATTATTTGGAGCTTTGGAAATTTGATTGCTTGTACGATGACTATGGGGTCAAAACACACTTCGTTCCCCAAATTGAAGAATCAGACCTCTCCCAAAGTGTGCCTATGGAAGCGTCAACTCGCAAGGAGCTATTTCAGAGGAAAAAAATCCATCCGGGGAGGTACTCATTTTGCAATAATTCTCTTCAAACGTTTGGAGATACGGTGATTATTTGGAGCTTTGGAAATTTGATTGCTTGTACGATGACCATGGGGTCAAAACACACTTCGTTCCCCAAATTGAAGAATCAGACCTCTCCCAAAGGGTGCCCATGGAAGCGTCAACTCGCAAGGAGCGATTTGAGAGGAAAAACTCCATCCGCGGAGGTACTCATTTTGCAATAATCCCCTTTAAACGTCCGGAGATCCGGTGATTGTTTGGAGGTTTGGAAATTTGATTGCTTGTACGACGACTATGGGGTCAAAACACACTTCGTTCCCCAAATTGAAGAGTGAGACCCCGCTCAAAGTGTGCCCCTCGAAGGGTCAACTCGCAAGGAGTGTTTTGGAAGAAAAAAACTCCATCCGCGCAGGGACTCGTTTTGCAATAATCCACTTCAAACGTCCCGAGACCGGGTGATTATTTGGAGCTTTGGAAGTTTGATTGCTTGTAGGATGACTCTGGGGTCAAAACACACTTCGTTCCCCGAATTGAAGAGTCAGACCTCTCCCACAGTGTGGCCATGGAAGCGTCAACTCGCAAGGAGCGATTTGAGAGAAAAAAACTCCATCCGCGGAGGTACTCCTTTTGCTATAATCCCTTTCAAACGTCCGGAGATCGTGTGATTATTTGGAGGTTTGGAAATTTGATTGCTTGTACGATGGCTGTGGGGTAACAACGCACTTCGTTCCCCAAATTGAAGAATCAGACCTCTCCCAAAGTGTGCCCATGGAGGCGTCAACTTGCAAGGAGCGATTTGGGAGAAAAAAACTCCATCCGCGGAGGTACTCATTTTGCAATAATCCCCTTCAAACATCCGGAGATCGTTTGATTATTTGGAGGTTTGCAAATTTGATTGCTTGTACGATGACTATGGGGCCAAAACACACTTCGTTCCTCAAATTGAAGAGTCACACCTCTCCCAAGGTGTGCCTATGGAAGCGTCAACTCGCAAGGAGCGATTTGGGAGAAAAAAACTCCATCCGCGGAGGTACTCATTTTGCAATAATCCCCTTCAAACATCCGGAGATCGTTTGATTATTTGGAGGTTTGCAAATTTCATTGCTTGTACGATGACTATGGGGCCAAAACACACTTCGTTCCTCAAATTGAAGAATCACACCTCTCCCAAGGTGTGCCCATGGAAGCGTCAACTCGCAAGGAGTGATTTGAGAGGAAAAAACTCCATCCGTGGAGGTACTCATTTTGCAATAAACCCTTTCAAACGTCCGGAGATCCGGTGATTATTTGGAGCTTTGGAAATTTGATTGCTTGCACGATGACTATGGGGCAAAAACACACTTCGTTCCCCAAATTGAAGAATCTGACCTCACCCAAAGTGTGACCCTGGAAGCGTCAACTCGCAAGAAGCGTTTTCAGAGGAAAAAAATCCATCCGCGGAGGGACTCGTTTTGCAATAATCCCCTTCAAACGCCCCGAGAGCGTGTGATTATTCGGAGCTTTGGAAATTTGATTGCTTGTAGGATGACTATGGCGTCAAAACACACTGAGTTCCCCAAATTGAAGAGTCAGACCCCGCTCAAAGTGTGCCCCTGGAAGCGTCAACTCGCAAGGAGCGATTTGAGAGGAAAAGACTCCATCCGTGGAGGTACTCATTTTGCAATAATCCCCCTCGAACGTCCGGAGATCGTGTGATTATTAGGAGCTTTGGAAATTTGATTGCTTGTAGGATGACTCCGGGGTCAAAACACACTTCGTTCCCCAAATTGACGAATCAGACCTCTCCCAAAGTGTGGCCATGGAAGCGTCAACTCGCAAGGAGCGTGGTGGGAGAAAAAAACTCCATCCGCGGAGGTACTCATTTTGCAATAATCCCCTTGTCTGGAGATCGTGTGAATTTTTTTGAGCTTTGGAAATTTGATTGCTTGTAGGATGACTCTGGGGTCAAAACACACTTCGTTCCCCAAATTGAAGAATCAGACCTCTCCCAAAGTGTGCCCATGGAAGCGTCCACTCGCAAGGAGCGTTTTCAGAGAAGAAAACTCCATCTACGGAGGTACTCATATTGCAATAATCCCCTTCAAACGCCCCGAGAGCGTGTGATTAATCGGAGCTTTGGAAATTTGATTGCTTGTACGATGACTATGGGGTCAAAACACACTTCGTTCCCCAAATTGAAGAGTCAGACCCCGCTCAAAGTCTGCCCCTGGAAGGGTCAACTCGCAAGGAGCGTTTTGGGGGAAAAAAACTCGATCCGTGGATGTACTCATTTTGCAATAATCCCCTTCAAACGTCCGGAGATCCGGTGATTATTTAGAGCTTTGGAAATTTGATTGCTTGTACGATGACTAAGGGGTTAAAACACACTTCGTTCCCAAAATTGAAGAATCAGACCTCTCCCAAAGTGTGCCCATGGAAGCGTCAACTCGCAAGGAGCTATTTCAGAGGAAAAAACTCCATCCGCGGAGGTACTCATTTTACAATAATACCCTTCAAACGTCCGGAGATCGTGTGATTATTTGGAGCTTTGTAAATTTGATTGCTTGTACGATGACCATGGCGTCAAAACACACTTCGTTCCCCAAATTGAAGAGTCAGACCCCGCTCAAAGTCTGCCCCTGGAAGGGTCAACTCGCAAGTAGCGGATTGAGAGCGGAGGTACTCATTTTGCAATAATCCCCTTCAAACGTCCGGAGATCCGGTGGTTATTTGGAGGTTAGGAAATTTGATTGCTTGTACGATGACCATGGGGTCAAAACACACTTCGTTCCCCAAATTGAAGAGTCAGACCCCGCTCAAAGTGTGCCCCTGGAAGGATCAACTCGCAAGGAGCTTTTTGGAAGAAAAAAACTCCATCCGCGGAGGTACTCATTTTGCAATAATCCCCTTCAAACGTCCCGAGACCGTGTGATTATTTGGAGCTTTGGAAGTTTGATTACTTGTACGATGACTATGGGGTTCAAACACACTTCGTTCCCCAAATGGAAGATTCAGACCTCTCCCACAATGTGGCCATGGAAGTGTCAACTCGCAAGGAGCGTTTTGAGAGAAAAAAACTCCATCCGCGGAGGTACTCATTTTGCAATAATCCCCTTCAAACATCCGGAGATCGTTTGATTATTTGGAGGTTTGCAAATTTGATTGCTTGTACGATGACTATGGGGCCAAAACACACTTCGTTCCTCAAATTGAAGAGTCACACCTCTCCCAAGGTGTGCCTATGGAAGCGTCAACTCGCAAGGAGCGATTTGGGAGAAAAAAACTCCATCCGCGGAGGTACTCATTTTGCAATAATCCCCTTCAAACATCCGGAGATCGTTTGATTATTTGGAGGTTTGCAAATTTCATTGCTTGTACGATGACTATGGGGCCAAAACACACTTCGTTCCTCAAATTGAAGAATCACACCTCTCCCAAGGTGTGCCCATGGAAGCGTCAACTCGCAAGGAGTGATTTGAGAGGAAAAAACTCCATCCGTGGAGGTACTCATTTTGCAATAAACCCTTTCAAACGTCCGGAGATCCGGTGATTATTTGGAGCTTTGGAAATTTGATTGCTTGCACGATGACTATGGGGCAAAAACACACTTCGTTCCCCAAATTGAAGAATCTGACCTCACCCAAAGTGTGACCCTGGAAGCGTCAACTCGCAAGAAGCGTTTTCAGAGGAAAAAAATCCATCCGCGGAGGGACTCGTTTTGCAATAATCCCCTTCAAACGCCCCGAGAGCGTGTGATTATTCGGAGCTTTGGAAATTTGATTGCTTGTAGGATGACTATGGCGTCAAAACACACTGAGTTCCCCAAATTGAAGAGTCAGACCCCGCTCAAAGTGTGCCCCTGGAAGCGTCAACTCGCAAGGAGCGATTTGAGAGGAAAAGACTCCATCCGTGGAGGTACTCATTTTGCAATAATCCCCCTCGAACGTCCGGAGATCGTGTGATTATTAGGAGCTTTGGAAATTTGATTGCTTGTAGGATGACTCCGGGGTCAAAACACACTTCGTTCCCCAAATTGACGAATCAGACCTCTCCCAAAGTGTGGCCATGGAAGCGTCAACTCGCAAGGAGCGTGGTGGGAGAAAAAAACTCCATCCGCGGAGGTACTCATTTTGCAATAATCCCCTTGTCTGGAGATCGTGTGAATTTTTTTGAGCTTTGGAAATTTGATTGCTTGTAGGATGACTCTGGGGTCAAAACACACTTCGTTCCCCAAATTGAAGAATCAGACCTCTCCCAAAGTGTGCCCATGGAAGCGTCCACTCGCAAGGAGCGTTTTCAGAGAAGAAAACTCCATCTACGGAGGTACTCATATTGCAATAATCCCCTTCAAACGCCCCAAGAGCGTGTGATTAATCGGAGCTTTGGAAATTTGATTGCTTGTACGATGACTATGGGGTCAAAACACACTTCGTTCCCCAAATTGAAGAGTCAGACCCCGCTCAAAGTCTGCCCCTGGAAGGGTCAACTCGCAAGGAGCGTTTTGGGGGGAAAAAACTCGATCCGTGGATGTACTCATTTTGCAATAATCCCCTTCAAACGTCCGGAGATCCGGTGATTATTTGCAGCTTTGGAAATTTGATTGCTTGTACGATGACTATGGGGTTAAAACACACTTCGTTCCCAAAATTGAAGAATCAGACCTCTCCCAAAGTGTGCCCATGGAAGCGTCAACTCGCAAGGAGCTATTTCAGAGGAAAAAACTCCATCCGCGGAGGTACTCATTTTACAATAATACCCTTCAAACGTCCGGAGATCGTGTGATTATTTGGAGCTTTGTAAATTTGATTGCTTGTACGATGACCATGGCGTCAAAACACACTTCGTTCTCCAAATTGAAGAGTCAGACCCCGCTCAAAGTCTGCCCCTGGAAGGGTCAACTCGCAAGTAGCGGATTGAGAGCGGAGGTACTCATTTTGCAATAATCCCCTTCAAACGTCCGGAGATCCGGTGGTTATTTGGAGGTTAGGAAATTTGATTGCTTGTACGATGACCATGGGGTCAAAACACACTTCGTTCCCCAAATTGAAGAGTCAGACCCCGCTCAAAGTGTGCCCCTGGAAGGGTCAACTCGCAAGGAGCTTTTTGGAAGAAAAAAACTCCATCCGCGGAGGTACTCATTTTGCAATAATCCCCTTCAAACGTCCCGAGACCGTGTGATTATTTGGAGCTTTGGAAGTTTGATTACTTGTACGATGACTATGGGGTTCAAACACACTTCGTTCCCCAAATGGAAGATTCAGACCTCTCCCACAATGTGGCCATGGAAGTGTCAACTCGCAAGGAGCGTTTTGAGAGAAAAAAACTCCATCCGCGGAGGTACTCATTTTGCAATAATCCCCTTCAAACGTCCGGAGATCGTGTGATTATTTGGAGGTTTGGAAATTTGATTGCTCGTACGATGACTATGGGGTTCAAACACACTTCGTCCCCCAAATTGGAGAATCAGACCTCTCCCAAAGTGTGCCCATGGAAGCGCCAACTCGGAAAGAGCGATTTGAGAGGAAAAAACTCCATCCGCGGAGGTACTCATTTTGCAATAATCCCCTTCAAACGTCCGGAGATCGTTTGATTATTTGGAGCTTTGTAAATTTGATCGCTTGTAGGATGACTCTGGAGTCAAAACACAATTCGTTCCCCAAATTGAAGAATGAGACCTCTCCCAAAGTGTGCCCATGGAAGCGTCCACTCGCAAGGAGCGTTTTCAGAGAAAAAGAATGCATCTACGGAGGGACTCATTTTGCAATAATCCCCTTCAAACGTGCGGAGATCCGGTGATTATTTGGAGCTTGGGAAATTTGATTGCTTGTACGATGACTATGGGGTCAAAACACACTTCGTTCCCCAAATTGAAGAATCAGACCTCTCCCAAAGTGTGCCCATGGAAGCGTCAACTCGCAAGGAGCTATTTCAGAGGAAAAAAATTCATCCGGGCAGGTACTCATTTTGCAATAATTCTCTTCAAACGTTTGGAGATCCGGTGATTATTTGGAGCTCTGGAAATTTGATTGCTTGTACGATGACTATGGGGTCAAAACACACTTCGTTCCCCAAATTGAAGAATCAGACCTCTCCCAAAGGGTGCCCATGGAAGCGTCAACTCGCAAGGAGCTATTTCAGAGGAAAAAACTCCATCCGGGGAGGTACTCATTTTGCAATAATTCTCTTCAAACGTTTGGAGATCCGGTGATTATTTGGAGCTTTGGAAGTTTGATTGCTTGTACGATGACCATGGGGTCAAAACACACTTCGTTCCCCAAATTGAAGAATCAGACCTCTCCCAAAGTGTGCCTCTGGAAGCGTCAACTCGCAAGGAGCGTTTTGGGAGGAAAAAACTCCGTCCGCGGAGGGACTCGTTTTGCAAAAATCCCCTTCAAACGCCCTGAGAGCTTGTGATTATTTGGAGCTTTGGCAATTGCTTGCTTGTAGGACGACCCTAGGATGAAAACACACTTCGTTCCCCAAATTGAAGAATCAGACCTCTCCCAAAGTATGGCCATGGAAGCGTCAACTCGCAAGGAGTGATTTGAGAGGAAAAAACTCCATCCGCGGAGGTACTCATTTTGCAATAATCCCCTTCAAATGTCCGGAGATCGTGTGATTACAGGCGACATGCGAGCAGCGGCTCACAGAGGACAAATATGTTGTACTTTGACTGTCGGCTTGACCCGGTCCGTCTGACCGAGCACTTACGAGGCATAGTAAGTCTGGGGGGGAAAAAAAAGAGTAGTTGGTCTCTGACACCTTCTGCCTTCCCAAATGCAAGGGCACAGCGGCAGGATCCTGATTGATTGCGGCCCATCACCATGAGCAATACCAGGTATTGGCCACTCATGCCGTGCGCACAATGTAAACTGTACCCACTCGTATCCCCAATCTGCACTGCAACCAGCTTCCCTTGTACAAAGGCACAACAATTTGCGGCAGCGCCTGATGGCGCCTTGCAGGGAGTCACGCGTGACTGTGCAGGCACCAGACGGCGCTTTGTTACGGCGCAGCAGCATGACCCTGTACTACTGTCACTTTTTGGACCGCCACTTTTGTACTTCACAATGCGACCCTATTGTGCGTGCAAAGACAAGGAAAGAGGGGCTGATGCATGTGTGTGGGAGTTGTCTGTTCATCACTGTGTCATGCTTTGGAGTGCTGCAACCTATTTGGATTGGTGCTGCATTGTGGGATCATCGTAGCACTGGATAGCTCTGAACCTTGATCCCGTGAGGGCCCAGGCAGGATCTGGTATCTGCATGCATGGGGGAAGGCCTTGCTGCAGCCTAGGCTGGGGCTCCAAAGCGGACCCAAGACACCCCCCTCCCATCGCAATGGCGCCATTTTTAACCAAAATGAATTACTTTTTTTTTTGGAGATCATGCCCGGTCTATATTGCTGAAGTGGGCCAGCCTCAGGGGGCGCGCCGTGCGCTGTGCCCGCGCTGTGCGAAAGGTCACGATGCGCGGGCCATCAAAAATAAGTTTTTTCCCAAAATTGAAGAGTCAAACTAGGCTCAAAGTGTGCCCATGGAAGCGTTAATTCGCAAGAAGCATTTTTAGACAAAAAAACTCTATCCACCTAAGGACCATACACCCTATGAAAGTCGGGATATGCTGCGAATGCTTCGAGCTTGACCAAGGATAAACCCGGACTGGGCAACAGGGGCAGGCCTTGCGGCCGCTGGGCGGAGCTCAAAAGCGGAGGCAAGGCACCCCCCTCCCATCGCCATGGCGCTCTTTTCAGCCAAAACTGACTTACACTTTTTTGAGATCGCGCCTGTTCTATGTTGCTCGAGTAGGCCAGCTTCGGGCCAAGATGAAGATCTCCCAGAAATGTACCGGCTTTCACCTTGAGTGGGCCATCAGAAATCACTTCCTGCTCCCAATTGATGAGTCAAAATGGGCTAAAACTTTGTCCATAGAAGCGTGAACTCGCAAAAAGAATTTTGACCTAGTCCACGGATACCCCTAGATTGGGCAACTGGGGGGGGGGGGCTTTAAAAGCAATGGCAAGCCCCCCCCCCCCATTGCAATGGCGGTGTTTTCAGCCAAAAACGACTTACACTGTTTTTAGTAAGTGTCCCGTCTGTGTTGACTGAGTAGGCAAGCCTCAGGCCAAGATGATCATTTTCACGGAATGTAATGGCTTTCAACAGGAGTTGGCCATCAGAAATCGCTTCCTTCCCCAGGACTAGGGTGAAATTGTACCCGTGGAGGCGTGAACACACAAGAAGCATTTTGAAACAAAGAAACTCCATTTACAGACGCACCAGTTTTGCAATACTCCGGTGTGAGTCCCGCTGTAAGTGGGGATATGCTGCAAATTTGTCGAGCTTGACCAGGGATACCCCCGGATGGGGCAACGGATGGGGCAACGGGCGGAGGCAAAGTGGGCCCCCCTCTGATAGCAACCGCCCCGTTTCAGAATAACTGAATTACACTTTTTTTGAGATATTGCCCGTTCTGTGTTGCTCGAGTAGGCAACCTCTGGGCCAAGATGACCATTCCTGGAAATGTAATGGCTTTCATGATGCATTGGCCATCAGAAATTACTTCTCTCTCGAAATTGAAGAATCAGACTAGCATAACATTGTCCTCATGGAAGCCTCAACCTGTAAAAAGCATTTTGAAACCCAAAACCTCTCTCCTCAGAGGGACCAGTTTTGCAATACTCCGCTTGAAAACTAGCAGATTTCCTCAGGATTCTTTGAGGGTGTCCTTCATGGGGATCATTAGGGGGGTTCTGAGGGGGTCCTTTTACGGCTTGTGTAGCAGTGTCCTTTAGCGGCTGCCTTCAACAGGATCTTTTGGGGTGGTCATTTACGGGATGTATTCAAGGTTGTCCTTTGCGGGGGTCGCTCTGGTGGCCCATCGCATTTCTTCCTCCATCGGACAGGGTCGTGTGTGCATTTTATCAAGTGTTTTCTGCCTGGCTTCCACAGCACTTTGTTTTATTCATGCTCAATGCCTCAGTCCCAGAGCCCTTGGAACCAGTCTTACGGCCCTGGCCCTGAGCAGCCACTGTCTCTGCCAGCCCAATACCAGGGCCCGCCAAGCGCCGGGTGCATGCAGGCTGGCGACCACCCTGTGGCAGCAGCACTCCCTCAGGGCGCGGAGCTGCAGGCGGTGATGGGCGCGGATGGGCAGCTTTGAGGAAAGGCTTTCTGCAGGAGGATGAGACGAAGATGTCCTCGACACCTGTCCAGCTGGAGGGAGTCAGCGGACATCGCCTTGACGGTGGCGACAGAGAAGCAGAATTGGCGGTCAGATTGGTGAAACAATCTGTCTGGAGCGTGGAAGAGACGGTCACGGAGGAGTGGTTTCCTGGAAAATTCTATGAAGCCAGCATAAAGTATGATTTATTCCTGGGTCAACCCTGGCTTCACGCCCATCGTGTGTCGCCCATGGGACACAGGACATGCTTCCTCCAGGATCCGTCGACCAGCGACCCGTCTGACCTGTATTATCTGCACCCATATACCAAGAGTATCCACCAATTCAAGGAGCGAAATAAGCTGCATATTCAGCAAGATGGGCAGGAATGGACAGGGAATCAAGAAGATTTCGACGAAGGAAAGGTGGATTCGTTGAACAGCAAGAAGTGGAAGTCAGTTTGCTATCGTGTAGTCGACAAATGGCGGGACATTCTGTTGGATTATTTCGAAAGGAACCACAATTTTCGTCCTCAAGTTGATGCCTTTGCAAACAAAAAGAATAAAAGATTTCCGAAGTTCTACGACGATGCCTGGAGTGAGGACTGGTCTGAACCTCTTTGGATCAATCCGCCCTTCGACGTTTTCCCTCGTGTAGTGCAGAAGCTGAAGCAATCCGGCGCAAAGGCGATTTTAATTGTCCCCAATTGGCCAAGACAAGAGTGGTTCAAGGACATTATGGACATTTCAATCGACATTGTCGAGCTACCTCACAAGGGAGTGAAGCTGTATTGCGAAGACAATGGCAAGCTTTTGCCACAGCGTTCGTGGAGCACGTTGGCGTGCTTAGTTGACGGGAATCTGGGAGATTATTGGCAAGATGGCAGTGAAATGGGAAGAGAAGAGGTCATTTCAAATTCCTCAAGAATCGACCAAATTGGGGTGGATGAAGACGATCGAGAGCGGAATCCCCACGTATCGTCGCGGAAGGAGGGAAGGACAATCGGCGTCCCTCAAGAGAACGCCTCCATCCATTACAATTTGTCCCCATCAGACAAGAATCAAGCCAAAAAAGTCAAGATTTCAAGCAAGAATGATGACAAATCTCCAAGAATCTCGCCTGAATTGACAGGAATGAAGCTGAATTCGTCCGACCATCCCTTCAAGACATTCGTGGACATCTTTCATTGGTGGGATCCCACGGAGGAGCGAGCTCAGGTGAGCTTCATTCGCCAGCAATGCGACGAAGAAGTTTGGAATGAAGTGGCCAAGAACATGAGACCACGACCAACAATTCGCAAATTGGTGGACATAATGTCGGTGATTAAATGTGAGAATCAGGTCGACGGAGACAAGATATCTGCAAGAAGGGACGCAGTGTTCGAAGATTATCAAGATGACGTGCTGAGTGGGAAGTTGTCAAAAAACCCCCCAATTCGATGTGAAAATGGGGAAGCCAAGATTGACATAATCGAAGGCTCAAAGGTGCACAAACAACGTCCATTCTATCTACACGGCACCAAAGCAAATGCCCTGCGAAAGATTATGGAGCGCAATCTCTATGAGTTCGGTTGGTTGGAGGGCTGCATGAGTTCTGAGTGGTGTTCAGCACCATTTACTGTGCCAAAACCCCCACCTGCTGACCAATCCAGCATAGATGCTTGGCGTCTAGTGGTGGATTACAGAGCCCTGAATGCCGCCACAGTACCAGACGCACATCCTCTTCCTTTAATCGAAAAGGAGATCGCCGCGAGAGCCAAAGGCAAGCTCTTTACTGTGTTGGATTTGCGCCATGGCTTTCACCAAATGCCACTTCGAAAAGAGGACAGGCATTTGACGGCATTGTGCACGCCCTGTGGCACTGTCCAGTGGACTGTACTGCCGATGGGTCTGAAGAATGCGCCGTCGATGTTCCAGAAGATGATGGAGACTATTTTTTTTCAGAAGCACAAGTCTCTGGATTTACAAGAATTCTGCAGCATCTACATTGACGACCTTCTGATTGCCACGCCGTTGGGAAACAACTTTGATGAGTGCCTGAAGTTGCACGAAGAACAAGTTCGAAAAGTTCTCGAAGTCCTTCGACAAGAGAAGCTCGTGTGTGGACCCAAGAAGGGCAAGATGTTCCTCCAGAGTGTGGAATTTTGTGGCTCTGTTTTGGAAGATGGGACAAGAAGACCAGCCCCAGGAAAAATGGCTGCCCTGCAGCTATGGGAAAGGCCTAAAACCATCACGCAGCTTCGTGCCTTTTTGGGCTGCTGCAATTACTACCACGAGTTCCTTCCTCTCTACGCCAAGTTCTCTGGCCCATTGACAGAGTTACTGAAGGTTGGCAAAATAGAAGGAAAGAAGGGATCTCAAGTCAAGCTCAAGTGGACGCCAGAATGTGAAGAAGCCTTTACTGGTCTCAAGGAAGCACTGGCGAATGTGGTTACGTTAGAGACTCCCTGGTTGGATGGAAGACCTTTTTATATTCGTACAGACGCCAGTCGTTACGCCATTGGTGCTACGATCGAACAAGTCGATGACGAAGGTCACCATCATCCTCTGGCTTTCTGGTCTCGCAAGCTTACAACAAGACAGCAAAATTGGAGTCCAAGGGAACAAGAAGCCTACGCAATCCTTTGTGCCTTACGGCGTTATGAAGGTTGGATCTTGGGCCATCGCGTTGAGGTACTGACTGACCACAAGTCACTGGAGAGCTGGAGGACAGAACATGTGGATACCCCTGGTGGACGAGCTGGGAGAAGAGGCCGTTGGCATGAAACTCTGAGCAGATTTGAACTCCATGTGACTTACATTTCGGGTCGCTACAACACAGTGGCGGACGCCCTGAGTCGCTGGGCCTACCCAGCCTCAGAGGCTTACTCTGAAGTGAGTTTTCATGGGACAGCGACGGATAAAGCTGAAGTGATCGAGTTCGACAAGGAGGAACAAGCACTGATCAAGAAACATTGTCTCCAATGTTCGATTAAAAATCGGATGAAGGTGGATTTGGTCAGATGCAAGGAGATTACCAAGGCAGATCAGACTGCAGGAGTTAACTCTGACTCTGAGTCGTCGCTGCCACTCCTGAATGTGTTTCCTACGACGAGATCCAAAGCGAAATCCACGCTCCCTCCACAACAAAAGGACAAGGAAACTTCCTTCCTCTATGTGGATTGGACGAAGATGTACAAGGAGGACAGGTTCTTTGGGTCTGTATACCACAAGTTGAAAGGGGACAAGCCTTACGACTCTGAAGAGACGTCTGATTTCAAAATCCAAGGCGACAAGTTATTTTGGCAAGGACGGATTTGTGTTCCTGATTGTCTGATTGACCAATATGTCAAACATTGTCATCGGAATGAGACAGCCCACACACATTCTCGTGTGCTGGAGCAGGAGCTACGCCACAGAGTGTACACAAGGGACCTCAAGAGTGCCTGTGAACGAGTTGCCAAAGGATGCAAGCAATGTCAGGCGACCATCCCCAAGAATCAAAAGGCAGAAGGATTACTGAAGGGATTACCAATTCCTGAGAGGTTGTTCGACAAGGTGACGGCGGATGTTTTCGAGTTGGGACAAATCCAAGAGGAATGTCTCTACACGAGGAAGCCTATCGATGGGGTTTTGTTAATTCAAGACCGCCACAGTGGCTACATCCAAGTCCTCCCTTGCAACACGAAGCATCTCACCTCTGAAATGGCTGCCAAGTGGACTGCAAGTCAGTGGATGAGTAACTGGGATGTTCCCAGTGAAATTCTGACGGCTAGTGGGAAAGAGTTCATTGGGACTTGGTGGGAGAACATGTGTGCCCTATTGGGAGTTCATCACCTTCGTGCCCGAGTCTACGACCATCGAGCTCTCCCTGCTGAACGCGCTGGAAGGATTCTTATCAGCATTCTGAGAAAATTCCTGGCGACTGAAAAAGACTACAATTGGTTGCAGACAATTTACTGTGTCTTGAGATGATACCATCGCACCAAGAATTACACTGGATTAAGTCCGAATGAGCTGGTTTTTGGTCGTGAGAAGATGGGTCCAGGACCAGTGGTGTATCATCCAAGGCAGTGCTACGACGCCTCGCAATGGTTTGAGAGGATCAAGGACTTAGAGTCTAAGTGGATCCAAGGCAAAGTGGAAAGTCAAGCAGATTGGTTGAATTTCAAAAATAAATCAAGAACGCAAGGAAAACCCTTCGAGAAAGGCCAGCAAGTTTGGCTTCGTAAGTCAGACGAGACCCTGAAGGACGACAACAAATTGTTACCTTTGTGGGATGGCCCATTCCAAGTCAGTGGTCAACTAAGTGAGACTACATTTAACATTCAGATTGAGCCAGGCAGGCATCAAGAAGTACATCGAGATCGTTTGAAGGCCGAAGTACCCTGCCCCAAAGGAAGGTTCAAGCCTCTCTATTGGACTTCGAAGTACCTGAGCGACAGGAAGATGGTCACAAGCAGTTTCGAGTTGGAGAAGATCCTTGATTACAAGAAGAATGCTCGAAACAAGTGGTACTTTCTGTGCAGATGGAAAGGATTCGGTCCAGAAGAGGACAAATGGGAGCCAGCTTCAAGCTTCATCCATGGGTATACGGATACTTTCATCAAGTTCCTGAAGAAACACCCTGAGATTGACAAAGAGCTCTCGCTGATCAAAGATTGTGTCACCAAGGAAGACTTACAAGCACAAGAAGAAGCTCCAATTGTGGCATCATCCATTCAAGACAAGATCTGATCAGAATTTGACTCGCCGAAACTTTCGAGAAGGTTTATGGTCGACATATACCCTTGGCATGGGGACATAACAGTCCAGACGCATCGTCTATGTGGTTCGACGAACAGATGATGGGACATTCTGGGGTCATCCTGGTCATTCCATCCATCATTCTCATCATGGTCATCATGTGAATCATGTGCTTCATTGTAGATGATTCCAATCAGAAGATCCGAAAGGCCTTTATCCTCAACCACGACGACACTATCGCCTTTTGCTGTCGACTGGGCCCCTCTACTCGCCTTGGGGAGGACTCGTTCGAGTTCGTGCTCATTACAGAGATTCTGGCACATGACTGAGTCTGATCCATTTCATGTGTTTGACGGATCTGCTCAGAATGTGATGTCCATCAGCTCTTACATTGAGACGGTTGGTTTGTTTTTCAATCGACCACTGTCAAAGGGCTTATATAGACCAAGTGACGACGATGGTGTTCTTACTTGTGTCGACTCGCTGTTCATCTGTGGATTGTGTTGGAATCCCCCTCAGAATCAGCTCAATTTTG
The DNA here is from genome assembly GCA_964036045.1 of Eutreptiella sp. 'Long Island Sound 2002'. NCBI lineage: Eukaryota > Euglenozoa > Euglenophyceae > Eutreptiales > Eutreptiaceae > Eutreptiella > Eutreptiella sp. 'Long Island Sound 2002'. The sequence goes on along the minus strand of OZ038387.1, from coordinate 36,415,495 downwards.
GCAAATTCCCAGTACCAAGCATTGGATGCTTATACATTCTGGGACTATAACGAGTCAATTACCCCTTCTGGCTCATACTGGATTAAACATGAAGCCCTGGGAACAATACTGACAGTGTGGGGATACCCCACTGGGTTTTCTTGGCTATCATTACTTTAAATGATTGGATTTCCATCATGGGATTCATCATCATCATGAGGATTTGACCTGGATTGGCTATGAATGAGAACTGGATTTCCGTTCAACACTACACACAGTGTCTATCGACATTGAATTGGACCTATTTTGGCCTGCTGTGAACTTCGCCACCCTCAGTCCGTGGGCGATTCACTGATTTTGGTCCCAATTCAGGCACATTTTGTACCATAATCTGGCATCTGGTCTCATGGCTGCAAATGACACCAGCAAGTTTCACATATCTTGGACTCCATGAAGGGATACCCTATTTTTTTGACGCTCGACGACATGGCGACGCTCGTTTTCTGTTTTCTGGCAATGGGATGTCAGATCCTGATTTCATCATGAATCATGGATCATCATGTACATTCTTCACTCAGACTTTCAATTTTCGAATTTTCGAGCTTGAACGAAGCTTTTTCTGTGTGCTCTGAGGTACTTATGCGTTTCATTCAAGTCGATGGCCATCGCGAAGCACAGATCTCAGCACAATTTTGCTCAATTCAGCTCATTTTCACACATTTTGCCTTAGATTAGTCGGTTTTTGGTCACTTTCGCCGTTTCGTTCACTTCACTTGACCCAGCCTGACATACTGGCGTATGTTTTCAGAGGGGGAGTGTAACGGCAGCAGTGACAGCACTCAATTATACACTGATGTGATCAGAATTTCAATGATTCTCAGATGTACATTAGTGCAGTAAATTTTCCGCTTCATTTCATGTTTTCCGTTCGCCGCCAGATGTCGCCTGCGAGCGCGCGTCGAGTCGCATTTGTCTTTCGTGATTTCCCAATCGGATTTATTTAAATTTTTTCGAATGATTTCACGTTGTGTCGTTATGTGCGATGAATGCGCATTGAGATTCTATGTCTGCTCCATTTTTGTAGACCGGGTTTTCGTACGCTTCATATTCCACCATGGAGTTCAAAGGACTTACAAGTGCTTCGCATATGTCGCTCCCCGAGGCTGGATATGGGTCCGAAGAGGGTTATGTGGGTTCGGAGATATCAGGGGCAGTGTCGGGCGTTACGACCCCTGGGGCATCAAGGCTACAGGCTTCGCAGTTACAACAAAGATCAACCACTATGCAGCGGTTACACCTAGTCATCGTACAAGCAATCAAATTTCCAAAGCTCCAAATAATCACACGGTCTCGGAACGTTTGAAGGGGTTGATTGCAAAATGAGTACCTCCGCGGATGGAGTTTTTTCCTCTCAAAACACTCCTTGCGAGTTGAAGCTTCCATGGCCACACTTTGAGAGGGGTCTGACTCTTCAATTTGAGGAACGAAGTGTGTTTTGACCCCAGAGTCATCCTACAAGCAATCAAATTTCCAAAGCTCCAAATAATCACACGGTCACGGGAGTGTTGAAGGGGATTATTGCAAAACGAGTCCCTCCAGGGATGCAGTTTTTTTGTCCGAAAGCACTCCTTGCGAGTTGACGCTTCCAGGGGCACACTTTGAGCGGGGTCTGACTCGTCCATTTGGGGAACGAGGTGTGTTTTGACCCCAGAGTCATCGTACAAGCAATCAAATTTCCAAAGCTCCAAGTAATCACCGGATCTCTGGACTTTTGAAGGAGATTATTGCAAAATGAGTACCTCCGCGGATGGAGCTTTTTCCTCTCAAATCGCTCCTTGCGGGTTGACGCTTCCATGGCCACACTTTGGGAGAGGTCTGATTCTTCACTTTGGGGAACGAAGTGTGTTTTGACCCCATAGTCATCGTACAAGCAATCGAATTTCCAAAGCTCCAAATAATCACACGATCTCCGCACGTTTGAAGGGGTTTATTAGAAAATGAGTACCTCCGCAGATGAAGTTTTTTTCTCTCAAAACACTCCTTGCGAGTTGACGCTTCCATGGGCACACTTTGAGCGGGGTCTGACTCTTCAATTTGGGGAACGAAGTGTGTTTTGACCCCATAGTCATCGTACAAGCAATCAAATTTCCAAAGCTCCAAATAATCACACGATCTCAGGACGTTCAAGGGGGATTATTGCAAAATGAGTACCTCCGCGGATGGGGTTTTTTTCTCTCAAAACACTCCTTGCGAGTGGACGCTTCCAGGGGCACACTTTGAGCGGGGTGTGACTCTTCAATTTGGGGAACGAAGTGTGTTTGGACCCCAAAGTCATCGTACAAACAATCAAATTTCCAAAGCCCCAAATAATCACCGGATCTCCGGACGTCTGAAGGGGATTATTACAAAATGAGTACCTCCGCGGATGGAGTTTTTTCCTCTCAAAACACTCCTTGCGAGTTGACGGTTCCATGGGCACACTTTGGGAGAGGTCTGATTCTTCAATTTGGGGAACGAAGTGTGTTTTGACCCCAGAGTCATCCTACAACCAATCAAATTTCCAAAGCTCCAAATAATCACCCGGTCTCGGGACGTTTGAAGGGGTTTATTGCAAAATGAGTACCTCCGCGGATGGAGTTTTTTTCTCTCAAAACACTCCTTGCGAGTTGACGCTTCCAGGGGCACACTTTGAGCGAGGTGTGACTCTTCAATTTGGGGAACGAAGTGTGTTTGGACCCCAAAGTCATCGTACGAGCAATCAAATTTCCAAAGCTCCAAATAATCACCGGATCTCCGGACGTCTGAAGGGGATAATTACAAAATGAGTACCTCCGCGGATGGATTTTCTTCCTCTCAAAACACTCCTTGCGAGTTGACGCTTCCATGGGCACACTTTGGGAGAGGTCTGATTCTTCAATTTGGGGAACGAAGTGTGTTTTGACCCCAGAGTCATCCTACAACCAATCAAATTTCCAAAGCTCCAAATAATCACCCGGTCTCGGGACGTTTGAAGGGGTGTATTGCAAAATCAGTACCTCCGCGGATGGAGTTTTTTTCTCTCAAAACACTCCTTGCGAGTTGACGCTTCCAGGGGCACACTTTGAGCGGGGTGTGACTCTTCAATTTGGGGAACGAAGTGTGTTTGGACCCCAAAGTCATCGTACGAGCGATCAAATTTCCAAAGCTCCAAATAATCACCGGATCTCCGCACGTTTGAAGGGGATTATTGCAAAATGAGTACCTCCGCGGATGGAGTTTTTTCCTCTCAAAACACTCCTTGCGAGTTGACGCTTCCATGGGCACACTTTGGGAGAGGTCTGATTCTTCAATTTGGGGAACGAAGTGCGTTTTGGCCCCATAGTCATCGTACAAGCAATCAAATTTCCAAAGCTCCAAAAAATCACACGATCTACGGACGTTTGAAGGGGATTATTGCAAAATGAGTACCTCCGCGGATAGGGTTTTCTTCTCTCAAAACACTCCTTGCGAGTTGACACTTCCATGGCCACACTTTGGGAGAGGTCTGATTCTTCAATTTGGGGAACGAAGTGTGTTTTGACCCCAGAGTCATCCTACAAGCAATCAAATTTCCAAAGCTCCAAATAATGACGCGGTCTGGGGACGCTTGAAGGGGTTTATTGCAAAAAGAGTACCTCCGCAGGTGCAGTTTCTTTCTTTCAAAACACTCCTTGCAAGTGGACGCTTCCAGAGCACACTTTGAGCGGGGTCTGACTCTTCCATTTGGGGAACGAAGTGTGTTTGGTCCCCATAGTCATCGTACAAGCAATCACATTTTCCAAAGCTCCAAATAATCACACGATCTACGGACGTTTGAGGGGGATTATTGCAAAATGAGTACCTCCGCGGATGGAGTTTTTTTCTCTCAAAACACTCCTTGCGAGTGGACGGGGGCACACTTTGAGCGGGGTCTGACTCTTCCATTTGGGGAACGAAGTGTGTTTTGACCCCATAGTCATCGTACAAGCAATCAAATTTCCAAAGCTCCAAATAATCACACGATCTCAGGATGATCGAGGGGAATTATTGCAAAATGAGTACCTCCGCGGATGGGGTTTTCTTCTCTCAAAACACTCCTTGCGAGTTGACGCTTCCATGGCCACACTTTGGGAGAGGTCTGATTCTTCAACTTGGGGAACGAAGTGTGTTTTGGCCCCATAGTCATCGTACAAGCAATCAAATTTCCAAAGCTCCAAAAAATTACACGATCTCCGCATGTTTGAAGGGGTTTATTACAAAATCAGTACCTCCGCGGATGGAGTTTTTTCCCCCCAAAACGCTCCTTGCGAGTTGACGCTTCCAGGGGCACACTTTGATCGGGGTGTGACTCTTCAATTTACGGAACGAAGCGTGTTTGGACCCCAAAGTCATCGTACAAGCGATCAAATTTCGAAAGCTCCAAATAATCACCGGATCTCCGGACGTTTGAAGGAAAGTATTACAAAATGAGTACCTCCGCGGATGGAGTTTTTTCTTCTCAAATGGCTCCTTGCCAGTTGACGCTTCCATGGGCACACTTTGGGATAGGTCTGACCTCTCCCAAAGTGTGGCCATGGAAGCATCAACTCTCAAGGAGTGTTTTGAGAGAAAAAAACTCCATCCGCGGAGGTACTCATTTTGCAATAATCCCCCTCAAACGTCCGGAGTTCCGGTGATTATTTGGAGCTTTGGAAATTTGATTGCTTGTACGATGACTATGGGGTCAAAACACACTTCGTTCCCCAAATTGAAGAGTCCGACCCCTCTCAAAGTGTGCCCCTGGAAGCTTCAACCCGCAAGGAGTGTTTTGAGCGAAAAAAACTCCATCCGCGGATGTACTCATTTTGTAATAAACCCCTTCAAACGTGCGGAGATCGTGTGATTATTTGGAGCTTTGAAAATTTGATTGCTTGTACGATGACTATGGGGTCAAAACACACTTCTTTCCCCAAATTGAAGAGTCAGACCCCGCTCAAAGTGTGCCCCTGGAAGCGTCGACTCGCAAGGAGTGTTTTGGGAGAAAAAAACTCCATCCGCGGAGGTACTCATTTTGCAACAATCCCCTTCAAACCTTCCGAGACCGTGTGATTATTTGGAGCTTTGGAAATTTGATTGCTTGTACGATGACTATGGGGTCAAAACACACTTCAGTCCCCAAATTGAAGTGTCAGACCCCGCTCAAAGTGTGGCCATGGAAGCGTCAACTCGCAAGGAGTCTTTTGGGAGAAAAAAAACTCCATCCGCGGAGGTACTCATTTTGCAATAAACCCTTTCAAACGTTCCTAGACCGTGTGATTATTTGGACCTTTGGAAATTTGATTGCTTGTAGGATGACTCTGGGGCCAAAACACACTTCGTTCCCCAAATTGAAGAATCGGACCTCTCCCAAAGTGTGCCCATGGAAGCGTCAACTCGCAAGGAGTGTTTTGAGAGAAAAAAACTCCATCCGCGGAGGTACTCATTTTGTAATAATCCCCTTCAAATGTCCAGAGATCCGGTGATTGTTTGGAGCTTTGGAAATTTGATTGCTTGTACGATGACTATGGGGTCAAAACAAACTTCGTTCCCCAGGTGGAAGAGTCAGACCCCGCTCAAAGTGTGCCCCTGGAAGTGTTCACTCGCAAGGAGTGTTTTGTGAGAAAAAAACCCCATCTGCGGAGGTACTCATTTTGCAATAAACCCTTTTAAACGTCCCGAGACCGGGTGATTATTTGGAGCTTTGGAAATTTGATTGCTTGTACGATGACTATGGGGTCAAAACAGACTTCGTTCCTTAAGTGGAAAAGTCAGACCCCGCTCAAAGTGTGCCCCTGGAAGCGTCCACTCGCAAGGAGTGCTTTGAGAGAAGAAAACCCCATCCGCGGAGGTACTCGTTTTGCAATAATCCCCTTCAAACGTCCGGAGATCAGGGGATTATTTGGACCTTTGGAACTTTGATTGCTTGTACGCTGACTATGGGGCCAAAACGCACTTCGTTCCCCGAATTGAAGAATTAGACCTCTCCCAAAGTGTGCCCATGGAAGCGTCAACTCGCAAGGAGCGATTTGAGAGGAAAAAACTCCATCCGCGGAGGTACTCATTTTGTAATAATCCCCTTCAAACGTCCGGAGATCAGGTGATTTTTTGGAGCTTTGGAAATTTGATTCATCAGGTATCAGGTATTTGAGTCAGGCATCAGGTATTTCAGTCAGGCATCAGGTATTTGAGTTAGGCATCAGGTATTTCGGTCCGGCGTCAGGTATTTGAGTCAGGCTTCAGGTATTTGAGTTAGGCATCAGGTATTTGAGTCACACATCGGGAATTTCAGTCATACATCAGGTATTTGAGTCACACATCAGGTATTTGAGTCACACATCAGGTATTGGAGTCACACATCAGGTATTGGAGTCGCACATCAGATATTTGAGTCACACATCAGGTACTTGAGTTGCCAATCAGGTATTTGAATCACTCATCAGGTATTTGAGTCACACATCAGATATTTGAGTCACACATCAGGTATTTGAGTCAGGCATCAGGTATTTGAGTCAGGCATCAGGTATTTGGGTCACACATCAGGTATTGGAGTCACACATCAGGTATTTGTATCACACATCAGGTATGTGAGTCACACATCACGTATTTGAGTCAGGCATCAGGTATTTGAGTCAAGTATCCGGTATTTGAGTTAGGCATCAGGTATTTGAGTCACACATCGGGAATTTCAGTAATACATCAGGTATTTGAGTCACACATCAGGTATTTGAGTCACACATCAGGTATTTGAGTCCCATGTCAGGTATTTGAGTCACACATCAGGTATTTGAGTTGCACATCAGGCATTTGAGTCACACATCAGGTACTTGAGTCACAGGTATGTGAGTCAAGCATCAGGTATTTGAGTCAGGCATCAGGTATTTGAGTCAGGTATCAGGTATTTGAGTTAGGCATCAGGTATTTGAGTCACACATCAGGTATTTCAGTCATACATCAGCTTTTTGAGTCAGGCATCAGGTACTTCAGTCAAACATCAGATATTTGAGTCACATACCAGGTATTTGAGTAACACATCTGGTATTTGAGTAAGGCATCAGGTATTTGACTGAGGCATCAGTTATTTGAGTCACATAGCAGGTATTTGAGTCACACATCAGGTATTTGAGTCACACATCGGGTATTTGAGTCACACATCAGGTATTTGAGTCACACATCTATTTGAGTCACACATCAGGTATTTGAGTCACACATCAGGTCTGTGAGTCAGGCATCAGGTATTTGAGTCACACATCACGTATTTGAGTCAGGCATCAGGTATTTGAGTCAGGCATCAGGTATTTCAGTCAGGCATCAGGTATTTGAGTCAGGCATCAGGTATTTCGGTCAGGCATCAGGTATTTGAGTCGGGCATCATGTATTCGAGTCAGGCTTCACGTATTTGAGTCACACATTAGGTACTTGAGTCGCCAATCAGGTATTTGAATCACTCATCACGTATTTGAGTCAGGCATCAGGTATTTGAGTCAGACATCAGGTATTTGAGTCAGGCATCAGGTACTTGAGTCAGGTATCAGATATTTGAGTTAGGCATCAGGTATTTGAGTCACACATTAGGTATTTGAGTCACACATCGGGTATTTGAGTCACACATCAGGTATTTGAGTCACACATCAGGTATTTGAGTCACACAGCAGGTCTGTGAGTCAGGCATCAGGTATTTGAGTCACACATCAGTCATTTGAGTCAGGCACCATGTATTTGAGTCAGGCATCAGGTATGTGAGTCAGGCATCAGGTATTTGACTCAGGCATCAGGTATTTGAGTCAGGCATCAGGTATTTCGGTCAGGCATCAGGTATTTGAGTCGGGCATCAGGTATTCGAGTCAGGCTTCAGGTATTTAAGTTACACATCAGGTACTTGAGTCGCCAATCAGATATTTGAATCACTCATCAGGTATTTGAGTCAGGCATCAGGTATTTGAGTCAGACATCAGGGATTTGAGTCATACATCAGGGATTTGAGTCAGGCATCAGGTACTTGAGTCAGGCATCAGGTATTTGAGTCAGGCATCAGGTATTTGTATCAAATATCAGGTATCTGAGTCCCACATGAGGTATTTGAGTCACATATCAGGTATTTGCTTCACACATCAGGTATTTGAGTCACACATCACGTATTTGAGTCACAGATCGGGTATTTGACTCACAAATTAGGTATCTGACTCACACATCACGTATTTTAGTTAGGCATCAGGTATTTGACTCAGGCATCAGGTATTTGAGTCACAGATCAGGTATTTGAGTCACACATCAGCTAGTGGAGTCAGGCATCAGGTATTTGAGTCACACATCAGGTATTTGAGTCACACATCAGATATTTGAGTCACACATCAGGTATTTGAGTCACACATCAGGTATTTGTATCAGAACATCAGGTATTTGAGTCACACATCAAGTATTTGAGTCAGGCATCAGGTATTTGAGTCAGGCATCAGGTATTTGAGTCAGGTATCAGGTATTTGAATCACACATTAGGTATCTCAGAGATACATCAGGTAATTGAGTCACACATCAGGTATTTGACTCAGGCAGCAGGTATTTCAATCACACATCAGGTATTTCAGTCACATATCAGGTAATTGATCAACACATCAAGTATTTGAGTCAGCCATCAGGTATTTGAATCAGGCATCCCGTATTTGAGTCAGGCATCCCGTATTTGAGTCACACATCAGGTATTTGAGTCACACATCAGGTATTTGAGTCACACATCAGGAATTTGAGTCACACATCAGGTATTTGAGTCACACATCAGGTACTTGAGTCAGGTATCAGGTATTTGAGCTAGGCATCAGGTATTTGAGTCACGCATTAGGTATTTCAGTCATACATCAGGTATTTGAGTCACACATCAGGTATTTGAGTCACACATCAGGTATTTGAGTCAGGCATCAGGTACTTCTGTCAAACATCAGATATTTGAGTCACATACCAGGTATTTGAGTAACACATCTGGTATTTGAGTCAGGCATCAGATATTTGACTCAGGCATCAGTTATTTGAGTCACTTAGCAGGTATTTGAGTCACACATCAGGTATTTGAGTCAAACATCAGGTATTTGAGTCGCCAATCAGGTATTTGAATCACTCATCACGTATTTGAGTCAGGCATCAGGTATTTGAGTCAGACATCAGGGATTTGAGTCAGGCATCAGGTGCTTGCGTGAGGTATCAGGTATTTGAGTTAGGCATCAGGTATTTGAGTCACACATCAGGTATTTGAGTCACACATCAGGTATTTGAGTCACACATCAGGTATTTGAGTCACACATCAGGTATTTGAGTCACACATCTATTTGAGTCACACATCAGGTATTTGAGTCACACATCAGGTCTGTGAGTCAGGCATCAGGTATTTGAGTCACAGATCAGGTATTTGAGTGAGGCACCATGTATTTGAGTCAGGCATCAAGTATTTCAGTCAGGCATCAGGTATTTGAGTCAGGCATCAGGTATTTCGGTCAGGCATCAGGTATTTGAGTCGGGCATCAGGTATTCGAGTCAGGCTTCAGGTATTCAAGTTACACATCAGGTACTTGAGTCGCCAATCAGGTATTTGAATCACTCATCAGGTATTTGAGTCAGGCATCAGGTATTTGAGTCATACATCAGGGATTTGAGTCAGGCATCAGGTACTTGAGTCAGGCATCAGGTATTTGAGTCAGGCATCAGGTATTTGTATCAAACATCAGGTATCTGAGTCCCACATGAGGTATTTGAGTCATATATCAGGTATTTGAGTCACACATCAGGTATTTGAGTCACACATCAGGTATTTGAGTCACAGATCGGGTATTTGACTCACAAATTAGGTATCTGACTCACACATCACGTATTTTAGTTAGGCATCAGGTATTTGACTCAGGCATCAGGTATTTGAGTCAGGCATCAGGTATTTGAGTCAGGGACCAGGTATTTGACTCAGGCATCAGGTATTTGAATCACACATCAGGTATCTCAGTCATACATCAGGTAATTGAGTCACACATCAGGTATGTGACTCAGGCATCAGGTATTTCAATCACACATCAGGTATTTGAGTCACATATCAGGTAACTGAGTCACACATCAAGTATTTGAGTCAGGCATCAGGTATTTGAATCAGGCATCAGGTATTTGAGTCAGGCATCCCGTATTTGAGTCACACATCAGGTATTTGAGTCACACATCAGGTATTTGAGTCACACATCAGGTATTTGAGTCACACATCAGGTACTTGAGTCACACATCAGGTATCTGAGTCAAGCATCAGGTATTTGAGTCAGGCATCAGGTATTTGAGTCAGGCATCAGGTATTTGGGTCACACATCAGGTATTTGACTCACATATCAGGTATTTGTATCAGAACATCAGGTATTTGAGTGACACATCAAGTATTTGAGTCAGGTATCAGGTATTGGAGCTAGGCATCAGGTTTTTGAGTCACACATTAGGTATTTGAGTCACACATCAGGTATTTGAGTCAGGCATCAGGTACTTCTGTCAAACATCAGATATTTGAGTCACACACCAGGTATCTGAGTAACACATCTGGTATTTGAGTCAGGCATCAGGTATTTGACTCAGCCATCAGTTATTTGAGTCACTTAGCAGGTATTTGAGTCACACATCAGGTATTTGAGTCACACATCAGGTACTTGAGTCACACATCAGGTAGGTGAGTCAGGCATCAGGTATTTGAGTCAGGCATCAAGTATTTGAGTCACACATCAGGTATTTGAGTCACACATCAGATATTTGAGTCACACATCAGGTATTTGAGTCAGGCATCAGGTATTTGAGTCAGGTATCAGGTATTTGAATCACACATCAGGTATCTCAGTCATACATCACGTAATTGAGTCACACATCAGGTATTTCATTCAGGGATCAGGTACTTCTGTCAAACATCAGATATTTGAGTCACATACCAGGTATTTGAGTCACACATCTGGTATTTGAGTCAGGCATAAGGTATTTGACTCAGGCATCAGTTATTTGAGTCACACATCGGGAATTTCAGTTATACACCAGGTATTTGAGTCACACATCAGGTATTTGAGTCACACATCAGGTATTTGAGTCACACATCAGGTATTTGAGTCACACATCAGGTATTTGAGTCACACATCAGGTATTTGAGTCACACATCTTTTTGAGTCACACATCAGGTATTTGAGTCAGGCATCAGGTATTTGAGTCACACATCACGTATTTGAGTCAGGCATCAGGTATTTGAGTCAGGCATCAGGTATTTCAGTCAGGCATCAGGTATTTGAGTCAAACATCAGGGATTTGAGTCAGGCATCAGGTACTTGAGTCAGGTATCAGGTATTTGAGTTAGGCATCAGGTATTTCAGTCACACATCAGGTATATGAGTCACACATCAGGTATTTGAGTCACACATCAGGTATTTGAGTCAGGCATCAGGTATTTCGGTCAGGCATCAGGTATTTGAGTCGGGCATCAGGTATTCGAGTCAAGCTTCAGGTATTTGAGTCACACATCAGATACTTGAGTCGCCAATCAGGTATTTGGATCACTCATCAGGTCTTTGAGTCATACATCAGGGATTTGAGTCAGGCATCAAGTGTTTGAGTCAGGCATTAGGTATTTGAGTCATGCATCAGGTATTTGAGTCAGGCATCGGGTATTTGTAGCAAACATCAGGTATCTGAGTCCCACATGAGGTATTTGAGTCACATATCAGGTATTTGAGTCACACATCAGGTATTTGAGTCACACATCAGGTATTTGACTCACACATCACGTATTTTAGTCAGGCATCAGGTATTTGAGTCAGGCATCAGGTATTTGAGTCAGGCATCAGGTATTTGAGTGAGGCATCAGGTATTTGACTCAGGCATCAGGTATTTGAGTCAAACATCAGGTATTAGAGTCACACATCAGGTATTTGAGTCACACATCAGGTATTTGAGTCAGGCATCCTGTATTTGAGTCACACATCAGGTATTTGAGTCACACATCAGATATTTGAGTCAAACATCAGATATTTGAGTCACACATCAGGTATTTGAGTCGAACATCAGGTATTTGAATCACACATCAGGTATTTGAGTCAGGCATCCCGTATTTGAGTCACACATCAGGTATTTGAGTCACACATCAGGTATTTGAGTCACACATCAGGTATTTCAGTCAGGCATCAGGTATTTGACTCAGGCATCAGTTATTTGAGTCACTTAGCAGGTATTTGAGTCACACATCAGGTATTTGAGTCACACATCAGGTATTTGAGTCACGCATCAGGTATTTGAGTCACACATCTATTTGAGTCACACATCAGGTCTTTGAGTCACCCATCAGGTCTGTGAGTCAGGCATCAGGTATTTGAGTCACACACCACGTATTTGAGTCAGGCATCAGGTATTTGAGTCAGGCATCAGGTATTTGAGTCAGGCATCAAGTATTTGAGTCAGGCATCAGGTAATTCGGTCAGGCATCAGGTATTTGAGTCGGGCATCAGGTATTCGAGTCAAGCTTCAGGTATTTGAGTCACACATCAGATACTTGAGTCGCCAATCAGGTATTTGAATCACTCATCAGGTATTTGAGTCAGGCATCAGGTATTTGAGTCATACATCAGGGATTTGAGTCGGGCATCAGGTAATTGAGTCAGGCTTTAGGTATTTGAGCCAGGCATCAGGTATTTGAGTCAGGCATCAGGTATTTGTATCAAACATCAGGTATCTGAGTCCCACATGAGGTATTTGAGTCAAACATCAGGTATTTGAGTCACACATCAGGTATTTGAGTCACACATCAGCTATTTGAGTCACAGATCAGGTATTTGAGTCACACATCAGGTCTGTGAGTCAGGCATCAGGTATTTGAATCAGGCATCACGTATTTGAATCAGGCATCAGGTATTTGAGTCAGGCATCTCGTATTTGAGTCACACATCAGGTATTTGAGTCACACATCAGGTATTTGAGTCACACATCAGGTATTTGAGTCACACATCAGGTATTTGAGTCACACATCAGGTACTTGAGTGACTCCAGAGTCATCCTACAAGCTCCAAATAATCACACGTTTGAAGGGGATTATTGCAAAACGACTCCCTCCGCGGATGGAGTTTTTGTTTCCCAAAACGCTCCTTGCGAGTTGACGCTTCCATGGGCACACTTTTAGCGGGGTGTGACTCTTCAATTTGGGGAACGAAGTGTGTTTTGGCCCCATAGTCATCGTACAAGCAATCAAATTTCCAAAGCTCCAAATAATCACCGGATCTTCGGACATTTGAAGGGGATTATTGCAAAATGAGTACCTTCGCAGATGGAGTTTTTTCCTCTCAATTCGCTCCTTGCGGGTTGACGCTTCCAGGGGCACACTTTGGGAGAGGTCCGATTCTTCAATTTGGGGAACGAAGTGTGTTTTGACCCCATAGTCATCGTACAAGCAATCAAATTTCTAAAGCTCCAAATAATCACACGATCTCCGCACGGTTGAAGGGGTTTATTACAAAATGAGTACCTCCGCGGATGGAGTTTTATTCTCTCAAAACGCTCCTTGCGAGTTGACGCTTCCAGGGGCACACTTTGAGCGGGGTCTGCCTCTTCAATTTGGGGAACGAAGTGTGTTTTGACCCCGAAGTCATCATACAAGCAATCAAATTTCCAAAGCTCCAAAAAATCACCGGATCTCCGGACGTTTGAAGGGGATCATTGCAAAATGAGTACCTCCGCGGATGGAGTTTTTTCCTCTCAAATCGCTCCTTGCGAGTTGACGCTTCCATGGGCACACTTTGGGAGAGGTCTGATTCTTCAATTTGGGGAACGAAGTGTGTTTTGACCCCATAGTCATCGTACAAGCAATCAAATTTCCAAAGCTCCAAATAATCACACGGTCTCGGAACTTTTGAAGGGGTTTATTGCAAAATGAGTACCTCCGCGGATGGAGTTTTTTTCTCCCAAAACACTCCTTGCGAGTTGACGCTTCCGGGGGCACACTTTGAGTGGGGTCTGACTCTTCGGTTTGGGGAACGAAGTGTGTTTTGGCCCCATAGTCATCGTACAAGCAATCAAATTTTCAAAGCTCCAAATAATCACACAATCTCCGCACGTTTGAAGGGGTTTATTACAAAATGAGTACCTCCGCGGATGGAGTTTTTCTCTCTCAAAACACTCCTTGCGAGTTGACGCTTCCGGGGGCACACTTTGAGCGGGGTCTGACTCTTCAATTTGGGGAACGAAGTGTGTTTTGACCCCATAGTCATCGTACAAGCAATCAAATTTCCAAAGTTCCAAATCATCACACGGTCTCCGCACGTTTGAAGGGGTTTATTACAAAATGAGTACCTCCGCGGATGGAGTTTTTTTCCCTCAAAACACTCCTTGCGAGTGGACGCTTCCAGGGACACACTTTGAGCGGTGTCTGACTCTTCAATTTGGGGAACGAAGTGTGTTTTGACCGCATAGTCATCGCACAAGCAATCAAATTTCCAAAGCTCCAAATAATCACACGGTCTCGGAACTTTTGAAGGGCTTTATTGCAAAATGAGTACCTCCGCGGACGGAGTTTTTTTCTCCCAAAACACTCCTTGCGAGTTGACGCTTCCGGGGGCACACTTTGAGTGGGGTCTGACTCTTCAATTCGGGGAACGAAGTGTGTTTTGACCCCATAGTCATCGTACAAGCAATCAAATTTTCAAAGCTCCAAATAATCACACAATCTCCGCACGTTTGAAGGGGTTTATTACAAAATGAGTACCTCCGCGGATGGAGTTTTTTTCCCTCAAAACACTCCTTGCGAGTGGACGCTTCCAGGGACACACTTTGAGCGGTGTCTGACTCTTCAATTTGGGGAACGAAGTGTGTTTTGACCGCATAGTCATCGCACAAGCAATCAAATTTCCAAAGCTCCAAATAATCACACGGTCTCGGAACTTTTGAAGGGGTTTATTGCAAAATGAGTACCTCCGCGGACGGAGTTTTTTTCTCTCAAAACACTCCTTGCGAGTGGACGCTTACAGGGGCACACTTTGAGCGGGGTCTGCCTCTTCAATTTGGGGAACGAAGTGTGTTTTGACCCCATAGTCATCGTACAAGCAATCAAATTTCCAAAGTTCCAAATAATCACACGGTCTCGGAACGTTTGAAGGGGTTTATTGCAAAATGAGTACCTCCGCGGATGGAGTTTTTTTCCCTCAAAACACTCCTTGCGAGTGAACGCTTCCATGGGCACACTTTGGGAGAGGTCTGACTCTTCAATTCGGGGAACGAAGTGTGTTTTGACCCCATAGTCATCGTACAAGCAATCAAATTTCCAAAGCTCCAAATAATCACACGGTCTCGGAACGTTTGAAGGGGTTTATTGCAAAATGAGTACCTCCGCGGATGGAGTTTTTTCCTCTCAAATCGCTCCTTGCGAGTTGACGCTTCCATGGGCACACTTTGGGAGAGGTCTGATTCTTCAATTTGAGGAACGAAGTGTGTTTTGACCCCATAGTCATCGTACAAGCAATCAAATTTCCAAAGTTCCAAATAATCACACGATCTCCGCACGTTTGAAGGGGTTTATTACAAATTGAGTACCTCCGCGGATGGAGTTTTTTTCCCTCAAAACACTCCTTGCGAGTGAACGCTTCCATGGGCACACTTTGGGAGAGGTCTGACTCTTCAATTCGGGGAACGAAGTGTGTTTTGACCCCATAGTCATCGTACAAGCAATCAAATTTCCAAAGCTCCAAATAATCACACAATCTCCGCACGTTTGAAGGGGTTTATTACAAAATGAGTACCTCCGCGGATGGAGTTTTTTTCTCTCAAAACACTCCTTGCGAGTTGACGCTTCCGGGGGCACACTTTGAGCGGGGTCTGACTCTTCAATTTGGGGAACGAAGTGTGTTTTGACCCCATAGTCATCGTACAAGCAATCAAATTTCCAAAGTTCCAAATCATCACACGGTCTCCGCACGTTTGAAGGGGTTTATTACAAAATGAGTACCTCCGCGGATGGAGTTTTTTTCCCTCAAAACACTCCTTGCGAGTGGACGCTTCCAGGGACACACTTTGAGCGGTGTCTGACTCTTCAATTTGGGGAACGAAGTGTGTTTTGACCGCATAGTCATCGCACAAGCAATCAAATTTCCAAAGCTCCAAATAATCACACGGTCTCGGAACTTTTGAAGGGGTTTATTGCAAAATGAGTACCTCCGCGGACGGAGTTTTTTTCTCCCAAAACACTCCTTGCGAGTTGACGCTTCCGGGGGCACACTTTGAGTGGGGTCTGACTCTTCAATTCGGGGAACGAAGTGTGTTTTGACCCCATAGTCATCGTACAAGCAATCAAATTTTCAAAGCTCCAAATAATCACACAATCTCCGCACGTTTGAAGGGGTTTATTACAAAATGAGTACCTCCGCGGATGGAGTTTTTTTCTCTCAAAACACTCCTTGCGAGTGGACGCTTACAGGGGCACACTTTGAGCGGGGTCTGCCTCTTCAATTTGGGGAACGAAGTGTGTTTTGACCCCATAGTCATCGTACAAGCAATCAAATTTCCAAAGTTCCAAATAATCACACGATCTCCGCACGTTTGAAGGGGTTTATTACAAAATGAGTACCTCCGCGGATGGAGTTTTTTTCCCTCAAAACACTCCTTGCGAGTGGACGCTTCCAGGGGCACACTTTGGGAGAGGTCTGATTCTTCAATTTGGGGAACGAAGTGTGTTTTGACCCCATAGTCATCGTACAAGCAATCAAATTTCCAAAGCTCCAAATAATCACACGGTCTCGGAACGTTTGAAGGGGTTTATTGCAAAATGAGTACCTCCGCGGATGGAGTTTTTTCCTCTCAAATCGCTCCTTGCGAGTTGACGCTTCCATGGGCACACTTTGGGAGAGGTCTGATTCTTCAATTTGAGGAACGAAGTGTGTTTTGACCCCATAGTCATCGTACAAGCAATCAAATTTCCAAAGTTCCAAATAATCACACGATCTCCGCACGTTTGAAGGGGTTTATTACAAATTGAGTACCTCCGCGGATGGAGTTTTTTTCCCTCAAAACACTCCTTGCGAGTGAACGCTTCCATGGGCACACTTTGGGAGAGGTCTGACTCTTCAATTTGGGGAACGAAGTGTGTTTTGACCCCATAGTCATCGTACAAGCAATCAAATTTCCAAAGCTCCAAATAATCACACGGTCTCGGAACGTTTGAAGGGGTTTATTGCAAAATGAGTACCTCCGCGGATGGAGTTTTTTCCTCTCAAATCGCTCCTTGCGAGTGGATGCCTCCATGGCCACACTTTGAGCGGGGTTTGACTCTTCAATTTGGGGAACGAAGTGTGTTTTGGCCCGAGAGTCATCGTACAAGCAATCAAATTTCCAAAGCTCCAAATAATCACACAATCTCCGCACGTTTGAAGGGGTTTATTAGAAAATGAGTACCTCCGCGGATGGAGTTTTTTTTCTCTCAAAACACTCCTTGCGAGTTGACGCTTCCGGGGGCACACTTTGAGCGGGGTCTGACTCTTCAACTTGGCAACGAAGTGCGTTTTGACTCCAGAGTCATCCTACAAGCAATCAAATTTCCAAAGCTCCAAATAATCACCGGCTCTCCGGACGTTTGAAGGGGATTATTGCAAAATGAGTACCTCCCCAGATGGAGTTTTTTTTCCCAAATTGCTCCTTGCGAGTGGACGCTTCCATGGGCACACTTTGGGAGACGTCTGATTCTTCAATTTGGCGAACGAAGTGTGTTTTGGCCCCATAGTCATCCTACAAGCAATCAAATTTCCAAAGCTCCAAATAATCACCGGATCTCCGGACGTTTGAAGGGAATTATTGCAAAATGAGTACCTCCGCGGATCGAGTTTTTTCCTCTCAAATTGCTCCTTGCGAGTGGACGCTTCCATTGTCACACTTTGGGAGAGGTCTGATTCTTCAATTTGGGGAACGAAGTGTGTTTTGGCCCCATAGTCATCCTACAAGCAATCAAATTTCCAAAGCTCCAAATAATCACCGGATCTCCGGACGTTTGAAGGGGATTATTGCAAAATGAGTACCTCCGCAGATGGAGTTTTTTTCTGCCAAAACGCTCCTTGCGAGTTGACGCTTCCGGGGGCACACTTTGAGCGGGGTCTGACTCTTCAATTTGGGGAACGAAGTGTGTTTTGACCCCATAGTAATCGTACAAGCAATCAAATTTCCAAAGCTCCAAATAACCACACGAGTTCTGGACGTTTGAGGGGAATTATTGCCAAACGAGTCCCTCCGCGGATGGAGTTTTTTGCTCTAAAATGGCTCCTTGCGAGTTGATGCTTCCAGGGGCAGACTTTGAGCGGGGTCTGACTCTTGAATTTGGGGAACGATGTTTGTTTTGACCCAATAGTCATCGTACAAGCAATCAAATTTCCGAAACTCCAAATAATCACACGATCTCCGGACGTTTGAAGGAGATTATTGCAAAATGAGTACCTCTGCGGATGGAGTTTTTTCCTCTCAAATCGCTGCCTTTGCGAGTTGACGCTTTCATGGGCACACTTTGGGAGAGGTCTGATTCTTCAATTTGGGTAACCAAGTGTGTTTTGACCCCATAATCATCGTACAAGCAATCAAATTTCCAAAGCTCCAAATAATCACCGGATCTCCGGACGTTTGAAGGGGATTATTGCAAAATGAGTACCTCCGCGGATGGAGGTTTTTCCTCTCAAATCGCTCCTTGCGAGTTGACGCTTCCATGGGCACACTTTGGGAGAGGTCTGATTCTTCAATTTGAGAAAAGAAGTGTGTTTTGACCCCATAGTCATCGTACAAGCAATCAAATTTCCAAAGCTCCAAATAAACACCGGATCTCCGGACGTTTGAGGGGGTTTATTGCAAAATGAGTACCTCCGCGGATGGAGTTTTTTTCTCTCAAAACACTCCTTGCGAGTGGACGCTTACAGGGGCACACTTTGAGCAGGGTCTGATTCTTCAATTTGGGGAACGAAGTGTGTTTTGACCCCAGATTCATCCTACAAGCAATCAAATTTCCAAAGCTCCAAATAATCACACGATCTGCGGGCATTTGAGGGGGATTCTTGCAAAATTGGTCCCTCCGTGTATGCAGTTTTTTTCTGTCAAACCGCCGCTTGCGAGTTGACGCTTCCATGGGCATACTTGGGGGGAGGTCTGATTCTTCAATTTGGGGAACGAAGTGTGTTTTGACCCAATAGTCATTGTACAAGCAATCAAATTTCCGAAGCTCCAAATAATCACACAGTCCCACTGTCGGCAGAAACCCCACATCTGGCCAGGCCCTTTGTCAACAATGCGGACCACGGCCACTTCCGACAAATCACGTGCTAACATCTGCACACGACGCCGAAGTTCACCTCCCTCACCGAACTCACTACGGGGTAACAGCAAAGATACATGGTCGTCAGACAAGAGAGGGACACCAAGGACAGCAGCTAGCTGATGCAGGCTTTTTATTGCACCCTTCCGTGACAAGTCCCCATTGCACGGCAAAGGGCCATTAGCCCGCAGGGTTGTGTCAAGGTGATTAATGCGCAAAGGGAGCAAACAAAAATGGCCCTGAACCCTGGTGACGTCGCCTGCCGCAGACCAAACAGACATATGAGTGGAAGAGCAAAAACAAGGCGGCCTACAAGTCTGCACCCCCTGCTTATTGGCGCCACTTTCGATAACAGTAAGTGGTACAGATCGTACAACAAAGATGCGGGACAGGACAGCCTGTCGCTGTGCTAAGGAGGGGCCCTTACAGCGCACCAGCTGATTTATAGCACGGGTAATATAAGGCGTCTGTGAAGGTTTCAAATACGGTACAATAACAGGGTTAGTATGTACCAAGGGGATGTCTAAATCTGTGGCAAGTGAGGTGAGTTCGTTGGAGATGGCCCGTTTCCTTGCAAAGTCGCCCCCCCCCCCCCGGACCTAATACCCAAATAGGCCGAAAAACACGTACATACGGCCTAAAACATGCTCTACATACCTTGGATGGTCATTTTAGGTGGTCACAATATCAAAAAAAACAGGTTTCGAAAACTTCGATTTTTGAGCTGCCCCCGGTGAAAAACTGCATAAGCACGTTGTGTACTGGCCCACTCACTAGGCCATTATTGGTGGAGACAGTCATTTCGCGTCTTTGGCACGGGTTGTGAACGGCCCTAAGCAAGGCTAGGGACTGCAAAAAAAGGTCCTTCCGTATCCTAGTAGGCATATATTGTCACAACATCCCCACTCGCACCCCTCAAAGTGGATACCACGGGGTCACCGAGGTCGCCAAAACCGCCAACATAGCAAAAATGGCTGAAAAGTGCATAAACTGCACAACCGCTGGTCCCACTCCGCCCCATACAAACCCTATGGAGTAGGGACTCGGAAACACTTTTTCGGATCGAAATCGAAGAAAACCAAAAGATTCATGATTTTTGACCCAAAAAAAAAGGGGGGTCATTTTTTCGACATTTTTCTGGACCAAAAGCTCATTGGGGGATGCGTTTATTGGACAAAATAATGATTTTACAAGGGGTTAAACTAACAATTCAACCCCTTGGGGTAGGGTGCGCGAATAGGCCCAAGAAGGCCAAAATGGGGGGGTATGTGGCGTTTTCCCCTATATGCTTTGATCTAACAACCTCTGCGATGTGATTTCAAAAAACCTTCACGTGCCACTAAAGAGCCTATCCAGCGTGAAAAACGGCTAAGTCCTCATTGGCGTGGGGCCATATAGGGGGGGGTTACTGGGGGTACCTGGAGTTGGGTGGGGGATCAATTTTGGTCCTAAAATGATGATTTTACAGGGGTTTAGACGTTAGAAACCATACATTGGGGTATGCTACGCGAACGACCCCAAAAAAAGGGGGTACACAACGCTCCTGCCCGCGCTTGATCTAACAACCTCTCTTCGAGGTGATTTTATGACCCAGGTCCAAATACAAGCACAGTGGCCACAATACGCAAAGAAGTTTTGACCCCCCCCCCAACCCTCCCCAAAAAAGAGGGGTACCCAGGTGCGGGGGGGTAGGGGGGTCAAGATCCAAAAAAAAATCATTGGGGGATCATTTTTGGTCCCAAAATGATGAGTTTACAAGAGGTTAGACGTTGAGAAACCATACATTGGGGCATGCTACGCGAACAGCCCAAAAAATGGGGTAATACGACGCTCGCGCATTCGCTTCATCTAACAACCTCACTTCGAAGGGATTTGTCAACAAAAATCGATTGCCTTGGGCGGTGCACCTCGAAGAGAGGGTGACAGCTCGTCAGGCAAGGAGTGTATCAAACAGTCAGTCAGGCAACTCGCAGGCAGACAGAAATACACAGGTCTGGTTTTTTGAGTGGCAGACTTGGATTCAAGCAGTGGGGAGCACAGATATTATCAGATCTAGCAACAGTTGAATGGTAATGCACCCGACCGCAGACGTGTAGGTCGGTTGTTCGATTCCCGGTCCGCCCACCGCCGGCGGCGCTGGCCGACCGGCCATCCCTGCCGAATCTGACCCTCGTTCAAACCCCGCTGAGCACAAACATCTGAGCACAAACTTTTGACCCCACCCACCCCCCAAAAGAGTGATGTCCGGTTTCAAGGGATAGAGGCCTCAGAATCAAAAGCTCCATTGGAGGATTGTCGTTTTGGGCAAAACAATGATTTTACAAGGGGTTGGTCATCGAATATCATGCCTTGGGGTATGCTACGCGAATGACCCCCCAAAAAGGGTGCGTATACGACGCCAACGCCTGTGCTTGGTCTAACAACCTCTCTTCAAGGTGATTTGTTCTCCACCCTCAGGTTGGAGCTCGCAGCAGCCAAGGTCCAACCCGAAGGTCGGGTCGCGGGTCAAATCTTTTTTTCATGTTCTGTTTGCTGTAAGCGCCAAGGCAGAGTGGGTGTACCCTAGCCGACCAACCCCCACTTTTCTTTGGCTGGCCTTGGTCCTTACCTGCCTTTTGGTTGTCTGGTTAGGGCGGAACCTTCGCTTGTTCTCCGCCTAACTTGATGATGGCTGGCTAAGAACCCCACACCCACCTGCCGTGATGATGGTCGGTGGGTTGGTACCTGACAATAGTATGGTCCCACTTTTGTTGTGTGACCATAGCAGACTCTACACCTGGGCCTCAGGTTTTGTTTTGTGGCCTCAGGGCTCTCCTTCCTGTGGATGTTGCCAAATGGCCGCTCTGCGTGCATGCTGCATCCGATGCAGCCCCTATTCAACGCGGGACAGCACTACTGTTGATGGTTACGGTGGCGTGCATGGTGTATTTTGTCACGGGAAGTGCGGGTATACGGCGGGGAATACCATGCTTGTTCCTGTACCCCCCCTTGCAATTGCTGCCCTTTTGTCAGGCCGGTTCCCCCCCCGGGGGGGGGGGGTGTTGTGAAGTGATGGTTGCCCCCCTGGGGGGGGGGGGCATTGCACCACAAAAGTGTTCCATAGTATCACAGTGTAAATCAGCGCCTTCGGCGCCTTTGGCGCCTTGTAAAGACTTTCTTTGGCGCCTTTGGCGCCTGGAATTTCCTATGCTTTCTGGGCCAAGTGACGGGGGGGATTGCAAGGGGGGGGGGGGGGACAGTTGGGAAGACAAAGCACAGCAATTCAAAACGTTCCGAATTACAACAACCAGCCTCCGCCTCAATGACATTCCATTAGTTGTGCCATTTCGTTTTCCTCCATCACAGGCAGTCCGTGGGCAAAAGGTTCAGATGCATTTGAGTACCTCAGGGTCCAATGCGGTACCACAATCAACACGCCTGGTTGCATACTGTGGGGGAGAGTTCGCCCTGCGCGTGCCCTGCGCGCTACTTTTACTATGACTTTCCCAGATTCAGTCCCCAAGTTCACCATTACCCAATGAAGCCTCAGGATGGGGAATTCGATGACTGGGGGACAACAGGTGAGGGAAAGGGGCTGGCCCATATCCCAAACCAGAAAGGGGCAAGTCCATGAGGAGAAATCATCCCAAATTGCCCCATCCCTCCCACCCACCCACTCATCCATCCAAGGGGTGGCATTCACCCCAAAAACAGGGGTAGGAACCAAAAGTAGCCCAAAAGGTTGCCCTGCGCGCGCCCTGCGCACTAACGCTCCCTCTGTAACCCAGGCTGGCTGAATTACTGTTGCGAAGTGCATTTTCAGATTGCAGGGGTGAAACCTGCCACGCTACGAAATTCACCACAAAGAGAAATTATAAACCATTGGCGAGACCGCACATATCATGAAATCAGTGATGGCGCGAGACGACTCCACAACATCAATCCACCAGTTGAGTTGAGCCTCGAAAGACTCTCCAACCACTCCACATACCCAACACTCCATTATTTGCGTCTTTTTTTTTGTGCATCCGCCAGTCCTGTAAATGGCCCCGTCTGGGGAGCGGAATCATGGCCATGCCACGGTCCATAACGGTCGTACATGCTGGTCTGTCTGGGGCGTTTTACAAAACGTTCCCTCAGATTTCCAGTAGTGGTACACACAACCATCAGGGTCTGCCTTCTCGGGAACGCATCTCCAGGGGGACGCCAGGACTCTGTCGTCCTGTTAACTCTCTGAAAAACGAAGCTCATAAACCTGTAGCTCTACCAATACTCCATCAGTTGCGTCTAGCGCTACCCCTGGAACCATTTCTTGTTTACCTCGTGGCATTACTTCACGTGGTGTTTGAACTTCAGTGTGTCGCTCTAACAGAAGAGAAATCCTGCGTGTATATCCAATGCCTCAAGTGGTATCAGGACGGAGAAGGGGAGGGAGGAAGGGAGCAGAGTGTGACACAGTGTGACGAGGGGGGGGATCAGCACCAAGCAGAGGCATGCCCTGTTGCCAACGAGGCATGACGAGGGCATGAGAACTGACAGTTACCTTGGGCTTGACAAAGCCAGCTCCAAGGAAAAGGAGGATGGGGGTGAGGGACTGGATGCAATGAGGGGTGGGAGATGATGGACAGGGCTCTTGCTGGCCCGCTGTACCCCGCTGTCCCATGTGAGCCTGAAATGCTGACACGGCCTCTGCGGGACTATTGCCAAATTATCATTGCCATTGCTATTGATACCTTTAGAATTTACGGTTGCCACCTTTTTTGGGGGGGTCCAGACGAAGATCAGCTGGCGTTGCCACAGACTGTATGGTACTTCAGACAACCTCTCGGAATCAAGGTTCAGAGCTACGATGACCCCAAAAATGACTGTTCTAGCGGACTAGACATGCAGTGTGGATTAGGCTTCGTATTGTGCATGCGGCACAAAGGACTGGAGGCTGAAAGAAACAGCGGACTGTGGGGCACGGTGGAGTGAACATGACCTGGTATGCCTCTGAAGTGCTGCAGGGTGATGCGTCGGCGGTGGCAGTCCGTGGATGGTGGCGGACCAACGGGACTTTGTGGTAACAGGGCGGGAAGTCAACGTAGAACCGTACAATGGGTCCGTGGCCATTGTGGTGAGCCCCCCCCCCCCTCCCCCTTGCCCAGCAACCAGCAATGCGACCAGCGGGTGGGTCTTGCCGTGGGAACTAGGGGTTGGTTTGTGTGCACGGCCATGGGCAGCCCCGCGCCGCAGAAGGACATTTTCTGGAGCGTTGCACCGCGGAGTTCCCACAGTGAACTGCATGGACAAATGGACACAAAAGGACAGAATTCCAGCAAACTGGGCTGCAGTGCAAATGTGAATGAGCATGGAATGACCTGATGATCCACTCGCTCTGATGTGAAACCCTTCTGTGCAGAAAAGAAAGGAGTGTCAGGAACAGTGCGATGAACCCAGGGGCCGGTTCTTGCACACGTCGATTCTTGGGCACGGGTGGCAGGGGGGGGGGGGGGCGGGGGGCTAAGGAACGGTTGCCACGTTTTGCTCCAGATGAAGACGAGCTGGCGTTGCCACTGACTGTATGGTACTTGAGACAACCTCTCGGAATCAAGGTTCAGAGGTACAATGACCCCACAAACGACTGTTCTAGCGGATCGGACACCCAGGGTGGATTAGGCTTCGTATTGTGCATGCGGCACAAAAGACTGTAGGCTGAAAGAAACAGCGGAGTGTGAGGCACGGTGGAGTGAACATGACCTGGTATGCCTCTGAAGTGCTGCACGGCGATACGTCGACTGTAGGGGGCAGGAGCCGATCAAGAAAGACGTTGGCCCTGCATATGGGCCTTAATAAAGTGCGATACAGTAGTGGGAGAGGGTGTATCTTCTGGCTACGGGTTGGTCTTCATGGCTTCCAAAGGCAGTGCGGGGAGGATGGCCACGGTAGCGACGTGCGCAGAATGGGGCAGGTCTCCATGGCCCCTCCCGTGATGATGTGGCCCATTCCTCGGCCCTGCGCCATCCACTACCAGGGGCCTGGCCTGCCAGTCTGCTGGGGTTTAACTGGCATGGCTGTTGTCCCCCGACCCCTCCCCCGTGGAGTGCCATGTGGGGGCGCCCACAAAGCGACAGAATATTTGTTGCAGGTGCAGCGCACACAGTCACCTCGGCGTCCCAGGCCTGTGGCAGTGGTGTTGTTTGATGTGCTGCCTCCCCACCTTGCAGCCGCCAGGGCGGTCCTCAAGACAGGAAAAAAAGAGAAAACTGTTCCGAAACGGCAGTTTACAAACAGACCACGTGTAGCTCATATGTTCAACCATGGTTAATGGCGATTGGCGGTTGGCGATTGGTGGCGGTTGGTGGCGGTTGGAGGTGGTTGGTGGTTGGTGATCAGTGGTTGGTGGCAGTTGGCAGTCGTTGGCGGTTGGCGATTGGTCACAGCTGGCAGTTGGCGGTTGGCGGTTGGTGGCGGTTGGCCGTTGGTGGCGGTTGGTGGTCCCTGGGGCGGTCCTTAAGGGCGGTCCTGAGAGAAAAAAAACATCGGATTTCTGAAGGACCGCCCCCGCAGCCGCTGTTTCTATTTCACCCCAGGACAGTGCCATGCCCCAACAGCACTGAGCGTGTGGGTGCATCGCCCCGCCGCCCCCCAAAGGGCCCTGCACGGCCGCGCTCCAGAGAGATAAGCCCCGGCCCCTCTACACCACCACCACAGCCTCACAGACATGTGACATCGCACATCGCGGGGCCATGGGGACTGTGGTGTGGGGGGGTGTACGTGCCCAAGATGAGCTGGTCCAGCAGCGACTCCAGCTCCGTCTGAGAGATCTGCGGCCGCGTGCGCTCCCACACGTACGCGCTCGCCGCCTGCGCCCCCGCGATCCACCTCCGGACCTCCTCCCGGGCCTCCCCCGCGTCCGCCAGGGCGCAGCGGCGGAGCCAGGGATGCCGCAGGAGGGCAGCGGCCGAGGGGCGCCGCGCGGGGCCCCTGGCGAGGCACCGGGCCACGAAGTCCTGGGCCTCCGGCGTGAAGGGGCCGCCGAGGGCCGGGGGCTCGCCCTGGAGGCGCGTGATGAAGCTCCAGAAGCCGTGCGTGGCGGCGGTGGCGAAGGGGTGCTCGCCGGTCAGCAGGTGGAGCAGGGACATCCCGAGACCCCAGATGTCCGCGGCCGCGGACATGGGGGTCCTGTGGAGCTGCTCCGGGGCGTAGTAGAGCAGGAAGGAGACGCCAGGCCCACTGTACTCCTGCAGAAAGTGTGTGTGTGGGGGGGGGGGGGGGGGCAGGGATGCATAAGAAGGGAAGGGACCCCAGAGGTGGCCACAGAAGCGGTTAGGCAGGCGGTTGGAGGAGGTTGCCGAAGCGGTTGGTGGTGGTTACTGCCGGTTGCAAATGCCATTGAAGCTGCCGCCAGGGGGACAGTGGCTGGGCATAGGCTGGGCGCACTGGAAGGGGGAGGGAATGGTACCCCCCCCCCCCTCCCCTCCGATGCATTCCTGGGGAGGGGGGGACAGTGGAATGGGGGATGGGGCAAGGGGCAGGCCGCGGATCGTGCTGAGGCATCACCGGCGTTCCTGCGCACCGGACCATCCATCGCAGCGCATGACCTCTGAGGTGCCGCACCCCCGGGGGAGGCCTGGTCCTACTGCCCCCCTGAAAAGCCCCCTCCCCCCTCCCCATGCACAGTCGGGGGGGGGGGGGGTTGGCACAAGGCCTCGGTATCAGAATGTTTGCCTTTGGCGGTGCCTATTGGCCTCTCGCCACGGCTCATTCTGACCCTGTGTGGGCCCAAACGTGTTTTGATTGTGTCAACGGAGCCCCCGGATGACGTGTCCTGTTGGACTACTCCGGGGGTCGGCCGTCCCAGAGACGGGGCTGTTGCCCGTGCCATTGACCAGGGGCATCCAGATGCACATCCGGCCGCAAGCAGGTGAACAAGGCGCTCCACACCTGCACGTCCTGGTGTGCATGTGCAGCAATGTCCGGCAGTTCGCAGAATCACACTGAGTTCCTTGAGAGCAACGGTGTATGTAAAATCTGTCAAACTTCACTATGCCACTTCCTCCCATGGGCGCCTGGGCGGCCTGACCCTACCCAAAAGGCAATATGTATGTACACTCAAACTGCTCAAAAACCATTGGGGATTTCAGGAAGGGTGCAGATTTTGCCTAGGTTCAACACTTCCCTGGCCTTTGGTGTCAACTAACACATGTCCTCAATTGCCCCCCTCCCCCTTTGCTTTTTGTGCATTGCGCTTGCTCATGTTTCAAATATCCAGTGCACTGCTTCTCATGTCTCCCAATAAACCAAACGGTGGCATTTCACCTCGCAATGTCACTGTTCGGTGGAAAAACATTTTGACCCCAGGCCATGTGCTATGAAAAATCGTTTGGTGCCCGGGGTGCCAACACTTTTGCCCAAAATCTCAAATGGCATAAAGATGGGTACAAGAACTTTTGGGGGGTCCGGAGGGAGGAGGGCCGTCATATTCAAACAAGCCGCGCCCCTCTGGCCCAAGATCTTCACCATTGGTTAAGAGTTCCATATGCGAGGAAAAAGTAAAGTGCAACCATAGTCCAGACCCGCACACAGTGGCAGCTACAAATCAATCCACCACAATGCAAATAAGTCCCAAAAACAACACTTTTGGAGGTCAATATGCACCCCCAGCAGCGCCTAAAAGGTGCTACATGGCTTCCCATTGGCTAAAATGTGCTCCCATTGTCATCAAATGACCACCCAAGCCTTGCACAAGGGTTTCCGGGATCATCAAGGGTCACCCAAACAAATTACAGTTTTCAAGCAACGAATGAAGGTCACTTTCAACAAAAACGATGCAGCCCCGGGCAAGGCTAGAGGCTACAAAAGCGTGTTTTTTGTATCTTAGCATGGGTATACCCTTGACGCGTTCCCGTGGGCGGCCGGCCACGGGACGCTGCGGTGACACGCACAGGTGAGCAGGCAGGCAAAGCACTACGCTCACAAGGGCATCAATACGCTCGTGTCATGTGACAAAGTGTTTCAGGATCCTTGCCACTCTGCAACAAGGGAACGAAAGTATGTACAGCAACACATCGGGATATGTACACATGGGGTTAAGACTGGACTGGAGTAAGGGCATCATAGGACAATAGACACTCAGTCCTAACTCATATCCCAATCCCAGGTCCGACCCTCTCAGTGGCTGGTGGGGGCGGGGGCTCAAACACAACCCATGCCCTGCTCAGTCCGGACCCTGAAACCCTGCCAATGGGGGAGGTGTCCTGCCCAGCCACAGGCGAGTTCCTCGGAACCAAATAGCGGCGAGGTCAACCGACACTCGCTTCCTATGCTCCAGTAATGGCAGGTCTCAACTCCTCTCTGAGCCAGAGATATGGCCCCGCCATTTTCACCCAGGAGTTGGTAGCTGAAAGTGGGCTGTTTCAGCCCAAACTGAAATTAGTTCAAAAATCTCCAAAATTGACCCCTCATCCGGACCCGCCAGAGGTAGGGACGAGGCAACTGACCCTATGCCTTTTGAGTACGAACTCTCTGGAGCCCTCACCCAACTTGGTTCCCTCTGAGGTTCCGGCATCAGGGCACCACGTGTTCGTCGAGTGGGGTCATGATGCCAAAATCACCACAATTGGCGTCATTCCCACGCGCGGCTCGCCCGGCCAGGGCGAGGCCAATGGTTCACAGGGTAGGAGGCAGGACCTAGGACTCATATCTGAGTGTACAGCTTGAAGTTAAGTCCGGGCTCCCTGTAGGCTTAGAGAAAGGGGGCCGCCAATTGACCACACGGAAGGGGGAAATTGGGGTCCCAAAATGGGGTCATTTTGGCTGCTCGAAATGAGCCAAAATTTGGGGTGCTCCCAATAGTATATCTCCACGCTGGCTTGGAGATCGGATCCGCCATTCCATACGCGATCCACCGGGAGTCCAACAGAGACTCCCATGCTCTTGGCTCTCAAAGATCTCCATGCCACTTGGCGTGGTGACAATCACAATTGGGTCCACAAATGCCAAAATGGCAAATTTGTCCACACTCATTTTAGGCTAGCGCCTTAACGAAGGTTGCTCCGCTTCGCCCACGTGGTGTGTGAACCATGGGGACCAATATCCATATCACCCATGTCATATATGGGCCATTGGTCCAAGCGTCCGGCGTGCACGAAGGTTAGAACATGGTGCACGGCGGGCAGCAAAAGTGGAAAATTGCTCAAAATGGTCAAAAATGCGCACACTCATGGTTGGGCCAAATGAGGCACATGCCCGACTTGGACCGGAGTGTGCCATAGGATTGGTATCAAGTCGTATGTGTCCAACATATCTTTTGGGCGTCGCCCAACTCCTCCGGTTTTGGGAATGGCAGGGTCGCCAAGTGAGCCCATGATTTGAGATAGTCCCAAATTGCCAACATGGCGGCCACGGTATGCCAAGCCCAAGAGGGGTTATTCGCCGGGTCCAAGATATGTTGGGCACCGAAGTATGTACCCTCATAACATACTTGGGTCATGATGTCAATTGAGCGCAACGTTGAGATACAAGGTCGCCACTTGACATCATGACGGGCCAAAAACGGCAAAATTGGCACAAAGACACACAAAAGTGCCTTGAAAGGCGCACAATTATATTATAATATCTTCGGCTTGGATGGTGCAATCAACTAATCCTTCTAAACACAATGACTTGACACCAGTGACCTTCGAATCCACGTATGTGCCCCACTTGGGGCGCTTTGAAAGGTTACGAGCGCTACTTCCCAAGTGGGCACATGAAAATATGGAAAATTGCAAAACACACACCTTGCTCCCAACGCATCGCTTCGGGATCGCCACACAAGCTTCCCTTCACGAAGGTTAGGCTTGCAATTGATCGTAGGGAGTATGGGGAAGGGGCTTGCACAATATGAGGTCCATTGGCGGGCTTGGCTTGGAGCGATGGAGCCGCCAAATGGGCACGCAACACAACACAAGGCACATACTCCATATTGCCCAAAAAGGTAGCTCCCCCCACGATATGTCATGCCCCTCCAAGGGCATAACTTTGTGTCAATCGCTCATAGGAACTCAAGGAGAGTTCCTATGCAACACCAACACTCGCGCGCTACACTCGAAAGTTATCCTAACACACGCAATATCATGGCCATAGAGTTAAAACGCAAACTCTACCCTCTTGACCATGATCCATTACACTAGCGCGCACGTGTGGAGACGCAAGGCATATGACCCTTCCTAAATTACGTCGGGAGTATTGTGAGTACATCCCACGTTTCCTTCTTGTCATTCCTCGCAAGCAACACGAGATATGACCTTCACAAGTGGCCTCACGAATCAACTTTGTTTTGCCCATATCTTTAAGACAAATGGAGGGCAGGATAAAAGGAAAGTTGATTCGTGCATAGGGAAGCACGTAGGTCCACTCGAAAGAGGTCAAATCAAGTGCGGGGATGTCGAAGTCGAAAATCCGATTTCGACATCCTGAAAAATTCGGATTAAGGTTGCGAGTGTAGAATGTGAAAATTGCGGATGCATCAACGCAATTCCTGAAGACTTTAGAGCCTTCGTCACGGATAGCGTTAAAATTTCCATTATAAACAGTTAAACTGGCGGTTACGATAAAGTCGCGATCCAACCGCCAGCACTCAAAACAGTGAATATCAGAACGGAAGCGTAAAAATTGACGGAAACAATATGAAAATAAAACCCTGTTGATTCCTGATATTCTGATATATAAATCTCGGCTGGCGGTGCATCGGTTGCCGATGCGGGGCTTTACGGCACGGAACACGCTCCCACCGGGCTCGCACCGGGCGTCAACGGGCGCCTTCCGTACATGGGGTTAGTGGACCGGAGACCGGTCTTCCCTTCCGTACTTGGGGTTAGTGGACCGGAGACCGGTTGTATGCCGTAACCTAGCCATGGGGTTCTGGGTATCGCTTCACCCCCCTCCTTAGAGCAAACCCTGGGGGGGGCTCGATAACACCCAAGCATGGCAGCGGGTACCCAGGACCATATCCTGAAGGGGGGGTGTCATATCCTCACTTCAGGCTGATTCGCAGGTTAGGCTCCAAACTCCACAGTAAGACAGGTATAGTGCTGTAGGGTCTTGTAACTTCAAGTATAGTATCAAGTATCAAGTCCCGGGTCCTGGCGGCGATTGTTCGGCATCCAAAGGACCCGTTAACCCATACCAGGCGCACCGGGTGCCGGCTGCTACGGTCACCACCACAGTGGCAGTGGCATACACAGCCAACATAGGCGTCACACGACGACCGAGGTGGTCCCACAGGTCGAGAGCGACCACAAAGATCCATCAGGCTACCCCAAGCTTCCCAAGGCCCGCCGACTGGGGAGAGTCCCCACGGGTCCTTCCTCGGGCGCACCATGTCCATATCCATACGACGCGAGTCCAGAGTGCCACAGCCGAACGAGCTCCTCCTTAAGGGATCGGGCATCAAGGCCGTCTTTTCCCTCGCCCTGATACCACGAAGGCCATACATGAGGGAGTCCTCATGCAGTGTGGGCGGAGGCGTCGACTCCTCAAACCACCAGTTTCCCAGGCAGAGTGACCGAGGTCAGGAGCATCGGAGGCCGCCATCCGACTGCAAGTGCGTCTGCGAGTCGGTAGGCTCACTCTGGGACTGACAGTGGCGGACCGCTGGGAGTGTAGTCAGGCAACTGGGCTTCCCGCCTGGCGCCATCAGGATCTCCACATACACAGCGAATAGGGCACACAGTAATACGGACACTCAAACAGTAGAATCTGTACTCAGGTACTGGTCCAGGCTGGACCAGGCTGTATGAACATGTACACGGCGACTCAAGGCGCCTTGGTATACGATTCGCATCCCCTCGGGGGAAAAACAGCCCACATCTCAGTGATGGGCCGACAAGATTCAACATACAAATGCACATATCCTGGGGAGTAGAAAAATAAGCAACAAACAGGTTAAAAGGCGCGTAAACACACTCTGGACAGAGCGCCAAACCACGCCACGGTCAGGATAAGGCATATGCAGGGGGTAGGCAAGAAAACGCCTGAGTTCAGGCCATATATAGTCTCGAGACACACGTCGACTGGTCTGGATTCCGCAAGTGCCATGGAACCAGACCACACACCAAAAATCGCAATGCCGATGACAGCGGCATCCGTTGCGCAACGTCGTATGGGCTTCAAGGCCCCAAGAGCTCAGAAATATGAAGGTCAGTCGCCCTACCTGGTTTCCCAAGGATTCAGCAGGGGGGGGAGTGACGAATAGAAGAAGAGAGGGGCCATCCTCCTCTGGATTCAGCAGGGGGGGGTATATGGCCACTCTGATGGCAGGTCACGGAAAGATGGAAGAGAGCAAGCAAGTAAGGGACGATCTGTCGACCTCACAAGCGCTGAAAACACATCAGGGGAGAGCTCAGGGTGCTGATCAGGCACCCCTGGCTGCAATCGCCCGGGTGAGTGCTGCCAAGTCCGAAACGTGGATCTTGGTCTTGTGCTTGCGGATGCACTCCATGAAGGGAGTGTTCACCCGCGGCACAAACGAGGAGATGGGTTCCCAGGTGTCGTGGGACGGCCCATAGCCTCGCCAACGAACCTTGAACTCCAGACCTCCGGGTGCCGAGGCTTTTGGACGCTGAGCAAGGATCTTCTCGACTGTGTAGTCGTCCTGCTCAGCATAGTTGTCGTCCGAATCAGCCTCATGTGCGGCATAGCTCAGGGACACATGTTGGCTCTCCTGGCGCTCCCGGAACTGTCCGTGACCCACCTTGATGCGGTAGGTGTCCTCACCAATCCTGGGGACCACCTCGCCGGGTGTGAACCAGGTCTTGGTGCGGTGGGTGCCCATGGGGCGGGGTCTGATCACCCACACCGGGTCTCCCACCCTGAACTTTTGCGCTGCCGAGCTCGGGGCGGACTTCTGACGCTCAGCATGCTCCTTCTCGAGCTGCTGGCGGATGTCTCGCGCCGTTTGCTCTTGCCGCGCGAAGAATTCCTTGGCATCCATAGCCATGCCATCACCAGACAAGGGGAGTCCCCTACCCAGGGGGTCCCTGCCGAACAGAATCTGGTGAGGGGACAAACCGCCCGGAGTGGGGGCGTCATGATGGGCCTTCAGAGCAGGCCACATCTCCTCAAACCAGTTCCGACGTGGATTGGTGATGTGGATCTTGCGCAGCTTCTCGAACAGCTGCCGTCCAGCCACTTCAGCACGGCCGTTAGAGGTAGGTAGGTAGGTATCTTCGGGAGCTCGGGATGCCTCCTTTGACATTGCAGGAAGAAGGTCTTACCAAGGGGGACGTCCTGTTCCTCCCACTGCCCTATGTCATGTGCCTCTTGAGCCGCTCCCGCATGTGCTTGGGAAGGCATTGTCGCGGCCACCCGGTCCATGTGTCCCAGGTGGGAGGGTGTCCCCACATGTGTCCATGGGTAGGGCCACATGCCCCCTCCTTTGCACGGCAGCTCTGGGAGGCTGCTCAGCCGTGTGGAGTATCTCTCACCACAAGGGGTATTGCTCCTGCTTGTCTACGGTACCACCGCCTCACCCTTGTGGCTTGAGTTGCGGGGCCACTCTGCTTGGCAGGTGACCCCCTCCTGGACTGTGTACCGGCTCGCCTGTCACCGGTTGCTTCCATGGCTCCGGGTGACGTTTGCCATGGTCCCCGATGCAGCCTGGCCGGGCTCGGACCAGTGGCCTTGGAGTACCGCTCCTGCCACTGGCCCGGTGGGTCGGCTGGGTCGCCCCAGTGCGTCCGACCCATGGGGTATTGGTTCTTTCCTGTCGCTCGGCCGCCCTACGTGTGTGCAGTGTCCTGGGCTGTTGGGCTCCTGTTCACCGGTGTGCCCGCGCGGTTTGCTGTGGTGCGTCTGCGGTGTCCTGGGCCAGCTGGCTCCTGTTCACCGGTGTGCTCGCTCGGTGTGTTGTAATGCATGTGCGGTGTCCTGGGCCACTGGGCTCCTGTTCACCGGTGTGCGTGCTGTGTGTGGTGCGCGTGTGCCATGGGTGGTTGTGTCCCTCTTCCTCCCCCCCTAATTTTCGTTTTTTTTTATTTACTTTTTTCTTTTTTTTTGTTTTTTTTTTTTTCACATGTTTTTTTTTTTTTGGGAAGAAAGAAAAAGAAAAAACAAAAAAGAGGAAAAAAGGGGCGCGCGTACACTGCAGGCACAGGCACGGGCAGCTGGTGCGGCGGTGCTATAGCGTTGTGTCCTCTGGCGTGTGTCGTCGGTGCTGTGGCGGCGGTCGCGCCCCAGGGGTGCGGCTCGCGTGTCCTGATGTACACGGGTATGGGTCAGGGTGGGTTTGGTTAGGTGTCTCTTTGCTTCTGGTGCTGGCTGGTTAGGCGGCTGTGTGGGCTGTGGCTGTGGGCTGTGTCTACGTATTTCCCTCAGCGGGCCTGGTTTGGAGTCAAGGGCTGACGGTTCCGGGGTGTGGCTCGGGTTTGATTTGTGTTGGGGCTCCGGCTCGGTTAGGCTTGGGTCAGGGTGGGTTTGGTGAGGTGTCTCTTTGCTTCTGGAGCTGGCTGGTTAGGCGGCTGTGTGGGCTGTGGGTGTGGGCTGTGGTTACGTTGTTCCCTCGGCGGGTTTGGTTAGGAGTCAAGGGTTAGCGGTTTCGGGGTGTGGCTCGGGTTTGATTTGTGCTTGAGTTCTGGCTCGGTTAGGCGGTGGCGCGGGGCCGGGCGTGTGGGTAGGGGCGTCCACGGGGTCGTGCGCCCGAGGCGAGTGCGGGGTGGTGCGTGCGGGCCGGCCGGTGGCCGGTGGCCTCACTGGCAGTCCCACACGGAGGGGTCGACGGGCGTGTCGGGGGCGTACGCAGCGTGCAGGTTGGGCAGCAGCGGGCGCACGTGCAGGGCGTCGGCGTGCCCGATGAGGACCTCACTGAGGACCGAGGGGTTGGCGGCAAGCAGTATGCGATGCCCGGGAGGGGTGGCGGCGAGGAGCGGGAGGATGTCCGCGGCCCGCGACGTGGGGGCGAACACGACGTGGGCCGGGTGCGGCCCCGGGAGCGGTGCTGGGGGGAGCGGGACGGCGGTCTACTGTGAGGTGCCAAGTGGCGCGATGGTGGAGGAGCCGGACTAGGGCGACGCTGTGGCGCAGTGTGTGGGGCTGGGTGCTGGGCGGCGTGGGGACGTGCGGCGGGAGGGGGGGGGGGGCGGGGCGGTGGCGTGGGAGGGGGCACGGCGGAGGAGTGACGTCAGTGACGTGTGTGTCGTCCTGAGGGTCGAGAGGAGCCCACGGTATCGGGCCTGGGTTCGGCGCCTTTGGGCGTAGTGGTGCTCGTTGTCGTGTGCGTTGGCTTCCTTCGTTTGGTGACTTCTGGGCGGGGCCTGGCGTGGCACCCCGTGGTGTTGGTGTGCTGGGTAACGGGGTTAGATGGCGGCGCCGCTGGCCGGGGGGTCGGGCGCGTCGTGTTGTGTGGGGCGCAGGGCTCCTGGGGTGCTGTGGGTGTCGCCGGTGTCGGTGCGCCGACGCTTGTGGGGTCGTGAGGGGGTGTGTGCGTGCAGGGCTGGGCTTTGGGTGATGTCCCATAGGCGGATGCCGTCTCGCCGTGTTTCCTGGAGGGTCTCCCGCAGGCGCCTGAGGACATACGGGTGGTCCTGGGGCGCGGGGAGGTTGCGGGGGTGGACTCCCAGGGGGTGGAGCGCATCGGCCAGCATGGCTTCCTATGCGGCCTGCGGCATCCACCCCCCCCGCCGGCCGGAGGCGGCAGTTCTCCACCGACCCCTTGCGGGAGCGATGGACCAGGCCCTCCAGGGAGGGCTCTCCCCGGGCCGACCTCCGCAGCTCCCAGAGCTGCGTGTGGGTCCAGCGCTGCCACCACTGTTCCTGGGCGGACCTGCGGTCTTGGGCGGAGGAGTGGGCGTGGGTGGGTGTGACGGGGTCGTGGGGACCGGCGGTGGTGGCGGGCCTGGGGGATTCCTCGTAGTCCTGTTCCGTGGGGGTGCGTGGGGAGTGGGGGTGCACGCGGATGTGGACCCGCGGGTGTGCGCGTACGGTCTCCGCCTCGGGGTTGGGCGGGGATTCGCGGCGGCGGCGGTAGTGGGGCATGCGTTGCATGTGGGCTGTCATCGGGGGCCGGTAGGGGGGCGGGGGCGCTGCTGGTGGACCCTGGCGATGTTCTGGCTTGGTCGGGAGCGGTCCGTGGGCCTGGGGTGCGGGCTTTGGGGGGTGGTGGGACGAGGCGCGTCGCGCTTCGGCCGCGGCGCTCTCCGCCATGAAGGTGGTGGCGGTGGCGTCGGTGACGGTGGGGGGGCGCCCCGCTGGGCGCTGCTGCCTTCGGGCCTGGGACGGCTGGGGCCGGATGTCGTAGAGGACATCCTCGGGGGGCCGGGCTCGCGCTGCCGTCGTGGCGCCGGGTTTGGGCTTGGGTTTGGGCTTGGCTGCGGGTCGCCGTTTGGCGGCGGTCTTGGGCTTCGGCTGGGTCGTGGGCGTGGGCTTCGCCGGGGCGCGGGCTTTGGCGGCGGCGGGGCTGCTCGCGGTGGGGGCGGGTTTGGAGGCCCGTTTGGGAGGTGTCCCCCGCGGCCTGGGGGGTGGAGTGCTGGATGAGGACGTGGTGGTGGTGGTGGATGAGGTGGTCGTGGTGGCGGAGGTTGTGGAGTCGGAGGCGGAGGAGAGGGCTGTGGGAGACGGCGGAGGGTCCCGGGCCTCGGGGGCGGGCGTATGATGCTGGGTCCTGTAAGTAGCGAGAACGAGGGTGCAGGTTCGGGCATCGGGCGTGTGCGCGCGTTTTCCCTGGTGATCCGTGCGTGCTGGTGCTGGCGTGGAGGCGTTGTCTCGGCTGCGCGGGCACGTGGGTTACCCGGGGGGTGGCCATATCTGCTCCAGGACGTGGGGGTGTGTTTGCTGGAGGTAGTCGAGGGTCCGGAAGAAGCATCGCTGGATGCCGGGCATGTCCTCCTCTGTGAGGTGGGGGTAGTTTTGGGTGGGGGTGTGGGGGCCCGGCCATAGCAGCGTCATGAGGCGGGCTGCCACCATGTACGGGCATAGTTGTAGGGTGGTGGGGCGTGGGGGGGTGGGTCCCCTGCGGTTTGGGGGGGCTTCCTTCTGCTGGGGGCGCAGCGTGACCACCCACACCCATCGGTCCGTGGGGATCCCCCAGGTCCGTTGGGTCCACTTGGCGAGGCAATACATCGCCCTACCAAGGCCCTGGTAGCCGCTGCGGATGGAGAGCAGCGTGTCCAGGGATTCGGGTTCCCACGTGCCCCAGATGTGGGGGTCGTCCGGGTCGTCCCCCCTGGCGTACGTGTCGGGGCCTGGGTTGTGTGGGGGGGGGGTGTAGTCGGCGGGGAGGAGAGAGTCGGTGCCGTGTACCACCCAGAGGTCTGTGGGTGCGTCGTAGGTGGTGATGGAGAGGGTGTAGTGCGGATTGTACATGAGGGTCATGTACGTGGAGGGGGCTGGCTGCTGCTCGTCGGGGGTGGGGATGTCCCCCGGGACGTGGTGCCGGAAGTTGCTCAGGGAGGCCATCCGGGCTACCCATGTTTCCCGCTCCCACTCTTTGGTGCTGTCGAGGGTGGCGTCGGGTGGGGGGTGGGCCATGTTCGGCTCGCGGTAGCGGGTGCGGCCCTGGGTGCTGTCCCGCTCCGGCACGGGGTGTCCGACCAGGTGTCGCCCTCAGTCGATGGGGGGCACCCAGATCCGGCTCCCCGTGGGGGGCGGGCTCTCGCCGTCTGGGGTGGCGCGTGGGGGGCGCTCGTGTCGGGCGACGTGGAGGAAGGCGTCGAAGAGGAAGTCTCTGACGCCTTCCCCCAGGGTGGCCGCCTGGACCAGGGTGGCCGCCCGGATGGCGGTGGTGGTGCCGGAGGTGCGGAGGTACAGCACGACGTCCTGTTCCCTGAGTCCCCGGAGGTGCTGCCGTACCGCTGCGGGGTTGTGTAGGGCGTAGGGTTCGGCCGCTGCGGCGACTGGTGGTGCGGGGTGTGATGGGGGGGGTGGTGTGGGTTTGGGGGGGTGGTCATCGTTGTCGCGCGTGGGGTCCGGTGATGGGGTCTCTTGTGGCGGTCGCGGGAGGGGGGATTCGCGGTGGCGTGTGTCGGCGGGGGTATCGACGTCGATTGGCTGGTGCTGGCTGCCGCGTGTTGTGTCCGTGGCCTGGTCTCGGGGGGGGGGGCGGGGGGGGGTGGTGTGGGGGTGGCGCTGTTGGTGGTGGGGGGGGCGGGGCTGGGTGTTGTGCTGGCTGGGGGTCTGGGCGTCCCTGTGGGTCGTGTGGGTGTTGCGTGTGTGCGCCGTGCGGCCCTTGCGGTTCTTGACCGGTTGTGGTGCCGGGGTGCGGGTGGGAGGCGGCCGCATGAGCCCCCGGGTGGGGCTGTGGTCCGTATGTGATGGGTGGCTGTTGGTGGATGGTGCTCGCTGGTATGGGGTGTGGGTGGGGGGGCTGTAGGTGGTGGTGGGGCGCTCCTACTAGGCCCTGGTGTTGCTGGTGTGCGTGCGCGGCTCCTTGCGGGTCCATGGGGGTGTACCGTGGCTCGTATGTCGTGGGCTCGAGGCTTTCGGACGCTGAGCAAGGATCTTCTCGACTGTGTAGTGGTCCTGGTCAGCATAGTCGTCGTCCGAATCAGCCTCATGTGCGGCATAGCTCAGGGACACATGTTGGCCACGGAGGTCGGGTTCCCGCACACGGAGCTGACTCTCCTGGCGCTCCCGGAACTGTCCGTGACCCACCTTGATGCGGTAGGTGTCCTCACCAATCCTGCGGACCACCTCGCCGGGTGTGAACCAGGTCTTGGTGCGGTGGGTGCCCATGGGGCGGGGTCTGATCACCCACACGGGGTCTCCCACCCTGAACTTTTGCGCTGCCGAGCTCGGGGCGGACTTCTGACGCTCAGCATGCTCCTTCTCGAGCTGCTGGCGGATGTCTCGCGCCGTTTGCTCTTGCCGCGCGAAGAATTCCTTGGCATCCATAGCCATGCCATCACCAGACAAGGGGAGTCCCCTACCCAGGGGGTCCCTGCCGAACAGAATCTGGTGAGGGGACAAACCGCCCGGAGTGGGGGTGTCATGATGGGCCTTCAGAGCAGGCCACATCTCCTCAAACCAGTTCCGACGTGGATTGGTGATGTGGATCTTGCGCAGCTTCTCGAACAGCTGCCGTCCAGCCACGTTAAGCACGGCCGTTAGACCGGCTGAGATAGGCGACGCTCTTGGCATGACGTATTCCCATGAGGGAGCACATAGCCTTGAACCAGCCACCAGTAAACTGGGGCCCTCGGTCACTGCAAATGGTGCGGGAGATGTCAAAGACGGTCAACCAATGACGAATCATCATGACTGCCACTTCCTTGGCAAGCAACCCCTTTTTGCGTGCCGGAACGGCCACTACGTAGCCACTGTGGCGATCCACACAAAGAACCACACAGTCAAAGGTCTCCTTGCCAATGTGCACTTCGGGCATGGAGAAGACGTTCATGGCCACGCTCTCCATGGGCTGATCAGGAACCGGGGTCCATTGGGGTTCCCCCTTGACGTTCCGGTTGTCGGGATTGCAGGCCTGACAGACCGAGCAACCCTTCCTGACCTTCTTGATAGCGGTGTGGAGAACGATATGGTCGATCTCGAACCGACGCTGCATGTCAAGACCCTGCTTCTTGACCCCTGGGTGCAGCATGTGGTGGTGCCAAGCTTCACAAAGCTCGAGCACCCGGGACTCCGGTACTAGCAGCTTACCATTCCGGTAGAGCTTGCCATCTTCCTTGGTCAGCCCCTTTGGCCACTTCTGCCCGTCGTCAGGGTCGGTCACAGCCCTATACTCGGCCGCAAAGGCCTCAGACTTGGCTTAATCGTCGGTCCAGTCGTCCTGGAGGCAAGACTCCGGGAAGAGGTGCTTGTCGGACTGAGCTCCCTCAGGGGCGAGTACGCTGACCGCTCTGCTCACCCTCGACGCGAGGGGGGCATCCGCAGCCATGACGACGAAGTATTTAACACCCTCCTCCTCCATCAGGCGCTCCATTTCGATGATTTTCTTGGCTTCAGCGGTCTCAGCCTCATCGCCATGGGCAGAGATATCCGTCATGCCCTTGCTGGCGGGATAGGCCCACCTGCTGAGACAGTCCGCCACGGTGTTATCCTTTCCAGGAATATACACAACCGTAAGGTCGAACTTGGCCAAGGTCTCATGCCATCTTGCCCGTCGGGAGGCGGGACCTGAGGGGGTGTCCACGTGCTCCTTGTGCCACGACTGCAGACTCTGATGGTCGGTGCAGACGGTGACGGGATGGAGGGCTATGTACCCGGCCCATTTCCTGAGAGCCATGACGATGGCATACGCCTCCTTTTCACGGGGCGTCCACGTCCGTCTCTGGCCTTCCGCCAGGACTCGGCTCCAGAAGGCCACGGGCACGTGCCTCCCGTCGTCAAGCACTTGCTCCAACACAGCGCCAATGGCGTAGTCGGAAGCGTCGGTGCGCAGGACGAACCCTCGGTCGGGATCCACGAGGTGCAGACCCACTGCGGATAGCAGCGCCTGCTTCATCCCCTCAAAGGCACGGTCGGACTCAGCTGTCCAGACCAGAGCCTTCTTGGACCCCTTCTTGGTCTCCTCTCGGTTGCCCTTGAGCATGGTCGTCATGGGGGCTGCATACTCGGCATACATTTTGATATACCCCGAGTAGTAGTTGCAGAACCCCAGAAACGCCCGTAGCTCAGAGACCGTCTTGGGCTTTTCCCAGTGCTCAATCGCAGCCACCTTGCCAGGTATGGGCTTTCGCTGCCCGTTCCCGACTACGTGGCCAGCGAAGACCACCTCGCTTACCGCAATGGTGGCCTTGTCACTGCTGCCCGTGAGTTTGTGCCGAACCAGAAGGTCCAGCACTCGAGTGACGTCCCTTTCATGTGCCTCCAGGAGCTCCTCGTAGCTCATACTGGGGTCCCCGGACGCGATGATCACGTCGTCCACGAAGGGGTCTGCACAGTCACACACCGGCTCAAGCAGGTTCTCCAGCATCCGCTGAAAAGCCGCATTGCCGTTGGTAACCCCCATGGGCATCACCTTCCACTGGAGAGGTCCAAGTGGAGTGCTCATGGCTGTGCAGGCACGGGACTCCTCGGCGAGAGGCATCTGATGATAACCATGTTTCAGGTCAATCACCGTGAAGATGCTCCGCCGGTGTTGTTTTTGCAGCATGTCCTCAATGAGGGGCAGCGTATAGCTGTCGTGCTGCGTTTGGGCGTTCAGGCCGTGGTAGTCGACCACGAGCCGCCATTCACCGGCCACCTTCTTGGGGACGACGAAGCACGGAGAGGCCCATTCGGAGTGGCACGGCTCGAGCCAGCCTCTCTGGATGAAGTCACGGAGGATCTTCTCCATGGCCTCTTTCCTCTCGCCCCTCAGGGCAAACTCCCGGTGCCGGTACACACGGGGGTCCTGCTTCAGTCGTATCTTGGCCTCGCCATATCGTCCACGCACCGGTGGGGGAAACACAGGCTTACCGCTGAAGAAGGTATCACCATACTTCTGCTTCAGCCTGGCCCTCAATGCCTGAATCTTGGGGCAATCATCGGACTCCGCCTTGGCTTTTCCGGGCACCTGGACCACGGAGCTTACTTGAGGGGTAGCTACTCCGCTCGCTTTCGGCTCAGGTGGTCTTCCCAGGTAGCCCAAAGGGCAATCTCTGGTCTTGCCTCGGAATAGATCGTCGTAGATGGGTGGGTTACCGCCAGGCGGCTCGTCTTGGCTGGACATGTGATCCAGCACCCTCTGTACGAAGGTATTCCCGTCATAGGAACCGGAGACGATTGAGTCCACTTCCCACCAGGCTTTGTCCTGGCCTTTGCCCTCACGCTGGGTTCCCCAGTCGTGAAAGGGCTGATCCATATACCCCTGAACCAGATCCCACTCCTCTTCAGTGAGGGGGTCTTCCGATTCCGATTCTTCGATGTCAACAGGGGGAACCGCAAAGCATTGCCGCCATGGCTCC
This sequence comes from Eutreptiella sp. 'Long Island Sound 2002', assembly GCA_964036045.1. NCBI lineage: Eukaryota > Euglenozoa > Euglenophyceae > Eutreptiales > Eutreptiaceae > Eutreptiella > Eutreptiella sp. 'Long Island Sound 2002'. The sequence continues at coordinate 36,373,363 of OZ038387.1, read as the reverse complement.
GCTATGATGCGGTTGACACACACGAAGTCCGTGGCGTCGGCCTGATCAAGGCCCCCATCCACATAGTGGAATTCTGTTGCCCATCTCTGGGATGGCATGGGCTGTCCCTTAGCGTCCTGATAGACACTCTCTCCAGCCGGTAGGACGACCTTGTTTAAGGTCATGTTGGTCAATGAGGCTACCCAATGTCGGGTACTTTCCTCCTCGGTGCATCCCATAGGAACAACCAGCACTGCCTTGGAGCGGTCCTTGCGAATCTTCGCTATCGCTCTTGGAATGTCCCAACGGGGGCAATGGATCCACATCAATCCCTGATGCGGACCCCGGTGCTTCTTCCACGCGGAGTCCTGGGCGCTCCAGTACTTCTCGCGAACCCGAAGATGGGCGGAGGTTCCTGAAGAGAACGCATCCAGGGCCAGATCCGAAGCTCCCAGGTCCGCAAGCACTCGGCTCGCCACTTCCGGCCTTACGCCGTACTCCTGGTTTGCTGGCCCAGTTGGCTCAGTGCCCAGTGCGGCTACTTCGAGCTGATCGCGTTCGGGGTGGATCCATTGGCATTCCACATGGTGCTCAGGTGACGAAAGCCACGAGAGCTGGTCGTCCTGGTACAGGGTCATGGAGGCCTGGGCCGGGAGGACGCCGGAGTCCGCGTCCATCATGAAGTCGTACCCGACAATCATGTCCCAGTCCATCTCGGCCTCGTAGAAGCGACCGTGCAGGAGGATTTCCTTGCCGAGGTCTGGGCGGCTCAGCTCACGATGGTTCACGAACTGCAGCCCAATGGCCGCTTCCTTCGTGCCTCCCACCATGCACTGGCCGTTCGCCACCTTCAGCCTGACAGGTTTCCGACTGTCGGTCAGACACTCTGGTGGAAGTAGGCCAGCCTTGACCAAGCTGACTTGAGCTCCCGTGTCGACCAACACGTCGAAAACCTTTTCCACTTCCCCGCATAAGGCACGGACCTTAAGATGCAACTGCCGCTCGCGACCGACACGGCGCACGGCGTGCAAACTCAGGATCTCCGGCCGTTCCAGAAGCTCAACAAGCGACTGGTGCAGGTCGTGGACAATGGGCTCAGGCTGCCCATCTGCAGCATCCAGCTGCGGTCCGGGTGATCCTCCGATACTCTCAGAAAGATCTTGTAGTACATCAAACACATTCTTGGTGGCGAAGGACGGACGGGTGCAAGGGTTCGTGCCTTCACTTGCCCTCAGCCCGCCTCCGCAACTGGGTGCCGGACCGGGCCTTCCGCCCGCGGCAGTCCCTTTGTGCTTATTGACTCCGAACTGGGATGGTTCGGCGCTTCCCACGTCACCATCCTGCGACCGCCCTAGCTGGGGCCCTTGGCTGCAGGGGCTCCACTAGGGGGCGTCGGTTGTGGAAGAAGGGGTGTTCTCCTCCGCGTCAACCTCGTTGACGCCCTTCTTCCTTCTTTCGCTGCGAGTAGGCTTCTTGTCCTTGTCCTTGTTCTGGTTGTTCTGGTTGTTCTCCTTGTTCTTGTTGTCCGACCGGGGGACCCAGTTCCTCTTGATCTCCTGGATTTCCTTGGTAAACTCGGTCCCCTGCGACACCAGCTTGGAGAGCTCGTCCCTGTCCACCTCCACCTTGGCTTCCCGGATACCCGCTGGCGCACGCTTCTCCGACCCGTGCGCCTTCTTGTAAGCCTCCGTGTCAGCCTTGTGGACGGGGCATGTTCGGTGGTCATGGTTGAAGCCTCGCTTCCTCCCATAACACACGAAACAGCCCTGAGGGTGAGCTCGTATGAACTCCCCAAAGGACAGCGGAGGGTCGCCAATGCGGCGAGGGTCCCTCTTCTCCTGCTTCCTCCAACCCTGCTGCAGGGGCTTCCAGTTTCCCGGTTTGCTCCCCGCGCTCAGGTTTTTGGCCACGAAGGCACAAACGGCCACTTCGGCGGGCTCATCGTTGTCGTCATCGTCGACGAGAGTCTCATCGCCGCCGGCTCCCCCTGGGTCCATGGCAGCTTCCCCGCCAGGTCCCTCGCCAACGTAGTTGACGTCACGGTCGCCGGGCCTCAACCCGCGGGTGTGGTGGAGGTTCCGGTACTCTTTGAGCACCTCCTCTCCAACCCACTCCAGAATCTCGTCGCAGCTCATCCGCGCCGGGATGGCCTGCAGACAGATGGTCTGGCCGCTCAACTCACACTCGTCAAGGCGCCACATCGCGGTCTTCTCGCGATCGCCCGAGACGGTGATGAGGAGAGCGTTCCGCAGGGAGTTGCGTTTGACATCCCGGGCCACGTTCTTCCTCGTCCAAGCCACCACGTTCGTATGATACTCTTTGGGGAGCATCATCTTGACCGTGTGGTTGGACTTGGCCCTCTTGGATTCCTCCTTGGTGACCCTCTTGATCCATGCTTCCGGCAGCATGGAGAGCAGGCGAGCCTGCTCGTCACCCTCGTTCCACTCCTCCACGTTGCGGCGGAAGAGGGTGTATTTCCCTCGGAAGTCTCGCCAATCTCGTAGGCGGATCTCCCGTCCATCATGCTCAAGCTTGATGGACTTCCAGCGCTTGGCCGCCACCTGCGGAGCGTCCACCCGCTCCTGCTCGTTGAGCCACTTCTTGGCTTCCTTGAGGGTCTTGATTCTCCCCTCCTTGTTCGCCACGAAGTATAGCTCTCCGAGCACTTCCGGCAGGCGGTACCTGAACCGTCTGAAGACATATCTCTCCGCGTCCGCGGGAGGCAGGTCTTCAGTGACGGTCAGCCCCCAATCGTCCAGCTTCTCCAAGAAGGGGTCGAGGTTGAGGGGGTTGCCATCGTACATGGGGGGCTTGATGTCCTTCAAGTCTTCCCACACGGCGGCATCAGCGGCCTTAGAGACCATGAACGCCGGCCGCGAGGTCGACCGAGGTTCCCATCGGCCTCGCCCACGAACTCCCACCGCCGCCACGTCCATCTCCTCCATGGAGTCCCTGTGGCTACGCCGCGGTTCCTCCATGTACGCTGAACCCAGATGTTCACGCCGTACCCCTTCCATGTATGCTTCCTCATCACGGCGCCGGCGGCTGCGTTCAGCGGCCTCCCGTCGTACACCACGCGGCGGGCTGATGTCGAACTCCTCCAGGTCCAGATCCAGGTCCTCACCTCCGCCGACGTCCCACTCCACGTCTCCTCCGGGGACCTCATCCCTGAGTCCACCATAACGTCCTCCAGCCATTGGGATTGGCACCGGGGCTTGTGCCGGGCGTCGGGGGCGTACAGGCGTCCGCGGTGGAGCACGGCGGTTGTGGCAGTCCGAGCTGAGCCACTCATCTCGCCAATCCTCACTGCCACTGCCGGGCGGCACGCGCTCGTTGCGGCGGCCCGCGCTGTGGCGAGAGGGGGCGGTGAGAGAGGGGGCACTGGCGCCGGGGCGACTCCTGGGGGCTCCGCCGGGGGCGTGGGGTCTGCCTGGACCTGGTCCGGGTCCCCAGCCGTCGTCCGACAAGCCAGACTCCAGGGGTGGGTGGTCGCTGCCGACGCTCCCACGGGCTTCCAGCGCGTCCAGCCTCTGCTGCAGGCCGCTGATAACCGTGTTCAGCGACCTGGTCTCGGCCCTGGCGATGTCCAGCTCTTTCTGCGCGCGTGCGGCGACCCTGGTGATGCGTTTCATCTCGCCCTTGCCCGTGTCTACCTCGCGCTCGAGGAACTGGACCCTCCTGCGGAGGTAGACAATCCACCGCCAGGTGGTATCCGGGTCGCCGTTCCCTGGTGGGTCGTCGGGGTCCCCAGGGGGTCCTCCAGGAGGGCCTCCGCCGGGTCTGCCCGGTCCAGGGGGTCCTCTCCTGCCTGGTGGTCCGCCTCCAGGGGGACCACTTGGTGGGCGTCCTCCAGGGGGTCCTGATGGTCCTCCGCCAGGGGGTCCCGGTGGGTCTCCGCCGGGTCGCCTCGGTGGGTCCGAGGATGGGCGCTTCTTCGTGATGCCGAAGTCCATGTCGTCATCCTCGTCCATGTCGCCCCATCTGGGCGTCTCGGTCTCGGAAGACTCCGAGCTCCGGTAGGGAGGAGGAAGATCCTCATCCTCACCTTCCGGCTCCATGGGGACGTCTCCGCCTCCTCCGCCCGTCCAAGCCACCACTTGGCGATGTCGGCGGCCTCGTTCATCCCCTGTCGCTGGACCGTCGCTGGCGGTGAAGAAGGGGTCACTGTCGTGGGGGTGTCCGCCCGCTGGCCTTCGTGGCCTCTCGGGGGTCTTCCCCTTACCCTTCCTCCGTCGGTGGGCGGTGGGGCCACTGCTCCCACTGCTGCCCGTGTCGGCTTCGCCCAGCGCCATCTTGGAGGAGGCGTCCCCTTCGAAAAGCTTTCGAAGGGTCTCCACTCGTGATCCTCCCGGAGGAGTCTCGCGGCGGAGTTTGGCCTCTGCCTCCTCCATTGCGGCGGCGGTGGCTGCGGCAGCCCGCACTTCGGCTTCCTCCCGAGCACGAGCCGCCTCGGCTTTCCGGGCCTGCTGCAGCCACGCCTTCTGCGCCTCCAACGCCGCCAGCTCCGCCTCCGTCTTGGCCTTCTCCTCAGCGACCTTCCGTCGCGCGGCCTCGATGGCGTCCTCCTTGGCGGCGTCCGCCTGGGCCTTAGCCGTCGCTTCGGCGTGGGCCCTTTCCTTCCCCTCCTTCTTTGCCCTCTCTTGGGCAAGCCCCTCTTCCAGCGCCCTCACCTCGGCCTCCTTGCAGGCAATGGCCTCCTGCGTCAGGCGGGCTTCCTCGTCGGCTGCCGCCAACTCACCGTTGACCTGGGCAGTCGCTGCCCCATGGGCGGCTACAGCCGTCAGTCCGGCCGCAATGGCCGCCACGGTCTGGGCGTGGATGGCCATGCCATGCGCCCACTCCGCAGCCTCCTCCTGGGCGATGCCGACGGCGCCCTCCACGGCAGCGCTGTGCTGCCTGGCCCGTTGCCGGGCAACCCGAAGGTTGCAGGGCACCCCACAGGCGCGCTCACAGGCGCGCGCCACGTCCCTGTCGGGAGCGACGCTGCTGCTGGAGCCCGCCTGGTCGGCCGGCATCCTCCCGCAGTGGGCTGACTCCACGTCGCTGCCGGGGCCTCCTGGGGCCTGCTGGGGCCTCAGGAGCAGCGGACGGGGCTTGGCCTTGGTCTGCTTGGCGACTTGGATGAAGTCGCCGAGGGTGGCATGGCCGGGGTGATGACCACCATTGGCCCGTTGGGGACTGGGGGCTGGGGTTTCGCCCTTGGCGCCTTGGGCGGCTTCGGCGGCCAGGGACTCCCCGTACTCCCGCCACTTCCGGTCCCGCTTCCTGTCCCCGGCAGACCGCTTCTCCTTCCCCGGAGACGCGCTGCTGCTGCCCTGCAGCCTGCGCTCGCTCCCCGGTTCCGGGAAGCTCTTCTCGATCATGTCCCACATGGAGACATTGATCGAGGCGCCCGACGGGTACATGTTGGGCTCCTCGTCCTCCTCAATCCCGTCGGGGCGCAGCCCTTCGCCGGGCCTGTCCGGCCGGGTCCAGGTCCTCCAGCGCCTCTGCTGGAAGCGGAAGGCAAACCCTTCCGCCCGCAGCCAGTCCTCCACGGCCTGCAGGCGGTCGGGGGCGATGTCCGTGCGGGGCTCGAAGCTCCCGGGCATGCCGCCTTCGCACTGGGGGTGGCTGTGGCGGTAGTGCTGGTCCCAAACCAACCCACGCAGTAGGTGCGCTGCATGGGGGTGGGGCCGCGGCCACGTCCTGCCCGCTTCTTGCCAGTTTACCATGGCAGCGGGGGCGTAGTTGGTCTTGAGGTCCTTGGTATGCACTCGTTCCACTCAACGAACTGGTGGTGGTTGTTGAGGCGGGTGCTGCAGCACTGGGCTGGGAGTGCGGCTGCTGCTGGTCAGCCGGTGGTTGTGGAGGTGGTTGACGCGGCCTTGCTGGTCGGCCGATGGGACTCGCTGATGCAGGAGTCCTGGTCAGTCCACTTCCTTCATTGTCGCGGCGCGGTCAGGGCGATGCTCTGGACGGCGCTGCTGGCTCCGTGACGAACTCGGCGCTGTCGCTGGGTGACGCTGCGAGCCGCTGCGCTGCGCTGCGAGCCGCTGCGCTGCGCTGCGAGCTGCGAGCTGCGCCGCGCTGCTCGGGGTTGGTGGCCCCGAGTGGCACGCGAGGGCTGGGTAACCCCGCGGCGCTGAAACGCTTGTGACGCGTTCCCGTGGGGGGCCGGCCACGGGACGCTGCGGTGACACGCACAGGTGAGCAGGCAGGCAAAGCACTACGCTCACAAGGGCATCAATACGCTCGTGTCATGTGACAAAGCGTTTCAGGATCCTTGCCACTCTGCAACAAGGGAACGAAAGTATGTACAGCAACACATCAGGATATGTACACATGGGGTTAAGACTGGACTGGGGTAAGGGCATCACAGGACAATAGACACTCAGTCCTAACTGATATCCCAATCCCAGGTCCAACCCTCTCAGTGGCTGGTGGGGGCGGGGGCTCAAACACAACCCATGCCCTGCTCAGTCCGGACCCTGAAACCCTGCCAATGGGGGATGTGTCCCGCCCAGCCACAGGCGAGTTCCTGAGAACCAAGGAGCTGCAAGGTCAACCGACAGTGGCTTCCCATGCTCCCTGAATGGCAGGTCATAACTCGTTTCTGAGCCAGAGATATGGCCCCGTCATTATCACCCGGGAGTTGGTAGCTGAAAGTGGGCTGTTTCAGCCCAAACTGAAATTAGTTCAAAAATCTCCAAAATTGACCCCTCGTCCGGACCCGCCAGAGGTAGGGACGAGGCAACTGACCCTATGCCCGTTCGAGTACGAACTCCTCGGAGCCCTCACCCAACTTGGTTCCCTCTGAGGTCCCGGCATCAGGGCACCACGTGTTCGTTGAGTGGGGTCATGATGCCAAAATCACCAAAATTGGCGTCATTCCCACGCGCGGCTCGCCCGGCCAGGGCGAGGCTAATGGTTCACAGGGTAGGAGGCAGGACCTAGGACCCATATCTGAGTGTACAGCTTGGAGTTGGGTCCGGGCTCCCTGTGGGCTTAGAGAAAGGGGGCCGCCAATTGACCACACGGAAGGGGGAAATTGGGGTCCCAAAATGGGGTCATTTTGGCTGCTCGAAATGAGCCAAAATTTGGGGTGCTCCCAATAGTATATCTCCACGCTGGCTTGGAGATCGGATCCGCCATTCCATACGCAATTCACCAGGAGTCCAACAGAGACTCCCATGCCCCTGGCCCCCAAAGATCTCCATGCCACTTGGCGTGGTGACAATCCCAATTGGGTCCACAAATGCCAAAATGGCAAAATTGTCCACACTCATTTTGGGCTAGCGCCTTAACGAAGGTTGCTCCGCTTCGCCCACGTGGTGTGTGAACCATGGGGACCAATATCCATATCACCCATGTTATATATGGTCCATTGGTCCAAGCGTCCGGCGTGCACGAAGGTTAGAATATGGTGCACGGCGGGCAGCAAAAGTGGAAAATTGCTCAAAATGGTCAAAAATGCGCACACTCATGGTTGGGGCAAATGAGGCACATGCCCGACTTGGACCGGACTGTGCCATAGGATTGGTATCAAGTCGTATGTGTCCAACATATCTTTTGGGCGTCGCCCAACTCCTCCGGTTTTGGGAATGGCAGGGTCGCCAAGTGAGCCCATGATTTGAGATAGTCCCAAATCGCCAACATGGCGGCCACGGTATGCCAAGCCCAAGAGGGGTTATTCGCCGGGTTCAAGATATGTTGGGCACCGAAGTATGTACCCTCATAACATACTTGGGTCATGATGTCAATTGAGCGCAACGTTGAGATACAAGGTCGCCACTTGACATCATGACGGGCCAAAAACGGCAAAATTGGCACAAAGACACACAAAAGTGCCTTGAAAGGCGCACAATTATATTATAATATCTTCGGCTTGGATCGTGCAATCAACTAATCCTTCTAAACACAATGACTTGACACCAATGACCTTCGAATCCACGTATGTGCTCCACTTGGGGCGCTTTGAAAGGTTACGAGCGCTACTTCCCAAGTGGGCACATGAAAATATGGAAAATTGCAAAACACACACCTTGCTCCCAACGCATCGCTTCGGGATCGCCACACAAGCTTCCCTTCACGAAGGTTAGGCTTGCAATTGATCGTAGGGAGTATGGAGAAGGGGCTTGCACAATATGAGGTCCATTGGCGGGCTTGGCTTGGAGCGATGGACCCGCCAAATGGGCACGCAACACAACACAAGGCACATACTCCATATTGCCCAAAAAGGTAGCTCCCCCCACGATATGTCATGCCCCTCCAAGGGCATAACTTTGTGTCAATCGCTCATAGGAACTCAAGGAGAGTTCCTATGCAACACCAACACTCGCGCGCTACACTCGAAAGTTATCTTAACACACGCAATATCATGGCCATAGAGTTACAACGCAAACTCTACCCTCTTGACCATGATCCATTACACTAGCGCGCACGTGTGGAGACGCAAGGCATATGATGCTTCCTAAATTACGTCGGGAGTATTGTGAGTACATCCCACGTTTCCTTCTTGTCATTCCTCGCAATCAACACGAGATATGACCTTCACAAGTTGCCTCACGAATCAACTTTGTTTTGCCCATATCTTTAAGACAAATGGAGGGCAGGATAAAAGGAAAGTTGATTCGTGCATAGGGAAGCACGTAGGTCCACTCGAAAGAGGTCAAATCAAGTGCGGGGATGTCGAAGTCGAAAATCCGATTTCGACATCCTGAAAAATTCGGATTAAGGTTGCGAGTGTAGAATGTGAAAATTGCGGATGCATCAACCCAATTCCTGAAGACTTTAGAGCCTTCGTCACGGATAGCATTAAAATTTCCATTATAAACAGTTAAACTGGCGGTTACGGTAAAGTCGCGATCCAACCGCCAGCAGTCAAAACAGTGAATATCAGAACGGAAGCGTAAAAATTGACGGAAACAATATGAAAATAAAACCCTGTTGATTCCTGATATTCTGATATATAAATCTCCGCTGGCAGTGCATCGGTTGCCGATGCGGGGCTTTACGGCACGGAACACGCTCCCGCCGGGCTCGCACCGGGCGTCAACGGGCGCCTTCCGTACATGGGGTTAGTGGACCGGAGACCGGTCTTCCCTTCCGTACTTGGGGTTAGTGGACCGGAGACCGGTTGTATGCCGTAACCTAGCCATGGGGTTCTGGGTACCGCTTCACCCTCACCATCCCTGAAACCACCTGATTAGGGGGATACAATAGGGTCACCAGATCTGCCAAAAAAGCACACAAGACAAAAATGGCGAAAAACTGCACACATCGCATGATGCCTTTGTCCCACTCTGCCCAGCCAAACCATGTGCATGTGGGACCCAAAAACACTTTTGCGGTCCAAACTTGAGAACAAAGTAAAAGATTCGTGGTTTTTGACCCAAAATGGGGTGAAGAAAAATGTTGTGTGCAGGCGGAGGGCTGTTTGAGCCCCTTTACTTGACTTGCCCCTTTTCAGGGCTCATACATCAGGCAGCCTGCGGGGGGGGGGGGCTCGGTTTTGACACAGTGACTGTTTGGGGGGAGGGGCAGGGGGTCCAGGAGGGAGGGGGGTAACATGCCCCAAAAGCCATGCGTTCGTTGTTCCATTTTGGACCCGAATACTAACCCTTCAGCTTCAGGGTTATGGCGAGGACTAGGCTTGGGGTTGGTGCGAGGATCAGGGTTGAGGTTGAGGTTAGTGTTGGGCTGCACAATGGACTAAATCTTTCTTCGAGTGCCAGTAGTGCTTGTGGACCGCGGCGGGGGAGGGAGGGGCAGGTTGTAGTCAGATTGGGGGTCGGCGGGCCCAAATTTGCAAATTTCTATTGCCTTCGGCAAGGCACCTCGAAGAGGGGAGAGGGACAACCATTCTTGAGCTGCTGAGGCGGGAAAACTGCATAAGCAAGTTGTGCCCTAGACCCCTTGGGAGCCACCCCAGCCCCAACACCCAAAAAGTGTGAAAAACGCATAAAAGGGGGCTAAAACATGCTTCACATGGGATATTTGATCATTTTGGATGGTCAAAGTATCAAAAAAAATCAGTTTCAGAAATTTCATTTTTGAGCTGTTGAGGCGGGAAAACTGCATAAGCAGGTTGTGCCCTAGACCCCTTGGGAGCCCCCCCCCCCCCCCAAACACCCAAATAGGGTGAAAAACACATAAAAGGGGGCTAAAACATGCTTCACATGGGATATTTGATCATTTTGGATGGTCGAAGTATCAAAAAAATCAGTTTCAGAAATTTCCATTTTTGAGCTGTTGAGGCGGAGCAGGTTGCGCCCTAGACCCCTTGGGAGCCCCCCCCCCCCCCCCCCCCAACACCCAAATAGGGTGAAAAACACATAAAGGGGGGCTAAAACATGCTTCACAAGGGATATTTGATCATTTTGGATGGTCGAAGTATCAAAAAAATCAGTTTCAGAAATTTTCATTTTTGAGCTGTTGAGGCGGAGCAGGTTGCGCCCCAGACCCCTTGGGAGCCCCCCCCCCCCCCCCAACACCCAAATAGGGTGAGAAACACATAAAAGGGGGCTAAAACATGCTTCACAAGGGATATTTGATCATTTTGGATGGTCGAAGTATCAAAAAAATCAGTTTCAGAAATTTCCATTTTTGAGCTGTTGAGGCGGAGCAGGTTACGCCCTAGACCCCTTGGGAGCCCCCCCCCCCCCCCCCCAACACCCAAATAGGCTGAAAAACACATAAAAGGGGGCTAAAACATGCTTTACATAGCATATTTCATCATTGTAAGTGGTCACAATATCAAAAAAATGTTTCCATTTGTGACTTGTAAAGGGTTGAAAACTGCTTAAGCGGTTTGTGCTCACACCAAATGCCATTGAACCACCTACAAACAGCAATTTTGAAGCTTTTGGGGGGCCCGTGGCACGGGCTACATAGGCCCAGCGGCCACAACGTGGGTCCCCCTGGGTGCTCAAGTACCCGTACTGTCACTAAATAATCACCCAAACCCATCCCAGGGGCAACAGAAGGGTTTCGGAAAAAGGCGAATTTCGGAAATCTTGCAGGTGTCACTAACCAGCCTACACAACGGCAATTTCAGGGCTTTTGGAGGGGCCATGGCTCGGGCTATATGGGCTTGGCGGCCACTACGTGGGTCCCCATGGGTGCTCAAGTACCCGTATTGTCACTAAATCATCACCCAAACCCATCCCAGGGGCGACAGAAGGGTTTCGGAACAAGTCGAATTTTTGGAAATCTTGCAGGTGTCACTAAACAGCCTTATCGAGCGTGAAAACGGCTAAGTCCTCACTGGCAAGGGCCCATAGGGGGGGGCGACCGGGGGTACCTGGAGTTCGGACCCGGGACCCCCGCCATGGGTTAGGGGGTCCATGTACAAGAAAAAAGTTGCCCGGGACCTGGGTCCAAATCTACACACAGCACCCAGAATACGCAAAGAAGTTTTGACCCCCCCCCCGACACCCCCCCACCCCCCCCACCCCCCCAAAAAGGGGTACCCGGGTACGGGGGGCTAAAGGGGTCAAGAACGAAAAATTCATTGGGGGATCATTTTCTCTCCTAAAATGATGATTTTACAAGGGCTTGGACATCCGGTACCATACCTTGGGGTATTGTACGCGAATGACCCCAAAAAAGGGGGGTATATGGCGTACGCACCTGCGCTTGATCTAACAACCCTCTTCGAGGTGATTTTTGTCTCAGAAAATGATGTTTTTACAAGAAAAGGGAATTAGCATTTAACCCCTTGGGGTGTGGTACATGATTACAGCCCAAGTGCACCTCTGATGCCTGCCTTAATCTGACGGCGTCCGGACAACTTACGAGACATCCAAAACAAGCCAGATTAGGAATCTGGAGAATCTGGATGGAAACGTAAGCCCCTCAGTGTTTTCGGCAGAACGCTACTCCACAAAATGGTCTGATGCTTGTCATGGGGTGCCACATGCGGCACGCCAGACCTAACACACCGACTACCACACCACCGACACACGCCACACACCTCAGCGCTGAGCGTTGTGGGACCACAGTGGGGTTCCACCCACCCCCAGCGGATCCCGGCATCTCGTTGTCCGCAAAAGTGACGTGTTCGGCATCGGGGGCAGTGCGGGTGAGGCCATGCGAGGATGGTGGCGTAGGAGGGGGCGGCGGAGGCGGCAGAGGCGGAGGGCGTGACGCCCTGGAGGGCCGCGGCGTGCGCTCCGGCAGCACACCCCCGATCGCCGTCGCGCGGCGGAGGCTCTTCAGCCCCTTCCTGGGGTTGGCTGCCCCTGGGGGGTACTGGTGCCTGGGTGGGTTCTTCGCCACGGAAGTAGACCTGTGGAGAGCAGCATCACAGGTACTGTCCGCAGGCAGGCATGCAGAGGGCAGGATTCACGCTGCACAAGAAATCACCACAATGCACATGCAGCCCTACACCCCTCTGCCCTGCCAGAGGGAGCCAAGCAGGGATGGATAGAAATGGGATATTGGTCCCCGTATGGTGAAGTGTGAGCTGTCACGTGTGTCGTGTTGGTTGGCAAGATGTCAGCACAACAAGCAGCACATGCAGTTCACAAGAGGGAGAGAAAAGCTTGTCAAGAGCCGAAAACGGCCCTAGGCGCCTTTCGCAAAAAGGGGTGTGAGATGCAGAGTGATGGAACCTTGTTGCGTGAGATACGTTGAGATACGTTGGGATAGGTTGCGTGAGGTGGCAACATTATCACAGTCATATATGCAATAACGGGACATGCGGCAGAGGAACAGAGAATTAAAGCCATCGCCAGAAATGCCGGCAACGAACAAACAGCCCAGCCAGCCACTCCGCTCACTCACAGAGACCTGCACCCCCTCCCATCACCTCCCACCACACCACTCATTGTGGGGACCATTGTGGCATACGTGCAGGGGTCACACAAACACCCGTCACCAAAGCTGTTGACGGGTTGACGGGTGGTGCTAAAATTTGTTTTTCAGTTTCAGGTGTTTTTTCCCGTTTTTTGTTGTTTTTTGGGCACAACTTGCTGCCAAAAGCCCACTTTTGGGAGGTTTCAGGGGGGGTATGGGGTCGGGGGGGGGGGTTGGGCTCGGGTGATTGGGTGCCATGAATCAGTGTACCCTTTTTTTTGTATCAACAATCCAGGGAATCTAACCTATGCTTGCCATAGGTACCAATGTACCCATTTTTGCCCTTGCTGGCCTCTGCTGGTGTACCAGGAATCTTAAACTGTTAGTTGCATGTTTGCCATGGGTCCCAGTGTCCCCCTTTTGTCCTTGATGGCCTCTGCTGGTGTACCAAGAATTTTAAATTTTAACTGTGATGTTTGCCATGGGTCCCAGTATCCCAATTTTTGACCTTGCTAGCCTCTGCTGGTGTACCAGGAATTTTAAATTTTTAGTATGATGTTTGCCATGGGTTGTCCCATTTTTTGCCCTTGCTGGCCGCTGCTGGTGTACCAGGAATCTTAAAATTTTAGTTTGATGTTTGCCATGGGTCCCGTGTCCCCCTTTTTGTCCATGATGGCCTCTGCTGGTGTACCAGGAATTTTAAATTTCAAATGTGATGTTTGCCATGGGTCCCAGTGTCCCAATTTTTGACCTTGCTGGCCTCTGCTAGTGTACTAGGAATTTTAAATTTTTACTCTGATGTTTCACATGGGTCCGAGTGTCCCCATTTTTGCCCTTGATGGCCTCTGCTACTGTACCAGGAATTGTAAAGTTTTAGTCAGATGTTTCCCATGGGTTACATCCCTCCCTGCAGCCCTGCACATGGCAAAATGCAAAGCAAAAAAAAAGAAGCTAAAAGTCGAAGATGTGCACATTCGCATTACTGCTTCACATTTTCAATACCATATGCGTCAGACTTCAGGTGGCAACTCCGATCCCTCCCTCTCTCAAACCTCAGCACTATCGTGCTCCTGGCCCAAGCAGAAATTCTGCTCACCCTCCCCCCATTCCTCTCCCCGCCCCTCATCCGCCCCCCGCATCATGGACGGCGATTATGCTGGGCTGCGAGCTGCACTTCGAGCAGACGTCAACATCCATCTGTCCACCACGGCCCGCTTCCGTCTTCCGCCTCTTCGGATTCATACAACGATGTCCCCCAGGAGCTTCTCCTTGCAACACCCACAAGTGGGCAACTCACAACTTGACGTGAAGAAGGTTGATAGTCCTGCTTGCACGGAAGATGGGGAGGAAACTGGCGGTGAAGCATCTTGCCATTCAGCAGGTGCGGGGTCATCCTCGCCCGGGGGGGATGAGCTGAAACACCAACCGTTGCACGTGGCGGCCTGGCTGGCGGAACGGGAAACTTGCGTGGCAAATAGCTTCAAGCCATTGGCGTTCAAGTGTTTGACAGCGTTGGCCACAAAAGAAAAGTGTGACCATGCACCCCCAGATTCGGGGGCGGAACCACGCAGGCGGCATGAACTATGGATACAAAGCAAAAACAGAAGGGTGGAAGCCTCATACTATTTGCCTTTCCCTTGCCGGCCCTCAAACCCTTTGCTACCTTACGTTGCGAAACCACACCTTTACTATGTGATGTTCCTTGATTTTGTACGTTGGCAATGCAAAAGCAATGCTCATTGAAACTATCCCGTATCTTTTGAGTCCATTAAGCCTATTTTAACTAATTATCTATTCGTACATACCACATTGGAACTGGAAGTTGAATAACTAAACACGCGTGGCAAGTAGTTACGATTGCTGACCGGCAGGACAAATTCCTTCAAAAAACAAGAAATGTGTGAAAAATGTAGGAGTTGCATATTTCAAACTTACCAAATATGGATTGCAAAAGCCAAAAAAACAGCGCAAAAACACCAAAAAACATTGAAAAACACAAAAAAATGGGGGAAACCGGGAAAAAACAAAAAAAAACAAGAAAAACAGCTTTTTTTCCTAATTGACGGGTGGCTGGACTGCATACGTGAAATAATGCATAACGATCAACGGCTCAAAAAAGCAACCCATGGCCTGGGGGCAGGGAAACGGGGTATCAAAACAGTGATACACTTCCGGCTGGGTTCCACCACATAGTGTGTGCGAGCCACAACACGAGTCAACGCGCGGTGGGCAGCTTGTAGAGTGACGGGCACAGAATGGCCACAAAGCAGACCCATGGTATCCCAAGCAGCACAGCTCATGGGCCAGCCGCTCCAAGAACTCGTGAACAGAAGACAATTGATCAGCACACTCGTGTATCAGTTAGCCAACGTTATATCCTGTACCGCCCATGCAGAGTGTAGTGGTGGTCCTAACTTGAGTGTCCACTTGGTTGTGAAAGCTGACGGATGGGCAACACAATAACCTCGTCCAATTGTCCAATGCATGCAAATGCCCAGTGCACGCAGGTCCTGTGACATGCACCGTGAGTTGCAAGGGTCATCGGGATCCTTCATGCATGGGCACAACACGCGGAGCGTCCATATATCAGTCAATGTGCTGCATATGTCTCGCATGGCGCTGGGTGCACCGGGTCCAGCAGAAGCTACAGTGATATTGTCCCGGAATTGGGCAAAAGCCATAATACGGCCTGCAGCATTGCGCCAAATAGGACATCCATTGGAAGTAATCGACAGGGTTCTCCATTGTCGAGATCGGGCCTTTGCTAGATGAAATTTCTATATAAAGTACAAGTTTGCTATTGCGCACTAAAAGACCCGCCCATAGGTATAGCAAAAAAGCGCTGCCAAGCCTCCAACAATAGTGGTTGTGGCACAAAGAAAATTCAATGAGAATGAAGCAGCTCTGCATGACCGATAATAGAAAAGTTGTAGTGCATGGCCTTTCCTGCGTGATTCATGGATTTGTCATTCTTGTGAATAAAAAAGTACATTAGCGTGGCCCCCCATCTGTGTGTGGATCGTAGCCACTCAGTGCTTTGTGATAAGTGTTCCACAACCTAACAATCTACATTGTTAAATTGGTCTTTGCAATCGGCCTCGGCGATGAGGCTGCATGACCAAGTATCTAGCCAAGCATACCAAGCAGCTACACTGTGTATAATGTGGTGGTACAAACAGCCTGTGATTTTATCAGCCAAAATGCGCAAAAGACAGGAAAAGGCACGCCCAGCAATGCGTAGCTAGTGACGTGGTATCACATGTCGGGCTACAGCACATGGGCCTCCAGGTAATGGCTGGCAGTAACATGGACCTCCTCTCACCACCGGGTCTGTTGCAGCACAGACAGACTCTGTAATGGGGGCGCACCGTGCGCTGTGCAAGGGCTATGCGAAAAGTAGGCGCTTTTGGACCCGTTTTGCCCATCGGCCAAGGGGATTGCGGTAACGACTGTGTTCCCAGATGCGGGGCTGCTCAGATTCCTACTGAGACCCGAAACTCAGTAATACGGTAAAATAAAATAATACAATAATCCATAAAATAAAATACAGTAATAATCAATAAACCGACCTCTGTTTGACACTGGAAAAATGCCAGACCGTTGTCTAAATCCACCATTTTTGCCCCGCGGACGCATGCTCCCCCGGGGGTGGGGGGGTGTTCATGGTGGTCACAGGAACGCCAACTCACCATTGGGCACCGTGCGCGCGCGCTATGCAGGGACGCCCCCAATACCTGCTTCACGCGCAGTCACAGCTCAGAAGGAACCTGCTGCATCCAGTGTATGCCTCAGCAGAGCCCTGCGCCGTCTGATTGTGTCTGGCGGGACAGGCTGTCGTTTCAGATCCCACGGCGGTCTCACATGCGACGTGACTGGCGGTTGGTGGGTGCGGCCGGTTGGTGGCGTCAGACAAAATGGGTCTGCCGGATGACTCCTTGCGGGACGCCCCGGCGACGGAGGCGTTGAGGGGCACGACCTCCTCGATGGTCCGCAACCGCGCGGCGGGCACCGTCGTACCGCCGGCCCCTTGCACGGTCCGGATGGACGGGGTCTCCTGCAGCACCTGGAGGGCCTTCTTGGCAACGGTGGGGCGCCACTGGTCCCGGCCCACGTCGAGCTGCGCCGCGCTCAGGCGGCAGTGCAGGGCATCCAGCGCGCAGTCACCGCCACTGCAGAGGTCCACGCGGGGCTTCTTCGGGCGTGGTCGCGCGGGCAGCGGCGCCGGGGGCAGGGCAGCCGCGTGCACCCAAGAGGAGCTGTTCTGCGACCCGACCGACCGACCAAACCTACGGACCGCCGCCTGCACCGCCGGCAGATGAAGGTCGGCGTTGTGGGACCGGTCCTGGATCCACGGGTGCTGCAGCGCCGCAGCAGCGGTGAGGCGCGTTGCGGGGTCCGGCACCAGCAGGCGACCGGGAACGCCCAGTGGCCCTCAACGATGGCGGCGAACAGGTCCGGCTGGGCCCGCGCTTGGAACGGGGGTGCGCCCGTCAGCAGCACGTACCCGAGCACGCCCAACAACCACAGGTCGCAGCCCAGACTGTACGCCGGCCCATCCTGGTAGTACCCGCAGCGCAGGATCTCCGGCGCAATGTAGTACGGGGTCCCGCAGCACCCCGTCAGACTGTTTGTCGGGTTGACGACCCGCGCGAACCCAAAGTCGGCCACTTTGATGCCCGTCAGCAGGTCCAGGCTCTTCCGGAGGTCGATCAGGGACGTGGGCAGGCCGCGCTCCACGAGGACATTGCTGGGCTTGATGTCCCGGTGGACCACACGGTGCTCGTGCATGTACGCCACGGCGGACAGAACGTTGTGCAAGAGCTGCGCCACCGCTTGCTCTGAGAAGGATGCACGTGCACCTGACCGCGGCCAGGGGGGGGGGGGGCTGAAGGGTTTCCCATCAAAGGCCCCAAAGACGACCTGACAGGCGTGCCGCAGCACCTTCGGGGAAGGCGCTGCAGGGGTTCTCAGCGGATGTTGGGCACGCCCTCATCCCATCCATCCCCCACAGGCAGGCGGTCAGTGAACGACCAAATGCCGCTTGCACGTGGGGTTCGGGTATCCACGGAGACACGGATTGTTCTATTGTCCCAAGTGGACCTCTGGGGGGAGCAGCCCTGCGGCAGACCCTGAACTGGTCAGAAAGATGCGCACGCGCATGCCCAATCCACGCCGACGCGCGCCACACACTTTTGGCACCAGATACACTTGTTGAACCATGTGCGAGAGCGGAAGTGCAAAATTAGACAACTGCAACGGACACCGTCTGTGGGCGGCTCTTTCCTGCTTGGTGACAACAAGTTTTTGTCAGCCTGGCTGCGGAAGAGGATCAACAACACCATGGCCAATGACCGAAAGCACACACATGTGACTGGCACGAACGCACAACGCACGCCCTCAAAGACACTCACAACGATGTGACGTCAGACCACCTGAGCGCAGGGTGCCTCAGACGTGAAGGTGCTTCGTGTCGTGACTGTGGGGAGCGGTTCCCGTAGGTGACTGGGCGGCCTGACCCTACCCAAAAGGCAATATGTATGTACACTCAAACTGCTCAGAAACCATTGGGGATCTCAGGAAGGGTGCAGATTTTGCATAGGTTCAACACTTCCCTCTCCTTTGGTGTCAACTAACACATGTCCTCAATTGCCCCCCTCCCCCTTTGCTTTTTGTGCATTGCGCTTGCTCATGTTTCAAATATCCAGTGCACTGCTTCTCATGTCTCCCAATAAACCAAACGGTGGCATTTCACCTCGCAATGTCACTGTTCGGTGGAAAAACATTTTGACCCCAGGCCATGTGCTATGAAAAATCGTTTGGTGCCCGGGGTGCCAACACGTTTGCCCAAAATCTCAAATGGCATAAAGATGGGTACAAGAACTTTTGGGGGGTCGGGAGGGAGGAGGGCCGTCATATTCAAACAAGCACCGCCCCTCTGGCCCAAGATCTTCACCATTGGTTAAGATTTCCATATGCGAGGAAAAAGTAAAGTGCAACCATAGTCCAGACCCGCACACAGTGGCAGCTACAAATCAATCCACCACAATGCAAATAAGTCCCAAAAACAACACTTTTGGAGGTCAATATGCACCCCCAGCCGCGCCTAAAAGGTGCTACATGGCTTCCCATTGGCTAAAATGTGCTCCCATTGTCATCAAATGACCACCCAAGCCTTGCACAAGGGTTTCCGGGATCATCAAGGGTCATCCAAAAAAATTACAGTTTTCAAGCAACGAATGAAGGTCACTTTCAACAAAAACGATGCAACCCCGGGCAAGGCTAGAGGCTACAAAAGCGTGTTTTTTGTATCTTAGCATGGGTATACCCTCACCATCCCTGAAACCACCTGATTAGGGCGATACAATAGGGTCACCAGATCTGCCAAAAAAGCACACAAGACAAAAATGGCGAAAAACTGCACACATCGCATGATGCCTTTGTCCCACTCTGCCCAGCCAAACCATGTGCATGTGGGACCCAAAAACACTTTTGCGGTCCAAACTTGAGAACAAAGTAAAAGATTCGTGGTTTTTGACCCAAAATGGGGTGAAGAAAAATGTTGTGTGCAGGCGGAGGGCTGTTTGAGCCCCTTTACTTGACTTGCCCCTTTTCAGGGCTCATACATCAGGCAGCCTGCGGGAGGGGGGGGGGCTCGGTTTTGACACAGTGACTGTTTGGGGGGAGGGGCAGGGGGTCCAGGAGGGAGGGGGGTAACATGCCCCAAAAGCCATGCGTTCGTTGTTCCATTTTGGACCCCAACACTAACCCTTCAGCTTCAGGGTTATGGCGAGGACTAGGCTTGGGGTTGGTGCGAGGATCAGGGTTGAGGTTGAGGTTAGTGTTGGGCTGCACAATGGACTAAATCTTTCTTCGAGTGCCAGTAGTGCTTGTGGACCGCGGCGGGGGAGGGAGGGGCAGGTTGTAGTCAGATTGGGGGTCGGCGGGCCCAAATTTGCAAAATTTTTGTCTCAGAAAATGATGTTTTTACAAGAAAAGGGAATTAGCATTTAACCCCTTGGGGTGTGGTACATGAATACAGCCCAAGTGCACCTCTGATGCCTGCCTTAATCTGACGGCGTCCGGACAACTTACGAGACATCCAAAACAAGCCAGATTAGGAATCTGGAGAATCTGGATGGAAACGTAAGCCCCTCAGTGTCTTCGGCAGAATGCTACTCCACAAAATGGTCTGATGCTTGTCATGGGGTGCCACATGCGGCACGCCACACCTAACACACCGACTACCACACCACCGACACACGCCACACACCTCAGCGCTGAGCGTTGTGGGACCACAGTGGGGTTCCACCCACCCCCAGCGGATCCCGGCATCTTGTTGTCCGCAAAAGTGACGTGTCGGGCATCGGGGGCAGTGCGGGTGAGGCCATGCGAGGATGGTGGCGTAGGAGGGGGCGGCGGAGGCGGCGGAGGCGGAGGGCGTGACGCCCTGGAGGGCCGCGGCGCGCGCTGCGGCAGCACACCCCCGATCGCCGTCGCGCGGCGGAGGCTCTTCAGCCCCTTCCTGGGGTCGGCTGCCCCTGGGGGGTACTGGTGCCTGGGTGGGTTCTTCGCCACGGAAGTAGACCTGTGGAGAGCAGCATCACAGGTACTGTCCGCAGGCAGGCATGCAGAGGGCAGGATTCACGCTGCACAAGAAATCACCACAATGCACATGCAGCCCTACACCCCTCTGCCCTGCCAGAGGGAGCCAAGCAGGGATGGATAGAAATGGGATATTGGTCCCCGTATGGTGAAGTGTGAGCTGTCACGTGTGTCGTGTTGGTTGGCAAGATGTCAGCACAACAAGCAGCACATGCAGTTCACAAGAGGGAGAGAAAAGCTTGTCAAGAGCCGAAAACGGCCCTAGGCGCCTTTCGCAAAAAGGGGTGTGAGATGCAGAGTGATGGAACCTTGTTGCGTGAGATACGTTGAGATACGTTGAGATAGGTTGCGTGAGGTGGCAACATTATCAGAGTCATATATGCAATAACGGGACATGCGGCAGAGGAACAGAGAATTAAAGCCATCGCCAGAAATGCCGGCAACGAACAAACAGCCCAGCCAGCCATTCCGCTCACTCACAGAGACCTGCACCCCCTCCCATCACCTCCCACCACACCACTCATTGTGGGGACCATTGTGGCATACGTGCAGGGGTCACACAAACACCCGTCACCAAAGCTGTTGACGGGTTGACGGGTGGTGCTAAAATTTGTTTCTCAGTTTCAGGTGTTTTTTCCCGTTTTTTGTTGTTTTTTGGGCACAACTTGCTGCCAAAAGCCCATTTTGGGAGGTTTCAGGGGGGGTATGGGGTCGGGGGGGGGGTTGGGCTCGGGTGATTGGGTGCCATGAATCAGTGTACCCTTTTTTTTGTATCAACAATCCAGGGAATCTAACCTATGCTTGCCATAGGTACCAATGTACCCATTTTTGCCCTTGCTGGCCTCTGCTGGTGTACCAGGAATCTTAAACTGTTAGTTGGATGTTTGCCATGGGTCCCAGTGTCCCCCTTTTGTCCTTGATGGCCTCTGCTGTGTACCAAGAATTTTAAATTTTAACTGTGATGTTTGCCATGGGTCCCAGTATCCCAATTTTTGACCTTGCTGGCCTCTGCTGGTGTACCAGGAATCTTAAACTTTTAGTTTGATGTTTGCTATGGGTCCCAGAAAGGATGCATAACGATCAACGGCTCAAAAAAGCAACCCATGGCCTGGGGGCAGGGAAACGGGGTATCAAAACAGTGATACACTTCCGGCTGGGTTCCACCACATAGTGTGTGCGAGCCACAACACGAGTCAACGCGCGGTGGGCAGCTTGTAGAGTGACGGGCACAGAATGGCCACAAAGCAGACCCATGGTATCCCAAGCAGCACAGCTCATGGGCCAGCCGCTCCAAGAACTCGTGAACAGAAGACAATTGATCAGCACACTTGTGTATCAGTTAGCCAACGTTATATCCTGTACCGCCCATGCAGAGTGTAGTGGTGGTCCTAACTTGAGTGTCCACTTGGTTGTGAAAGCTGACGGATGGGCAACACAATAACCTCGTCCAATTGTCCAATGCATGCAAATGCCCAGTGCATGCAGGTCCTGTGACATGCACCGTGAGTTGCAAGGGTCATCGGGATCCTTCATGCATGGGCACAACACGCGGAGCGTCCATATATCAGTCAATGTGCTGCATATGTCTCGCATGGCGCTGGGTGCACCGGGTCCAGCAGAAGCTACAATGATATTGTCCCGGAATTGGGCAAAAGCCATAATACGGCCTGCAGCATTGCGCCAAATAGGACATCCATTGGAAGTAATCGACAGGGTTCTCCATTGTCGAGATCGGGCCTTTGCTAGATGAAATTTCTATATAAAGTACAAGTTTGCTATTGCGCACTAAAAGACCCGCCCATAGGTATAGCAAATAAGCGCTGCCAAGCCTCCAACAATAGTGGTTGCGGCACAAAGAAAATTCAATGAGAATGAAGCAGCTCTGCATGACCGATAATAGAAAAGTTGTAGTGCATGGCCTTTCCTGCGTGATTCATGGATTTGTCATTCTTGTGAATAAAAAAGTACATTAGCGTGGCCCCCCATCTGTGTGTGGATCGTAGCCACTCAGTGCTTTGTGATAAGTGTTCCACAACCTAACAATCTACATTGTTAAATTGGTCTTTGCAATCGGCCTCGGCGATGAGGCTGCATGACCAAGTATCTAGCCAAGCATACCAAGCAGCTACACTGTGTATAATGTGGTGGTACAAACAGCCTGTGATTTTATCAGCCAAAATGCGCAAAAGACAGGAAAAGGCACGCCCAGCAATGCGTAGCTAGTGACGTGGTATCACATGTCGGGCTACAGCACATGGGCCTCCAGGTAATGGCTGGCAGTAACATGGACCTCCTCTCACCACCGGGTCTGTTGCAGCACAGACAGACTCTGTAATGGGGGCGCACCGTGCGCTGTGCGCGGGCTGTGCGAAAAGTAGGCGCTTTTGGACACGTTTTGCCCATCGGCCAAGGGGATTGCGGTAACGACTGTGTTCCCAGATGCGGGGCTGCTCAGATTCCTACTGAGACCCAAAACTCAGTAATACGGTAAAATAAAATGATACAATAATCCATAAAATAAAATACAGTAATAATCAATAAACCGACCTCTGTTTGACACTGGAAAAATGCCAGACCGTTGTCTAAATCCACCATTTTTGCCCTGGGGATGTATGCTCCCCCTGGGGGTGGGGGGGTGTTCATGGTGGTCACAGGAACGCCAACTCACCATTGGGCACCGTGCGCGCGCGCTGTGCAGGGACGCCCCCAATACCTGCTTCACGCGCAGTCACAGCTCAGAAGGAACCTGCTGCATCCAGTGTATGCCTCAGCAGAGCCCTGCGCCATCTGATTGTGTCTGGCGGGACAGGCTGTCGTTTCAGATCCCACGGCGGTCTCACATGCGACGTGACTGGCGGTTGGTGGGTGCGGCCGGTTGGTGGCGTCAGACAAAATGGGTCTGCCGGATGCCTCCTTGCGGGACGCCCCGGCGACGGAGGCGTTGAGGGGCACGACCTCCTCGATGGTCCGCAACCGCGCGGCGGGCACCGTCGTACCGCCGGCCCCTTGCACGGTCCGGATGGACGGGGTCTCCTGCAGCACCTGGAGAGCCTTCTTGGCAACGGTGGGGCGCCACTGGTCCCGGCCCACGTCGAGCTGCGCCGCGCTCGGGCGGCAGTGCGGGGCATCCAGCGCGCAGTCACCGCCAGTGCAGAGGTCCACGCGGGGCTTCTTCGGGCGTGGTCGCGCGGGCAGCGGCGCCGGGGGCAGGGCAGCGGCGTGCACCCAAGAGGAGCTGTTCTGCGACCCGACCAACCAACCAAACCTACGGACCGCCGCCTGCACCGCCGGCAGATGAAGGTCGGCGTTGTGGGACCGGTCCTGGATCCACGGGTGCTGCAGCGCCGCAGCAGCGGTGAGGCGCGCCGCGGGGTCCGGCACCAGCAGGCGACCGAAGAAGTCCCGGCACGGCTCCCACACTGCGCACGCCACCGGGAACGCCCAGTGGCCCTCAACGATGAGGGCGGCGAACAGCTCCGGCCGGGCCCGCGCTTGGAACGGGGGTGCGCCCGTCAGCAGCACGTACCCGAGCACGCCCAACGACCACAGGTCGCAGCCCAGACCGTACGCCGGCCCATCCTGGTAGTACCCGCAGCGCAGGATCTCCGGCGCAATGTAGTACGGGGTCCCGCAGCACCCCGTCAGACTGTCCGTCGGGTCGAAGACCCGCGCGAACCCAAAGTCGGCCACTTTGATGCCCGTCAGCAGGTCCAGGCTCTTCCGGAGGTCGATCAGGGACGTGAGCAGGGCGCGCTCCACGAGGACATTGCTGGGCTTGATGTCCCGGTGGACCACACGGTGCTCGTGCATGTACGCCACGGCGGACAGAACGTTGTGCAAGAGCTGCGCCACCGCTTGCTCTGAGAAGGACGCACGTGAACCTGACCGCGGCCCGGGGGGGGGCGGGGGGCTGAAGGGTTTCCTCATCAAGGGCCCCAAAGACGACCTGACAGGCGTGCCGCAGCACCTTCGGGGAAGGCGCTGCAGGGGCCCTCAGCGGAGGTTGGGCACGCCCTCATCCCATCCATCCCCCACAGGCAGGCAGGCAAGTGGGGTTCGGGTATCCACGGAGACACGGATTGTTCTATTGTCCCAAGTGGACCTCTGGGGGGAGCAGCCCTGCGGCAGACCCTGAACTGGTCAGAAAGATGCGCGCGCGCACGCCCCATCCACGCTGACGCGCGCCACACGCCTTTGGCACCAGATACACTTGTTGAACCATGTGCGAGAGCGGAAGTGCGAAATTAGACAACTGCAACGGACACCGTCTGTGGGCGGCTCTTTCCTGCTTGGTGACAACAAGTTTTTGTCAGCCTGGCTGCGGAAGAGATTCAAAAACACCATGGCCAATGACCGAAAGCACACACATGTGACTGACACGAACGCACAACGCACGCCCTGAAAGACACTCACAACAATGTGACGTCAGACCACCTGAGCGCAGGGTGCCTCAGACGTGAAGGTGCTTCGTGTCGTGACTGTGGGGAGCGGTTCCCGTAGGTGACTGGGTCCTGTTCCGATACCTCTCAGCTCTGCAATGTGCCTCTGGTGCTGGGACTATGTGGATTCTGGACATTCGCTTCGTAAGCGACAGCCGCAGGAGGCGAACCGACGGCGGTTGGAGGGTTGGCCACGGCTCTGTGATGGTAACCAACCGTGGTGGTACGGTTTCCTTCCGGCCTCTGCTGTCCCCCGCATTCTGAATGAGTGATGATTTGGAGGCCAATTTGCCTTGGCTGAGCCAGATCCGAAGTGGGATACATCGCAGCCTCACCCAACCCCACCTGAGCCACACCTGTACAACCCAATCCAACACTGCACAACGCCACACAACCGACTCACCAGCCAGCAGCAGACCCCCTGTACGTCACCACAACATTGTAGGCAATAAAGAGCCCCTTAGGGGTCTCTGGTTGCACCAATTCTCTTTGTTTCTATTGGCTGCTTTCTGCTACGTGCTCTAACCTCATGCATGCGGCGCCGAGCAATGGCATGGTCGCGCACCTGAGTAGTGGACAGATCTGGTGACTACGCCCCAGAGGTTGCCCCCGTGCGCTAACTCCATCACAATGCACAGATCATTGTCATGCCCATCGAACGCCTCCTCGAACTTAATGATGTTTTTGTGGTTCAGCATCTGCATCACCATCACTTCATCTTCCCACCGCTTCACCTTCGGGCAGTACTTCACTGCGAAGACCTGCCTTGTGCCGTCGCGCCTGATGCAGCACTTGACCGTCGCACAGCCGCCCCTCCCCAAGGTCTTCTTCACGGAGTACTTCTGACGGAACTCTGCATGGGACGGCAGGTGTAACACACACGAGTGTTGCAACCTGGTCTGCCAAGCACACCAGATTGACCTCTGAACCATTGTCAATCAGACATCTGGCAGGTTTAACCTTACCATCCGTCGATCTGACCTGGATCCAGCAGACAAACTGGTGCTGCTTGCCTCGCCGGACAGCGCTGAGGACCCAGGCAGGGTAAAGGAGGCCGGAGGAGCGCGCCAGCCGGTCCCAGCAGCGTCCATCCACCGCCCCAACTACCCTGATGGGTTTTGTCTCCTGCCACTCAACCCCAGTGTTGGGATTTGGGTCAAGTTGGCTTCCCTATTGCCATTCTTCTTCTTCGTTCGGCTGTACGTCTTGTACTTGTCCTTCGTCAACCCATTCTTCTCCTGCTTCGACAGCATTCACTCCTTTTCCACGTCCACGACCACCAAATGATTTTCCACCACCACCTTTCTTACCACCTTGACCTTTGTTGTTGGAGGTGTTGGAATTGGGGTTGGATTCGTTGGATCTGTGCTTGCCTCGACCTCCAGTATCCTTGTTGTTGCCGAAGGTCTTGTTCGCTGGCGTCTCCGCGTACAGGGGGTTGCCATTCACCTTGGAATCATCTTGATTCCCGGACTTTCCTTGGCCTTTGCCACCTTTTTCACCATTTTTTCCACCAGATTTTCCACCAGCATCGGTCCATCTTGAGCCACTTGGATCTCCGCCTTGCTGCGAGTAATCTTTTGGTGTCCAGTCTCTGTTCTTTCCTTTGGACTGTCCTTTACCCTTTCCCCTTCCATGCTGGTCAGCATCTCGTGCTCCATCCTACTGGGGATTTTTGGGAGAATTTCCCTTTCCATCCATTTTGGACTGAATTGTCTTGAGATCTGAGGGCGTCCACCTGTGATCTGCGGTCGTGTGAGTCGCCGCTCGACCTTCTTTTCCAAGGGCAATGCACACAAAGCATCCCTTCTCGCCAACGGCGTTGACCTTGCCTCCGAAGCCATGTGCATCCTGGGACTTCTGTCGTTCTAAGTTTGCATACTTTTCAAGTTGGTCCCAGATCTGCTCGACTCCATACGAGAAGATCCACGGTCGTACCCTCAAAACTCTTCCCTTATACTTCACTTTTCCATCCACCATGCTGCAGAAAAACTCCGACTGTTCAGAATCGTGGAAACCAACTCTCCATCTGCCCTCACGAATAGTGATGTCCTTCAATCCAGTAGCACTGATAGAGTGTAGCAACTCACGAACAGCCATTTTTCCCATAGTTTCTGGCAATCCTCGGAATTCAACCCAGTTGCCCAGGACTTTTTGGTCCGCCTGAGAGTCCCTGATCTTCTGCTTGGTCTCTGGCGTGAGCTTGCTCAGGAGGATCCTCTTCATTTCGCCTTCAGAAAGTCCTTCTCCAGAGTTCTCCGCCTCTTGCACCAAAAACTCCCAATCTTGCCCTGCAATTTGAATCTCTTCAAGAAATAATTTCTTGATCGCCCTGAAGTTCTCCAGACGGTTCCTGTAGTGATCTTCAGGAAGTCGAGAGCCTTTCTTCTTCAGACTTCGGTACAGCTCTTCATACGTCAGGGGATCTCCTTGATTTTGTCTTTCCACATAGAGATTGTACGTACTCTCTCTGAGTTTGCCAGTCAGACAATCCATCAACCCAAGGATCCAGAGTTCCTTGTCCAGCTTCTCCGTCTGCAGCCACACCATGAACTGCCTCTCGAAGGACGCCCAGTAATTTGGGTGTCCTGAGAACTTCGGCTGCTTCATTACTGACCCTCGAAGCCTCATGTGCAAAGGGTTCAGCAAGTGGTTCAGGTTGAAATTTGTGGCTGTGCCAACCAGATTGACGAACACTGGGTTGACTGCGGCGCCTCCCATTGCCTGTGCCTGTGCAAATGCAGCTGCCAGCAACGGCTGGTCCACAGTAGGCTGCACGAACGGCGTCGGTTGTGCTTGATGCCGCCTCATCTCCTTCAATTTCTTCTGCTTTTCTTTGATCTTGGCTTCGTTTTCTTTCTGCTGCCGGTCCTTCTTCTTCAAAGCCATGGATCGCTCCTTCACGGTGGTCCTTGCTTCTCCATCAATATCTCCGACAGTACCAACAGACAGTACAGACCTCTCCGACGAAGATTCTCCTCCTTCGGTACCCAGATTGAACCCAATAGGACTTCCAAATCCAGTAGGGGGGATACCAGAAATTCCAGTAAAAGCTGGATGGTGGCCAGTAAAAGCTGGGGGTGCTGGAGAATGTGGAACGCCGTAAGGCGTGGATGTAGGTGCAGCTGAGGAGGTAGGTGCTGGGTGGCTTGCCATCGTAGGCGCTGGTCCAGTGAGCCCAGTAGTGCTCAGATTTTGTACCAGATCTGTAAGCTTCTCCAGCTTCTGCTCCATCTCCTTCCACTTGCTGTCATCATCCCTCTTTTTCTCCTTGGCGGCCTTCTTCAGCTCCTTCACCCTGTTCTCCAGCGACGAAATCTGCCTTCGACAGGAGCAGTCCTTGGCGCATTCACCACAGGACGGGCATCTTGTCCCTTTTCCCTTGCTTCTTACCTCGTCGACCCAAGTGTCAACACTGGAGGCAGAGCTGGGGAGTTTGGACAGTTGCTCCCTGGAGAGGTGAGAATGTGTCGAATCACACCTCATCTCGTCGACCTCGTCGTCGTTCCGGCCCCAGGCGCCCGACGGACCAGCGTGCGGATGCACATTCTGGCGTCTCTCCTCGGCGATGATGGCCATCTGCACCATCACGCCGGCCTGGTGGTCGAACTGGTCCAGCAGTTCTTCCCAATCCTCTTGCTCCTGCAGTTGGGCGTCGAATCGCAACCGGCCTGTGTCCCTGATGAACTGGCACGACGCGCTGAACCAGTCCCTCAGGCGGCCACGGTAGCTCGCCTCCCCGCCAGCAGCCAATTCTGGCGTTGCAGAAATTCTTGGTTCCAGATATCCTGGAATTGGTGTTCCCAGTATTCAACAGAAATCTCATCCATTCCAGTATTGGATGGTTCGCCTTCGCTGCTGCTGTCTTCTAGATCAGGCAAAGCTTGAGAGCTGGAACCAGATTCGCTTGAGGAGGGGGATTCTCGACCGGGTTTAAGGTTGGGTGGGCCGTTCACACAACAATCAGCACAAGTATGAACTCCAGGCCAATGCCTATGGCCACAGTAAGGGCACTCTGACGGATGATCCTCGGTTTGTTGGGGAGATGCCACGAAGGTAACCTCAAGGGGAACATGCAGTGACCCAGAACGAGTAATAGCCCCGGTAAAGTCCGACGATCTGAGAGTATCAGTGGAGATTCCAGAAGCAGAGTCATGATTTCCTCTGCTACCATGTAACCGCTGCATAGTGGTTGATCTTTGTTGTAAGTGCGAAGCCTGTAGCCTTGATGCCCCAGGGGTCGTAACGCCCGACACTGCCCCTGATATCTCCGAACCCACATAACCCTCTTCGGACCCATATCCAGCCTCGGGGAGCGACATATGCGAAGCACTTGTAAGTCCTTTGAACTCCATGGTGGAATATGAAGAGTACGAAAACACGGTCTACAAAAATGGAGCAGACATAGAATCTCAATGCGCATTCATCGCACATAACGACACAACGTGAAATCATTCGAAATAATTTAAATAAATCCGATTGGGAAATCACGAAAGACAAATGCAACTCGACGCGCGCTCGCAGGCGACATCTGGCGGCGAACGGAAAACATGAAATGAAGCGGAAAATTTACTGCACTAATGTACATCTGAGAATCATTGAAATTCTGATCACATCAGTGTATAATTGAGTGCTGTCACTGCTGCCGTTACACTAGGGGTCAAAACACACTTCGTTCCCCAAATTGAAGCATCAGACCTCTCCCAAAGTGTGACCATGGAAGCGTCAACTCGCAAGGAGCGATTTGGGAGGAAAAAACTCCATCCGCGGTGGTACTCATTTTGCAATAATCCCCTTCCAACGTCCGGAGATCCGGTGATTATTTTGAGCTTGGGAACTTTGATTGCTTGTACGATGACTATGGGGCCAAAACGCACTTCGTTCCCCAAATTGAAGAATCAGACCTTTATGTGCACTCTGGCTTGACGAAAGACGCTCACACATTCGTGTTCCACAGTCTATGGGCTAACGCCGTTTTGTTGCTTTGTCCTGCCCGCTGACGAGTCTTGCCAGTACTTTCGCACCCCAAGTGACATTGTGTACCTCTCGTTTGACCACCCAAGGGTCATACTAACTCGCTCCTCATGCCTCCCAAGAGCCGTTCCGATGCCTCTCAACGTCCCGAAGCTACGGACAAAACATATTCCTTTGTCTACGGAGGGGCCAAGAAACCGGGTATAGCTACCACATATTACGACGCCACCAGTCCGGCGCCTGTTGAGAAAAAGCGCCTGTCTGCGCCGAAACTTCCCAAGGGGGGACCCGCAAAGCGGGCTGCGAACTCTGCCGCCCCCGGGACTCGTCGGGGTCCGGCCATCCCGGACTCGGTTCCCCAAGCGGGGAGAAAAACCCCTGGAACCCCTCCCCCTCCCACCCGTCCTCCCCCTCCCAGCCCTCCCAACCCTCTACACTTCTTGGATTTCGCCGTCCGTCATCTTGCCCTCGGCTGCCGTCTCCGGTTCGGCATGGCGTTCCGGGGAGTCGGGGGGCTCCTCCTTCACTCGCACAGGCGCCTGCAGAACGCGGAAAACGGGGTGCTGTCCTCCAGAGGAAGGCCAGAATCGAGACACGTGTAACGCGTAACACGCGCAGAACGCGCAACACATGCCAGGGCGGATTCCAGAGGCAAAACAAAACCATACGGGCATAACGCGCAAACAGCAGTGACCCCGCAACGCGCACCTGCTCACCTGCCGGACCATCATCGCCCCCTGCTGAGACCTCCGTGCGTGCGGCAGCGCCTTCTGCAGCGCCTTCTGCGGGCTCCTTGGGTCCTTCTTTGGCCCCCTGACCTTCCGTCTCTGGGGGAGGCTTCTGCAGAACGCGAACGACGTGATGTCTGTCCTCCAGAGGCACGGCGGAGGCAAGACATGTAGAACGCGGAGAACGCGCACCACGCGCAACACGGGGCGTACCAGCCTCTAGAGGCGACAAAGAAGCACGCGTGGAGAACACGCAGCACAGCGACCTGCTCCACCTCCATCCCAACGGCGCCAGATCCTTCTGTTTTGATGCTCTGGGGATCGTCCCGCGTCTCGCCCGTCTCCTGCGGATCCTGCGTCTCCTCCTCCTCCTCCTCACTCTCTTCTGCCTCGCCCTCCAACCAGGTCCACAACCGGTTCGCTTGGATCTGCAGAACGCGCAGCACGCGTAACACGGTGGTGGTGCCCCCAGAGGCGGAGCGAGAGGCACACCGGCGGAACGTGCAGAACGCGCAACACGCGCAACACACGTAGAACAGGGGGCAGAATCACATACAGATGCAACACGCAGCACGCCCAGAACAACCTTTGTGTACTCGAACCATCCATCCGGCTTAGCGCGGCAATCTTGGACTTTTGCGGGATCCCGGGGCTTGCTTGGCTTCGTCTTGATCTGCAGGCAGTTGGTGGGGTAAGCAGCTTATCGAAAATGGAGACTAGGGACCGGCACGGTGCGACGAAACGGAACATAATGGCACTTGTCATGCATGCATACTTGATATGCGGTGACGTTGGTGAGGTACATCTCATCTTCTCGGCGATCCTTGCTGCCGGGCTTCTTGCGGTTGACCCAGGCTGCGTGCCACCCAGCTGTGCAGAAATGTGTGGCACGGCCCAGAAACAGAAAAAAAAAATGTGAAACGAACCACATCGACGTGGGGGACATCGAAAGGCACAACACCCGTACTCCACCCCATTGAACAATCACATACATGTCTGTTGTTTGATCTGGAACACGATGAACGCGTTGTGCTTCAGCGTGGCCGCGCTCCCCCAACTGCCCAGGTGGCCCCCCTTGGCGAGCCACTGCTTGTGGCTATCCGGGAAAAGCGGTGCGGGCATAAAGAAAGGGCTGAGGTACAGGAGGACGCGTAGCTCGCGCAAAACGTGGGTTCCGGCCTCCAGAAGCGTGATGTCGGTTACGTGCGGAACGCGGAACACGCCTTGCACGGATATGCGACACGAGTTATTCGAGTTCCAGAGGCACACCTAGAAGCGAACGCTTAGAACACGTAACACGCGTAACACGCGCGGCACACGGAGCACGAAAGCCAAGGTAGAGGCAACGGCACGATACGCTTCTCACATGGAAAACGGTGGAAATGAACAAAACGGATGCTTCCATGACGTCCGGCACGTTCGAAAACCCCCCGGAACAACAAAACTTTATGGATTCATTTTTGACGAACAAAAAACGTTGATTCCGTTCTGCGCGTGGTAGACAAAGGAATATTGCTCCATGTGCGACAACTATGGCCATTACATGTTCCAATGCCCTCAACGCATCAAGAAGTGTGGTGACATTGCTTCCGATGGGAGCTACATTCGACAAGTTACATGTTTCAATTGCCTCGAAAAGCACCTCCTCAAAAATTGTCCCTACCAATGGATGTGGTGGCGCATTTGCGTTAACAAACGCAAGTTCTTTGAGTGCAAGGAGAATGGGACTACGTTCGAAGGTATCCGCCCTGAGTCCATGGGACCACCGGTCGCTACTACGCCCAAGGCTTCCGCCGCTAGCGTCTATTCACTTGATGTGGTTGGTGTTTCTCCATGGAATGACGAGCGCATGAAGCTATTTGCCGACGAGCTATCACTTGAGGTGTCCCATGTGTCTTTCGATGAGCACACTCTCACCATCGCCGGTGTGCCCGACGCCACGACTAGTGATCTCATTTCGCGCATTCGAAATTCTAAAGACCCCGATGGTGAGTGTTGGACATCCGTTACTCGCCGCGTTGGAAATTCGTCTTCTTCCAAGCAATCTACTAATGCGCCCATGAATGGCACATCCCAAACGCCTATCGCACAATCGGCTTTCGAAGTATACACCGATAATAAATTGCGTGCACTTGAAGAGACTCAATCCGCCATGAAAACAGAAATTTCTGAGGTCCGATCTTCCGTTCACGCTCTTGATGCCAAGGTCTCTTCCGGCCATGAATCCATGAACAATAAATTGGACGGCCTTTTCAATGGCTTGCTCGAGTCCGGCTTGATTAAAAGGCCAACTCCGCCTTCCGGTGAACCCGCTCCCGAGCCTGCGCCCGCTTCTAATTCGTCTTCATCTAGCGCCGCAATTGGCCCCGCCTCTACATCCGCGCCGCCTACGCCACAAATGGGCCCGGAACGCATGACGGTGGACAATGGTGAAACACCCATTGGAGTCAATTACAATGCCAATGAACACGTATGGGGTGCATGGGGTGCCGGCGGTAGCGCTATGCTCCAACAAGTGTCTATTGTGTCCTACGGGGAACAAGACAGCACGCCGGGATACATGGTGCAACTCCTCAATGCTGGTAAACCCACCGGTGCGCCGTTCTTCATCGAGTCTCCTCACCTCTCCCGAGACCGCGAGTCGCTTGTCCCTTCCTTTGATCGTTGCCGCGGCGCCAAGCGCCACATGACCCGCAACACATCCAAGACACGTTAATCAATTTGTCGCTTCGAGCTTTCTATTTTTTCCACGTTTGGTTGACTCACACGTGCCTTCGCTTTTTACACGCTCTTTACACGTTAATTATGGATGAATCTATGCGGATGTCTCGCACGCGTACACGCTGCACTCGACCCCCACGCCGTTATTCCCCACCGGTGTTTCAACGTCCAATTTCCGTCGTCCCCAAGGAAAATCCACAACCATCGCCAACTGCGTCTGCCCGGCGACGGCGAAGCTCTATTTGCTTAGCCGTTAAACGCCGTCACTCACGTTGGTCCCATCCCCCACCCAAAACCGCGTCCTCTACACCACACTCACGCGCGCACCGTGCATGCAAGCGCATTCGCCGCTTTGGTAGTGTCTCCTCTCGACCGGAACCAATTGAAAAATCGGTTTTGCAACTGCTCCCCATTCATGGCCTTCCGTGGCTCGAGCAAGTCGCCACCGTGGCCAATGCCCTTCAAGCCCATGCCACCCACACCCCCGTCCATAACACCGCCTCGGTCATTTCCGACTTCCAGGATACGGTTATTGAATTTGGTGAATCCATGTCATCTATGGCTATCCGCCAGTTTGCATGCGATGCACTCTGCAATATGAATGTCCGTTTTCCTTCCCAACCCGAGTTCGTCTCAAATGCCGTAACGCAATGCATGCATCTAATTAATGATTCCATAGTTTGCCGCCGCTTTTGGTATCGCTTTCATCGCTCCTATAACAATCTTCATTGGAGTATGATATCTGACCACGAATGTTTCCAATTTTGTTTGCATGTGCTTGACTACACACAATCCGTTTCTTCAGAACCTGCCTTTTTACCCTGCTCCCAATTCTGGTCTCCGCTCGAAACATGGTGGGATACCTTATTTAATGTATTCAACATCGATGGGACGATAGGTACCACCTCCTTCTCTCGTGGCTCACAACACACAGCGTTCACCGGGCCCATGGCCCCGTTTGAGCACCATTTCGGCGCGCTCCCTTCGCCACATGATGTGGCCTGCAGATCGCGTCGCATACTCCTGTTACTGCAGCCGGGTGACTCCCCTGGCTTGCTAACCGATACTTTACGCGCCAACCCCGACTTGGAACTGGCAGTGTTCGGTATCCCCCATTCCCACAAGGTTTGGATTGAGTATGCGAGAAAATTGTGCAAGAACGGTAATGCGTGGTGTGCCTTCGAAGAAAAATACTCCGTTTCGTGCCCCCTGTTCCATCCTTTCTATACCAAACACCAACGTAAAAAATTCGTGAATTCCCCCGTCTCCTGGTTTGTCACAACCCCAACCCTACTTGAGGATTGCTGTGCATCAGCAAATGGCGCGCCCCTCTTCAATATTTATACATACATTGCTGCTATGAGCGCTAGAGCCAAAAACGGCCGTGGCTTTTGGAACATGCCGCCTGCACGCTTCACCGCTTCCATGTGCTTCCATGTGCACTCTGGCTTGACGAAAGACGCTCACACATTCGTGTTCCACAGTCTATGGGCTAACGCCGTTTTGTTGCTTTGTCCTGCCCGCTGACGAGTCTTGCCAGTACTTTCGCACCCCAAGTGACATTGTGTACTCTCCCAAAGTGTGGCCATGGAAGCGTCAACACGCAAGGAGCGATTTGAGAGGAAAAAACTCCGTCCGCGGAGGTACTCATTTTGTAATAATCCCCCTCGAACGTCCTGAGATCGTGTGATTATTTGGAGGTTTGGAAATTTGTTTGCTTGTACGATGACTAGGGGGTCCAAACACACCTCGTTCCCCAAATTGAAGAATCAGACCTCTCCCAAAGTGTGCCCATGGAAGCGTCAACTCGCAAGGAGTGTTTTGAGAGGAAAAAACTCCATCCGCGGAGGTACTCATTTTGCAATAATCCCCTTCAAACGTCCAGAGATCCGGTGATTATTTGGAGCTTTGGAAATTTGATTGCTTGTACGATGACTATGGGGTCAAAACACACTTCGTTCCCCAAATTGAAGAGTCTGACCTGAATCAGACGCCGCTCAAAGTGTATCCCTGGAAGCGTGCACTCGCAAGGAGCGTTTTGGGACAAAAAAACTCCATCCGCGAAGGGACTCGTTTTGCAATAATCCCCTTCAAACGTCCCGAGACCGTGTGGTTATTTGGAGCTTTGGAAATTTGAATGCTTGTAGGATGACTCTGCAGTCCAAACACACTTCGTTCCCCAAATTGAAGAATCAGACCTCTCCCAAAGTGTGGCCATGGAAGCGTCAACTCGCAAGGAGCGTTTTGTGGTGATTATTTGGAGTATTGGAAATTTGATTGCTTGTACGATGACTATGGGGTCAAAACACACTTTGTTCCCCAAATTGAAGAATCAGACCTCTCCCAAAGTGTGCCCATGGAAGCGTCAACTCGCAAGGAGCGATTTGAGAGGAAAAAAATCCATCCGCGGAGGTACTCATTTTGCAATAATCCCCCTCAAACGTCCTGA
Organism: Eutreptiella sp. 'Long Island Sound 2002'; assembly: GCA_964036045.1. Classification (NCBI taxonomy): domain Eukaryota; phylum Euglenozoa; class Euglenophyceae; order Eutreptiales; family Eutreptiaceae; genus Eutreptiella; species Eutreptiella sp. 'Long Island Sound 2002'. The sequence continues at coordinate 36,337,691 of OZ038387.1, read as the reverse complement.
GATCGTGTGATTATTTGGAGCTTTGGAAATTTGATTGCTTGTACGATGACTATGGGGTCAAAACACACTTCGTTCCCCAAATTGAAGAGTCAGACCCCGCTAAAAGTGTGCCCCTGGAAGCGTCAACTCGCAAGGAGCGTTTTGGGAGAAAAAAACTCCATCCGCGGAGGGACTCGTTTTGCAATAATCCCCTTCAAACGTCCCGAGACCGTGTGATTATTTGGAGCTTTGGAAATTTGTTTGCTTGTACGATGACTCTCGGGTCAAAACACACTTCGTTCCCCAAATTGAAGAGTCAGACCCCGCTCGAAGTGTGCCCCTGGAAGCGTCAACTCGCAAGGAGTGTTTTGAGAGAAAAAAACTCCATCCGTGGAGGTACTCATTTTGCAATAATCCCCCTCGAAGGTCCTGAGATCGTGTGATTATTTGGAGGTTTGCAAATTTGATTGCTTCTACGATGACTATGGGGTCAAAACACACTTCTTTCCCCAAATTGAAGAGTCAGACCCCGCTCAAAATGTGCCCCTGGAAGCGTCCACTCGCAAGGAGCCTTTTGGGACAAAAAAACTCCATCCGCGAAGGGACTCTTTTTGCAATAATCCCCTTCAAACGTCCCGAGACCGTGTGGTTATTTGGAGCTTTGGAAATTTGATTGCTTGTAGGATGACTATGGGGTCAAAACACACTTCTTTCCCCAAATTGAAGAGTCAGACCCCGCTCAAAATGTGCCCCTGGAAGCGTCCACTCGCAAGGAGCGTTTTGGGACAAAAAAACTCCATCCGCGGAGGTACTCATTTTGCAATAATCCCCCTCAAACGTCCTGAGATCGTGTGATTATTTGGAGCTTTGGAAATTTGATTGCTTGTACGATGACTATGGGGTCAAAACACACTTCGTTCCCCAAATTGAAGAGTCAGACCCCGCTAAAAGTGTGCCCCTGGAAGCGTCAACTCGCAAGGAGCGTTTTGGGAGAAAAAAACTCCATCCGCGGAGGGACTCGTTTTGCAATAATCCCCTTCAAACGTCCCGAGACCGTGTGATTATTTGGAGCTTTGGAAATTCGTTTGCTTGTACGATTACTATGGGGTCAAAACACACTTCGTTCCCCAAATTGAAGAGTCAGACCCCGCTCGAAGTGTGCCCCTGGAAGCGTCAACTCGCAAGGAGTGTTTTGAGAGAAAAAAACTCCATCCGTGGAGGTACTCATTTTGCAATAATCCCCCTCGAACGTCCTGAGATCGTGTGATTATTTGGAGGTTTGCAAATTTGATTGCTTGTACGATGACTATGGGGTCAAAACACACTTCTTTCCCCAAATTGAAGAGTCAGACCCCGCTCAAAATGTGCCCCTGGAAGCGTCCACTCGCAAGGAGCGTTTTGGGACAAAAAAACTCCATCCGCGAAGGGACTCTTTTTGCAATAATCCCCTTCAAACGTCCCGAGACCGTGTGGTTATTTGGAGCTTTGGAAATTTGATTGCTTGTAGGATGACTCTGCAGTCAAAACACACTTCGTTCCTCAAAATGAAGAATCCGACCTCTCCCAAAGTGTGGCCATGGAAGCGTCAACTCGCAAGGAGCGTTTTGTGGTGATTATTTGGAGCTTTGGAAATTTGATTGCTTGTACGATGACTATGGGGTTAAAACACACTTTGTTCCCCAAATTGAAGAATCAGACCTCTCCCAAAGTGTGCCCATGGAAGCGTCAACTCGCAAGGAGCGATTTGAGAGGAAAAAAATCCATCCGCGGAGGTACTCATTTTGTAATAATCCCCTTCAAACGTCCGGAGATCGTGTGATTATTTGGAGCTTTGGAAATTTGATTGCTTGTACGATGTCTTTGGGGTCCAAACACACTTCGTTCCCCAAATTGCAAAGTCAGAACCCGCTCAAAGTGTGCCCCTGGAAGCGTCAACTCGCAAGGAGTGTTTTGAGAGAAAAAAACTCCATCCGCGGAGGTACTCATTTTGCAATAAACCCCTTCAAACGTCCCGAGACCGGGTGATTATTTGGAGCTTTCGAAATTTGATTGCTTGTAGGATGACTCTGGGGTCAAAACACACTTCGGTCCCCAAATGGAAGAGTCAGACCCCGCTCGAAGTGTGCCCCTGGAAGCGTCCACCTACCAAGGTGTGTTTTGAGAGAAAAAAACTCCATCCGCGGAGGTACTCATTTTGCAATAAATCCCTTCAAACGTCCCAAGACCGGGTGATTATTTGGAGCTTTGGAAATTTGATTGCTTGTAGGATGACTCTGGCGTCAAAACACACTCCGTTCCCCAAATTGAAGAATCACACCTCTCCCAAAGTGTGGCCATGGAAGCGTCAACTCGCAAGGAGCGATTTGAGAGGAAAAAACTCCATCCGCGGAGGTACTCATTTTGCAATAATCTCCTTCAAACGTCCAGAGATCCGGTGATTACTTGGAGCTTTGGCAATCGCTTGCTTGTACGATGACTATGGGGTCAAAACACACTTCGTTTCCCAAATTGAAGAATCAGACCCCGCTCACAGTGTGCCCTTGGAAGCGTCAACTCGCAAGGAGCGTTTTGGGACAAAAACACTCCATCCGCGGAGGGACTCGTTTTGCAATAATCCCCTTCAAACGTCCCGAGATTGCTTGTAGGATGACTCTGGAGTCAAAACACACTTCGTTCCTCAAATTGAAGAATCAGACGTCTCCCAAAGTGTGGCCATGGAAGCGTCAACTCGCAAGGAGCGTTTTGAGAGAAAAAAACTCCATCCGCGGAGGTACTCATTTTGCAATAATCCCCCTCGAATGTCCTTCTATCGTGTGATTATTCGGAGCTTTGGAAATTTGATTGCTTGTAGGATGACTCTGGCGTCAAAACACACTCCGTTCCCCAAATTGAAGAATCACACCTCTCCCAAAGTGTGGCCATGGAAGCGTCAACTCGCAAGGAGCGATTTGAGAGGAAAAAACTCCATCCGCGGAGGTACTCATTTTGCAATAATCTCCTTCAAACGTCCAGAGATCCGGTGATTACTTGGAGCTTTGGCAATCGCTTGCTTGTACGATGACTATGGGGTCAAAACACACTTCGTTTCCCAAATTGAAGAATCAGACCCCGCTCACAGTGTGCCCTTGGAAGCGTCAACTCGCAAGGAGCGTTTTGGGACAAAAACACTCCATCCGCGGAGGGACTCGTTTTGCAATAATCCCCTTCAAACGTCCCGAGATTGCTTGTAGGATGACTCTGGAGTCAAAACACACTTCGTTCCTCAAATTGAAGAATCAGACGTCTCCCAAAGTGTGGCCATGGAAGCGTCAACTCGCAAGGAGCGTTTTGAGAGAAAAAAACTCCATCCGCGGAGGTACTCATTTTGCAATAATCCCCCTCGAATGTCCTTCTATCGTGTGATTATTCGGAGCTTTGGAAATTTGATTGCTTGTAGGATGACTCTGGAGTCAAAACACACTTCGTTCCCCAAATTGAAGAATCAGACCTCTCCCAAAGTGTGGCCATGCAAACGTCAACTCGCAAGGAGTGTTTTGAGAGAAAAAAACATTATCCGCGGAAAGTACTCATTTTGCAATAATCCCCCTCGGACGACCTGAGATTGTGTGATTATTTGCAGCTCTGGAAATGTGATTGCTTGTACGATGACTATGGGGTCAAAACACACTTCGTTCCTCAAATTGACGAATCAGACCTCTCCCAAAGTGTGCCCATGGAAGCGTGAACTCGCAAGGAGCGATTTGAGAGGAAAAAACTCCATCCGCGGAGGTACTAATTTTGCAATAATCCCCCTCAAACGTCCAGAGATCCGGTGATTACTTGGAGCTTTGAAAATTTGATTGCTTGTACGATGACTATGGGGTCAAAACACACTTTCTTCCCCAAATTGAAGAGTCAGACCCCGCTCAAAGTGTGCCCCTGGAAGCGTCAACTCGCAAGGAGCGTTTTGGGACAAAAAAACTCCATCCGCGGAGGGACTCGTTTTGCAATAATTCCCTTCAAACGTCCCGAGACCGTGTGATTATTTGGAGCTTTGGAAATTTGATTGCTTGTAGGACGACTCTGGAGTCAAAACACACTTCGATCCTCAAATTGAAGAATCAGACCTCTCCCAAAGTGTGGCCATGGAAGCGTCAACTCGCAAGGAGCGTTTTGAGAGAAAAAAACTCCATCCGCGGAGGTACTCATTTTGCAATAAACCTCTTCCAACGTTCTAAGACCGGGTGATTATTTGGAGCTTTGGAAATTTGATTGCTTGTACGATTACTATGGGGTCAAAACACACTTCGTTCCCCAAATTGAAGAATCACACCCTTTCCAAAGTGTGCCCATGGAAGCGTCAACTCGCAAGGAGCGATTTTAGAGGAAAAAACTCCATCCGCGGAGGTACTCATTTTGCAATAATCCCCTTCAAACGTCCGGAGATCCGGTGATTATTTGGAGCTTTGGAAATTTGATTGCTTGTACGATGACTATGGGCTCAAAACACACTTCGTTCCCCAAATTGAAGAGTCAAACCCCGCTCAAAGTATGCCCCTGGAAGCGTCAACTCGCAAGGAGCGTTTTGGAGCAAAAAAACTCCATCCGCGGAGGTACTCATTTTGCAATAAACCCCTTCAAACGTCCCGAGACCGGGTGATTATTTGGAGCTTTCAAAATTTGATTGCTTGTACGATGACTATGGGGTCAAAACACACTTCGTTCCCCAAATTGAAGAATCAGACCTCTCCCAAAGTGTGGCCATGGAAGCGTCCACTCGCAAGGAGCAATTTGAGAGGAAAAAACTCCATCCGCGGAGGTACTCATTTTGCAATAATCCCCTTCAAACGTCCGGAGATCCGGTGATTATTTGGAGCTTTGGAACTTTGATTGCTTGCACGATGACTATGGGGCCAAAACGCACTTCGTTCCCCAAATTGAAGAATCATACCTCTCCCAAAGTGTGCCCCTGGAAGCGTCAACTCGCAAGAAGCGATTTGAGAGGAAAAAACTCCATCCGCGGACGTACTCATTTTGTAATAATCCCCTTCAAACGTGCGGAGATCGTGTGATTATTTGGAGCTTTGGAAATTTGATTGCTTGTACGATGACTATGGGGTCCAAACACACTTCGTTCCCCAAATTAAAGAGTCAGACCCCGCTCAAAGTGGGCCCCTGGAAGCGTCAACTCGCAAGGAGCGTTTTGGGAAAAAAAAACTCCACCCGCGGAGGTACTCGTTTTGTAATAAACCCCTTCAAACGTCCCGAGACCGGGTGATTATTTGGAGCTTTGGAAATTTGATTGCTTGTACGATGACTATGGGGCCAAAACACACTTCGTTCCCCAAATTGAAGAGTCAGACCCCGCTCAAAGTGTGCCCCTGGAAGCGTCCACTCGCAAGGAGTGTTTTGGGAGAAAAAATCACCATCCGCGGAGGTACTCATTTTGCAATAATCCCCTTCAAACGTCTGGAGATCCGGTGATTATTTGGAGCTTTGGAAATTTGATTGCTTGCACGATGACTATGGGGCCAAAACGCACTTCGTTTCCCAAATTGAAGAATCATACCTCTCCCAAAGTGTGGCCATGGAAGCGTCAACTCGCAAGAAGCGATTTGAGAGGAAAAAACTCTGTAACTGCTAAGATCTGCCCCATTTTGTTCACATGTATGCGTACGCGTTAGCGTACGCACTGATTTTGTAACGCGCATGAACCAGCGAACCAGCGCGTACGCGTTGCGATCTGAGTGCGTACGCGTTGCGTTCTGAGTGCGTGCGCGCTGGTATTTTGGCGCGTACGCGTTGGTATTTTGGCGCGTACGCACTCAGATCGCAACGCGTGCGTGCTGCCTATGGTGCCCGTACGCTGTCTGCAGTACTGGCGGTTGAATCGTGCTGCTTTTGACGTGACAAAGAAAAACTTTTACTTTGCTTCATGTCTGTTTTCCTTTTCTTAGTGCTTATTTGCACGACATGCCCGGCAAGAAAAAACCGGCGAAGAAGAAGGTGGCGAGGAAGGTCTCCGTGCCTCCCACCGACGCCGGGGCCGTGGCAAGGAGGGCGCCAAGGACAAGTGTGGGTCAAGACGTGGTGGAGGGAGACGTGGATTTGGAGGAGGAGGTGGAGGAGGAGGATGAGGTGGTGGCCGACGGCAATAGGCCCGCCGAGATTGTGAGGCGGGCCTTGGAGGTTGGGTTGTTGGAGGAGGATGAATCGGTGGAGCGTTGGTTCACGGACACTCGTGAGGCAGGAGATCTTGCTCACGGTGTTCATGGTGTTGTTGTTGTTTGTTTAGCGTTGGGTGCGGAAGACATTAAGGGTCTCCCGGAATTGCCAAGTTCATGGCAAGATCTTTTGCTTTTGGATGTGAATGCGCAAGCACTAGGTGTTATTGCTGTTGTTGATAGTCGTTCCGTTCTTGCATGGCCCAATGCCGATGCAATGCCCCACACCCTTCTCCCTGCTGCTTTGTATGAGTTTGTGGGTGAGCGTTTGCTCATGGTTTCCATTAGTTTGAGTGTTGGTGAGCGTGACGCACTTTTCACAACTATGAATGCGTCCTTGCGTAAGAGAGTTGCCAAGACCCTTACCCACAAATATGCGGTGCTCAATGATGGTACCCTTTTCCCCAATCCCGTTGCCAGTGACGTGGATAGCATTTGTCGCACGGACTCCTTTGTCCGGTACATGGGTTGTGCATCGGATGAACCGAATGAGCATGGCCCCATTCAATGCGTGCCCCCACCCCTTTCGGTAAATTACCACCCCGATTGCTCAACGCCGTATGTGTATGCAACCGCAGCAGAGTCTTTTGCATTGGGTTACGGTGCACCCACACCATTTTTCTGTGATATGCCCTTGCCCTCAAACCAATTGCTTCCGGACGCACCCGTCGAAAATGTGCATGGGTTTGCACATGCCGGTTATTTCATTGAACGGCATTCGTTTGATGCTGTTATTGGCGAAGCCATTTTAAACGTTGACATTGCCCCCCGTGATTGGGAGGTGATTACGTTGGAAGATGACACTTATGCAAGTGCCAACGTGATTCGGAAGCAAACAAAACGGTCGTCGAAATGGTTGCCCGAGGAGTTGCGCACGCAAGTGTTGGGTGCGGTGACGCGCATTGAGGGTGTTGAGTGGAGTGCGTTGAAACCCGTGGATCTGAAATTGCTACATTGTACCCCATGTGCCCCATGGGATGGGTATCAGTTGGTCCATTCGGATCACAACCTTATGGGTCCACCTTGGATGAAGGATTGCATCCAAGTCTTTATTCCCTTGGACAATGTTCCTCCCGAGTGTGCTTTGCAAGTCGGAGTGGGTTCACATCAGGTTGGGCAACATGAGTCCAATCGTTGGGATGTGTGTTCCATGGAATTGGGTGACATCCTTCTTTTAAAAGGTTGCACCTTTCATCGCGGGGCAGGTGGTGGGGAAAAGGGGCGCTACACTTTGTTCATCCCGTTTGTCCCTTTGGAGCATGCTGCCACCATGTCAAAGGTGCATCTTGCTCGCCAATTGTATGCCCTTCCTCCTATGGTTCAATTTCTGAAAGATGCCAAAGGTGTTCCTATCCCTTGGGAATCTTTTACCCATTTTTCGGCTCCGTTGCTTGTTCGGCGACGGCAAGCTATCCCCTATTGTGGTGACGTTGTGATTTTGGGCCATGGTGTGCATGGTGCAACTTTCTTTTTTAAGTGCCCACCCGGCCCCGAGGAGCCACCATGTCCCTTGGCCCGGTTTCACCGTTGGTACCTCCCAAAGGCAAGTTTTGACGGCGGGACACGGTTTACGGTTGAGAAAGGTTCGTTGGTGTTCACGTTTGCCACGTGTGGTTACGTGTTGAGGCGGGACGAGGATGGGCCGGAATGGATGGAGTGGGCAGCCATGGGGCATGCCCTGCATGTGGCGCCCGCTAGTGTTGCGGAGGCGGTGGAGCAGAACTGGGTGGTGCAGCGGCCGACGGCGACGGGCGGAATGGCCTACTCATGTGGGTGCATGGACCATTGTGATAATTATGGGGAGGTATGCATTTCTTGCGCATGTGGCACGTACGCACCGCGTGCGTGTTGCGCAAGTGCCTCGTACGCGTTACGTTTTTGGTGCGTACGTGTTGACCTACCAACACGTACGCGTAGGCCACACAGATCGTACGTGTTGGGGTAGCAACACGTACGCGTTGCCCGAGCGCCTCGTACGCATTGACGTACCAACACGTACGTGTTGCCCCAGTAGATCGTACGCGCTAATGCACCAACTCGTACGTGTTGCGTGCGCTGCCCACACGTGTTGTTTCATAATTAACGTGTCTCTACGCTTTCCTCTTGCAGTTGAACGTCACCCCCTTCAAATACAAGGAGCGGCGCCCTTGGCCCTCTGAAGCACAAGTGCACCCGACGCCTCCGGATTCGGGCCGGAAGGCGCTGCAGCCGAAGGCGCTTCTTCAGAGCCCCCCACGCGCTCCCTTGGTTGCCCCGGACCCTGAGTCGATAGGGACAATTGCAGGGCAGTTGGTGCAGGTGAGTAAGGAGGATGTGGTGGACAACGTCCATGTTGGGGATGTTGCCAAATATAGTTTTTTTGATCAGGTTACGTTGCAGGCAAAGGTAAAGGAAGACAGTGGTGCGATCTCATGGCTTGAGCCCATGATGGTCCGCTTTCCCATGTGGATGAAGGGCCATGCCGTTGGCAGGGACCCTGCAGCAGTTTTTATTGGGGGGACTTTGTACCAGATCAAAGGTGACAGCCACAGTTACGTGCAGACATGGCGTGTGCATGGAGGGCAGCTCAAGCAGGCCAAGCGTGCTCAGTGGTCAGGGGTGGCGGGTTACCTCCCAATCACCGACGCTGCTGTTGTTGCAGAGGTGGAGGGTGCAATGGAGAGGTGGAAGCTTCTCCTTGCGGGGAAGGTTGGGGGGAAGAAGGACACGGGGACAGGGGGGGATGAGGAGGGCTACGACACCGACCAATCGCGGCACGGTTCTCGTATGTCCCGCGCCAAGAAACCAAAGCTTGGTGCCAGGGGGGGGCCCGTAGTCCCCCAACCGCCCCCCATCTCCCCCTCAGGACCACTGCGTGAGCACCTCAAAGACACACAGGCGCAGCTAAAGGCGCGAATTGTGGAACTTGAGAAGGTGCGCAAGGAGAGTGCGGCGGCACAGAAAGCTGCAGAGGACATGCTGAGGGAAGAGCGTGTAAAGTGGGAGGATGAGCGAAGAGAAAAAGACAGTGAGATTAGGGAGTTAAGAGTGAAGCTGCAGGATGCCTCTGTGAGGGCAAGCAAGAAAGGCCCATCCAGCCCTGGCCCTGGGGAGGGGGGGAAAGATGTGGAAGATCAGAAGAATTTTTTGCAGCTGGCAGCAATGGAAATCAGGGATGGCCTTGTCCAAGCCACCACATCCATTGAGGACCTGAGGGATTCACTGCAGGATGCAAGAGGCAGGGAGACATCACAGGGACAGAAGACTCTCACAGCCCTTATGGCATTGACGGACAAGTACAATGTCCGGAGTCTACAGTCCGGCAAGCCGGCGGAGCAGCCCGGCGGTGGCAAGGGTGGTGGGAGTTGACTCCCAGGGGCTGCTGCTCTCCCCTCCTCTCACATATGTTTTTTGTTGGAGGGGTTGGATGGGGGGGTGTGGCAGTCCAAGGACAGGTGGGGAGTACGATTGCGTTCCGCGATGTTTGGGGTGGTGCAGCGTGGCAATGTCCGGGTGGCGGTTGCAACACGCAACTTCCCGAAGGTGTGCCAGGCCATCAACGCCTACGGGCGCGCACGGTTGCCATCGTGGTTCACTTGGACTGCCGTCCAAGTGAACCATGGTATTTCCCCTTCAAGCACTATGCCAGGGCATAAGCACCAGGACCACTTGCCCTTGAGTGCCATTGTGACTGTTGGTCATTTTTCAGGTGGGGAGTTTTGTGTGGAAGAGGCGGGGCTCGTGTTCCCCACAAAGGGAACCCGTCCCTACACAATGGCATGTGTTGCAGGGCCAGAGGGCCAAGACAGAGTGGATGAGGATGGGGTGGCATTGGATGCCCGGAATGGGGTTGTTTTTTGCAGTGGTGCTTTGCACATGCCAGCCCCGTGGCGTGGTGAGCGCTACGCACTGGTGTTTTTTACCCAGGTCGGTCTTGGCAAGGTGTCCTGGGAGGCTCTCGTGCTGCTGCGCAGTCTTGGGTTCCGGCTGTGTGCCGGGTAGCATGTGCATGCATTGTGCATTAATGATTGATGGGTGAAGTGTGCGTCAACACGCGCGCGTTGTGGCAGGGGCGCGTACGCGCTGGCGTACGTGGTGCGTACGCGTTATGGTGTTGCATCGTACGCGTTGCTGTGTTGGCGCGTACGCGCTGGGGTCATGACGCGTACGATTCGCTTTTCTGGCGCGTACGCGTTGGGTTCATGACACGTACGATTCGGTGTTGTGGAACGTACGCATTAAGAATGGAACGCGTACGCGGCTCGTACGCGCAGACGTACGTGTTGCATGTTGCGTGTACATGTGAAGCTTGTTGTGTCCATGCACCCCCCCCCCCCTGTTGTCTTTCCCTAGGTTTTTTTTTCCCCCCCTCAAGGAACATGCCCCCGTTCAAGGAGTACCAACAGCTGGGAAGGACTAAGAGATGGGAACGGATGGCCGAACTGCAAACTGCAGTCACAGACATTCTTGGCCCAACCTGGCAAGTGCAAGCTGGCGAAAACGTGGGCACCTTCATTTTGAAAACGACGGAAGGGCCCATGCCCAAAAATCACATGTGGCATGCCGAGGCCCTCCTGTGGGATTGCCGCAAAGAGGGCAAAAGCTGGCGGGCCCTCCAGTACTCCATCCCCACGTCCAGGATCAAATGCCCCCTTGATGAAATCAGACGTGTGAAGGAGGATCTTAGTGCACCACCAGTAGTGGACTACAATGCAATGGACGGGGACCACGCATTGCTGGGGGCCGGTACAAATTTGAGGGAGAAGCTGGGACTCATGATGGCCGCCCATAAGGGAAATTTATACCCGGACCTATGGGTACGGCTATGTGTGGATGGCACACAACTACACAAGCGGCACTTCGAGCATTTTATGCTTGGAGTGCTCGGATCGGGCAACCCGCTTGGTAGCTGGTGCATTTTGCACGGCTCTGAAAAACGTGCTGTGCTACGATCGCTCACAAGGGTTAGCAAAATGGATGAGCAGGTGCAAGAGGCCCTAAACACAAGGTATGAGGTACAAGGGGGTTACATGGAAAAACCCCATATTTTCCTGGTTGCAGATGTCGTTGCACAACAGGCAATGGCAGGCATCAAAAGATGGAACTGCACCAGTGAGGACCCAGTGTGCTGGTTATGCGGCAAATGCAGGGCACATTGCGATCGCGACTTTGGAAAGGGACTTTCACCCATTCTGTCACACTGCACCTGGTACGGGCAGGTGCTACGTAGCATTGTGCCCAAGTACAGGCCTCCTGACTATGCATTGCATGGGGTCACACGTGTAACCCACAGTGGCCTTGATGGATGCTGGAGGGCTCTTGTACAGCACCATCGCTTCACGAAGAGACGCGCTATTACATGGGTGCAGACCCATGTAAATCCTTGCAGGGTTGCCTCACACAGTGTTGCACCGCAAGACATCGCAGGGCAGGCGGGTGACAAACCGTCACTCCGTTGTGAACAGAGCGCAGCAATTCTATTTGTTTCGACAAAGGCCTGGGGTCCCCTCATTGTAGGGCTGAACAATGAAGCTCTCTTGCAACATGTCGTGGAAGGGGGTCACACTTGGGCGCAAAATTTTGATTCGTGGTGGGACTGTTTCCACAAAAGTGCAACCATTGCCAAAAAGGAGGGGCTGTTAGGAGCCCAAGAGATTGAAGCCCTAAAAAATGTGCTACCCCAAATGGCAGTGCATCACAAAAGGTGCCAACTGGGGCAAACCCTGTGGGTGCACCTTTGGGTTGACCACATGCTTGGGTTTGCTAAGCAGTGGCATGCCCTTGGCGCCTTTGCTGCCTTCAAGGCAGAAGAAAGGCACAAGACTCTGAAAACAGAGATTCGGTTTAGGAGCTTCAAGGGGGGGGCAAGGAAAGTAAAAGGGGGGGTACGGGGACGGAGAGGTAGACTGGTGAGGCAAGTTTTCGTGAAAGGGTGGAGGGAAGTTGTAAAAAATGATAATCTGGATTGGGGTTTGTTAAAGAGGGGGTGGGATGTATGGGTGCGTGCATGGACACAGCAAGCACACGTGAAGGAACACAAAACGTATTGGAAGGCCAACGCGCCTTAGGAGTCTGTATGGTGTTTCAGCTCTTGTGTAACATATTTGATTTGGGATTCCATTGAATTGCTTTGGGCAAGTATACTACGTCTTCAATGCACATTGCATTCAACATGGTGTTCTGGTGCAGTGATGTGCTTTGCAAGGGAGGGAGCTAAAAAAACCAAGGGCAGCTGGTGGTCTCATTTCAATGCCTGTCTTCAGCGCCTGTGTTTGTTGGTTGCCCCACTAGGTAGGTCTTTGGCAAGCATCTCCTCGTCGCGTCTTCAGCCGGAATCCACCTCCTTTGTGGGCCCCTGGTCATGCGGTTGGGGTCGCCTCACGCCCTCTCCTGCTCTTGTGTGTCCTCATCCTAAGGTGCAGACACAGTGCGTGTGCAGGGGTTCGAACCCAGGGTTCCGAAACGTAGGGAACATGCTCATACCTCTAGACCAACCAGCTGCCATAGCACATAACACGTAGGCGGTGCGTACGAACTGCGTACGCACCAGCAGATCAGCGCGTACGCGTCGGTAATCTAACACGTACGCGTTGCTGTTTCGACGCGTACGTGTTAAGTTACCAACGCGTACGCGTCGAAACACCAGCACGTACGCGCCACGCACCCAACGCGTACGCGTTGCACTTCCAACACGCACGCGTCAGAGGACAATCTGAAAGCAAGGTTTTGGGAAATTCAGTATGGTTTTCGGGACACTCTGCAGAGGGAGAAGGCGACCTACGGTCGGCAATGTTTGCAGTGGCACCCAGTGGTGTAGGGGAGGTGCAAAGAGGGGTTGGGTTGGGTAAGGTGATACCCCACACATGAATTTTGCATGAAAAATGACAAATTTCCAACAAAGAAAAAACCAACGCGTACGTGTTGAGATTTCAACACGTACGCGTCTATGTGAACAGATCTTAGCAGTTACATCCATCCGCGGACGTACTCATTTTGCAATAATCTCCTTCAAACGTCCAGAGATCCGGTGATTACTTGGAGCTTTGGCAATCGCTTGCTTGTACGATGACTATGGGGTCAAAACACACTTCGTTTCCCAAATTGAAGAATCAGACCCCGCTCACAGTGTGCCCTTGGAAGCGTCAACTCGCAAGGAGCGTTTTGGGACAAAAACACTCCATCCGCGGAGGGACTCGTTTTGCAATAATCCCCTTCAAACGTCCCGAGATTGCTTGTAGGATGACTCTGGAGTCAAAACACACTTCGTTCCTCAAATTGAAGAATCAGACCTCTCCCAAAGTGTGGCCATGGAAGCGTCAACTCGCAAGGAGTGTTTTGAGAGAAAAAAACTCCATCCGCGGAGGTACTCATTTTGCAATAATCCCCCTCGAATGTCCTTCTATCGTGTGATTATTTGGAGCTTTGGAAATTTGATTGCTTGTAGGATGACTCTGGAGTCAAAACACACTTCGTTCCCCAAATTGAAGAATCAGACCTCTCCCAAAGTGTGGCCATGGAAGCGTCAACTCGCAAGGAGTGTTTTGAGAGAAAAAAACTCCATCCGCGGAGGTACTCATTTTGTAATAATCGCCTTCAAACGTTCCGAGACCGTGTGATTATTTGGAGCTTTGGAAATTCGATTGCTTGTAGGATGACTCTGGAGTCAAAACACACTTCGTTCCTCAAATTGAAGAAGCAGACCTCTCCCAAAGTGTGGCCATGCAAACGTCAACTTGCAAGGAGTGTTTTGAGAGAAAAAAACATTATCCGCGGAAAGTACTCATTTTGCAATAATCCCCCTCGGACGACCTGAGATTGTGTGATTATTTGGAGCTCTGGAAATGTGATTGCTTGTACGATGACTATGGGGTCAAAACACACTTCGTTCCTCAAATTGACGAATCAGACCTCTCCCAAAGTGTGCCCATGGAAGCGTCAACTCGCAAGGAGCGATTTGAGAGGAAAAAACTCCATCCGCGGAGGTACTCATTTTGCAATAATCCCCCTCAAACGTCCAGAGATCCGGTGATTACTTGGAGCTTTGAAAATTTGATTGCTTGTACGATGACTATGGGGTCAAAACACACTTTCTTCCCCAAATTGAAGAGTCAGACCCCGCTCAAAGTGTGCCCCTGGAAGCGTCAACTCGCAAGGAGCGTTTTGGGACAAAAAAACTCCATCCGCGGAGGGACTCGTTTTGCAATAATTCCCTTCAAACGTCCCGAGACCGTGTGATTATTTGGAGCTTTGGAAATTTGATTGCTTGTAGGACGACTCTGGAGTCAAAACACACTTCGATCCTCAAATTGAAGAATCAGACCTCTCCCAAAGTGTGGCCATGGAAGCGTCAACTCGCAAGGAGCGTTTTGAGAGAAAAAAACCCCATCCGCGGAGGTACTGATTTTGCAATAAACCTCTTCCAACGTTCTAAGACCGGGTGATTATTTGGAGCTTTGGAAATTTGATTGCTTGTACGATTACTATGGGGTCAAAACACACTTCGTTCCCCAAATTGAAGAATCACACCCTTTCCAAAGTGTGCCCATGGAAGCGTCAACTCGCAAGGAGCGATTTGAGAGGAAAAAACTCCATCCGCGGAGGTACTCATTTTGCAATAATCCCCTTCAAACGTCCGGAGATCCGGTGATTATTTGGAGCTTTGGAAATTTGATTGCTTGTACGATGACTATGGGCTCAAAACACACTTCGTTCCCCAAATTGAAGAGTCAAACCCCGCTCAAAGTGTGCCCCTGGAAGCGTCAACTCGCAAGGAGCGTTTTGGAGAAAAAAAACTCCATCCGCGGAGGTACTCATTTTGCAATAAACCCCTTCAAACGTCCCGAGACCGGGTGATTATTTGGAGCTTTCAAAATTTGATTGCTTGTACGATGACTATGGGGTCAAAACACACTTCGTTCCCCAAATTGAAGAATCAGACCTCTCCCAAAGTGTGGCCATGGAAGCGTCCACTCGCAAGGAGTGTTTTGAGAGGAAAAAAACTCCATCCGCGGAGGTACTCATTTTGCAATAATCCCCTTCAAACGTCCGGAGATCCGGTGATTATTTGGAGCTTTGGAACTTTGATTGCTTGCACGATGACTATGGGGCCAAAACGCACTTCGTTCCCCAAATTGAAGAATCATACCTCTCCCAAAGTGTGCCCCTGGAAGCGTCCACTCGCAAGGAGTGTTTTGAGAGGAAAAAACTCCATCCGCGGACGTACTCATTTTGTAATAATCCCCTTCAAACGTGCGGAGATCGTGTGATTATTTGGAGCTTTGGAAATTTGATTGCTTGTACGATGACTATGGGGTCCAAACACACTTCGTTCCCCAAATTAAAGAGTCAGACCCCGCTCAAAGTGGGCCCCTGGAAGCGTC
Source organism: Eutreptiella sp. 'Long Island Sound 2002' (assembly GCA_964036045.1). Taxonomy (NCBI): domain Eukaryota; phylum Euglenozoa; class Euglenophyceae; order Eutreptiales; family Eutreptiaceae; genus Eutreptiella; species Eutreptiella sp. 'Long Island Sound 2002'. The sequence goes on along the minus strand of OZ038387.1, from coordinate 36,322,150 downwards.
AACTCGCAAGGAGCGTTTTGGGAAAAAAAAACTCCATCCGCGGAGGTACTCGTTTTGTAATAAACCCCTTCAAACGTCCTGAGACCGGGTGATTATTTGGAGCTTTCGAAATTTGATTGCTTGTACGATGACTATGGGGCCAAAACACACTTCGTTCCCCAAATTGAAGAATCAGACCTCTCCCAAAGTGTGGCCATGGAAGCGTCAACTCGCAAGGAGTGTTTTGAGAGAAAAAAACTCCATCCGCGGAGGTACTAATTTTGCAATAATCTCCCTCAAACGTCCGGAGATCCGGTGATTATTTGGAGCTTTGGAAATTTGATTGCGTGTACGATGACTATGGGCTCACAACACACTTCGTTCCCCAAATTGAAGAGTCAGACCCCGCTCAAAGTGTGCCCCTGGAAGCGTCCACTCGCAAGGAGTGTTTTGAGAGGAAAAATCTCCATCCGCGGAGGTACTCATTTTGCAATAATCCCCTTCAAACGTCCGGAGATCCGGTGATTATTTGGAGCTTTGGAAATTTGATTGCTTGCACGATGACTATGGGGCCAAAACGCACTTCGTTCCCCAAATTCAAGAATCATACCTCTCCCAAAGTGTGCCCCTGGAAGCGTCAACTCGCAAGAAGCGATTTGAGAGGAAAAAACTCCATCCGCGGACGTACTCATTTTGTAATAATCCCCTTCAAACGTCCGGAGATCCGGTGATTATTTGGAGCTTTGGAAATTTGATTGCTTGTACGATGACTATGGGCTCAAAACACACTTCGTTCCCCAAATTGAAGAGTCAAACCCCGCTCAAAGTGTGGCCATGGAAGCGTCAACTCGCAAGGAGCGTTTTGGAGAAAAAAAACTCCATCCGCGGAGGTACTCATTTTGCAATAAACCCCTTCAAACGTCCCGAGACCGGGTGATTATTTGGAGCTTTCAAAATTTGATTGCGTGTACGATGACTATGGGCTCACAACACACTTCGTTCCCCAAATTGAAGAATCAGACCTCTCCCAAAGTGTGGCCATGGAAGCGTCCACTCGCAAGGAGTGTTTTGAGAGGAAAAATCTCCATCCGCGGAGGTACTCATTTTGCAATAATCCCCTTCAAACGTCCGGAGATCCGGTGATTATTTGGAGCTTTGGAACTTTGATTGCTTGCACGATGACTATGGGGCCAAAACGCACTTCGTTCCCCAAATTGAAGAATCATACCTCTCCCAAAGTGTGCCCCTGGAAGCGTCAACTCGCAAGAAGCGATTTGAGAGGAAAAAACTCCATCCGCGGACGTACTCATTTTGTAATAATCCCCTTCAAACGTGCGGAGATCGTGTGATTATTTGGAGCTTTGGAAATTTGATTGCTTGTACGATGACTATGGGGTCCAAACACACTTCGTTCCCCAAATTAAAGAGTCAGACCCCGCTCAAAGTGGGCCCCTGGAAGCGTCAACTCGCAAGGAGCGTTTTGGGAAAAAAAAACTCCATCCGCGGAGGTACTCGTTTTGTAATAAACCCCTTCAAACGTCCCGAGACCGGGTGATTATTTGGAGCTTTGGAAATTTGATTGCTTGTACGATGACTATGGGGCCAAAACACACTTCGTTCCCCAAATTGAAGAATCAGACCTCTCCCAAAGTGTGGCCATGGAAGCGTCAACTCGCAAGGAGTGTTTTGAGAGAAAAAAACTCCATCCGCGGAGGTACTAATTTTGCAATAATCTCCCTCAAACGTCCGGAGATCGTGTGATTATTTGGAGCTTTGGAAATTTGATTGCGTGTACGATGACTATGGGCTCAAAACACACTTCGTTCCCCAAATTGAAGAGTCAGACCCCGCTCAAAGTGTGCCCCTGGAAGCGTCCACTCGCAAGGAGTGTTTTGAGAGGAAAAATCTCCATCCGCGGAGGTACTCATTTTGCAATAATCCCCTTCAAACGTCCGGAGATCCGGTGATTATTTGGAGCTTTGGAAATTTGATTGCTTGCACGATGACTATGGGGCCAAAACGCACTTCGTTCCCCAAATTCAAGAATCATACCTCTCCCAAAGTGTGCCCCTGGAAGCGTCAACTCGCAAGAAGCGATTTGAGAGGAAAAAACTCCATCCGCGGACGTACTCATTTTGTAATAATCCCCTTCAAACGTCCGGAGATCCGGTGATTATTTGGAGCTTTGGAAATTTGATTGCTTGTACGATGACTATGGGCTCAAAACACACTTCGTTCCCCAAATTGAAGAATCAGACCTCTCCCAAAGTGTGGCCATGGAAGCGTCCACTCGCAAGGAGTGTTTTGAGAGGAAAAATCTCCATCCGCGGAGGTACTCATTTTGTAATAATCCCCTTCAAACGTCCCGAGACCGGGTGATTTTTTGGAGCTTTCAAAATTTGATTGCTTGTACGATGACTATGGGGTCAAAACACACTTCGTTCCCCAAATTGAAGAATCAGACCCCTCCCAAAGTGTGGCCATGGAAGCGTCCACTCGCAAGGAGTGTTTTGAGAGGAAAAATCTCCATCCGCGGAGGTACTCATTTTGCAATAATCCCCTTCAAACGTCCGGAGATCCGGTGATTATTTGGAGCTTTGGAACTTTGATTGCTTGCACGATGACTATGGGGCCAAAACGCACTTCGTTCCCCAAATTGAAGAATCATACCTCTCCCAAAGTGTGCCCCTGGAAGCGTCAACTCGCAAGAAGCGATTTGAGAGGAAAAAACTCCATCCGCGGACGTACTCATTTTGTAATAATCCCCTTCAAACGTGCGGAGATCGTGTGATTATTTGGAGCTTTGGAAATTTGATTGCTTGTACGATGACTATGGGGTCCAAACACACTTCGTTCCCCAAATTAAAGAGTCAGACCCCGCTCAAAGTGGGCCCCTGGAAGCGTCAACTCGCAAGGAGCGTTTTGGGAAAAAAAAACTCCATCCGCGGAGGTACTCGTTTTGTAATAAACCCCTTCAAACGTCCCGAGACCGGGTGATTATTTGGAGCTTTCGAAATTTGATTGCTTGTACGATGACTATGGGGCCAAAACACACTTCGTTCCCCAAATTGAAGAATCAGACCTCTCCCAAAGTGTGGCCATGGAAGCGTCAACTCGCAAGGAGTGTTTTGAGAGAAAAAAACTCCATCCGCGGAGGTACTAATTTTGCAATAATCTCCCTCAAACGTCCGGAGATCGTGTGATTATTTGGAGCTTTGGAAATTTGATTGCGTGTACGATGACTATGGGCTCAAAACACACTTCGTTCCCCAAATTGAAGAGTCAGACCCCGCTCAAAGTGTGCCCCTGGAAGCGTCCACTCGCAAGGAGTGTTTTGAGAGGAAAAATCTCCATCCGCGGAGGTACTCATTTTGCAATAATCCCCTTCAAACGTCCGGAGATCCGGTGATTATTTGGAGCTTTGGAAATTTGATTGCTTGCACGATGACTATGGGGCCAAAACGCACTTCGTTCCCCAAATTCAAGAATCATACCTCTCCCAAAGTGTGCCCCTGGAAGCGTCAACTCGCAAGGAGCGATTTGAGAGGAAAAAACACCATCCGCGGACGTACTCATTTTGTAATAATCCCCTTCAAACGTGTGGAGATCGTGTGATTATTTGGAGCTTTGGAAATTTGATTGCTTGTACGATGACTATGGGGTCCAAACACACTTCGTTCCCCAAATTGAAGAGTCAGACCCAGCTCAAAGTGGGCCCCTGGAAGCGTCAACTCGCAAGGAGCGTTTTGGGAAAAAAAAACTCCATCCGCGGAGGTACTCGTTTTGTAATAAACCCCTTCAAACGTCCTGAGACCGGGTGATTATTTGGAGCTTTCGAAATTTGATTACTTGTACGATGACTATGGGGCCAAAACACACTTCGTTCCCCAAATTGAAGAATCAGACCTCTCCCAAAGTGTGGCCATGGAAGCGTCAACTCGCAAGGAGTGTTTTGAGAGAAAAAAACTCCATCCGCGGAGGTACTCATTTTGCAATAATCTCCCTCAAACGTCCGGAGATCGTGTGATTATTTGGAGCTTGGGAAATTTGATTGCGTGTACGATGACTATGGGCTCAAAACACACTTCGTTGCCCAAATTGAAGAGTCAGACCCCGCTCAAAGTGTGCCCCTGGAAGCGTCCACTCGCAAGGAGTGTTTTGAGAGGAAAAATCTCCATCCGCGAAGGTACTCATTTTGCAATAATCCCCTTCAAACGTCCGGAGATCCGGTGATTATTTGGAGCTTTGGAAATTTGATTGCTTGCACGGTGACTATGGGGCCAAAACGCACTTCGTTCCCCAAATTGAAGAATCATACCTCTCCCAAAGTGTGCCCCTGGAAGCGTCAACTCGCAAGGAGCGATTTGAGAGGAAAAAACACCATCCGCGGACGTACTCATTTTGTAATAATCCCCTTCAAACGTGCGGAGATCGTGTGATTATTTGGAGCTTTGGAAATTTGATTGCTTGTACGATGACTATGGGGTCCAAACACACTTCGTTCCCCAAATTAAAGAGTCAGACCCCGCTCAAAGTGTGCCCCTGGAAGCGTCCATTCGCAAGGAGCGTTTTGGGAAAACAAAACTCCATCCGCGGAGGTACTCGTTTTGTAATAAATGCCTTCAAACGTGCGGAGATCAAGTGATTTTTTGGAGCTTTGGAATTTGATTGCTTGTACGATGACTATGGGGTCAAAACACACTTCGTTCCCCAAATTGCAGAGTCAGACCCCGCTCAAAGTGTGCCCCTGGAAGCGTCCATTCGCAAGCAGTGTTTTGAGAGAAAAAAACTGCATCCGCGGAGGTACTCATTTTGCAATAATCCCCTTCAAACGTCCCGAGACCGGATGATTATTTGGAGCTTTGGAAATTTGATTGCTTGCACGATGACTATGGGGTCAAAACACACTTCGTTCCCCTAATTGAAGAATCAGACCTCTCCCAAAGTGTGGCCATGGAAGCGTCAACTCGCAAGGAGTGTTTTGAGAGAAAAAAACTACATCCGCGGAGGTACTCATTTTGCAATAATCCCCCTCAAGCGTCCGGAGATCGTGTGATTATTTGGAGCTTGGGAAATTTGATTGCTTGTACGATGACCATGGGGTCAAAACACAGTTCGTTCCCCAAATGGAAGAGTCAGACCCCGCTCAAAGTGTGCCCATGGAAGCCTCCACTCGCAAGGAGTGTTTTGAGAGAAAAAAACTCCATCCGCGGAGGTACTCATTTTGCAATAATCCCCTTCAAACGTCCGGAGATCCGGAGATTATTTGGAGCTTTGGAAATTTGATTGCTTGTAGGATGACTCTGGAGTCAAAACACACTTCGTTCCCCAAATTGAAGAATCAGACCTCTCCCAAAGTGTGGCCATGGAAGCGTCAACTCGCAAGGAGTGTTTTGAGAGAGAAAAACTCCATCCGCGGAGGTACCCATTTTGTAATAATCCCCTTCAAACGTTCCGAGACCGTGTGATTATTTGGAGCTCTGGAAATGTGATTGCTTGTACGATGACTATGGGGTCAAAACACACTTCGTTCCTCAAGTTGATGAATCAGACCTCTCCCAAAGTGTGCCCATGGAAGCGTCAACTCGCAAGGAGCGATTTGAGAGGAAAAAACTCCATCCGCGGAGGTACTCATTTTGCAATAATCCCCTTCAAACGTCCAGAGATCCGGTGATTACTTGGAGCTTTGGAAATTTGATTGCTTGTACGATGACTATGGGGTCAAAACACACTTCGTTCCCCAAATTGAAGAATCCGACCTCTCCCAAAGTGTGCCCCTGGAAGCGTCAACTCGCAAGGAGCGATTTGAGAGGAAAAAACTCCATCCGCGGAGGTACTCATTTTGCAATAATCCCCTTCAAACGTCCAGAGATCCGGTGATTACTTGGAGCTTTGGAAATTTGATTGCTTGTACGATGACTATGGGGTCAAAACACACTTTCTTACCCAAATTGAAGAGTCAGACCCCGCTCAAAGTGTGGCCCTGGAAGCGTCAACTCGCAAGGAGTGTTTTGGGACAAAAAAACTCCATCCGCGGAGGGACTCGTTTTGCAGTAATTCCCTTCAAACGTCCCGAGACCGTGTGATTATTTGGAGCTTTGGAAATTTGATTGCTTGTAGGACGACTCTGGAGTCAAAACACACTTCGTTCCTCAAATTGAAGAATCAGACCTCTCCCAAAGTGTGGCCATGGAAGCGTCAACTCGCAAGGAGCGATTTGAGAGGAAAAAACTCCATCCGCGGAGGTACTCATTTTGCAATAATCCCCTTCAAACGTCCGGAGATCCGGTGCTTATTTGGAGCTTTGGAAATTTGATTGCTTGTACGATGACTATGGGCTCAAAACACACTTCGTTCCCCAAATTGAAGAGTCAAACCCCGCTCAAAGTGTGCCCTTGGAAGCGTCAACTCGCAAGGAGCGTTTTGGAGAAAACTTCATCCGCGGAGGTACTCATTTTGCAATAAACCCCTTCAAACGTCCCGAGACCGGGTGATTATTTGGAGCTTTCGAAATTTTATTGCTTGTACGATGACTATGGGGTCAAAACACACTTCGTTCCCCAAATTGAAGATCCAGACCTCTCCCAAAGTTCGGCCATGGAAGCGTCCATTCGCAAGGAGTGTTTTGAGAGAAAAAAACTCCATCCGCGGAGGTACTCATTTTGCAAAAATCTCCCTCAAACGTCCGGAGATCGTGTGATTATTTGGAGCTTTGGAAATTTGATTGCTTGTACGATGACTATGGGCTCAAAACACACTTCGTTCCCCAAATTGAAGAGTCAGACCCCGCTCAAAGTGTGCCCCTGGAAGCGTCCACTCGCAAGGAGTGTTTTGAGAGGAAAAAACTCCATCCGCGGAGGTACTCATTTTGCAATAATCCCCTTCAAACGTCCGGAGATCCGGTGATTATTTGGAGCTTTGGAACTTTGATTGCTTGCACGATGACTATGGCGACAAAACGCACTTCGTTCCCCAAATTGAAGAATCATACCTCTCCCAAAGTGTGCCCCTAGAAGCGTCAACTCGCAAGGAGCGATTTGAGAGGAAAAAACTCCATCCGCGGACGTACTCATTTTGTAATAATCCCTTTCAAACGTGCGGAGATCCGGTGATTATTTGGAGCTTTGGAAATTTGATTGCTTGTACGATGACTATGGGGTCAAAACACACTTCGTTCCCCAAATTAAAGAGCCAGACCCCGCTCAAAGTGTGCCCCTGGAAGCGTCAACTCGCAAGGAGCGTTTTGGGGAAAAAAAACTCCATCCGCGGAGGTACTCGTTTTGTAATAAATGCCTTCAAACGTGCGGAGATCGAGTGGATTTTTGGAGCTTTGGAAATTTGTTTGCTTGTACGATGACTATGGGGTCAAAACACACTTCGTTCCCCAAATTGCAGAGTCAGACCCCGCTCAAAGTGTGCCCCTGGAAGCGTCCATTCGCAAGGAGTGTTTTGAGAGAAAAAAACTGCATCCGCGGAGGTACTCATTTTGCAATAATCCCCTTCAAACGTCTCGAGACCGGATGATTATTTGGAGCTTTGGAAATTGGATTGCTTGTAGGATGACTCTGGGGTCAAAACACACTTCGTTCCCCTAATTGAAGAATCAGACCTCTCCCAAAGTGTGGCCATGGAAGCGTCAACTCGCAAGGAGTGTTTTGAGAGAAAAAAACTACGTCCGCGGAGGTACTCATTTTGCAATAATCCCCCTCAAACGTCCGGAGATCGTGTGACTATTTGGAGCTTTGGAAATTTGATTGCTTGTACGATGACCATGGGGTCAAAACACAGTTCGTTCCCCAAATGGAAGAGTCAGACCCCGCTCAAAGTGTGCCCATGGAAGCGTCCACTCGCAAGGAGTGTTTTGAGAGAAAAAAACTCCATCCCCGAAGGTACTCATTTTGGAATAATCCCCTTCAAACGTCCCGAGACCGGGTGATTATTTGGAGCTTTGGAAATTTGATTGCTTGTAGGATGACTCTGGGGTCAAAACACACTTCGTTCCCCAAATTGAAGAAGCAGACCTCTCCCAAAGTGTGGCCATGGAAGCGTCAACTCGCAAGGAGTGTTTTGAGAGAAAAAAACATTATCCGCGGAAAGTACTCATTTTGCAATAATCCCCCTCGGACGTCCTGAGATTGTGTGATTATTTGGAGCTCTGGAAATGTGATTGCTTGTACGATGACTATGGGGTCAAAACACACTTCGTTCCTCAAGTTGATGAATCAGACCTCTCCCAAAGTGTGCCCATGGAAGCGTCAACTCGCAAGGAGCGATTTGAGAGGAAAAAACTCCATCCGCGGAGGTACTCATTTTGCAATAATCCCCTTCAAACGTCCAGAGATCCGGTGATTACTTGGAGCTTTGGAAATTTGATTGCTTGTACGATGACTATGCGGTCAAAACACACTTCGTTCCCCAAATTCAAGAATCCGACCTCTCCCAAAGTGTGCCCATGGAAGCGTCAACTCGCAAGGAGCGATTTGAGAGGAAAAAACTCCATCCGCGGAGGTACTCATTTTGCAATAATCCCCTTCAAACGTCCAGAGATCCGGTGATTACTTGGAGCTTTGGAAATTTGATTGCTTGTACGATGACTATGGGGTCAAAACACACTTCGTTCCCCAAATTCAAGAATCCGACCTCTCCCAAAGTGTGCCCCTGGAAGCGTCAACTCGCAAGGAGCGATTTGAGAGGAAAAAACTCCATCCGCGGAGGTACTCATTTTGCAATAATCCCCTTCAAACGTCCAGAGATCCGGTGATTACTTGGAGCTTTGGAAATTTGATTGCTTGTACGATGACTATGGGGTCAAAACACACTTTCTTACCCAAATTGAAGAGTCAGACCCCGCTCAAAGTGTGCCCCTGGAAGCGTCAACTCGCAAGGAGTGTTTTGGGACAAAAAAACTCCATCCGCGGAGGGACTCGTTTTGCAATAATTCCCTTCAAACGTCCCGAGACCGTGTGATTATTTGGAGCTTTGGAAATTTGATTGCTTGTAGGACGACTCTGGAGTCAAAACACACTTCGTTCCTCAAATTGAAGAATCAGACCTCTCCCAAAGTGTGGCCATGGAAGCGTCAACTCGCAAGGAGCGTTTTGAGAGAAAAAAACTCCATCCGCGGAGGTACTCATTTTGCAATAAACCTCTTCCAACGTTCTGAGACCGGGTGATTATTTGGAGCTTTGGAAATTTGATTGCTTGTACGATGACTATGGGGTCAAAACACACTTCGTTCCCCAAATTCAAGAATCACACCCTTTCCAAAGTGTGCCCATGGAAGCATCAACTCGCAAGGAGCGATTTGAGAGGAAAAAACTTTATCCGCGGAGGTACTCATTTTGCAATAATCCCCTTCAAACGTCCGGAGATCCGGTGCTTATTTGGAGCTTTGGAAATTTGATTGCTTGTACGATGACTATGGGCTCAAAACACACTTCGTTCCCCAAATTGAAGAGTCAAACCCCGCTCAAAGTGTGCCCTTGGAAGCGTCAACTCGCAAGGAGCGTTTTGGAGAAAACTTCATCCGCGGAGGTACTCATTTTGCAATAAACCCCTTCAAACGTCCCGAGACCGGGTGATTATTTGGAGCTTTGGAAATTTGATTGCTTGTACGATGACTATGGGCTCAAAACACACTTCGTTCCCCAAATTGAAGAGTCAGACCCCGCTCAAAGTGTGCCCCTGGAAGCGTCCACTCGCAAGGAGTGTTTTGAGAGGAAAAAATTCCATCCGCGGAGGTACTCATTTTGCAATAATCCCCTTCAAACGTCCGGAGATCCGGTGATTATTTGGAGCTTTGGAACTTTGATTGCTTGCACGATGACTATGGCGACAAAACGCACTTCGTTCCCCAAATTGAAGAATCATACCTCTCCCAAAGTGTGGCCATGGAAGCGTCAACTCGCAAGGAGTGTTTTGAGAGAAAAAAACTACATCCGCGGAGGTACTCATTTTGCAATAATCCCCCTCAAACGTCCGGAGATCGTGTGATTATTTGGAGCTTTGGAAATTTGATTGCTTGTACGATGACCATGGGGTCAAAACACAGTTCGTTCCCCAAATGGAAGAGTCAGACCCCGCTCAAAGTGTGCCCATGGAAGCGTCCACTCGCAAGGAGTGTTTTGAGAGAAAAAAACTCCATCCCCGAAGGTGCTCATTTTGGAATAATCCCCTTCAAACGTCCCGAGACCGGGTGATTATTTGGAGCTTTGGAAATTTGATTGCTTGTAGGATGACTCTGGGGTCAAAACACACTTCGTTCCCCAAATTGAAGAAGCAGACCTCTCCCAAAGTGTGGCCATGGAAGCGTCAACTCGCAAGGAGTGTTTTGAGAGAAAAAAACTCCATCCGCGGAGGTACTCATTTTGCAATAATCCCCCTCGAACGTCTTGAGATCGTGTGATTATTTGGAGCTTTGGAAATTTGATTGCTTGTACGATGACTATGGGGTGAAAACACACTTCGTTCCCCAAATTGAAGAGTCAGACCCCGCTCAAAGTGTGCCCCTGGAAGCGTCCACTCGCAAGGAGTGTTTTGAGAGGAAAAAACTCCATCCGCGGAGGTACTCATTTTGCAATAATCCCCTTCAAACGTCCGGAGATCCGGTGATTATTTGGAGCTTTGGAACTTTGATCGCTTGTGCGATGACTATGGGGTGAAAACACACTTCGTTCCCCCAATTGAAGAAGCAGACCTCTCCCAAAGTGTGGCCATGGAAGCGTCAACTCGCAAGGAGTGTTTTGAGAGAAAAAAACCCCATCCGCGGAGGTAGTCATTTTGCAATAATCCCCCTCGAACGTCTTGAGATCGTGTGATTATTTGGAGCTTTGGAAATTTGATTGCTTGTACGATGACTATGGGGTCAAAACACAGTTCGTTCCCCAAATGGAAGAGTCAGACCCCGCTCAAAGTGTGCCCATGGAAGCGTCCACTCGCAAGGAGTGTTTTGAGAGAAAAAAACTCCATCCGCGAAGGTACTCATTTTGCAATAATCCCCTTCAAACGTCCCGAGACCGGGTGATTATTTGGAGCTTTGGAAATTTGATTGCTTGTAGGATGACTCTGGGGTCGAAACACACTTCGTTCCCCAAATTGAAGAAGCAGACCTCTCCCAAAGTGTGGCCATGGAAGCGTCAACTCGCAAGGAGTGTTTTGAGGGAAAAAAACTACATCCGCGGAGGTACTCATTTTGCAATAATCCCCCTCAAACGTCCAGAGATCGTGTGATTATATGGAGCTTTGGAAATTTGATTGCTTGTACGATGACTCTGGGGTCAAAACACACTTCGTTCCCCAAATTGAAGAGTCAGACCCCGCTCAAAGTGTGCCCATGGAAGCGTCAACTCGCAAGGAGCGTTTTGGGAGAAAAAAACTCCACCCGCGGAGGTACTCGTTTTGCAATAATCCCCTTCAAACGTCCCGAGACCGTGTGATTATTTGGAGCTTTGGAAATTTGTTTGCTTGTACGATGACTCTGGGGTCAGAACACACTTCGTTCCCCAAATTGAAGAGTCAGACCCCGCTCAAAGTGTGCCCCCGGAAGCGTCAACTTGCAAGGAGCGTTTTGGGAGAAAAAAACTCCATCCGCGGAGGGACTCGTTTTGCAATAATCCCCTTCAAACGTCCCAAGACCGTGTGATTATTTGGAGCTCTGGAAATTTGATTGCTTGTAGGATGACTCTGGAGTCAAAACACACTTCGTTCCTCAAATTGAAGAATCAGACCTCTCCCAAAGTGTGGCCATGGAAGCGTCAACTCGCAAGGAGCGTTTTGAGAGAAAAAAACTCCATCCGCGGAGGTACTCATTTTGCAATAATCCCCCTCGAATGTCCTTCTATCGTGTGATTATTCGGAGCTTTGGAAATTTGATTGCTTGTAGGATGACTCTGGAGTCAAAACACACTTCGTTCCCCAAATTGAAGAATCAGACCTCTCCCAAAGTGTGGCCATGGAAGCGTCAACTCGCAAGGAGTGTTTTGAGAGAAAAAAACTCCATCCGCGGAGGTACTCATTTTGCAATAAACCTCTTCCAAGGTTCTGAGACCGGGTGATTATTTGGAGCTTTGGAAATTTGATTAACTTGTACGGTGACTATGGGGTCAAAACACACTTCGTTCCCCAAATTGAAGAATCAGACCTCTCCCAAAGTGTGCCCATGGAAGCGTCAACTCGCAAGGAGCGATTTGAGAGGAAAAAACTCTACTCATTTTGCAATAATCCCCTTCAAACGTCCGGAGATCCGGTGATTATTTGGAGCTTTGGAACTTTGATTGCTTGTACGATGACTATGGGGCCAAAACACACTTCGTTCCCCAAATTGAAGAATCAGACCTCTCCCAAAGTGTGGCCATGGAAGCGTCAACTCGCAAGGAGTCTTTTGAGAGGAAAAAACTCCATCCGCGGAGGTACTCATTTTGTAATAATCCCCTTCAAACGTCCGGAGATCCGGTGATTATTTGGAGCTTTGGAAATTTGATTGCTTGTACGATGACTTTGGGGTCCAAACACACTTCGTTCCCCAAATTGAAGAGTCAAACCCCGCTCAAAGTGTGCCCCTGGAAGCGTCCACTCGCAAGGAGCGTTTTGGGGAAAAAAAACTCCTTCCGCGGAGGTACTCATTTTGCAATAAACCCCTTGAAACGTCCCGAGACCGGGTGATTATTTGGAGCTTTCGAAATTTGTTTGCTTGTAAGATGACTATGGGGTCAAAACACACTTCGTTCCCCAAATTGAAGAATCAGACCTCTCCCAAAGTGTGGCCATGGAAGCGTCAACTCGCAAGGAGTGTTTTGAGAGAAAAAAACTACATCCGCGGAGGTAGTCATTTTGCAATAATCCCCCTCAAACGTCCGGAGATCGTGTGATTATTTGGAGCTTTGGAAATTTGATTGCTTGTACGATGACTATGGGGTCAAAACACACTTCGTTCCCCAAATGGAAGAGTCAGACCCCGCTCAAAGTGTGCCACTGGAAGCGTCCACTCGCAAGGAGTGTTTTGAGAGGAAAAAACTCCATCCGCGGAGGTACTCATTTTGCAATAATCCCCTTCAAACGTCCGGAGATCCGGTGATTATTTGGAGTTTTGGACCTTTGATTGCTTGCACGATGACTATGGGGCCAAAACACACTTCGTTCCCCAAATTGAAGAATCAGACCTCTCCCAAGGTGTGCCCCTGGAAGCGTCAACTCGCAAGGAGCGATTTGAGAGGAAAAAACTCCATCCGCGGAGGTACTCATTTTGTAATATACCCCTTCAAACTTGCGGAGATCGTGTGATTTTTTGGAGCTTTGGAAATTTGATTGCTTGTACGATGACTATGGGGTCAAAACACACTTCCTTCCCCAAGTTGAAGAGTCAGACCCCGCTCAAAGTGTGCCGCTGGAAGCGTCCAATCGCAAGGAGCGTTTTGGGAGAAAAAAACTCCATCCGCGGAGGGACTCGTTTTGCAATAATCCCCTTCAAACGCCCCAAGACCGTGTGATTATTTGGAGCTTTGGAAATTTGATTGCTTGTAGGATGACTCTGGAGTCAAAACACACTTCGTTCCTCAAATTGAAGAATCAGACCTCTCCCAAAGTGTGGCCATGGAAGCGTCAACTCGCAAGGAGCGTTTTGAGAGAAAAAAACTCCATCCGCGGAGGTACTCATTTTGCAATAAACCTCTTCCAAGGTTCTGAGACCGGGTGATTATTTGGAGCTTTGGAAATTTGATTAACTTGTACGGTGACTATGGGGTCAAAACACACTTCGTTCCCCAAATTGAAGAATCAGACCTCTCCCAAAGTGTGCCCATGGAAGCGTCAACTCGCAAGGAGCGATTTGAGAGGAAAAAACCCTACTCATTTTGCAATAATCCCCTTCAAACGTTCGGAGATCCGGTGATTATTTGGAGCTTTGGAACTTTGATTTCTTGTACGATTACTATGGGATCAAAACACACTTCGTTCCCCAAATGGAAGAGTCTGACCCCGCTCAAAGTGTGCCCTTGGAAGCGTCCACTCGCAAGGAGTGTTTTGAGAGGAAAAAACTCCATCCGCGGAGGTACTCATTTTGCAATACTCCCCTTCAAACGTCCGGAGATCCGGTGATTATTTGGAGTTTTGGACCTTTGATTGCTTGCACGATGACTATGGGGCCAAAACGCACTTCGTTCCCCAAATTGAAGAATCACACCTCTCCCAAGGTGTGCCCCTGGAAGCGTCAACTCGCAAGGAGCGATTTGAGAGGAAAAAACTCCATCCGCGGAGGTACTCATTTTGTAATTCCCCCCTTCAAACGTGCGGAGATCGTGTGATTTTTTGGAGCTTTGGAAATTTGATTGCTTGTACGATGACTATGGGGTCAAAACACACTTCGTTCCCCAAATTAAAGAGTCAGACCCCGCTCAAAGTGTGCCGCTGGAAGCGTCCATTCGCAAGGAGTGTTTTGAGAGAAAAAAACTCCATCCGCGGAGGTACTCGTTTTGTAATAAACCCCTTCAAACCTGCGGAGATCAAGTGATTTTTTGGAGCTTTGGAAATTTGATTGCTTGTAGGATGACTCTGGAGTCAAAACACACTTCGTTCCCCAAATTGCAGAGTCAGACCCCGCTCAAAGTGTGCCCCTGGAAGTGTCCATTCGCAAGGAGTGTTTTGAGAGAAAAAAAACTCCATCCGCGGAGGTCCTCATTTTGCAATAAACCCCTTCAAACGTCCCGAGACCGGGTGATTATTTGGAGCTTTGGAAATTGGATTGCTTGAAGGATGACTCTGGGGTCAAAACACACTTGGTTCCCCAAATTGAAGAATCAGACCTCTCCCAAAGTGTGGCCATGGAAGCGTCAACTCGCAAGGAGTGTTTTGAGAGAAAAAAACTACTTCCGCGGAGGTACTCATTTTGCAATAATCCCCCTCAAACGTCCGGAGATCGTGTGATTATTTGGAGCTTGGGAAATTTGATTGCTTGTACGATGACTATGGGGTCAAAACACAGTTCGTTCCCCAAATGGAAGAGTCAGACCCCGCTCAAAGTGTGCCAATGGAAGCGTCCACTCGCAAGGAGTGTTTTGAGAGAAAAAAACTCCATCCGCGAAGGTACTCATTTTGCAATAATCCCCTTCTAACGTCCTGAGACCGGGTGATTATTTGGAGCTTCTGGAAATTTGATTGCTTGTAGGATGACTCTGGAGTCAAAACACACTTCGTTCCCCAAATTGAAGAAGCAGACCTCTCCCAAAGTGTGGCCATGGAAGCGTCAACGCGCAAGGAGTGTTTTGAGAGAAAAAAACCCCATCCGCGGAGGTAGTCCTTTTGCAATAGTCCCCCTCGAACGTCTTGAGATCGTGTGATTATTTGGAGCTTGGGAAATTTGATTGCTTGTACGATGACTCTGGAGTCAAAACACAGTTCGTTCCCCAAATGGAAGAGTCAGACCCCGCTCAAAGTGTGCCCATGGAAGCGTCCACTCGCAAGGAGTGTTTTGAGAGAAAAAAACTCCATCCGCGAAGGTACTCATTTTGCAATAATCCCCTTCAAACGTCCCGAGACCGGGTGATTATTTGGAGCTTTGGAAATTTGATTGCTTGTAGGATGACTCTGGGGTCGAAACACACTTCGTCCCCCAAATTGAAGAATCAGACCTCTCCCAAAGTGTGCCCATGGAAGCGTCAACTCGCAAGGAGCGTTTTGGGAGAAAAAAACTCCATCCGCGGAGGTACTCGTTTTGCAATAATCCCCTTCAAACGTCCCGAGACCGTGTGATTATTTGGAGCTTGGGAAATTTGTTTGCTTGTACGATGACTCTGGGGTCAAAACACACTTCGTTCCCCAAATTGAAGAGTCAGACCCCGCTCAAAGTGTGCCCCCGGAAGCGTCAACTCGCAAGGAGCGTTTTGGGAGAAAAAAACTCCATCCGCGGAGGGACTCGTTTTGCAATAATCCCCTTCAAACGTCCCAAGACCGTGTGATTATTTGGAGCTTTGGAAATTTGATTGCTTGTACGATGACTATGGGGTCAAAACACAGTTCGTTCCCCAAATGGAAGAGTCAGACCCCGCTCAAAGTGTGCCCATGGAAGCGTCCACTCGCAAGGAGTGTTTTGAGAGAAAAAAACTCCATCCGCGAAGGTACTCATTTTGCAATAATCCCCTTCAAACGTCCCGAGACCGGGTGATTAATTGGAGCTTTGGAAATTTGATTGCTTGTAGGATGACTCTGGAGTCAAAACACACTTCGTTCCCCAAATTGAAGAATCAGACCTCTCCCAAAGTGTGCCCCTGGAAGCGTCTACTCGCAAGGTGTTTTTTGAGAGAAAAAAAACTCCATCCGCGGAGGTACTCATTTTGCAATAAACCCCTCCAAAGGTGCGGAGATCGTGTGATTATTTGGAGCTTTGACAATTTGATTGCTTGTACGATGACTATGGGGTCAAAACACACTTCTTTCCCCAAATTGAAGAGTCAGACCCCGCTCAAAGTGTGCCCCTGGAAGCGTCAACTCGCAAGGAGCGTTTTGAGAGGAAAAAGTTCCATCCGCGGAGGTACTCATTTTGTAATAAGCCCCTTCAAACGTCCGGAGATCCGGTGATTATTTGGAGCTTTGGAAATTTGATTGCTTGTACGATTACTATGGGGTCAAAACACACTTCCTTCCCCAAATTGAAGAATCAGACCTCTCCCAAAGTGTGCCCCTGGAAGCGTCAACTCGCAAGGAGCGTTTTGGGAAAAAGAAACTCCATCCGCGGCGGGACTCGTTTTGCAATAATCCCCTTCAAACGTCCCGAGACCGTCTGATTATTTGGAGCTTTGGAAATTTGATTGCTTGTAGGATGACTCTGGAGTCAGAACACACTTCGTTCTCCAAGTTGAAGAGTCAGACCTCTCCCAAAGTGTGGCCATGGAAGCGTCAACTCGCAAGGAGCGTTTTGAGAGAAAAAAACTCCATCCGCGGAGGTACTCATTTTGCAATAAACCCCTTCAAAGGTGCGGAGATCGTGTGATTATTTGGAGCTTTGGAAATTTGATTGCTTGTACGATGACTATGGGGTCAAAACACACTTCGTTCCCCAAATTGAAGAGTCAAACCCCGCTCAAAGTGTGCCCCTGGAAGCGTCCACTCGCAAGGAGTGTTTTGAGAGAAAAAAGTTCCATCCACGGAGGTACTCATTTTGTAATAAACCCCTTCAAACGTCCGGAGATCGTGTGATTATTTGGAGCTTTGGAAATTTGATTGCTTGTACGATGACTATGGGGCCAAAACACACTTCCTTCCCCAAATTGAAGAATCAGACCTCCCCCAAAGTGTGCCCATGGAAGCGTCAACTCGCAAGGAGCGATTTGGGAGGAAAAAACTCCATCCGCGGAGGTACTCATTTTGTAATAATCCCCTTCAAATGTCCGGAGATCCGGTGATTATTTGGAGCTTTGGAAATTTGATTGCTTGTACGATGACTTTGGGGTCAAAACACACTTCGTTCCCCAAATTGAAGAGTCAGACCCCGCTCAAATTGTGCCTCTGGAAGCGTCAACTCGCAAGGAGTGTTTTGAGAGAAAAAAACTCCATCCGCGGAGGTACTCATTTTGTAATAATCCCCTTCAAATGTCCGGAGATCCGGTGATTATTTGGAGGTTTGGAAATTTGATTGGTTGTACGATGACTATGGGGTCAAAACACACGTCGTTCCCCAAATTGCAGTGTCAGACCCCGCTCAAAGTGTGCCCTGGAAGCGTCTACTCGCAAGGTGTTTTTTGAGAGAAAAAAAACTCCATCCGCGGAGGTACTCATTTTGCAATAAACCCCTCCAAAGGTGCGGAGATCGTGTGATTATTTGGAGCTTTGACAATTTGATTGCTTGTACGATGACTATGGGGTCAAAACACACTTCTTTCCCCAAATTGAAGAGTCAGACCCCGCTCAAAGTGTGCCCCTGGAAGCGTCAACTCGCAAGGAGCGTTTTGAGAGGAAAAAGTTCCATCCGCGGAGGTACTCATTTTGTAATAAACCCCTTCAATCGTCCGGAGATCCGGTGATTATTTGGAGCTTTGGAAATTTGATTGCTTGTACGATTACTATGGGGTCAAAACACACTTCCTTCCCCAAATTGAAGAATCAGACCTCTCCCAAAGTGTGCCCCTGGAAGCGTCAACTCGCAAGGAGCGTTTTGGGAAAAAGAAACTCCATCCGCGGAGGGACTCGTTTTGCAATAAACCCCTCCAAAGGTGCGGAGATCGTGTGATTATTTGGAGCTTTGACAATTTGATTGCTTGTACGATGACTATGGGGTCAAAACACACTTCTTTCCCCAAATTGAAGAGTCAGACCCCGCTCAAAGTGTGCCCCTGGAAGCGTCAACTCGCAAGGAGCGTTTTGAGAGGAAAAAGTTCCATCCGCGGAGGTACTCATTTTGTAATAAGCCCCTTCAAACGTCCGGAGATCCGGTGATTATTTGGAGCTTTGGAAATTTGATTGCTTGTACGATTACTATGGGGTCAAAACACACTTCCTTCCCCAAATTGAAGAATCAGACCTCTCCCAAAGTGTGCCCCTGGAAGCGTCAACTCGCAAGGAGCGTTTTGGGAAAAAGAAACTCCATCCGCGGAGGGACTCGTTTTGCAATAATCCCCTTCAAACGTCCCGAGACCGTCTGATTATTTGGAGCTTTGGAAATTTGATTGCTTGTAGGATGACTCTGGAGTCAGAACACACTTCGTTCTCCAAGTTGAAGAGTCAGACCTCTCCCAAAGTGTGGCCATGGAAGCGTCAACTCGCAAGGAGCGTTTTGAGAGAAAAAAACTCCATCCGCGGAGGTACTCATTTTGCAATAAACCCCTTCAAAGGTGCGGAGATCGTGTGATTATTTGGAGCTTTGGAAATTTGATTGCTTGTACGATGACTATGGGGTCAAAACACACTTCGTTCCCCAAATTGAAGAGTCAAACCCCGCTCAAAGTGTGCCCCTGGAAGCGTCCACTCGCAAGGAGTGTTTTGAGAGAAAAAAGTTCCATCCACGGAGGTACTCATTTTGTAATAAACCCCTTCAAACGTCCGGAGATCGTGTGATTATTTGGAGCTTTGGAAATTTGATTGCTTGTACGATGACTATGAGGCCAAAACACACTTCCTTCCCCAAATTGAAGAATCAGACCTCCCCCAAAGTGTGCCCATGGAAGCGTCAACTCGCAAGGAGCGATTTGAGAGGAAAAAACTCCATCCGCGGAGGTACTCATTTTGTAATAATCCCCTTCAAATGTCCGGAGATCCGGTGATTATTTGGAGCTTTGGAAATTTGATTGCTTGTACGATGACTTTGGGGTCAAAACACACTTCGTTCCCCAAATTGAAGAGTCAGACCCCGCTCAAATTGTGCCTCTGGAAGCGTCAACTCGCAAGGAGTGTTTTGAGAGAAAAAAGTTCCATCCGCGGAGGTACTCATTTTGTAATAATCCCCTTCAAATGTCCGGAGATCCGGTGATTATTTGGAGGTTTGGAAATTTGATTGGTTGTACGATGACTATGGGGTCAAAACACACGTCGTTTTCCAAATTGCAGTGTCAGACCCCGCTCAAAGTGTGCCCCTGGAAGCGTCTACTCGCAAGGTGTTTTTTGAGAGAAAAAAAACTCCATCCGCGGAGGTACTCATTTTGCAATAAACCCCTCCAAAGGTGCGGAGATCGTGTGATTATTTGGAGCTTTGACAATTTGATTGCTTGTACGATGACTATGGGGTCAAAACACACTTCTTTCCCCAAATTGAAGAGTCAGACCCCGCTCAAAGTGTGCCCCTGGAAGCGTCAACTCGCAAGGAGCGTTTTGAGAGGAAAAAGTTCCATCCGCGGAGGTACTCATTTTGTAATAAGCCCCTTCAAACGTCCGGAGATCCGGTGATTATTTGGAGCTTTGGAAATTTGATTGCTTGTACGATTACTATGGGGTCAAAACACACTTCCTTCCCCAAATTGAAGAATCAGACCTCTCCCAAAGTGTGCCCCTGGAAGCGTCAACTCGCAAGGAGCGTTTTGGGAAAAAGAAACTCCATCCGCGGCGGGACTCGTTTTGCAATAATCCCCTTCAAACGTCCCGAGACCGTCTGATTATTTGGAGCTTTGTAAATTTGATTGCTTGTAGGATGACTCTGGAGTCAGAACACACTTCGTTCTCCAAGTTGAAGAGTCAGACCTCTCCCAAAGTGTGGCCATGGAAGCGTCAACTCGCAAGGAGCGTTTTGAGAGAAAAAAACTGCATCCGCGGAGGTACTCATTTTGCAATAAACCCCTTCAAAGGTGCGGAGATCGTGTGATTATTTGGAGCTTTGGAAATTTGATTGCTTGTACGATGACTATGGGGTCAAAACACACTTCGTTCCCCAAATTGAAGAGTCAAACCCCGCTCAAAGTGTGCCCCTGGAAGCGTCCACTCGCAAGGAGTGTTTTGAGAGAAAAAAGTTCCATCCACGGAGGTACTCATTTTGTAATAAACCCCTTCAAACGTCCGGAGATCGTGTGATTATTTGGAGCTTTGGAAATTTGATTGCTTGTACGATGACTATGGGGCCAAAACACACTTCCTTCCCCAAATTGAAGAATCAGACCTCCCCCAAAGTGTGCCCATGGAAGCTTCAACTCGCAAGGAGCGATTTGAGAGGAAAAAACTCCATCCGCGGAGGTACTCATTTTGTAATAATCCCCTTCAAATGTCCGGAGATCCGGTGATTATTTGGAGCTTTGGAAATTTGATTGCTTGTACGATGACTTTGGGGTCAAAACACACTTCGTTCCCCAAATTGAAGAGTCAGACCCCGCTCAAATTGTGCCTCTGGAAGCGTCAACTCGCAAGGAGTGTTTTGAGAGAAAAAAACTCCATCCGCGGAGGTACTCATTTTGTAATAATCCCCTTCAAATGTCCGGAGATCCGGTGATTATTTGGAGGTTTGGAAATTTGATTGGTTGTACGATGACTATGGGGTCAAAACACACGTCGTTCCCCAAATTGCAGTGTCAGACCCCGCTCAAAGTGTGCCCCTGGAAGCGTCTACTCGCAAGGTGTTTTTCGAGAGAAAAAAAACTCCATCCGCGGAGGTACTCATTTTGCAATAAACCCCTCCAAAGGTGCGGAGATCGTGTGATTATTTGGAGCTTTGACAATTTGATTGCTTGTACGATGACTATGGGGTCAAAACACACTTCTTTCCCCAAATTGAAGAGTCAGACCCCGCTCAAAGTGTGCCCCTGGAAGCGTCAACTCGCAAGGAGCGTTTTGAGAGGAAAAAGTTCCATCCGCGGAGGTACTCATTTTGTAATAAACCCCTTCAATCGTCCGGAGATCCGGTGATTATTTGGAGCTTTGGAAATTTGATTGCTTGTACGATTACTATGGGGTCAAAACACACTTCCTTCCCCAAATTGAAGAATCAGACCTCTCCCAAAGTGTGCCCCTGGAAGCGTCAACTCGCAAGGAGCGTTTTGGGAAAAAGAAACTCCATCCGCGGAGGGACTCGTTTTGCAATAATCCCCTTCAAACGTCCCGAGACCGTCTGATTATTTGGAGCTTTGGAAATTTGATTGCTTGTAGGATGACTCTGGAGTCAGAACACACTTCGTTCTCCAAGTTGAAGAGTCAGACCTCTCCCAAAGTGTGGCCATGGAAGCGTCAACTCGCAAGGAGCGTTTTGAGAGAAAAAAACTCCATCCGCGGAGGTACTCATTTTGCAATAAACCCCTCCAAAGGTGCGGAGATCGTGTGATTATTTGGAGCTTTGACAATTTGATTGCTTGTACGATGACTATGGGGTCCAAACACACTTCTTTCCCCAAATTGAAGAGTCAGACCCCGCTCAAAGTGTGCCCCTGGAAGCGTCAACTCGCAAGGAGTGTTTTGAGAGAAAAAAGTTCCATCCGCGGAGGTACTCATTTTGTAATAAACCCCTTCAAACGTCCGGAGATCGTGTGATTATTTGGAGGTTTGGAAATTTGATTGGTTGTACGATGACTATGGGGTCAAAACACACTTCGTTCCCCAAATTGCAGTGTCAGACCCCGCTCAAAGTGTGCCCCTGGAAGCGTCAACTCGCAAGGAGTGTTTTGAGAGAGAAAAATTCCGTCCGCGGAGGTCCTCATTTTGCAATAAGCCCCTTCAAACGTCCGGAGACCCGGTGATTATTTGGAGCTTTGGAAATTTGATTGCTTGTACGATTACTATGGGGTCAAAACACACTTCCTTCCCCAAATTGAAGAATCAGACCTCTCCCAAAGTGTGCCCCTGGAAGCGTCAACTCGCAAGGAGCGTTTTGGGAAAAAGAAACTCCATCCGCGGAGGGACTCGTTTTGCAATAATCCCCTTCAAACGTCCCGAGACCGTCTGATTATTTGGAGCTTTGGAAATTTGATTGCTTGTAGGATGACTCTGGAGTCAGAACACACTTCGTTCTCCAAGTTGAAGGGTCAGACCTCTCCCAAAGTGTGGCCATGGAAGCGTCAACTCGCAAGGAGTGTTTTGAGAGAAAAAAACTCCATCCACGGAGGTACTCATTTTGCAATAATCCCCTTCAAATGTCCGGAGATCCGGTGATTATTTGGAGGTTTGGAAATTTGATTGGTTGTACGATGACTATGGGGTCAAAACACACGTCGTTCCCCAAATTGCAGTGTCAGACCCCGCTCAAAGTGTGCCCCTGGAAGCGTCTACTCGCAAGGTGTTTTTTGAGAGAAAAAAAACTCCATCCGCGGAGGTACTCATTTTGCAATAAACCCCTCCAAAGGTGCGGACATCGTGTGATTATTTGGAGCTTTGACAATTTGATTGCTTGTACGATGACTATGGGGTCAAAACACACTTCTTTCCCCAAATTGAAGAGTCAGACCCCGCTCAAAGTGTGCCCCTGGAAGCGTCAACTCGCAAGGAGCGTTTTGAGAGGAAAAAGTTCCATCCGCGGAGGTACTCATTTTGTAATAAGCCCCTTCAAACGTCCGGAGATCCGGTGATTATTTGGAGCTTTGGAAATTTGATTGCTTGTACGATTACTATGGGGTCAAAACACACTTCCTTCCCCAAATTGAAGAATCAGACCTCTCCCAAAGTGTGCCCCTGGAAGCGTCAACTCGCAAGGAGCGTTTTGGGAAAAAGAAACTCCATCCGCGGAGGGACTCGTTTTGCAATAATCCCCTTCAAACGTCCCGAGACCGTCTGATTATTTGGAGCTTTGTAAATTTGATTGCTTGTAGGATGACTCTGGAGTCAGAACACACTTCGTTCTCCAAGTTGAAGAGTCAGACCTCTCCCAAAGTGTGGCCATGGAAGCGTCAACTCGCAAGGAGCGTTTTGAGAGAAAAAAACTCCATCCGCGGAGGTACTCATTTTGCAATAAACCCCTTCAAAGGTGCGGAGATCGTGTGATTATTTGGAGCTTTGGAAATTTGATTGCTTGTACGATGACTATGGGGTCAAAACACA
This sequence comes from Eutreptiella sp. 'Long Island Sound 2002', assembly GCA_964036045.1. Lineage (NCBI taxonomy): Eukaryota > Euglenozoa > Euglenophyceae > Eutreptiales > Eutreptiaceae > Eutreptiella > Eutreptiella sp. 'Long Island Sound 2002'. Next base: position 36,298,747 of record OZ038387.1, on the reverse strand, counting down.
CTTCGTTCCCCAAATTGAAGAGTCAAACCCCGCTCAAAGTGTGCCCCTGGAAGCGTCCACTCCCAAGGAGTGTTTTGAGAGAAAAAAGTTCCATCCACAGAGGTACTCATTTTGTAATAAACCCCTTCAAACGTCCGGAGATCGTGTGATTATTTGGAGGATTGGAAATTTGATTGCTTGTACGATGACTATGGGGCCAAAACACACTTCCTTCCCCAAATTGAAGAATCAGACCTCCCCCAAAGTGTGCCCATGGAAGCGTCAACTCGCAAGGAGCGATTTGAGAGGAAAAAACTCCATCCGCGGAGGTACTCATTTTGTAATAATCCCCTTCAAATGTCCGGAGATCCGGTGCAAATTTGGAGCTTTGGAAATTTGAATGCTTGTACGATGACTTTGGGGTCAAAACACACTTCGTTCCCCAAATTGAAGAGTCAGACCCCGCTCAAATTGTGCCTCTGGAAGCGTCAACTCGCAAGGAGTGTTTTGAGAGAAAAAAACTCCATCCGCGGAGGTACTCATTTTGTAATAATCCCCTTCAAATGTCCGGAGATCCGGTGATTATTTGGAGGTTTGGAAATTTGATTGGTTGTACGATGACTATGGGGTCAAAACACACGTCGTTCCCCAAATTGCAGTGTCAGACCCCGCTCAAAGTGTGGCCCTGGAAGCGTCTACTCGCAAGGTGTTTTTTGAGAGAAAAAAAACTCCGTCCGCGGAGGTACTCATTTTGCAATAAACCCCTCCAAAGGTGCGGAGATCGTGTGATTATTTGGAGCTTTGACAATTTGATTGCTTGTACGATGACTATGGGGTCAAAACACACTTCTTTCCCCAAATTGAAGAGTCAGACCTCTCCCAAAGTGTGGCCATGGAAGCGTCAACTCGCAAGGAGCGTTTTGAGAGGAAAAAGTTCCATCCGCGGAGGTACTCATTTTGTAATAAGCCCCTTCAAACGTCCGGAGATCCGGTGATTATTTGGAGCTTTGGAAATTTGATTGCTTGTACGATTACTATGGGGTCAAAACACACTTCCTTCCCCAAATTGAAGAATCAGACCTCTCCCAAAGTGTGCCCCTGGAAGCGTCAACTCGCAAGGAGCGTTTTGGGAAAAAGAAACTCCATCCGCGGAGGGACTCGTTTTGCAATAATCCCCTTCAAACGTCCCGAGACCGTCTGATTATTTGGAGCTTTGGAAATTTGATTGCTTGTAGGATGACTCTGGAGTCAGAACACACTTCGTTCTCCAAGTTGAAGAGTCAGACCTCTCCCAAAGTGTGGCCATGGAAGCGTCAACTCGCAAGGAGCGTTTTGAGAGAAAAAAACTCCATCCGCGGAGGTACTCATTTTGCAATAAACCCCTTCAAAGGTGCGGAGATCGTGTGATTATTTGGAGCTTTGGAAATTTGATTGCTTGTACGATGACTATGGGGTCAAAACACACTTCGTTCCCCAAATTGAAGAGTCAAACCCCGCTCAAAGTGTGCCCCTGGAAGCGTCCACTCCCAAGGAGTGTTTTGAGAGAAAAAAGTTCCATCCACAGAGGTACTCATTTTGTAATAAACCCCTTCAAACGTCCGGAGATCGTGTGATTATTTGGAGGATTGGAAATTTGATTGCTTGTACGATGACTATGGGGCCAAAACACACTTCCTTCCCCAAATTGAAGAATCAGACCTCCCCCAAAGTGTGCCCATGGAAGCGTCAACTCGCAAGGAGCGATTTGAGAGGAAAAAACTCCATCCGCGGAGGTACTCATTTTGTAATAATCCCCTTCAAATGTCCGGAGATCCGGTGCAAATTTGGAGCTTTGTAAATTTGAATGCTTGTACGATGACTTTGGGGTCAAAACACACTTCGTTCCCCAAATTGAAGAGTCAGACCCCGCTCAAATTGTGCCTCTGGAAGCGTCAACTCGCAAGGAGTGTTTTGAGAGAAAAAAACTCCATCCGCGGAGGTACTCATTTTGTAATAATCCCCTTCAAATGTCCGGAGATCCGGTGATTATTTGGAGGTTTGGAAATTTGATTGGTTGTACGATGACTATGGGGTCAAAACACACGTCGTTCCCCAAATTGCAGTGTCAGACCCCGCTCAAAGTGTGCCCCTGGAAGCGTCTACTCGCAAGGTGTTTTTTGAGAGAAAAAAAACTCCGTCCGCGGAGGTACTCATTTTGCAATAAACCCCTCCAAAGGTGCGGAGATCGTGTGATTATTTGGAGCTTTGACAATTTGATTGCTTGTACGATGACTATGGGGTCAAAACACACTTCTTTCCCCAAATTGAAGAGTCAGACCTCTCCCAAAGTGTGGCCATGGAAGCGTCAACTCGCAAGGAGCGTTTTGAGAGGAAAAAGTTCCATCCGCGGAGGTACTCATTTTGTAATAAGCCCCTTCAAACGTCCGGAGATCCGGTGATTATTTGGAGCTTTGGAAATTTGATTGCTTGTACGATTACTATGGGGTCAAAACACACTTCCTTCCCCAAATTGAAGAATCAGACCTCTCCCAAAGTGTGCCCCTGGAAGCGTCAACTCGCAAGGAGCGTTTTGGGAAAAAGAAACTCCATCCGCGGAGGGACTCGTTTTGCAATAATCCCCTTCAAACGTCCCGAGACCGTCTGATTATTTGGAGCTTTGGAAATTTGATTGCTTGTAGGATGACTCTGGAGTCAGAACACACTTCGTTCTCCAAGTTGAAGAGTCAGACCTCTCCCAAAGTGTGGCCATGGAAGCGTCAACTCGCAAGGAGCGTTTTGAGAGAAAAAAACTCCATCCGCGGAGGTACTCATTTTGCAATAAACCCCTTCAAAGGTGCGGAGATCGTTTGATTATTTGGAGCTTTGGAAATTTGATTGCTTGTACGATGACTATGGGGTCAAAACACACTTCGTTCCCCAAATTGAAGAGTCAAACCCCGCTCAAAGTGTGCCCCTGGAAGCGTCCACTCGCAAGGAGTGTTTTGAGACAAAAAAGTTCCATCCTCGGAGGTACTCATTTTGTAATAAACCCCTTCAAATGTCCGGAGATTGTGTGATTATTTGGAGGTTTGGAAATTTGATTGGTTGTACGATGACTATGGGGTCAAAACACACGTCGTTCCCCAAATTGCAGTGTCAGACCCCGCTCAAAGTGTGCCCCTGGAAGCGTCTACTCGCAAGGTGTTTTTTGAGAGAAAAAAAACTCCATCCGCGGAGGTACTCATTTTGCAATAAACCCCTCCAAAGGTGCGGAGATCCGGTGATTATTTGGAGCTTTGACAATTTGATTGCTTGTACGATGACTATGGGGTCAAAACACACTTCTTTCCCCAAATTGAAGAGTCAGACCCCGCTCAAAGTGTGCCCCTGGAAGCGTCAACTCGCAAGGAGTGTTTTGAGAGAAAAAAGTTCCATCCGCGGAGGTACTCATTTTGTAATAAACCCCTTCAAACGTCCGGAGATCGTGTGATTATTTGGAGCTTTGAAAATTTGATTGCTTGTACGATTACTATGGGGTCAAAACACACTTCCTTCCCCAAATTGAAGAATCAGACCTCTCCCAAAGTGTGCCCATGGAAGCGTCAACTCGCAAGGAGCGATTTGAGAGGAAAAAACTCCATCCGCGGATGTACTCATTTTGCAATAACCCCCTTCAAACGTCCCAAGATCTGGTGATTATTTGGCGCTCTGGCAGTTTTATTGCTTGTACGATGACTATGGGGAAAAACACACTTCGTTCCCCAAATTGAAGAGTCAGACCCCGCTCAAAGTGTGCGCCTGGAAGCGTCAACTCGCAAGGAGTGTTTTGAGAGGAAAAAACTCCATCCGCGGAGGTACTCATTTTGCAATAATCCCCTTCAAACGTCCAGAGATCCGGTGATTATTTGGAGCTTTGGAAATTTGATTGCTTGTACGATGACTATGGGGCCAAAACACACTTCCTTCCCCAAATTGAAGAATCAGACCTCCCCCAAAGTGTGCCCATGGAAGCGTCAACTCGCAAGGAGCGATTTGACAGGAAAAAACTCCATCCGCGGAGGTACTCATTTTGTAAGAATCCCCTTCAAATGTCCGGAGATCCGGTGATTATTTGGAGCTTTGGAAATTTGATTGCTTGTACGATGACTTTGGGGTCAAAACACACTTCGTTCCCCAAATTGAAGAGTCAGACCCCGCTCAAATTGTGCCTCTGGAAGCGTCAACTCGCAAGGAGTGTTTTGAGAGAAAAAAACTCCATCCGCGGAGGTACTCATTTTGTAATAATCCCCTTCAAATGTCCGGAGATCCGGTGATTATTTGGAGGTTTGGAAATTTGATTGGTTGTACGATGACTATGGGGTCAAAACACACTTCGTTCCCCAAATTGCAGTGTCAGACCCCGCTCAAATTGTGCCCCTGGAAGCGTCTACTCGCAAGGTGTTTTTTGAGAGAAAAAAAACTCCATCCGCGGAGGTACTCATTTTGCAATAAACCCCTCCAAAGGTGCGGAGATCGTGTGATTATTTGGAGCTTTGACAATTTGATTGCTTGTACGATGACTATGGGGTCAAAACACACTTCTTTCCCCAAATTGAAGAGTCAGACCCCGCTCAAAGTGTGCCCCTGGAAGCGTCAACTCGCAAGGAGTGTTTTGAGAGGAAAAAGTTCCATCCGCGGAGGTACTCATTTTGTAATAAACCCCTTCAAACGTCCGGAGATCGTGTGATTATTTGGAGGTTTGGAAATTTGATTGGTTGTACGATGACTATGGGGTCAAAACACACTTCGTTCCCCAAATTGCAGTGTCAGACCCCTCTCAAAGTGTGCCCCTGGAAGCGTCAACTCGCAAGGAGTGTTTTGAGAGAGAAAAATTCCATCCGCGGAGGTACTCATTTTGCAATAAAACCCTTCAAACGTCCGGAGATCCGGTGATTATTTGGAGCTTTGGAAATTTGATTGCTTGTACGATTACTATGGGGTCAAAACACACTTCCTTCCCCAAATTGAAGAATCAGACCTCCCCCAAAGTGTGCCCCTGGAAGCGTCAACTCGCAAGGAGCGTTTAGGGAAAAAGAAACTCCATCCGCGGAGGGACTCGTTTTGCAATAATCCCCTTCAAACGTCCCGAGACCGTCTGATTATTTGGAGCTTTGGAAATTTGATTGCTTGTAGGATGACTCTGGAGTCAGAACACACTTCGTTCTCCAAGTTGAAGAGTCAGACCTCTCCCAAAGTGTGGCCATGGAAGCGTCAACTCGCAAGGAGCGTTTTGGGAGAAAAAAACTCCATCCGCGGAGGTACCCATTTTGCAATAAACCCCTTCAAAGGTGCGGAGATCGTGTGATTATTTGGAGCTTTGACAATTTGATTGCTTGTACGATGACTATGGGGTCAAAACACACTTCGTTCCCCAAATTGAAGAGTCAAACCCCGCTCAAAGTGTGCCCCTGGAAGCGTCCACTCGCAAGGAGTGTTTTGAGAGAAAAAAGTTCCATCCACGGAGGTACTCATTTTGTAATAAACCCCTTCAAACGTCCGGAGATCGTGTGATTATTTGGAGGTTTGGAAATTTGATTGGTTGTACGATGACTATGGGGTCAAAACACACGTCGTTCCCCAAATTGCAGTGTCAGACCCCGCTCAAAGTGTGCCCCTGGAAGCGTCTACTCGCAAGGTGTTTTTTGAGAGAAAAAAAACTCCATCCGCGGAGGTACTCATTTTGCAATAGACCCCTCCAAAGGTGCGGAGATCGTGTGATTATTTGGAGCTTTGACAATTTGATTGCTTGTACGATGACTATGGGGTCAAAACACACTTCTTTCCCCAAATTGAAGAGTCAGACCCCGCTCAAAGTGTGCCCCTGGAAGCGTCAACTCGCAAGGAGTGTTTTGAGAGAAAAAAGTTGCATCCGCGGAGGTACTCATTTTGTAATAAACCCCTTCAAACGTCCGGAGATCGTGTGATTATTTGGAGCTTTGAAAATTTGATTGCTTGTACGATTACTATGGGGTCAAAACACACTTCGTTCCCCAAATTGAAGAATCAGACCTCCCCCAAAGTGTGCCCATGGAAGCGTCAACTCGCAAGGAGCGATTTGAGAGGAAAAAACTCCATCCGCGGAGGTACTCATTTTGTAATAATCCCCTTCAAACGTCCGGAGATCCGGTGATTATTTGGAGCTTTGGAAATTTGATTGCTTGTACGATGACTTTGGGGTCAAAACACACTTCGTTCCCCAAATTGAAGAGTCAGACCCCGCTCAAATTGTGCCCCTGGAAGCGTCCACTCGCAAGGACCGTTTTGAGAGAAAAAAACTCCATCCGCGGAGGTACTCATTTTGTAATAATCCCCTTCAAATGTCCGGAGATCCGGTGATTATTTGGAGGTTTGGAAGTTTGATTGGTTGTACGATGACTATGGGGTCAAAACACACGTCGTTCCCCAAATTGCAGTGTCAGACCCCGCTCAAAGTGTGCCCCTGGAAGCGTCTACTCGCAAGGTGTTTTTTGAGAGAAAAAAGTTCCATCCACGGAGGTACTCATTTTGCAATAAACCCCTCCAAAGGTGCGAAGCTCGTGTGATTATTTGGAGCTTTGACAATTTGATCTTGTACGATGACTATGGGGTCAAAACACACTTCTTTCCCCAAATTGAAGAGTCAGACCCCGCTCAAAGTGTGCCCCTGGAAGCGTCAACTCGCAAGGAGTGTTTTGAGAGAAAAAAGTTCCATCCGCGGAGGTACACATTTTGTAATAAACCCCTTCAAACGACCCGAGACCGTGTGATTATTTGGAGGTTTGGAAATTTGATTGGTTGTACGATGACTATGGGGTCAAAACACACTTCGTTCCCCAAATTGCAGTGTCAGACCCCGCTCAAAGTGTGCCCCTGGAAGCGTCTACTCGCAAGGAGTGTTTTGAGAGAGAAAAATTCCATCCGCGGAGGTACTCATTTTGCAATAAAACCCTTCAAACGTCCGGAGATCCGGTGATTATTTGGAGCTTTGGAAATTTGATTGCTTGTACGATTACTATGGGGTCAAAACACACTTCCTTCCCCAAATTGAAGAATCAGACCTCTCCCAAAGTGTGCCCCTGGAAGCGTCAACTCGCAAGGAGCGTTTTGGGAAAAAGAAACTCCATCCGCGGAGGGACTCGTTTTGCAATAATCCCCTTCAAACGTCCCGAGACCGTCTGATTATTTGGAGCTTTGGAAATTTGATTGCTTGTAGGATGACTCTGGAGTCAGAACACACTTCGTTCTCCAAGTTGAAGAGTCAGACCTCTCCCAAAGTGTGGCCATGGAAGCGTCAACTCGCAAGGAGCGTTTTGAGAGAAAAAAACTCCATCCGCGGAGGTACTCATTTTGCAATAAACCCCTTCAAAGGTGCGGAGATCGTGTGATTATTTGGAGCTTTGACAATTTGATTGCTTGTACGATGACTATGGGGTCAAAACACACTTCCTTCCCCAAATTGAAGAGTCAAACCCCGCTCAAAGTGTGCCCCTGGAAGCGTCCACTCGCAAGGAGTGTTTTGAGAGAAAAAAGTTCCATCCGCGGAGGTACTCATTTTGTAATAAACCCCTTCAAACGTCCGGAGATTGTGTGATTATTTGGAGGTTTGGAAATTTGATTGGTTGTACGATGACTATGGGGTCAAAACACACGTCGTTCCCCAAATTGCAGTGTCAGACCCCGCTCAAAGTGTGCCCCTGGAAGCGTCTACTCGCAAGGTGTTTTTTGAGAGAAAAAAAACTCCATCCGCGGAGGTACTCATTTTGCAATAAACCCCTCCAAAGGTGCGGAGATCGTGTGATTATTTGGAGCTTTGACAATTTGATTGCTTGTACGATGACTATGGGGTCAAAACACACTTCTTTCCCCAAATTGAAGAGTCAGACCCCGCTCAAAGTGTGCCCCTGGAAGCGTCAACTTGCAAGGAGTGTTTTGAGAGAAAAAAGTTCCATCCGCGGAGGTACTCAATTTATAAGAAACCCCTTCAAACGTCCGGAGATCGTGTGATTATTTGGAGCTTTGAAAATTTGATTGCTTGTACGATTACTATGGGGTCAAAACACACTTCGTTCCCCAAATTGAAGAATCAGACCTCTCCCAAAGTGTGCCCATGGAAGCGTCAACTCGCAAGGAGCGATTTGAGAGGAAAAAACTCCATCCGCGGAGGTACTCATTTTGCAATAATCCCCTTCAAACGTCCCGAGATCTGGTGATTATTTGGCGCTCTGGCAGTTTTATTGCTTGTACGATGACTATGGGGAAAAACACACTTCGTTCCCCAAATTGAAGAGTCAGACCCCGCTCAAAGTGTGCGCCTGGAAGCGTCAACTCGCAAGGAGTGTTTTGAGAGAAAAAAACTCCATCCGCGGAGGTACTCATTTTGTAATAAAACCCTTCAAACGTGCGCATATCGTGTGATTATTTGGAGCTTTGGAAATTTGATTGCTTGTACGATGACTATGGGGCCAAAACACACTTCCTTCCCCAAATTGAAGAATCAGACCTCCCCCAAAGTGTGCCCATGGAAGCGTCAACTCGCAAGGAGCGATTTGAGAGGAAAAAACTCCATCCGCGGAGGTACTCATTTTGTAATAATCCCCTTCAAACGTCCGGAGATCCGGTGATTATTTGGAGCTTTGGAAATTTGATTGCTTGTACGATGACTTTGGGGTCAAAACACACTTCGTTCCCCAAATTGAAGAGTCAGACCCCGCTCAAATTGTGCCCCTGGAAGCGTCCACTCGCAAGGACCGTTTTGAGAGAAAAAAACTCCATCCGCGGAGGTACTCATTTTGTAATAATCCCCTTCAAATGTCCGGAGATAAGGTGATTATTTGGAGGTTTGGAAGTTTGATTGGTTGTACGATGACTATGGGGTCAAAACACACGTCGTTCCCCAAATTGCAGTGTCAGACCCCGCTCAAAGTGTGCCCCTCGACGCGTCTACTCGCAAGGTGTTTTTTGAGAGAAAAAAGTTCCATCCACGGAGGTACTCATTTTGCAATAAACCCCTCCAAAGGTGCGAAGCTCGTGTGATTATTTGGAGCTTTGACAATTTGATCTTGTACGATGACTATGGGGTCAAAACACACTTCTTTCCCCAAATTGAAGAGTCAGACCCCGCTCAAAGTGTGCCCCTGGAAGCGTCAACTCGCAAGGAGTGTTTTGAGAGAAAAAAGTTCCATCCGCGGAGGTACACATTTTGTAATAAACCCCTTCAAACGTCCGGAGATCGTGTGATTATTTGGAGGTTTGGAAATTTGATTGGTTGTACGATGACTATGGGGTCAAAACACACTTCGTTCCCCAAATTGCAGTGTCAGACCCCGCTCAAAGTGTGCCCCTGGAAGCGTCTACTCGCAAGGAGTGTTTTGAGAGAGAAAAATTCCATCCGCGGAGGTACTCATTTTGCAATAAAACCCTTCAAACGTCCGGAGATCCGGTGATTATTTGGAGCTTTGGAAATTTGATTGCTTGTACGATTACTATGGGGTCAAAACACACTTGGTTCCCCAAATTGAAGAATCAGACCTCTCCCAAAGTGTGCCCCTGGAAGCGTCAACTCGCAAGGAGCGTTTTGGGAAAAAGAAACTCCATCCGCGGAGGGACTCGTTTTGCAACAATCCCCTTCAAACGTCCCGAGACCGTCTGATTATTTGGAGCTTTGGAAATTTGATTGCTTGTAGGATGACTCTGGAGTCAGAACACACTTCGTTCTCCAAGTTGAAGAGTCAGACCTCTCCCAAAGTGTGGCCATGGAAGCGTCAACTCGCAAGGAGCGTTTTGAGAGAAAAAAACTCCATCCGCGGAGGTACTCATTTTGCAATAAACCCCTTCAAAGGTGCGGAGATCGTGTGATTATTTGGAGCTTTGACAATTTGATTGCTTGTACGATGACTATGGGGTCAAAACACACTTCCTTCCCCAAATTGAAGAGTCAAACCCCGCTCAAAGTGTGCCCCTGAAAGCGTCCACTCGCAAGGAGTGTTTTGAGAGAAAAAAGTTCCATCCGCGGAGGTACTCATTTTGTAATAAACCCCTTCAAACGTCCGGAGATTGTGTGATTATTTGGAGGTTTGGAAATTTGATTGGTTGTACGATGACTATGGGGTCAAAACACACGTCGTTCCCCAAATTGCAGTGTCAGACCCCGCTCAAAGTGTGCCCCTGGAAGCGTCTACTCGCAAGGTGTTTTTTGAGAGAAAAAAAACTCCATCCGCGGAGGTACTCATTCTGCAATAAACCCCTCCAAAGGTGCGGAGATCGTGTGATTATTTGGAGCTTTGACAATTTGATTGCTTGTACGATGACTATGGGGTCAAAACACACTTCTTTCCCCAAATTGAAGAGTCAGACCCCGCTCAAAGTGTGCCCCTGGAAGCGTCAACTTGCAAGGAGTGTTTTGAGAGAAAAAAGTTCCATCCGCGGAGGTACTCAATTTATAAGAAACCCCTTCAAACGTCCGGAGATCGTGTGATTATTTGGAGCTTTGAAAATTTGATTGCTTGTACGATTACTATGGGGTCAAAACACACTTCGTTCCCCAAATTGAAGAATCAGACCTCTCCCAAAGTGTGGCCATGGAAGCGTCAACTCGCAAGGAGCGATTTGAGAGGAAAAAACTCCATCCGCGGGCGTACTCATTTTGCAATAACCCCCTTCAAACGTCCCGAGATCTGGTGATTATTTGGCGCTCTGGCAGTTTCATTGCTTGTACGATGACTATGGGGAAAAACACACTTCGTTCCCCAAATTGAAGATTCAGACCCCGCTCAAAGTGTGCGCCTGGAAGCGTCAACTCGCAAGGAGTGTTTTGAGAGAAAAAAACTCCATCCGCGGAGGTACTCATTTTGTAATAAAACCCTTCAAACGTGCGGAGATCGTGTGATTATTTGGAGCTTTGGAAATTTGATTGCTTGTACGATGACTATGGGGTCAAAACACACTTCGTTCCCCAAATTGAAGAATGAGACCTCTCCCAAACCGTGGCCATGAAAGCGTCAACTCGCAAGGAGCGATTTGAGAGGAAAAACCTCCATCTGCGGAGGGACTCATTTTGCAATAATCCCCTTCAAACGTCCAGAGATCCGGTGATTATTTGCAGCTTTGGAAATCTGATTGCTTGTACGATGACTTTGGGGTCAAAACACAATTCGTTCCCCAAATTGAAGAGTCAGACCCCGCTCAAAGTGTGCCCCTGGAAGCGTCAACTCGCAAGGAGCGTTTTTGGGGAAAAAAACTCCATCCGCGGAGGGACTCGATTTGCAATAATCCCCTTCCAACGTCCCGAGACCGTCTGATTATTTTCGGGCTTTGGAAAATTGATTGCTTGTAGGATGACTCTAGAGTCAAAACACACTTCGTTCCCCAAATTGAAGAATCAGACCTCTCCCAAAGTGTGGCCATGGAAGCGTCAACTCGCAAGGAGCGGTGTGAGAGAAAAAAACACAATTCGCGGAGGTACTCATTTTGCAATAATCCCCCTCAAACGTCCGGAGATCGTGTGATTATTTGGAGCTTTGGAAATTTGATTGCTTGTAGGATGACTCTGGGGTCAAAACAAACTTCGTTCCCCAAATTGAATAGTCAGACCCCGCGCAAAGTGTGCCCCTGGAAGCGTCAACTCGCAAGGAGCGATTTGAGAGGTAAAAACGCCATCCGCGGAGGTACTCGTTTTGCAATAATCCCCTTCAAACGTCCGGAGATATGGTGTTTATTTGGAGCTTTGGAACCTTGATTGCTTGTAGGATGACTCTAGAGTCAAAACACACTTCGTTCCCCAAGTTGAAGAATCAGACCTCTCCCAAAGTGTGGCCATGGAAGCGTCAACTCGCAAGGAGCGTTTTGAGAGAAAAAAACTCCATCCGCGGAGGTACTCATTTTGCAATAAACCCCTTCAAACGTCGAGAGATCGTGTGATTATTTGGAGCTTTGGAAATCTGATTGCTTGTACGATTACTATGGGGTCAAAACACACTTCGTTCCCCAAATTGAAGAGTCACACCCCGCTCAAAGTGTGGCCGTGGAAGCGTCCACTCGCAAGGATTGTTTTGAGAGGAAAAAACCCCATCCGCGGAGGTACTCCTTTTGCAATAAACCCCTTCAAATGTCCGGAGCCCGTGTGATTATTTGGAGCTTTGGAAATTTGATTGCTTGTACGATGACCATGGGGTCAAAACACACTTCGTTCCCCAAATTGAAGAATCAGACCTCTCCCAAAGTGTGCCCCTGGAAGCGTCAACTCGCAAGAAGCGATTTGAGAGGAAAAAACTCCATCCGCGGAGGTACTCATTTTGTAACAATCTCCTTCAAACGCCCGGAGATCCGGTGATTATTTGGAACTTTTGAAATTTGATTGCTTGTACGATTACCTTGGGGTCAAGACACACTTCGTTCCCCAAATTGAAGAGTCGGACCCCGCTCAAAGTGTGCCCCTGGAAGCGTCAACTCGCAAGGAGTGTTTTGAGAGAAAAAAACTCCATCCGCGGAGGTACTCATTTTGCAATAAACCCCTTCAAACGTGCGGAGATCGTATGATTATTAGGAGCTTTGGAAATTTGATTGCTTGTAGGATGACTCTGGGGTCAAAACACACTTCGTTCCCCAAATTGAAGAATCAGACCTCTCTCAAAATGTGGCCCTGGAAGCGTCGACCCGCAAGGAGCGGTTTCAGAGGAAAAAACTCCATCCGCGGAGGTACTCATTTTGCAATAAACCCCTTCAAACGTCCCGAGATCGTATGATTATATGGAGCTTTGGAAATTTGATTGCTTGTACGAAGACTATGGGCTCAAAACACACTTCGTTCCCCAAATTGAAGAATTAGACCCCGCTCAAAGTGTGGCCGTGGAAGCGTCCACTTGCAAGGAGCGTTTTGAGAGAAAAAAACTCCATCCGTGGAGGTACTCATTTTGCAATAAACCCCTTCAAACGTTCCGAGACCGTGTGATTATTTGGAACTTTGGAAATTTGATTCCTTGTACGATGACTCTGGAGTCAAAACCCACTTCGTTCCCCAAGTTGAAGAGTCAGACCCCGCTCAAGCTGTGCCCCTGGAAGCGTCACCTCGCAAGGAGCGATTTGAGAGGAAAAAACTCCATCCGCGGAGGTACTCATTTTGCAATAAACCCCTTCAAACGTCCGGAGATCCGGTGATTATTTGGAGCTTTTGAAATTTGATTGCTTGTACGATTACTTTGGGGTCAAGACACACTTCGTTCCCCAAATTGAAGAGTGAGACCCCGCTCAAAGTGTGCCCCTGGAAGGGTCAACTCGCAACGAGCATTTTGGGAGGAAAAAACTCCATCCGCGGAGGGACTCGTTTTGCAATAATCCCCTTCAAACGTCCCGAGGCGGTGTGATTATTAGGAGCTTTGGAAATTTGATTGCTTGTAGGATGACTCTGGGGTCAAAACACACTTCGTTCCCCAAATTGAAGAATCAGACCTCTCTCAAAATGTGGCCATGGAAGCGTCAACCCGCAAGGAGCGGTTTCAGAGGAAAAAACTCCATCCGCGGAGGTACTCATTTTGCAATAAACCCCTTCAAACGTCCCGGGATCGTGTGATTATTTGGAGCCTTGGAAATTTGATTGCTTGTACGAAGACCATGGGGTCAAAACACACTTCGGTCCCCAAATTGAAGAGCCACACCCCGCTCAAAGTGTGCCCCTGGAAGCGTCAACTCGCAAGGAGTGTTTTGAGAGAAAAAAATTCCATCCGCGGAGGTGCGTGCGGAGATCGTGTGTCTATTTGGAGGTTTGGAAATTTCATTGCTTGTACGATTACTATGGGGTCAAAACACACTTCGTTTCCCAAATTGCAGAGTTAGACCCCGCTCAAAGTGTGCCCGTGGAAGCGTCCACTCGCAAGGAGTGTTTTGAGAGAGAAAAACTCCATCCGCGGAGGTACTCATTTTGCAATAAACCCCTTCAAACGTCCGGAGACCAGGTGTTTATTTGGAGCTTTCGAAATTTGATTGCTTGTAGGATGACTCTGGGGTCAAAACACACTTCCTTCCCCAAATTGAAGAATCAGACCTCTCCCAACGTGTGGCCATGGAAGCGTCAACTCGCAAGGAGCGTTTTGAGAGAAAAAAACTCCATCCGCCCAGGTACTCATTGTGCAATAATCCCCCTCAAACGTCCGGAGATGGTGTGATTATTTGGAGGTTTGGAAATTTGATTGCTTGTAAGATGACTATGGGGTCAAAACACACTTCGTTCTCCAAACTGAAGAATCACACCTCTCCCAAAGTGTGCCCCTAGAAGCGTCAACTCGCAACGAGCGATTTGAGAGAAAAAAACTCCATCCGCGTAGGTACTCATTTTGTAATAATACCCTGCAAACGTCCGGAGATCCGGTGATTATTTGGAGCTTTGGAAATTTGATTGCTTGTACGATGACTTTGGGGTCAAAACACACTTCGTTCCCCAAATTGAAGTATCAGACCCCGCTCAAAGTGTGGCCGTGGAAGCGTCCACTCGCAAGGAGCGTTCTGAGAGAAAAAAACTCCATCCGCGGAGGTACTCATTTTGCAATAAACCCCTTCAAACGTCCGGAGATCCGGTGAATATTTGGAGCTTTGGACCTTTGACTGCTTGTACGATGACTATGGGGCCAAAACACACTTCGTTCCCCAAATTGAAGAATCAGACCTCTCCCAAAGTGTGCCCATGGAAGTGTCAACCCGCAAGGAGCGTTTTGAGAGGAAAAAACTCCATCCGCGGAGGTACTCATTTTGTAATAATCCCCTTCAAACGTCCGGAGATCCGGTGATTATTTGGAGCTTTGGAAATTTGATTGCGTGTACGATGACTTTGGGGTCAAAACACACTTCGTTCCCCAAATTGAAGAATTAGACCCCGCTCAAAGTGTGGCCGTGGAAGCGTCCACTCGCAAGGAGCGTTTTGAGAGAAAAAAACTCCGTCCGCGGAGGTACTCATTTTGCAATAAACCCCTTCAAACGTTCCGAGACCGTGTGATTATTTGGAACTTTGGAAATTTGATTGCGTGTACGATGACTTTGGGGTCAAAACACACTTCGTTCCCCAAGTTGAAGAGTCAGACCCCGCTCAAAGTGTGCCCCTGTAAGCGTCACCTCGCAAGGAGCGATTTGAGAGGAAAAAACTCCATCCGCGGAGGTACTCATTTTGCAATAATCCCCTTCAAACGTCCGGAGATCCGGTGATTATTTGGACCTTTGGAAATTTGATTGCTTGTACGATGACTATGGGGCCAAAACACACTTCGTTCCCCAAATTGAAGAATCAGACCCCGCTCAAAGTGTGGCCGTGGAAGCGTCCACTCGCAAGGAGTGTTTTGAGAGAAAAAAACTCCATCCGTGGAGGTACTCATTTTGCAATAAACCCCTTCAAACGTTCCGAGACCGTGTGAATATTTTCGAGCTTTGGAAATTTGATCGCTTGTAAGATGACTATGGGGTCAAAACACACTTCGTTCGCCAAATGGAAGAGTCAGACCCTGCTCAAAGTGTGCCCCCGGAAGCCCCACCTGGCAAGGAGTGTTTTGAGAAAAAAAATACATCCGCGGAGGTACTCATGTTGTAATAAACCCCTTCAAAGGTGCGGAGATCGTGTGATTATTTGGAGCTTTGCAAAATTTGATTGCTTGTACGATGACTATGGGGTCAAAACACACTTGGTTCCCCAAATTGAAGAGTGAGACCCCGCTCAAAGTGTGCCCCTAGAAGCGTCCACTCGCAAGGAGTGTTTCGAGAGAAAAAAACTCCATGCGCGGAGGTACTCATTTTGCAATAAACCCCTTCAAACGTCCCGAGACCGTGTGATTATTTGGAGCTTTGGAAACTTCATTGCATGTACGATAACTATGGGGTCAAAACACACTTCGTTCCCCAAATTGAAGATTCAGACCTCTCCCAAAGTGTGCCCATGGAAGCGTCAACTCGCAAGGAGCGATTTGAGAGGAAAAAACTCCGTCCGCGGAGGTATTCAT
Organism: Eutreptiella sp. 'Long Island Sound 2002'; assembly: GCA_964036045.1. Classification (NCBI taxonomy): domain Eukaryota; phylum Euglenozoa; class Euglenophyceae; order Eutreptiales; family Eutreptiaceae; genus Eutreptiella; species Eutreptiella sp. 'Long Island Sound 2002'. The sequence goes on along the minus strand of OZ038387.1, from coordinate 36,282,800 downwards.
TTTGCAATAATCCCCTTCAAACGTCCAGAGATCTGGTGCTTATTTGGCGCCGTGGAAATTTGATTGCTTGTACGATGACTATGGGGTCAAAACGCTTCGTTCCCCAAATTGAAGAGTCACACCCCGCTCAAAGTGTGCCCATGGAAGCGTCAACTCGCAAGGAGCGTTTTGGGAGAAAAAACCTCCATCCGCGGAGGGACTCATTTTGCAATAATCCTCTTCAAACGTCCCGAGACCGTGTGATTATTTGGAGCTTAGGAAATTTGATTGCTTGTACGATGACTATGGGCTCAAAACACACTTCGTTCCCCAAATTGAAGAGTCAGACCCCGCTCAAAGTGTGCCCCTGGAAGCGTCAACTCGCAAGGAGTGATTTGAGAGGAAAAAACTCCATCCGCGGAGGTACTCATTTTTTAATAAACCCCCTCAAACGTGCGGAGATCGTGTGATTATTTGGAGCTTTGGAAATTTGATTGGTTGTATGATTACTATGGGCTCAAAACACACTTCGTTCCCCGAAATTGAAGAACCAGACCTCTCCCAAAGTGTGCCCATGGAAGCGTCCACTCGCAAGGAGCGATTTGAGAGGAAAAAACTCCATCCGCAGAGGTACTCATTTTGCAATAATCCCCTTCAAACGTCCAGAGATCCGGTGATTATTTAGAGCTTTGGAAATTTGATTCCTTGTACAATTACTATGGGGTGAAAACACACTTCGTTCCCCAAATTGGAGAATCAGACCTCTCCCAAAGTGTGGCCATGGAGGCGTCAACTCGCAAGGAGTGTTTTGAGAGTAAAAAACTCCATCCGCGGAGGTGGTCATTTTGCAATACACCCTCTCAAACGACCCGAGACCGTGTGATTATTTGGAGCTTTGGAAATTTGATTGCTTGTACGATGACTATGGGGTCAAAACACACTTCGTTCCCAAAATTGAAGAGTCAGACCTCTCCCAAAGTGTGTCCATGGAAGCGTCCACTCGCAAGGAGCGAATTGAGAGGAAAAAACTCCATCTGCGGAGGTACTCATTTTGCAATAATCCCCTTCAAACGTGCGGAGATCCGGTGATTATTTGGAGCTTTGGAAATTTGATTGCTTGTACGATGACTATGGGGTCAAAACACACTTCGTTCCCCCAATTGAAGAATCAGACCTCTCCCAAAGTGTGCCCATGGAAGCGTCAACTCGCAAGGAGCGATTTGAGAGGAAAAAACTCCATCCGGGGAGGTACTCATTTTGCAATATTTCTCTTCAAACGTTTGGAGATCCGGTGATTATTTGGAGCTTTGGAAATTTGATTGCTCGTACAATGACCATGGGGTCAAAACACACTTCGTTCACCAAATTGAAGAATCAGACCTCTCCCAAAGTGTGCCCTTGGAAGGGTCAACTCGCAAGGAGCGTTTTGGGACAAAAAAACTCCATCCACGGTGGTACTCATTTTTTAATAAACCCCTTCAAACGTGCGGAGATCGTGTGATTATTTGGAGCTTTGGAAATTTGATTGCTTGTATGATTGCTATGGGCTCAAAACACACTTCGTTCCCCGAATTGAAGAATCAGACCTCTCCCAAAGTGTGCCCATGGAAGCGTCAACTCGCAAGGAGCGATTTGAGAGGAAAAAACTCCATCCGCGGAGGTACTCATTTTGCAATAATCCCCTTCAAACGTCCGGAGATCCGGTGATTATTTAGAGCTTTGGAAGTTTGATTGCTTGTACGATTACTATGGGGTCAAAATACACTTCGTTCCCCAAATTGAAGAGTCACACCCCACTCAAAGTGTGCTCCTGGAAGCGTCCACTCGCAAGGAGTGTTTTGAGAGAAAAAAACTCCATCCACGGAGGTACTCATTTTGCAATACACCCTCTCAAACGACCCGAGCCCGCGTGATTACTTGGAGCTTTGGAAATTTGATTGCTTGTACGATGACTATGGGGTCAAAACACACTTCGTTCCCCAAATTGAAGAATCAGACCTCTCCCAAAGTGTGCCCATGGAAGCGTCAACTCGCAAGGAGCGAATTGAGAGGAAAAAACTCCATCCGGGGAGGTACTCATTTTGCAATAATCCCCCTCCAACGTCCGGAGATCGTGTGATTATTTTGAGTTTTGACAATTGGATTGCTTGTACGATGACTATGGGGTCAAAACACACTTGGTTCCCCAAATTGAAGAGTGAGACCCCGCTCAAAGTGTGCCCCTAGAAGCGTCCACTCGCAAGGAGTGTTTCGAGAGAAAAAAACTCCATGCGCGGAGGTACTCATTTTGCAATAAACCCCTTCAAACGTCCCGAGACCGTGCGATTATTTGGAGCTTTGGAAATTTGATTGCTTGTACGATGACTTTGGGGTCAAAACACACTTCGTTCCCCAAATTGAAGTATCAGACCCCGCTCAAAGTGTGGCCGTGGAAGCGTCCACTCGCAAGGAGCGTTTTGAGAGAAAAAAACTCCATCCGCGGAGGTACTCATTTTGCAATAAACCCCTTCAAACGTCCGGAGATCCGGTGAATATTTGGAGATTTGGAACTTTGACTGCTTGTACGATGACTATGGGGCCAAAACACACCTCGTTCCCCAAATTGAAGAATCAGACCTCTCCCAAAGTGTGCCCATGGAAGTGTCAACCCGCAAGGAGCGTTTTGAGAGGAAAAAACTCCATCCGCGGAGGTACTCATTTTGCAATAATCCCCTTCAAACGTCCGGAGATCCGGTGATTATTTGGAGCTTTGGAAATTTGATTGCGTGTACGATGACTTTGGGGTCAAACCACACTTCGTTCCCCAAATTGAAGAGTCAGACCCCGCTCAAAGTGTGCCCGTGGAAGCGTCAACTCGCAAGGAGTGTTTTGAGAGAAAAAAACTCCATCCACGGTGGTACTCATTTTTTCATAAACCCCTTCAAACGTGCGGAGATCGTGTGATTATTTGGAGCTTTGGAAATTTGATTGCTTGTATGATTGCTATGGGCTCAAAACACACTTCGTTCCCCGAATTGAAGAATCAGACCTCTCCCAAAGTGTGCCCATGGAAGCGTCAACTCGCAAGGAGCGATTTGAGAGGAAAAAACTCCATCCGCGGAGGTACTGATTTTGCAATAATCCCCTTCAAACGTCCGGAGATCCGGTGATTATTTAGAGCTTTGGAAGTTTGATTGCTTGTACGATGACTATGGGGTCAAAACACACTTCGTTCCCCAAATTGAAGAGTCACACCCCACTCAAAGTGTGCTCCTTGAAGCGTCCACTCGCAAGGAGTGTTTTGAGAGAAAAAAACTCCATCCACGGAGGTACTCATTTTGCAATACACCCTCTCAAACGACCCGAGCCCGCGTGATTACTTGGAGCTTTGGAAATTTGATTGCTTGTACGATGACTATGGGGTCAAAACACACTTCGTTCCCCAAATTGAAGAATCAGACCTCTCCCAAAGTGTGCCCATGGAAGCGTCAACTCGCAAGGAGCGAATTGAGAGGAAAAAACTCCATCCGGGGAGGTACTCATTTTGCAATAATCCCCCTCCAACGTCCGGAGATCGTGTGATTATTTTGAGTTTTGACAATTGGATTGCTTGTACGATGACTCTGGGGTCAAAACACACTTGGTTCCCCAGATTGAAGAGTGAGACCCCGCTCAAAGTGTGCCCCTAGAAGCGTCCACTCGCAAGGAGTGTTTCGAGAGAAAAAAACTCCATGCGCGGAGGTACTCATTTTGCAATAAACCCCTTCAAACGTCCCGAGACCGTGCGATTATTTGGAGCTTTGGAAACTTCATTGCATGTACGATAACTATGGGGTCAAAACACACTTCGTTTCCCAAATTGAAGATTCAGACCTCTCCCAAAGTGTGCCCATGGAAGCGTCAACTCGCAAGGAGCGATTTGAGAGGAAAAAACTCCGTCCGCGGAGGTACTCATTTTGCAATAATCCCCTTCAAACGTCCAGAGATCTGGTGCTTATTTGGCGCCGTGGAAATTTGATTGCTTGTACGATGACTATGGGGTCAAAACGCTTCGTTCCCCAAATTGAAGAGTCATACCCCGCTCAAAGTGTGCCCATGGAAGCGCCAACTCGCAAGGAGCGTTTTGGGAGAAAAAACCTCCATCCGCGGAGGGACTCATTTTGCAATAATCCTCTTCAAACGTCCCGAGACCGTGTGATTATTTGGAGCTTAGGAAATTTGATTGCATGTACGATGACTATGGGGTCAAAACACACTTCGTTTCCCAAATTGAAGATTCAGACCTCTCCCAAAGTGTGCCCATGGAAGCGTCAACTCGCAAGGAGTGATTTGAGAGGAAAAAACTCCATCCGCGGAGGTACTCATTTTTTAATAAACCCCCTCAAACGTGCGGAGATCGTGTGATTATTTGGAGCTTTGGAAATTGGATTGCTTGTATGATTACTATGGGCTCAAAACACACTTCGTTCCCCAAATTGAAGAATCAGACCTCTCCCAAAGTGTGCCCATGGAAGCGTCCACTCGCAAGGAGCGATTTGAGAGGAAAAAACTCCATCCGCGGAGGTACTCATTTTGCAATAATCCCCTTCAATTGTCCAGAGATCCGGTGATTATTTAGAGCTTTGGAAATTTGATTCCTTGTACGATTACTATGGGGTGAAAACACACTTCGTTCCCCAAATTGGAGAATCAGACCTCTCCCAAAGTGTGGCCATGGAGGCGTCAACTCGCAAGGAGTGTTTTGAGAGTAAAAAACTCCATCCGCGGAGGTGGTCGTTTTGCAATACACCCTCTCAAACGACCCGAGACCGTGTGATTATTTGGAGCTTTGGAAATTTGATTGCTTGTACGATGACTATGGGCTCAAAACACACTTCGTTCCCCAAATTGAAGAGTCAGACCCCGCTCAAAGTGTGCCCCCGGAAGCGTCAACTCGCAAGGAGTGTTTTGAGAGAAAAAAACTGCATCCACGGTGGTACTCATTTTTTAATAAACCCCTTCAAACGTTCGGAGATCGTGTGATTATTTGGAGCTTTGGAAATTTGATTGCTTGTATGATTACTATGGGCTCAAAACACACTTCGTTCCCCAAATTGAAGAATCAGACCTCTCCCAAAGTGTGCCCATGGAAGCGTCAACTCGCAAGGAGCGATTTGAGAGGAAAAAACTCCATCCGCGGAGGTACTCATTTTGCAATAATCCCCTTCAAACGTCCAGAGATCCGGTGATTATTTAGAGCTTTGGAAATTTGATTGCTTGTACGATTACTATGGGGTCAAAACACACTTCGTTCCCCAAATTGGAGAATCAGACATCTCCCAAAGTGTGGCCATGGAGGCATCAACTCGCAAGGAGTGTTTTGAGAGTAAAAAACTCCATCCGCGGAGGTGGTCGTTTTGCAATACACCCTCTCAAACGACCCGAGACCGTGTGACTATTTGGAGCTTCCGAAATTTGATTGCTTGTACGATGACCAGGGGGTCAAAACACACTTCGTTCCCCAAATTGAAGAGTCAGACCTCTCCCAAAGTGTGGCCATGGAAGCGTCCACTCGCAAGGAGCGAATTGAGAGGAAAAAACTCCATCTGCGGAGGTACTCATTTTGCAACAATCCCCTTCAAACGTGCGGAGATCCGGTGATTATTTGGAGCTTTGGAAATTTGATTGCTTGTATGATGACTATGGGGTCAAAACACACTTCGTTCCCCCAATTGAAGAATCAGACCTCTCCCAAAGTGTGCCTATGGAAGCGTCAACTCGCAAGGAGCTATTTCAGAGGAAAAAACTCCATCCGGGGAGGTACTCATTTTGCAATAATTCTCTTCAAACGTTTGGAGATCCGGTGATTATTTGGAGCTTTGGAAATTTGATTGCTCGTACAATGACCCTGGGGTCAAAACACGCTTCGTTCCCCAAATTGAAGAATCAGACCCCGCTCAAAGTCTGCCCCTGGAAGGGTCAACTCGCAAGGAGCGTTTTGGGACAAAAAAACTCCATCCGCGAAGGTACTCATTTTGCAATAATCCCCTTCAAACGTCCGGAGATCCGGTGATTATTTGGAGGTTTGGAAATTTGATTGCTTGTACGACGACTATGGGGCCAAAACACACTTCGTTCCCCAAATTGAAGAATCAGACCTCCCCTAAAGTGTGCCCATGGAAGCGTCAACTCGCAAGGAGCGATTTGAGAGGAAAAAACTTCATCCGCGGAGGTACTCATTTTGCAATAATCCCCTTCAAACGTCCCGAGACCGTGTGATTATTTGGAGCTTTGGAAGTTTGATTGCTTGTACGATGACTATGGGCTCAAAACACACTTCGTTCCCCGAATTGAAGAATCAGACCTCTCCCAAAGTGTGCCCATGGAAGCGTCAACTCGCAAGGAGCGATTTGAGAGGAAAAAACTCCATCCGCGGAGGTACTCATTTTGCAATAATCCCCTTCAAACGTCCGGAGATCCGGTGATTATTTAGAGCTTTGGAAATTTGATTGCTTGTACGATTACTATGGGGTCAGAATACACTTCGTTCCCCAAATTGGAGAATCAGACCTCTCCCAAAGTGTGGCCATGGAAGCGTCAACTCGCAAGGAGTGTTTTGAGAGAGAAAAACTCCATCCGCGGAGGTACTCATTTTGCAATACACCCTCTCAAACGACCCGAGACCGTGTGATTATTTGGAGCTTTGGAAATTTGATTGCTTGTACGATGACTATGGGGTCAAAACACACTTCGTTCCCCAAATTGAAGAATCAGACCTCTTCCAAAGTGTGCCCATGGAAGCGTCAACTCGCAAGGAGCGAATTGAGAAAAAAAATCCATCCGCGGAGGTACTCATTTTGTAATAAACCCCTTCAAAGGTGCGGAGATTGTGTGATTATTTGGAGCTTTGCGAATTTGATTGCTTGTACGATTACTATGGGGTCAAAGCACACTTCGTTCCCCAAATTGAAGAGTCAGACCTCTCCCAAAGTGTGCCCATGGAAGCGTCCACTCGCAGGGAGCGTTTTGAGAGAAAAAAACTCCATCTGCGGAGGTACTCATTTTGCAATAATCCCCTTCAAACGTGCGGAGATCCGGTGATTATTTGGAGTTTTGGAAATTTGATTGCTTGTACGATGACTATGGGGTCAAAACACACTTCGTTCCCCAAATTGAAGAATCAGACCTCTCCCAAAGCGTGCCCAGGGAAGCGTCAACTCGCAAGGAGCTATTTCAGAACAAAAAACTCCATCCGGGAAGGTAATCCTTTTGCAATAATTCTCTTCCAACGTTTGGAGATCCGGTGATTATTTGGAGCTTTGGAAATTTGATTGCTTGTACGATGAATATGGGGCCAAAACACACTTCGTTCCCCAAATTGAAGAATCTGACCTCTCCCAAAGTGTGCCCTTCGAAGCGTCAACTCGCAAGGAGCGTTTTGGGAGAAAAAAACTCCATCCGCGGAGGTACTCGTTTTGCAATAATCCCCTTCAAACGCCCCGAGAGCGTGTGATTATTTGGAGCTTTGGCAATCGCTTGCTTGTAGGATGACTCTGGGGTCAAAACACACTTCGTTCCCCAAATTGAAGAATCAGACCTCTCCCAAAGTGTGGCCATGGAAGCGTCAACTCGCAAGGAGCGATTTGAGAGGGAAAAACTCCATCCGCGAAGGTACTCATTTTGCAATAATCCCCTTCAAACGTCCAGAGATCCGGTGATTATTTAGAGCTTTGGAAATTCGATTGCTTGTACGATGACTCTGGAGTCAAAACACAATTCGTGCCCCTAATTGAAGAACCAGACCTCTCCCAAAGTGTGCCAATTGAAGCGTCCACTCGCAAGGAGCATTTTGAGAGAAAAAAACTCCGTCCGCGGAGGTACTCATTTTGCAATGTACCCCTTCAAACGTGCGGAGATCCGGTGATTATTTGGAGCTTTGGAAATTTGATTGCTTGTACGATGACTATGGGGTCAAAACACACTTCGTTCCCCAAATTGAAGAATCAGACCTCTCCCAAAGTGTGCCCATGGAAGCGTCAACTCGCAAGGAGCTATTTCAGAGGAAAAAACTCCATCCGGGGAGGTACTCATTTTGCAATAATTTTCTTCAAACGTTTGGAGATACGGTGATTATTTGGAGCTTTGGAAATTTGATTGCTTGTACGATGACCATGGGCTCAAAACACACTTCGTTCCCCAAATTGAAGAATCAGACCTCTCCCAAAGGGTGCCCATGGAAGCGTCAACTCGCAAGGAGCGATTTGAGAGGAAAAAACTCCATCCGCGGAGGTACTCATTTTGCAATAATCCTCTTCAAACGTCCGGAGATCCGGTGATTATTTGGAGGTTTGGAAATTTGATTGCTTGTACGACGACTATGGGGCCAAAACACACTTCGTTCCCCAAATTGAAGAATCAGACCTCTCCCAAAGTGTGCCCATGGAAGCGTCAACGCGCAAGGAGCGATTTGAGAGGAAAAAACTTCATCCGCGGAGGTACTCATTTTGCAATAATCCCCTTCAAACGTCCCGAGACCGTGTGATTATTTGGAGCTTTGGAAGTTTGATTGCTTGTACGATGACTATGGGCTCAAAACACACTTCGTTCCCCGAATTGAAGAGTCAGACCCCGCTCAAAGTGTGCCCCTGGAAGCGTCAACTCGCAAGGAGTGTTTTGAGAAAAAAAACTCCATCCACGGTGGTACTCAATTTTTAATAAACCCCTTCAAACGTGCGCAGATCGTGTGATTATTTGGAGCTTTGGAAATTTGATTGCTTGTATGATTACTATGGGCTCAAAACACACTTCGTTCCCCGAATTGAAGAATCAGACCTCTCCCAAAGTGTGCCCATGGAAGCGTCAACTCGCAAGGAGCAATTTGAGAGGAAAAAACTCCATCCGCGGAGGTACTCATTTTGCAATAATCCCCTTCAAACGTGCGGAGATCCGGTGATTATTTGGAGCTTTGGAAATTTTATTGCTTGTACGATGACTATGGGGTCAAAACACACTTCGTTCCCCAAATTGAAGAATCAGACCTCTCCCAAAGTGTGCCCATGGAAGCGTCAACTCGCAAGGAGTGTTTTGAGAAAAAAAAACTCCATCCACGGTGGTACCCATTTTTTAATAAACCCCTTCAAACGTGCGGAGATCGTGTGATTATTTGGAGCTTTGGAAATTTGATTGCTTGTATGATTACTATGGGCTCAAAACACACTTCGTTCCCCGAATTGAAGAATCAGACCTCTCCCAAAGTGTGCCCATGGAAGCGTCAACTCGCAAGGAGCGATTTGAGAGGAAAAAACTCCATCCGCGGAGGTACTCATTTTGTAATAAACCCCTTCAAAGGTGCGGAGATTGTGTGATTATTTGGAGCTTTCAAATTTGATTGCTTGTACGATTACTATGGGGTCAAACCACACTTCGTTCCCCAAATTGAAGAGTCAGACCTCTCCCAAAGTGTGCCCATGGAAGCGTCCACTCGCAGGGAGCGTTTTGAGAGAAAAAAACTCCATCTGCGGAGGTACTCATTTTGCAATAATTCCCTTCAAACGTGCGGAGATCCGGTGATTATTTGGAGTTTTGGAAATTTGATTGCTTGTACGATGACTATGGGGTCAAAACACACTTCGTTCTCCAAATTGAAGAGTCAGACCCCGCTCAAAGTGTGCCCATGGAAGCGTCAACTCGCAAGGAGCTCTTTGGAAGAAAAAAACTCCATCCGCGCAGGGACTCGTTTTGCAATAATCCCCTTCAAACGTCCCGAGACCGTGTGATTTTTTGGAGGTTTGGAAATTTGATTGCTTGTACGATGGCTATGGGGTCAAAACAGACTTCATTCCCCAAATTGAAGAATCAGACCTCTCCCACAGGGTGCCCATGGAAGCGTCAAGTCGCAAGGAGCGATTTGAGAGGGAAAAACTTCATCCGCGGAGGTACTCATTTTGCAATAATCCCCTTCAAACGTCCGGAGATCCGGTGATTATTTGGGGGTTTGGAAATTTGATTTCTTGTACGCCGACTATGGGGTCAAAACACACTTCGTTCTCCAAATTGAAGAATCACACCTCTCCCAAAGTGTGGCCATGGAAGCGTCAACTCGCAAGGAGTGTTTTGGGAGAAAAAAAACTCCATCCGCGGAGGAACTCGTTTTGCAATAATCCCCTTCAAACGTCCGATACCGTGTGATTATATGGAGCTTTGGAAGTTTGATTGCTTGTAGGATGACTCTGGGGTCAAAACACACTTCGTTCTCCAAATTGACCAGTCAGACCTCTCCCGCAGTGTGGCCATGGAAGCGTCCACTCGCAAGGAGCATTTTGAGAGAACAAAAATCCATCTACGGAGGTACTCATTTTGCAATGAACCCCTTCAAACGTGCGGAGATCCGGTGATTATTTGGAGCTTTGGAAATTTGATTGCTTGTACGATGAATATGGGGCCAAAACACACTTCGTTCCCCAAATTGAAGAATCTGACCTCTCCCAAAGTGTGCCCTTGGAAGCGTCAACTCGCAAGGAGCGTTTTGGGAGAAAAAAACTCCATCCGCGGAGGTACTCGTTTTGCAATAATCCCCTTCAAACGCCCCGAGAGCGTGTGATTATTTGGAGCTTTGGCAATCGCTTGCTTGTAGGATGACTCTGGGGTCAAAACACACTTCGTTCCCCAAATTGAAGAATCAGACCTCTCCCAAAGTGTGCCCATGGAAGCGTCAACTCGCAAGGAGCGATTTGAGAGGGAAAAACTCCATCCGCGAAGGTACTCATTTTGCAATAATCCCCTTCAAACGTCCAGAGATCCGGTGATTATTTAGAGCTTTGGAAATTCGATTGCTTGTACGATTACTATGGGGTCAAAACGCACTTCGTTCCCCAAATTGAAGAATCTGACCTCTCCCAAAGTGTGCCCTTGGAAGCGTCAACTCGCAAGGAGCGTTTTGGGAGAAAAAAACTCCATCCGCGGAGGTACTCGTTTTGCAATAATCCCCTTCAAACGCCCCGAGAGCGTGTGATTATTTGGAGCTGTGGCAATCGCTTGCTTGTAGGATGACTCTGGGGTCAAAACACACTTCGTTCCCCAAATTGAAGAACCAGACCTCTCCCAAAGTGTGGCCATGGAAGCGTCAGCTCGCAAGGAGGGTTTTGGGAGAAAAAAACTCCATCTACGGAGGTACTCATTTTGCAATGTACCCCTTCAAGATCCGGTGATTATTATTATTATTGCAATAATCCCCTTCAAACGTCCAGAGATCCGGTGATTATTTAGAGCTTTGGAAATTTGATTGCTTGTACGATGACTATGGGGTCAAAACACACTTCTTTCCCCAAATTGAAGAATCAGACCTCTCCCAAAGTGTGCCCATGGAAGCGTCAACTCGCAAGGACCTATTTCAGAGGAAAAAACTCCATCTGGGGAGGTACTCATTTTGCAATAATCCCCTTCAAACGTCCGGAGATCCGGTGATTATTTGGAGGTTTGGAAATTTGATTGCTTGTACGACGACTATGGGGTCAAAACACACTTCGTTCCCCAAATTGAAGAGTCAGACCCCGCTCAAAGTGTGCCCCTCGAAGGGTCAACTCGCAAGGAGCGTTTTGGAAGAAAAAAACTCCATCCGCGCAGGGACTCGTTTTGCAATAATCCCCTTCAAACGTTCTGAGACCGGGTGATTATTTGGAGCTTTGGAAGTTTGATTGCTTGTAGGATGACTCTGGGGTCAAAACACACTTCGTTCCCCAAATTGAAGACCTCTCCCACAGTGTGGCCATGGAAGCGTCAACTCGCAAGGAGCGTTTTGAGAGAAAAAAACTCCATCCGCGGAGGTACTCATTTTGCAATAAACCCCTTCAAACGTCCGGAGATCGTGTGATTATTTGGAGGTTTGGAAATTTGATTGCTTGTACGATGGCTGTGGGGTAACAACGCACTTCGTTCCCCAAATTGAAGAATCACACCTCTCCCAAGGTGTGCCCATGGAAGCGTCAACTCGCAAGGATTGATTTGAGAGGAAAAAACTCCATCCGTGGAGGTACTCATTTTGCAATAAACCCCTTCAAACGTCCGGAGATCCGGTGATTATTTGGAGCTTTGGAAAAATTGATTGCTTGTACGATGACTATGGGGTCAAAACACACTTCGTTCCCCTAATTGAAGAATCAGACCTCTCCCAAAGTGTGCCAATGGAAGCGTCCACTCGCAAGGAGCATTTTGAGAGAAAAAAACTCCATCTACGGAGGTACTCATTTTGCAATGTACCCCTTCAAACGTGCGGAGATCCGGTGATTATTTGGAGCTTTGGAAATTTGATTGCTTGTACGATGACTATGGGGTCAAAACACACTTCGTTCCCCAAATTGAAGAATTAGACCTCTCCCAAAGTGTGCCCATGGAAGCGTCAACTCGCAAGGAGCGATTTGAGAGGAAAAAACTCCATCCGCGGAGGTACTCATTTTGCAATAATCCCCTTCAAACGTCCGGAGATCCGGTGATTGTTTGGAGGTTTGGAAATTTGATTGCTTGTACGACGACTATGGGGTCAAAACACACTTCGTTCCCCAAATTGAAGAGTGAGACCCCGCTCAAAGTGTGCCCCTCGAAGGGTCAACTCGCAAGGAGCGTTTTGGAAGAAAAAAACTCCATCCGCGCAGGGACTCGTTTTGCAATAATCCCCTTCAAACGTCCCGAGACCGGGTGATTATTTGGAGCTTTGGAAGTTTGATTGCTTGTAGGATGACTCTGGGGTCAAAACACACTTCGTTCCCCAAATTGAAGAGTCAGACCTCTCCCACAGTGTGGCCATGGAAGCGTCAACTCGCAAGGAGCGATTTGAGAGAAAAAAACTCCTTCCGCGGAGGTACTCATTTTGCTATAATCCCTTTCAAACGTCCGGAGATCGTGTGATTATTTGGAGCTTTGGCAATCGCTTGCTTGTAGGATGACTCTGGGGTCAAAACACACTTCGTTCCCCAAATTGAAGAATCAGACCTCTCCCAAAGTGTGGCCATGGAAGCGTCAACTCGCAAGGAGCGATTTGAGAGGGAAAAACTCCATCCGCGAAGGTACTCATTTTGCAATAATCCCCTTCAAACGTCCAGAGATCCGGTGATTATTTAGAGCTTTGGAAATTCGATTGCTTGTACGATGACTCTGGAGTCAAAACACAATTCGTGCCCCTAATTGAAGAACCAGACCTCTCCCAAAGTGTGCCAATTGAAGCGTCCACTCGCAAGGAGCATCCCCTTCAAACGTCCTGAGACCGGGTGATTATTTGGAGCTTTGGAAGTTTGATTGCTTGTAGGATGACTCTGGGGTCAAAACACACTTCGTTCCCCAAATTGAAGACCTCTCCCACAGTGTGGCCATGGAAGCGTCAACTCGCAAGGAGCGTTTTGAGAGAAAAAAACTCCATCCGCGGAGGTACTCATTTTGCAATAAACCCCTTCAAACGTCCGGAGATCGTGTGATTATTTGGAGGATTGGAAATTTGATTGCTTGTACGATGGCTGTGGGGTAACAACGCACTTCGTTCCCCAAATTGAAGAATCACACCTCTCCCAAGGTGTGCCCATGGAAGCGTCAACTCGCAAGGATTGATTTGAGAGGAAAAAACTCCATCCGTGGAGGTACTCATTTTGCAATAAACCCCTTCAAACGTCCGGAGATCCGGTGATTATTTGGAGCTTTGGAAAAATTGATTGCTTGTACGATGACTATGGGGTCAAAACACATTTCGTTCCCCTAATTGAAGAATCAGACCTCTCCCAAAGTGTGCCAATGGAAGCGTCCACTCGCAAGGAGCATTTTGAGAGAAAAAAACTCCATCTACGGAGGTACTCATTTTGCAATGTACCCCTTCAAACGTGCGGAGATCCGGTGATTATTTGGAGCTTTGGAAATTTGATTGCTTGTACGATGACTATGGGGTCAAAACACACTTCGTTCCCCAAATTGAAGAATTAGACCTCTCCCAAAGTGTGCCCATGGAAGCGTCAACTCGCAAGGAGCGATTTGAGAGGAAAAAACTCCATCCGCGGAGGTACTCATTTTGCAATAATCCCCTTCAAACGTCCGGAGATCCGGTGATTGTTTGGAGGTTTGGAAATTTGATTGCTTGTACGACGACTATGGGGTCAAAACACACTTCGTTCCCCAAATTGAAGAGTGAGACCCCGCTCAAAGTGTGCCCCTCGAAGGGTCAACTCGCAAGGAGCGTTTTGGAAGAAAAAAACTCCATCCGCGCAGGGACTCGTTTTGCAATAATCCCCTTCAAACGTCCCGAGACCGGGTGATTATTTGGAGCTTTGGAAGTTTGATTGCTTGTAGGATGACTCTGGGGTCAAAACACACTTCGTTCCCCAAATTGAAGAGTCAGACCTCTCCCACAGTGTGGCCATGGAAGCGTCAACTCGCAAGGAGCGATTTGAGAGAAAAAAACTCCTTCCGCGGAGGTACTCATTTTGCTATAATCCCTTTCAAACGTCCGGAGATCGTGTGATTATTTGGAGCTTTGGCAATCGCTTGCTTGTAGGATGACTCTGGGGTCAAAACACACTTCGTTCCCCAAATTGAAGAATCAGACCTCTCCCAAAGTGTGGCCATGGAAGCGTCAACTCGCAAGGAGCGATTTGAGAGGGAAAAACTCCATCCGCGAAGGTACTCATTTTGCAATAATCCCCTTCAAACGTCCAGAGATCCGGTGATTATTTAGAGCTTTGGAAATTCGATTGCTTGTACGATGACTCTGGAGTCAAAACACAATTCGTGCCCCTAATTGAAGAACCAGACCTCTCCCAAAGTGTGCCAATTGAAGCGTCCACTCGCAAGGAGCATTTTGAGAGAAAAAAACTCCGTCCGCGGAGGTACTCATTTTGCAATGTACCCCTTCAAACGTGCGGAGATCCGGTGATTATTTGGAGCTTTGGAAATTTGATTGCTTGTACGATGACTATGGGGTCAAAACACACTTCGTTCCCCAAATTGAAGAATCAGACCTCTCCCAAAGTGTGCCCATGGAAGCGTCAACTCGCAAGGAGCTATTTCAGAGGAAAAAACTCCATCTGGGGAGGTACTCATTTTGCAATAATTTTCTTCAAACGTTTGGAGATACGGTGATTATTTGGAGCTTTGGAAATTTGATTGCTTGTACGATGACCATGGGGTCAAAACACACTTCGTTCCCAAAATTGAAGAATCAGACCTCTCCCAAAGGGTGCCCATGGAAGCGTCAACTCGCAAGGAGCGATTTGAGAGGAAAAAACTCCATCCGCGGAGGTACTCATTTTGCAATAATCCCCTTCAAACGTCCGGAGATCCGGTGATTATTTGGAGGTTTGGAAATTTGATTGCTTGTACGACGACTATGGGGCCAAAACACACTTCGTTCCCCAAATTGAAGAATCAGACCTCTCCCAAAGTGTGCCCATGGAAGCGTCAACGCGCAAGGAGCGATTTGAGAGGAAAAAACTTCATCCGCGGAGGTACTCATTTTGCAATAATCCCCTTCAAACGTCCCGAGACCGTGTGATTATTTGGAGCTTTGGAAGTTTGATTGCTTGTACGATGACTATGGGCTCAAAACACACTTCGTTCCCCGAATTGAAGAGTCAGACCCCGCTCAAAGTGTGCCCCTGGAAGCGTCAACTCGCAAGGAGTGTTTTGAGAAAAAAAACTCCATCCACGGTGGTACTCAATTTTTAATAAACCCCTTCAAACGTGCGCAGATCGTGTGATTATTTGGAGCTTTGGAAATTTGATTGCTTGTATGATTACTATGGGCTCAAAACACACTTCGTTCCCCGAATTGAAGAATCAGACCTCTCCCAAAGTGTGCCCATGGAAGCGTCAACTCGCAAGGAGCAATTTGAGAGGAAAAAACTCCATCCGCGGAGGTACTCATTTTGCAATAATCCCCTTCAAACGTGCGGAGATCCGGTGATTATTTGGAGCTTTGGAAATTTTATTGCTTGTACGATGACTATGGGGTCAAAACACACTTCGTTCCCCAAATTGAAGAATCAGACCTCTCCCAAAGTGTGCCCATGGAAGCGTCAACTCGCAAGGAGTGTTTTGAGAAAAAAAAACTCCATCCACGGTGGTACCCATTTTTTAATAAACCCCTTCAAACGTGCGGAGATCGTGTGATTATTTGGAGCTTTGGAAATTTGATTGCTTGTATGATTACTATGGGCTCAAAACACACTTCGTTCCCCGAATTGAAGAATCAGACCTCTCCCAAAGTGTGCCCATGGAAGCGTCAACTCGCAAGGAGCGATTTGAGAGGAAAAAACTCCATCCGCGGAGGTACTCATTTTGTAATAAACCCCTTCAAAGGTGCGGAGATTGTGTGATTATTTGGAGCTTTCAAATTTGATTGCTTGTACGATTACTATGGGGTCAAACCACACTTCGTTCCCCAAATTGAAGAGTCAGACCTCTCCCAAAGTGTGCCCATGGAAGCGTCCACTCGCAGGGAGCATTTTGAGAGAAAAAAACTCCATCTGCGGAGGTACTCATTTTGCAATAATTCCCTTCAAACGTGCGGAAATCCGGTGATTATTTGGAGTTTTGGAAATTTGATTGCTTGTACGATGACTATGGGGTCAAAACACACTTCGTTCTCCAAATTGAAGAGTCAGACCCCGCTCAAAGTGTGCCCATGGAAGCGTCAACTCGCAAGGAGCTCTTTGGAAGAAAAAAACTCCATCCGCGCAGGGACTCGTTTTGCAATAATCCCCTTCAAACGTCCCGAGACCGTGTGATTTTTTGGAGGTTTGGAAATTTGATTGCTTGTACGATGACTATGGGGTCAAAACAGACTTCATTCCCCAAATTGAAGAATCAGACCTCTCCCACAGGGTGCCCATGGAAGCGTCAAGTCGCAAGGAGCGATTTGAGAGGGAAAAACTTCATCCGCGGAGGTACTCATTTTGCAATAATCCCCTTCAAACGTCCGGAGATCCGGTGATTATTTGGGGGTTTGGAAATTTCATTTCTTGTACGCCGACTATGGGGTCAAAACACACTTCGTTCTCCAAATTGAAGAATCACACCTCTCCCAAAGTGTGGCCATGGAAGCGTCAACTCGCAAGGAGTGTTTTGGGAGAAAAAAAACTCCATCCGCGGAGGAACTCGTTTTGCAATAATCCCCTTCAAACGTCCGATACCGTGTGATTATATGGAGCTTTGGAAGTTTGCTTGCTTGTAGGATGACTCTGGGGTCAAAACACACTTCGTTCTCCAAATTGACCAGTCAGACCTCTCCCGCAGTGTGGCCATGGAAGCGCCCACTCGCAAGGAGCATTTTGAGAGAACAAAAATCCATCTACGGAGGTACTCATTTTGCAATGAACCCCTTCAAACGTGCGGAGATCCGGTGATTATTTGGAGCTTTGGAAATTTGATTGCTTGTACGATGAATATGGGGCCAAAACACACTTCGTTCCCCAAATTGAAGAATCTGACCTCTCCCAAAGTGTGCCCTTGGAAGCGTCAACTCGCAAGGAGCGTTTTGGGAGAAAAAAACTCCATCCGCGGAGGTACTCGTTTTGCAATAATCCCCTTCAAACGCCCCGAGAGCGTGTGATTATTTGGAGCTTTGGCAATCGCTTGCTTGTAGGATGACTCTGGGGTCAAAACACACTTCGTTCCCCAAATTGAAGAATCAGACCTCTCCCAAAGTGTGCCCATGGAAGCGTCAACTCGCAAGGAGCGATTTGAGAGGGAAAAACTCCATCCGCGAAGGTACTCATTTTGCAATAATCCCCTTCAAACGTCCAGAGATCCGGTGATTATTTAGAGCTTTGGAATTCGATTGCTTGTACGATTACTATGGGGTCAAAACGCACTTCGTTCCCCAAATTGAAGAATCTGACCTCTCCCAAAGTGTGCCCTTGGAAGCGTCAACTCGCAAGGAGCGTTTTGGGAGAAAAAAACTCCATCCGCGGAGGTACTCGTTTTGCAATAATCCCCTTCAAACGCCCCGAGAGCGTGTGATTATTTGGAGCTGTGGCAATCGCTTGCTTGTAGGATGACTCTGGGGTCAAAACACACTTCGTTCCCCAAATTGAAGAACCAGACCTCTCCCAAAGTGTGGCCATGGAAGCGTCAGCTCGCAAGGAGGGTTTTGGGAGAAAAAAACTCCATCTACGGAGGTACTCATTTTGCAATGTACCCCTTCAAGATCCGGTGATTATTATTATTATTGCAATAATCCCCTTCAAACGTCCAGAGATCCGGTGATTATTTAGAGCTTTGGAAATTTGATTGCTTGTACGATGACTATGGGGTCAAAACACACTTCGTTCCCCAAATTGAAGAATCAGACCTCTCCCAAAGTGTGCCCATGGAAGCGTCAACTCGCAAGGACCTATTTCAGAGGAAAAAACTCCATCTGGGGAGGTACTCATTTTGCAATAATCCCCTTCAAACGTCCGGAGATCCGGTGATTATTTGGAGGTTTGGAAATTTGATTGCTTGTACGACGACTATGGGGTCAAAACACACTTCGTTCCCCAAATTGAAGAGTCAGACCCCGCTCAAAGTGTGCCCCTCGAAGGGTCAACTCGCAAGGAGCGTTTTGGAAGAAAAAAACTCCATCCGCGCAGGGACTCGTTTTGCAATAATCCCCTTCAAACGTCCTGAGACCGGGTGATTATTTGGAGCTTTGGAAGTTTGATTGCTTGTAGGATGACTCTGGGGTCAAAACACACTTCGTTCCCCAAATTGAAGACCTCTCCCACAGTGTGGCCATGGAAGCGTCAACTCGCAAGGAGCGTTTTGAGAGAAAAAAACTCCATCCGCGGAGGTACTCATTTTGCAATAAACCCCTTCAAACGTCCGGAGATCGTGTGATTATTTGGAGGTTTGGAAATTTGATTGCTTGTACGATGGCTGTGGGGTAACAACGCACTTCGTTCCCCAAATTGAAGAATCACACCTCTCCCAAGGTGTGCCCATGGAAGCGTCAACTTGCAAGGAGCGATTTGGGAGAAAAAAACTCCATCCGCGGAGGTACTCATTTTGCAATAATCCCCTTCAAACATCCGGAGATCGTTTGATTATTTGGAGGTTTGGAAATTTGATTGCCTGTACGATGACTATGGGGCCAAAACACACTTCGTTCCTCAAATTGAAGAATCACACCTCTCCCAAGGTGTGCCCATGGAAGCGTCAACTCGCAAGGATTGATTTGAGAGGAAAAAACTCCATCCGTGGAGGTACTCATTTTGCAATAAACCCCTTCAAACGTCCGGAGATCCGGTGATTATTTGGAGCTTTGGAAAAATTGATTGCTTGTACGATGACTATGGGGTCAAAACACACTTTGTTCCCCTAATTGAAGAATCAGACCTCTCCCAAAGTGTGCCAATGGAAGCGTCCACTCGCAAGGAGCATTTTGAGAGAAAAAAACTCCATCTACGGAGGTACTCATTTTGCAATGTACCCCTTCAAACGTGCGGAGATCCGGTGATTATTTGGAGCTTTGGAAATTTGATTGCTTGTACGATGACTATGGGGTCAAAACACACTTCGTTCCCCAAATTGAAGAATCAGACCTCTCCCAAAGTGTGCCCATGGAAGCGTCAACTCGCAAGGACCTATTTCAGAGGAAAAAACTCCATCTGGGGAGGTACTCATTTTGCAATAATCCCCTTCAAACGTCCGGAGATCCGGTGATTGTTTGGAGGTTTGGAAATTTGATTGCTTGTACGACGACTATGGGGTCAAAACACACTTCGTTCCCCAAATTGAAGAGTGAGACCCCGCTCAAAGTGTGCCCCTCGAAGGGTCAACTCGCAAGGAGCTTTTTGGAAGAAAAAAACTCCATCCGCGCAGGGACTCGTTTTGCAATAATCCCCTTCAAACGTCCCGAGACCGGGTGATTATTTGGAGCTTTGGAAGTTTGATTGCTTGTAGGATGACTCTGGGGTCAAAACACACTTCGTTCCCCAAATTGAAGAGTCAGACCTCTCCCACAGTGTGGCCATGGAAGCGTCAACTCGCAAGGAGCGATTTGAGAGAAAAAAACTCCTTCCGCGGAGGTACTCATTTTGCTATAATCCCTTTCAAACGTCCGGAGATCGTGTGATTATTTGGAGGTTTGGAAATTTGATTGCTTGTACGATGGCTGTGGGGTAACAACGCACTTCGTTCCCCAAATTGAAGAATCAGACCTCTCCCAAAGTGTGCCCATGGAAGCGTCAACTTGCAAGGAGCGATTTGGGAGAAAAAAACTCCATCCGCGGAGGTACTCATTTTGCAATAATCCCCTTCAAACATCCGGAGATCGTTTGATTATTTGGAGGTTTGCAAATTTGATTGCTTGTACGATGACTATGGGGCCAAAACACACTTCGTTCCTCAAATTGAAGAATCACACCTCTCCCAAGGTGTGCCCATGGAAGCGTCAACTCGCAAGGAGCGATTTGAGAGAAAAAAACTCCATCCGCGGAGGTACTCATTTTGCAATAATCCCCTTCAAACATCCGGAGATCGTTTGATTATTTGGAGGTTTGCAAATTTGATTGCTTGTACGATGACTATGGGGCCAAAACACACTTCGTTCCTCAAATTGAAGAATCACACCTCTCCCAAGGTGTGCCCATGGAAGCGTCAACTCGCAAGAAGCGATTTGAGAGGAAAAAACTCCATCCGTGGAGGTACTCATTTTGCAATAAACCCCTTCAAACGTCCGGAGATCCGGTGATTATTTGGAGCTTTGGAAATTTGATTGCTTGTACGATGACTATGGGGCCAAAACACACTTCGTTCCCCAAATTGAAGAATCTGACCTCACCCAAAGTGTGCCCCTGGAAGCGTCAACTCGCAAGGAGCGTTTTCAGAGGAGAAAACTCCATCCGCGGAGGGACTCGTTTTGCAATAATCCCCTTCAAACGCCCCGAGAGCGTGTGATTATTCGGAGCTTTGGAAATTTGATTGCTTGTAGGATGACTATGGGGTCAAAACACACTGAGTTCCCCAAATTGAAGAGTCAGACCCCGCTCAAAGTGTGCCCATGGAAGCGTCAACTCGCAAGGAGCGATTTGAGAGGAAAAAACTCCATCCGCGGAGGTACTCATTTTGCAATAATCCCCTTCAAACGTCCGGAGATCCGGTGATTGTTTGGAGGTTTGGAAATTTGATTGCTTGTACGACGACTATGGGGTCAAAACACACTTCGTTCCCCAAATTGAAGAGTGAGACCCCGCTCAAAGTGTGCCCCTCGAAGGGTCAACTCGCAAGGAGCGTTTTGGAAGAAAAAAACTCCATCCGCGCAGGGACTCGTTTTGCAATAATCCCCTTCAAACGTCCCGAGACCGGGTGATTATTTGGAGCTTTGGAAGTTTGATTGCTTGTAGGATGACTCTGGAGTCAAAACACACTTCGTTCCCCAAATTGAAGAGTCAGACCTCTCCCACAGTGTGGCCATGGAAGCGTCAACTCGCAAGGAGCGATTTGAGAGAAAAAAACTCCTTCCGCGGAGGTACTCATTTTGCTATAATCCCTTTCAAACGTCCGGAGATCGTGTGATTATTTGGAGGTTTGGAAATTTGATTGCTTGTACGATGGCTGTGGGGTAACAACGCACTTCGTTCCCCAAATTGAAGAATCAGACCTCTCCCAAAGTGTGCCCATGGAAGCGTCAACTTGCAAGGAGCGATTTGGGAGAAAAAAACTCCATCCGCGGAGGTACTCATTTTGCAATAATCCCCTTCAAACATCCGGAGATCGTTTGATTATTTGGAGGTTTGCAAATTTGATTGCTTGTACGATGACTATGGGGCCAAAACACACTTCGTTCCTCAAATTGAAGAATCACACCTCTCCCAAGGTGTGCCCCTGGAAGCGTCAACTCGCAAGGAGCGATTTGAGAGAAAAAAACTCCATCCGCGGAGGTACTCATTTTGCAATAATCCCCTTCAAACATCCGGAGATCGTTTGATTATTTGGAGGTTTGCAAATTTGATTGCTTGTACGATGACTATGGGGCCAAAACACACTTCGTTCCTCAAATTGAAGAATCACACCTCTCCCAAGGTGTGCCCATGGAAGCGTCAACTCGCAAGAAGTGATTTGAGATGAAAAAACTCCATCCGTGGAGGTACTCATTTTGCAATAAACCCCTTCAAACGTCCGGAGATCCGGTGATTATTTGGAGCTTTGGAAATTTGATTGCTTGTACGATGACTATGGGGCCAAAACACACTTCGTTCCCCAAATTGAAGAATCTGACCTCACCCAAAGTGTGCCCCTGGAAGCGTCAACTCGCAAGGAGCGTTTTCAGAGGAGAAAACTCCATCCGCGGAGGGACTCGTTTTGCAATAATCCCCTTCAAACGCCCCGAGAGCGTGTGATTATTCGGAGCTTTGGAAATTTGATTGCTTGTAGGATGACTATGGGGTCAAAACACACTGAGTTCCCCAAATTGAAGAGTCAGACCCCGCTCAAAGTGTGCCCCTGGAAGCGTCAACTCGCAAGGAGCGATTTGAGAGGAAAAAACGCCATCCGTGGAGGTACTCATTTTGCAATAATCCCCCTCGAACGTCCGGAGATCGTGTGATTATTTGGAGCTTTGGAAATTTGATTGCTTGTAGGATGACTCTGGGGTCAAAACACACTTCGTTCCCCAAATTGACGAATCAGACCTCTCCCAAAGTGTGGCCATGGAAGCGTCAACTCGCAAGGAGCGTGTTGGGAGAAAAAAACTCCATCCGCGGAGGTACTCATTTTGCAATAATCCCCCTCGAACGTCCGGAGATCGTGTGATTATTTGGAGCTTTGGAAATTTGATCGCTTGTAGGATGACTCTGGAGTCAACACACACTTCGTTCCCCAAATTGAAGAATCAGACCTCTCCCAAAGTGTGCCCATGGAAGCGTCCACTCGCAAGGAGCGTTTTCAGAGAAAAAAACTCCATCTACGGAGGTACTCATATTGCAATAATCCCCTTCAAACGCCCCGAGAGCGTGTGATTATTTGGAGCTTTGGAAATTTGATTGCTTGTAGGATGACTATGGGGTCAAAACACACTTCGTTCCCCAAACTGAAGAATCAGACCTCTCCCAAAGTGTGCCCATGGAAGCGTCAACTCGCAAGGAGCTATTTCAGAGGAAAAATCTCCATCCGCGGAGGTACTCATTTTGCAATAATACCCTTCAAACGTCCAGAGATCCGGTGATTATTTGGAGCTTTGGAAATTTGATTGCTTGTACGATGACCATGGCGTCAAAACACACTTCGTTCCCCAAATTGAAGAGTCAGACCCCGCTCAAAGTCTGCCCCTGGAAGGGTCAACTCGCAAGGAGCGTTTTGGGAGAAAAAAACTCCATCCGTGGATGTACTCATTTTGCAATAATCCCCTTCAAACGTCCGGAGATCCGGTGATTATTTGGAGCTTTGGAAATTTGATTGCTTGTACGATGACTATGGGGCCAAAACACACTTCGTTCCCAAAATTGAAGAATCAGACCTCTCCCAAAGTGTGCGCATGGAAGCGTCAACTCGCAAGGAGCTATTTCAGAGGAAAAAACTCCATCCGCGGAGGTACTCATTTTGCAATAATACCCTTCAAACGTCCGGAGATCGTGTGATTATTTGGAGCTTTGTAAATTTGATTGCTTGTACGATGACCATGGCGTCAAAACACACTTCGTTCCCCAAATTGAAGAGTCAGACCCCGCTCAAAGTCTGCCCCTGGAAGGGTCAACTCGCAAGTAGCGATTTGAGAGCGGAGGTACTCATTTTGCAATAATCCCCTTCAAACGTCCGGAGATCCGGTGGTTATTTGGAGGTTAGGAAATTTGATTGCTTGTACGATGACTATGGGGTCAAAACACACTTCGTTCCCCAAATTGAAGAGTCAGACCCCGCTCAAAGTCTGCCCCTGGAAGGGTCAACTCGCAAGTAGCGATTTGAGAGCGGAGGTACTCATTTTGCAATAATCCCCTTCAAACGTCCGGAGATCCGGTGGTTATTTGGAGGTTAGGAAATTCGATTGCTTGTACGATGACTATGGGGTCAAAACACACTTCGTTCCCCAAATTGAAGAGTCAGACCCCGCTCAAAGTGTGCCCCTGGAAGGGTCAACTCGCAAGGAGGGTTTTGGAAGAAAAAAACTCCATCCGCGGAGGTACTCATTTTGCAATAATCCCCTTCAAACGTCCCGAGACCGTTTGATTATTTGGAGCTTTGGAAGTTTGATTACTTGTACGATGACTATGGGGTTCAAACACACTTCGTTCCCCAAATGGAAGATTCAGACCTCTCCCACAATGTGGCCATGGAAGCGTCAACTCGCAACGAGCGTTTTGAGAGAAAAAAACTCCATCCGCGGAGGTACTCATTTTGCAATAATCCCCTTCAAACGTCCGGAGATCGTGTGATTATTTGGGGGTTTGGAAATTTGATTGCTCGTACGATGACTATGGGGTTCAAACACACTTCGTCCCCCAAATTGGAGAACCAGACCTCTCCCAAAGTGTGCCCATGGAAGCGCCAACTCGCAAGGAGCGATTTGAGAGGAAAAAACTCCATCCGCGGAGGTACTCATTTTGCAATAATCCCCTTCAAACGTCCGGAGATCGTTTGATTATTTGGAGCTTTGGAAATTTGATCGCTTGTAGGATGACTCTGGAGTCAAAACACAATTCGTTCCCCAAATTGAAGAATCAGACCTCTCCCAAAGTGTGCCCATGGAAGCGTCCACTCGCAAGGAGCGTTTTCAGAGAAAAAAAATCCATCTACGGAGGGACTCATTTTGCAATAATCCCCTTCAAACGTGCGGAGATCCGGTGATTATTTGGAGCTTGGGAAATTTGATTGCTTGTACGATGACTATGGGGTCAAAACACACTTCGTTCCCCAAATTGAAGAATCAGACCTCTCCCAAAGTGTGCCCATGGAAGCGTCAACTCGCAAGGAGCTATTTCAGAGGAAAAAAATCCATCCGGGGAGGTACTCATTTTGCAATAATCCCCTTCAAACGTGCGGAGATCCGGTGATTATTTGGAGCTCTGGAAATTTGATTGCTTGTACGATGACCATGGGGTCAAAACACACTTCGTTCCCCAAATTGAAGAATCAGACCTCTCCCAAAGTGTGGCCCTGGAAGCGTCAACTCGCAAGGAGCGTTTTGGGAGGAAAAAACTCCGTCCGCGGACGGACTCGTTTTGCAAAAATCCCCTTCAAACGCCCTGAGAGCGTGTGATTATTTGGAGCTTTGGCAATTGCTTGCTTGTAGGACGACCCTAGGGTGAAAACACACTTCGTTCCCCAAATTGAAGAATCAGACCTCTCCCAAAGTGTGGCCATGGAAGCGTCAACTCGCAAGGAGTGATTTGAGAGGAAAAAACTCCATCCGCGGAGGTACTCATTTTGCAATAATCCCCTTCAAATGTCCGGAGATCGTGTGATTACAGGCGACATGCGAGCGGCGGCTCACACAGGACAAATATGTTGTACTTTGACTGTCGGCTTGACCCGGTCCGTCTGACCGAGCACTTACGAGGCATAGTAAGTCTGGGGGGGGAAAAAAAGAGTAGTTGGTCTCTGACACCTTCTGCCTTCCCAAATGCAAGGGCACAGCGGCAGGATCCTGATTGATGGCGGCCCATCACCATGAGCAATACCAGGTATTGGCCACTCATGCCGTGCGCACAATGTAAACTGTACCCACTCGTATCCCCAATCTGCACTGCAACCAGCTTCCCTTGCCCAAAGGCACAACAATTTGCGGCAGCGCCTGATGGCGCCTTGCAGGGAGTCACGCGTGACTGTGCAGGCACCAGACGGCGCTTTGTTACGGCGCAGCACCATGACCCTGTACTACTGTCACTTTTTGGACCGCCACTTTTGTACTTCACAATGCGACCCTATTGTGCGTGCAAAGACAAGGAAAGAGGGGCTGATGCATGTGTGTGGGAGTTGTCTGTTCATCACTGTGTCGTGCTTTGGAGTGCTGCAACCTATTTGGATTGGTGCTGCATTGTGGGATCATCGTAGCACTGGATAGCTCTGAACCTTGATCCCATGAGGGCCCAGGCAGGATCTGGTATCTGCATGCATGGGGGAAGGCCTTGCTGCAGCCTAGGCTGGGGCTCCAAAGCGGACCCAAGACACCCCCCTCCCATCGCAATGGCGCCATTTTTAACCAAAATGAATTACTTTTTTTTTTTGGAGATAATGCCCGGTCTATATTGCTGAAGTGGGCCAGCCTCAGGGGGCGCGCCGTGCGCTGTGCCCGCGCTGTGCGAAAAGTCACGATGCGCGGGCCATCAAAAATCAGTTTTTTCCCAAAATTGAAGAGTCAAACTAGGCTCAAAGTGTGCCCATGGAAGCGTTAATTCGCAAGAAGCATTTTTAGACAAAAAAACTCTATCCACCTAAGGACCATACACCCTATGAAAGTCGGGATATGCTGCGAATGCTTCGAGCTTGACCAAGGATAAACCCGGACTGGGCAACAGGGGCAGGCCTTGCCGCCGCTGGGCGGAGCTCAAAAGCGGAGGCAAGGCACCCCCCTCCCATCGCCATGGCGCTCTTTTCAGCCAAAACTGACTTACACTTTTTTGAGATCGCGCCTGTTCTATGTTGCTCGAGTAGGCCAGCTTCGGGCCAAGATGAAGATCTCCCAGAAATGTACCGGCTTTCACCTTGAGTGGGCCATCAGAAATCACTTCCTGCTCCCAATTGATGAGTCAAAATGGGCTAAAACTTTGTCCATAGAAGCGTGAACTCGCAAAAAGAATTTTGACCTAGTCCACGGATACCCCTAGATTGGGCAACTGGGGGGGGGGGGCTTTAAAAGCAATGGCAAGCCCCCCCCCCCCCCCCATTGCAATGGCGGTGTTTTCAGCCAAAAATGACTTACACTGTTTTTAGTAAGTGTCCGTTCTGTGTTGACTGAGTAGGCAAGCCTCAGGCCAAGATGATCATTTTCAGGGAATGTAATGGCTTTCAACATGAGTTGGCCATCAGAAATCGCTTCCTTCCCCAGGACTAGGGTGAAATTGTACCCGTGGAAGCGTGAACCCACAAGAAGCATTTTGAAACAAAGAAACTCCATTTACAGACGCACCAGTTTTGCAATACTCCGGTGTGAGTCCCGCTGTAAGTGGGGATATGCTGCAAATTTGTCGAGCTTGACCAGGGATACCCCCGGATGGGGCAACGGATGGGGCAACGGGCGGAGGCAAAGTGGGCCCCCCTCTGATAGCAACCGCCCCGTTTCAGCCAAAACTGAATTACACTTTTTTTGAGATATTGCCCGTTCTGTGTTGCTCGAGTAGGCAACCTCTGGGCCAAGATGACCATTCCTGGAAATGTAATGGCTTTCATGATGCATTGGCCATCAGAAATTACTTCTCTCCCAAAATTGAAGAATCAGACTAGGGTAACATTGTCCTCATGGAAGCCTCAACCTGTAAAAAGCATTTTGAAACCCAAAAACTCTCTCCTCAGAGGGACCAGTTTTGCAATACTCCGCTTGAAAACTAGCAGATTTCCTCAGGATCCTTTGAGGGTGTCCTTCATGGGGATCATTTGGGGGGTTCTGAGGGGGTCCTTTTACGGCTTGTGTAGCAGTGTCCTTTAGCGGCTGCCTTCAACGGGATCTTTTGGGGTGGTCATTTACGGGATGTATTCAAGGTTGTCCTTTGCGGGGGTCGCTCTGGTGGCCCATCGCGTTTCTTCCTCCATCGGACAGGGTCGTGTGTGCATTTTATCAAGTGTTTTCTGCCTGGCTTCCACAGCACTTTGTTTTATCCATGCTCAATGCCTCAGTCCCAGAGCCCTTCGAACCAGTCTTACGGCCCTGGCCCTGAGCAGCCACTGTCTCTGCCAGCCCAATACCAGGGCCCGCCAAGCGCCGGGTGCATGCAGGCTGGCGACCACCCTGTGGCAGCAGCACTCCCTCAGGGCGCGGAGCTGCAGGCGGTGATGGGCGCGGATGGGCAGCTTTGTGCTGGGCAGACCAGGTTGCAACACTCGTGTGTGTTACACCTGCCGTCCCATGCAGAGTTCCGTCAGAAGTACTCCGTGAAGAAGACCTTGGGGAGAGGCGGCTGTGCGACGGTCAAGTGCTGCATCAGGCGCGACAGCACAAGGCAGGTCTTCGCAGTGAAGTACTGCCCGAAGGTGAAGCGGTGGGAAGATGAAGTGATGGTGATGCAGATGCTGAACCACAAAAACATCATTAAGTTCGAGGAGGCGTTCGATGGGCATGACAATGATCTGTGCATTGTGATGGAGTTGGCGCACGGGGGCAACCTCTTGGACGTAGTCACCAGATCTGTCCACTACTCAGGTGCGCGGCCATGCCATTGCTCGGCGCCGCATGCATGAGGTTAGAGCACGTAGCAGAAAGCAGCCAATAGAAACAAAGAGAATCGGTGCAACCAGAGACCCCTAAGGGGCTCTTTATTGCCTACAATGTTGTGGTGACGTACAGGGGGTCTGCTGCTGGCTGGTGAGTCGGTTGTGTGGCGTTGTGCAGTGTTGGATTGGGTTGTACAGGTGTGGCTCAGGTGGGGTTGGGTGAGGCTGCGATGTATCCCACTTCGGATCTGGCTCAGCCAAGGCAAATTGGCCTCCAAATCATCACTCATTCAGAATGCGGGGGACAGCAGAGGCCGGAAGGAAACCGTACCACCACGGTTGGTTACCATCACAGAGCCGTGGCCAACCCTCCAACCGCCGTCGGTTCGCCTCCTGCGGCTGTCGCTTACGAAGCGAATGTCCAGAATCCACATAGTCCCAGCACCAGAGGCACATTGCAGAGCTGAGAGGTATCGGAACAGGACCCAGTCACCTACGGGAACCGCTCCCCACAGTCACGACACGAAGCACCTTCACGTCTGAGGCACCCTGCGCTCAGGTGGTCTGACGTCACATTGTTGTGAGTGTCTTTGAGGGCGTGCGTTGTGCGTTCGTGTCAGTCACATGTGTGTGCTTTCGGTCATTGGCCATGGTGTTGTTGATCCTCTTCCGCAGCCAGGCTGACAAAAACTTGTTGTCACCAAGCAGGAAAGAGCCGCCCACAGACGGTGTCCGTTGCAGTTGTCTAATTTTGCACTTCCGCTCTCGCACATGGTTCAACAAGTGTATCTGGTGCCAAAGGCGTGTGGCGCGCGTCGGCGTGGATGGGGCGTGCGCGTGCGCATCTTTCTGACCAGTTCAGGGTCTGCCGCAGGGCTGCTCCCCCCAGAGGTCCACTTGGGACAATAGAACAATCCGTGTCTCCGTGGATACCCGAACCCCACGTGCAAGCGGCATTTGGTCGTTCACTGACCGCCTGCCTGTGGGGGATGGATGGGATGAGGGCGTGCCCAACCTCCGCTGAGGGCCCCTGCAGCGCCTTCCCCGAAGGTGCTGTGGCACGCCTGTCAGGTCGTCTTTGGGGCCTTTGATGAGGAAACCCTTCAGCCCCCCGCCCCCCCCCGGGCCGCGGTCAGGTGCACGTGCGTCCTTCTCAGAGCAAGCGGTGGCGCAGCTCTTGCACAACGTTCTGTCCGCCGTGGCGTACATGCACGAGCACCGTGTGGTCCACCGGGACATCAAGCCCAGCAATGTCCTCGTGGAGCGCGCCCTGCCCACGTCCCTGATCGACCTCCGGAAGAGCCTGGACCTGCTGACGGGCATCAAAGTGGCCGACTTTGGGTTCGCGCGGGTCGTCGACCCGACGGACAGTCTGACGGGGTGCTGCGGGACCCCGTACTACATTGCGCCGGAGATCCTGCGCTGCGGGTACTACCAGGATGGGCCGGCGTACGGTCTGGGCTGCGACCTGTGGTCGTTGGGCGTGCTCGGGTACGTGCTGCTGACGGGCGCACCCCCGTTCCAAGCGCGGGCCCGGCCGGACCTGTTCGCCGCCATCGTTGAGGGCCACTGGGCGTTCCCGGTGGCGTGCGCAGTGTCGGAGCCGTGCCGGGACTTCTTCGGTCGCCTGCTGGTGCCGGACCCCGCGGCGCGCCTCACCGCTGCTGCGGCGCTGCAGCACCCGTGGATCCAGGACCGGTCCCACAACACCGACCTTCATCTGCCGGCGGTGCAGGCGGCGGTCCGTAGGTTTGGTCGGTCGGTCGGGTCGCAGAACAGCTCCTCTTGGGTGCACGCGGCTGCCCTGCCCCCGGCGCCGCTGCCCGCGCGACCACGCCCGAAGAAGCCCCGCGTGGACCTCTGCACTGGCGGTGACTGCGCGCTGGATGCCCTGCACTGCCGCCCGAGCGCGGCGCAGCTCGACGTGGGCCGGGACCAGTGGCGCCCCACCGTTGCCAAGAAGGCCCTCCAGGTGCTGCAGGAGACCCCGTCCATCCGGACCGTGCAAGGGGCCGGCGGTACGACGGTGCCCGCCGCGCGGTTGCGGACCATCGAGGAGGTCGTGCCCCTCAACGCCTCCGTCGCCGGGGCGTCCCGCAAGGAGGCATCCGGCAGACCCATTTTGTCCGACGCCACCAACCGGCCGCACCCACCAACCGCCAGTCACGTCGCATGTGAGACCGCCGTGGGATCTGAAACGACAGCCTGTCGCGCCAGACACAATCAGATGGCGCAGGGCTCTGCTGAGGCATACACTGGATGCAGCAGGTTCCTTCTGAGCTGTGACTGCGCGTGGGGCAGGTATTGGGGGCGTCCCTGCACAGCGCGCGCGCACGGTGCCCAATGGTGAGTTGGCGTTCCTGTGACCACCATGAACACCCCCCCACCCCCGGGGGAGCATACGTCCCCAGGGCAAAAATGGTGGATTTAGACAACGGTCTGGCATTTTTCCAGTGTCAAACAGAGGTCGGTTTATTGATTATTACTGTATTTTATTTTATGGATTATTGTATTATTTTATTTTACCGTATTACTGAGTTTTGGGTCTCAGTAGGAATCTGAGCAGCCCCGCATCTGGGAACACAGTCGTTACCGCAATCCCCTTGGCCGATGGGCAAAACGGGTCCAAAAGCGCCTACTTTTCGCACAGCCCGCGCACAGCGCACGGTGCGCCCCCATTACAGAGTCTGTCTGTGCTGCAACAGACCCGGTGGTGAGAGGAGGTCCATGTTACTGCCAGCCATTACCTGGAGGCCCATGTGCTGTAGCCCGACATGTGATACCACGTCACTAGCTACGCATTGCTGGGCGTGCCTTTTCCTGTCTTTTGCGCATTTTGGCTGATAAAATCACAGGCTGTTTGTACCACCACATTATACACAGTGTAGCTGCTTGGTATGCTTGGCTAGATACTTGGTCATGGAGCCTCATCGCCGAGGCCGATTGCAAAGACCAATTTAACAATGTAGATTGTTAGGTTGTGGAACACTTATCACAAAGCACTGAGTGGCTACGATCCACACACAGATGGGGGGCCACGCTAATGTACTTTTTTATTCACAAGAATGACAAATCCATGAATCACGCAGGAAAGGCCATGCACTACAACTTTTCTATTATCGGTCATGCAGAGCTGCTTCATTCTCATTGAATTTTCTTTGTGCCACAACCACTATTGTTGGAGGCTTGGCAGCGCTTATTTGCTATACCTATGGGCGGGTCTTTTAGTGCGCAATAGCAAACTTGTACTTTATATAGAAATTTAATCTAGCAAAGGCCCGATCTCGACAATGGAGAACCCTGTCGATTACTTCCAATGGATGTCCTATTTGGCGCAATGCTGCAGGCCGTATTATGGCTTTTGCCCAATTCCGGGACAATATCACTGTAGCTTCTGCTGGACCCGGTGCACCCAGCGCCATGCGAGACATATGCAGCACATTGACTGATATATGGACGCTCCGCGTGTTGTGCCCATGCATGAAGGATCCCGATGACCCTTGCAACTCACGGTGCATGTCACAGGACCTGCATGCACTGGGCATTTGCATGCATTGGACAATTGGACGAGGTTATTGTGTTGCCCATCCGTCAGCTTTCACAACCAAGTGGACACTCAAGTTAGGACCACCACTACACTCTGCATGGGCGGTACAGGATATAACGTTGGCTAACTGATACACGAGTGTGCTGATCAATTGTCTTCTGTTCACGAGTTCTTGGAGCGGCTGGCCCATGAGCTGTGCTGCTTGGGATACCATGGGTCTGCTTTGTGGCCATTCTGTGCCCGTCACTCTACAAGCTGCCCACCGCGCGTTGACTCGTGTTGTGGCTCGCACACACTATGTGGTGGAACCCAGCCGGAAGTGTATCACTGTTTTGATACCCCGTTTCCCTGCCCCCAGGCCATGGGTTGCTTTTTTGAGCCGTTGATCGTTATGCATTATTTCACGTATGCAGTCCAGCCACCCGTCAATTAGGAAAAAAAGCTGTTTTTCTTGTTTTTTTTTGTTTTTTCCCGGTTTCCCCCATTTTTTTGTGTTTTTCGATGTTTTTTGGTGTTTTTGCGCTGTTTTTTTGGCTTTTGCAATCCATATTTGGTAAGTTTGAAATATGCAACTCCTACATTTTTCACACATTTCTTGTTTTTTGAAGGAATTTGTCCTGCCGGTCAGCAATCGTAACTACTTGCCGCGCGTGTTTAGTTATTCAACTTCCAGTTCCAATGTGGTATGTACGAATAGATAATTAGTTAAAATAGGCTTAATGGACTCAATAGATACGGGATAGTTTCAATGAGCATTGCTTTTGCATTGCCAACGTACAAAATCAAGGAACATCACATAGTAAAGGTGTGGTTTCGCAACGTACGGTAGCAAAGGGTTTGAGGGCCGGCAAGGGAAAGGCAAATAGTATGAGGCTTCCACCCTTCTGTTTTTGCTTTGTATCCATAGTTCATGCCGCCTGCGTGGTTCCGCCCCCGAATCTGGGGGTGCATGGTCACACTTTTCTTTTGTGGCCGACGCCGTCAAACACTTGAACGCCAATGGCGTGGAGCTATTTGCCACGCAAGTTTCCCGTTCCGCCAGCCAGGCCGCCACGCGCAACGGTTGGTGTTTCAGCTCATCCCCCCCGGGCGAGGATGACCCCGCACCTGCTGAATGGCAAGATGCTTCACCGCCAGTTTCCTCCCCATCTTCCGTGCAAGCAGGACTATCAACCTTCTTCACGTCAAGTTGTGAGTTGCCCACTTGTGGGTGTTGCAAGGAGAAGCTCCTGGGGGACATCGTTGTATGAATCCGAAGAGGCGGAAGACGGAAGCGGGCCGTGGTGGACAGATTGATGTTGACGTCTGCTCGAAGTGCAGCTCGCAGCCCAGCATAATCGCCGTCCATGATGCGGGGGGCGGATGAGGGGCGGGGAGAGGAATGGGGGGAGGGTGAGCAGAATTTCTGCTTGGGCCAGGAGCACGATAGTGCTGAGGTTTGAGAGAGGGAGGGATCGGAGTTGCCACCTGAAGTCTGACGCATATGGTATTGAAAATGTGAAGCAGTAATGCGAATGTGCACATCTTCGACTTTTAGCTTCTTTTTTTTTGCTTTGCATTTTGCCATGTGCAGGGCTGCAGGGAGGGATGTAACCCATGGGAAACATCTGACTAAAACTTTACAATTCCTGGTACAGTAGCAGAGGCCATCAAGGGCAAAAATGGGGACACTCGGACCCATGTGAAACATCAGACTAAAAATTTAAAATTCCTAGTACACTAGCAGAGGCCAGCAAGGTCAAAAATTGGGACACTGGGACCCATGGCAAACATCACACTTAAAATTTAAAATTCCTGGTACACCAGCAGAGGCCATCATGGACAAAAAGGGGGACACTGGGACCCATGGCAAACATCAAACTAAAAGTTTAAGATTCCTGGTACACCAGCAGAGGCCAGCAAGGGCAAAAAGTGGGACAACCCATGGCAAACATCATACTAAAGATTTAAAATTCCTGGTACACCAGCAGAGGCTAGCAAGGTCAAAAATTGGGATACTGGGACCCATGGCAAACATCACAGTTAAAATTTAAAATTCTTGGTACACAGCAGAGGCCATCAAGGACAAAAGGGGGACACTGGGACCCATGGCAAACATCCAACTAACAGTTTAAGATTTCTGGTACACCAGCAGAGGCCAGCAAGGGCAAAAATGGGTACATTGGTACCTATGGCAAGCATAGGTTAGATTCCCTGGATTGTTGATACAAAAAAAAGGGTACACTGATTCATGGCACCCAATCACCCGAGCCCAACCCCCCCCCCCCCCCCGACCCCATACCCCCCCTGAAACCTCCCAAAATGGGCTTTTGGCAGCAAGTTGTGCCCAAAAAACAACAAAAAACGGGAAAAAACACCTGAAACTGAAAAACAAATTTTAGCACCACCCGTCAACCCGTCAACAGCTTTGGTGACGGGTGTTTGTGTGACCCCTGCACGTATGCCACAATGGTCCCCACAATGAGTGGTGTGGTGGGAGGTGATGGGAGGGGGTGCAGGTCTCTGTGAGTGAGCGGAGTGGCTGGCTGGGCTGTTTGTTCGTTGCCGGCATTTCTGGCGATGGCTTTAATTCTCTGTTCCTCTGCCGCATGTCCCGTTATTGCATATATGACTCTGATAATGTTGCCACCTCACGCAACCTATCTCAACGTATCTCAACGTATCTCACGCAACAAGGTTCCATCACTCTGCATCTCACACCCCTTTTTGCGAAAGGCGCCTAGGGCCGTTTTCGGCTCTTGACAAGCTTTTCTCTCCCTCTTGTGAACTGCATGTGCTGCTTGTTGTGCTGACATCTTGCCAACCAACACGACACACGTGACAGCTCACACTTCACCATACGGGGACCAATATCCCATTTCTATCCATCCCTGCTTGGCTCCCTCTGGCAGGGCAGAGGGGTGTAGGGCTGCATGTGCATTGTGGTGATTTCTTGTGCAGCGTGAATCCTGCCCTCTGCATGCCTGCCTGCGGACAGTACCTGTGATGCTGCTCTCCACAGGTCTACTTCCGTGGCGAAGAACCCACCCAGGCACCAGTACCCCCCAGGGGCAGCCAACCCCAGGAAGGGGCTGAAGAGCCTCCGCCGCGCGACGGCGATCGGGGGTGTGCTGCCGCAGCGCGCGCCGCGGCCCTCCAGGGCGTCACGCCCTCCGCCTCCGCCGCCTCCGCCGCCCCCTCCTACGCCACCATCCCCGCATGGCCTCACCCGCACTGCCCCCGATGCCCGACACGTCACTTTTGCGGACAACGAGATGCCGGGATCCGCTGGGGGTGGGTGGAACCCCACTGTGGTCCCACAACGCTCAGCGCTGAGGTGTGTGGCGTGTGTCGGTGGTGTGGTAGTCGGTGTGTTAGGTGTGGCGTGCCGCATGTGGCACCCCATGACAAGCATCAGACCATTTTGTGGAGTAGCGTTCTGCCGAAAACACTGAGGGGCTTACGTTTCCATCCAGATTCTCCAGATTCCTAATCTGGCTTGTTTTGGATGTCTCGTAAGTTGTCCGGACGCCGTCAGATTAAGGCAGGCATCAGAGGTGCACTTGGGCTGTATTCATGTACCACACCCCAAGGGGTTAAATGCTAATTCCCTTTTCTTGTAAAAACATCATTTTCTGAGACAAAAATTTTGCAAATTTGGGCCCGCCGACCCCCAATCTGACTACAACCTGCCCCTCCCTCCCCCGCCGCGGTCCACAAGCACTACTGGCACTCGAAGAAAGATTTAGTCCATTGTGCAGCCCAACACTAACCTCAACCTCAACCCTGATCCTCGCACCAACCCCAAGCCTAGTCCTCGCCATAACCCTGAAGCTGAAGGGTTAGTGTTGGGGTCCAAAATGGAACAACGAACGCATGGCTTTTGGGGCATGTTACCCCCCTCCCTCCTGGACCCCCTGCCCCTCCCCCCAAACAGTCACTGTGTCAAAACCGAGCCCCCCCCCCCCCCGCAGGCTGCCTGATGTATGAGCCCTGAAAAGGGGCAAGTCAAGTAAAGGGGCTCAAACAGCCCTCCGCCTGCACACAACATTTTTCTTCACCCCATTTTGGGTCAAAAACCACGAATCTTTTAGTTTGTTCTCAAGTTTGGACCGCAAAAGTGTTTTTGGGTCCCACATGCACATGGTTTGGCTGGGCAGAGTGGGACAAAGGCATCATGCGATGTGTGCAGTTTTTCGCCATTTTTGTCTTGTGTGCTTTTTTGGCAGATCTGGTGACCCTATTGTATCCCCCTAATCAGGTGGTTTCAGGGATGGTGAGGGTATACCCATGCTAAGATACAAAAAACACGCTTTTGTAGCCTCTAGCCTTGCCCGGGGTTGCATCGTTTTTGTTGAAAGTGACCTTCATTCGTTGCTTGAAAACTGTAATTTTTTTTGGGTGACCCTTGATGATCCCGGAAACCCTTGTGCAAGGCTTGGGTGGTCATTTGATGACAATGGGAGCACATTTTAGCCAATGGGAAGCCATGTAGCACCTTTTAGGCGCTGCTGGGGGTGCATATTGACCTCCAAAAGTGTTGTTTTTGGGACTTATTTGCATTGTGGTGGATTGATTTGTAGCTGCCACTGTGTGCGGGTCTGGACTATGGTTGCACTTTACTTTTTCCTCGCATATGGAACTCTTAACCAATGGTGAAGATCTTGGGCCAGAGGGGCGCGGCTTGTTTGAATATGACGGCCCTCCTCCCTCCGGACCCCCCAAAAGTTCTTGTACCCATCTTTATGCCATTTGAGATTTTGGGCAAAAGTGTTGGCACCCCGGGCACCAAACGATTTTTCATAGCACATGGCCTGGGGTCAAAATGTTTTTCCACCGAACAGTGACATTGCGAGGTGAAATGCCACCGTTTGGTTTATTGGGAGACATGAGAAGCAGTGCACTGGATATTTGAAACATGAGCAAGCGCAATGCACAAAAAGCAAAGGGGGAGGGGGGCAATTGAGGACATGTGTTAGTTGACACCAAAGGAGAGGGAAGTGTTGAACCTAGGCAAAATCTGCACCCTTCCTGAAATCCCCAATGGTTTTTGAGCAGTTTGAGTGTACATACATATTGCCTTTTGGGTAGGGTCAGGCCGCCCAGGCGCCCATGGGAGGAAGTGGCATAGTGAAGTTTGACAGATTTTACATACACCGTTGCTCTCAAGGAAGTGTGATTCTGCGAACTGCCGGACATTGCTGCACATGCACACCAGGACGTGCAGGTGTGGAGCGCCTTGTTCACCTGCTTGCGGCCGGATGTGCATCTGGATGCCCCTGGTCAATGGCACGGGCAACAGCCCCGTCTCTGGGACGGCTGACCCCCGGAGTAGTCCAACAGGACACGTCATCCGGGGGCTCCGTTGACACAATCAAAACACGTTTGGGCCCACAGAGGGTCAGAATGAGCAGTGGCGAGAGGCCAATAGGCGCCGCCAAAGGCAAACAACCTGATACCGAGGCCTTGTGCCAACCCCCCCCCCCCCCGACTGTGCATGGGGAGGGGGGAGGGGGCTTTTCAGGGGGGCAGTAGGACCAGGCCTCCCCCGGGGGTGCGGCACCTCAGAGGTCATGCGCTGCGATGGATGGTCCGGTGCGCAGGAACGCCGGTGATGCCTCAGCACGATCCGCGGCCTGCCCCTTGCCCCATCCCCCATTCCACT
Organism: Eutreptiella sp. 'Long Island Sound 2002'; assembly: GCA_964036045.1. Classification (NCBI taxonomy): domain Eukaryota; phylum Euglenozoa; class Euglenophyceae; order Eutreptiales; family Eutreptiaceae; genus Eutreptiella; species Eutreptiella sp. 'Long Island Sound 2002'. Next base: position 36,245,361 of record OZ038387.1, on the reverse strand, counting down.
GTCCCCCCCTCCCCAGGAATGCATTGGAGGGGAGGGGGGGGGGGGGTACCACCCCCTCCCCCGTCCAGTGCGCCCAGCCTATGCCCAGCCACTGTCCCCCTGGCGGCAGCTTCAATGGCATTTGCAACCGACAGTAACCACCACCAACCGCTTCGGCAACCTCCTCCAACCGCCTGCCTAACCGCTTCTGTGGCCACCTCTGGGGTCCCTTCCCTTCTTATGCATCCCTGCCCCCCCCCCCCCCCCACACACTTCCTGCAGGAGTACAGTGGGCCTGGCGTCTCCTTCCTGCTCTACTGCGCCCCGGAGCAGCTCCACAGGACCCCCATGTCCGCGGCCGCGGACATCTGGGGTCTCGGGATGTCCCTGCTCCACCTGCTGACCGGCGAGCACCCCTTCGCCACCGCCGCCACGCACGGCTTCTGGAGCTTCATCACGCGCCTCCAGGGCGAGCCCCCGGCCCTCGGCGGCCCCTTCACGCCGGAGGCCCAGGACTTCGTGGCCCGGTGCCTCGCCAGGGGCCCCGCGCGGCGCCCCTCGGCCGCTGCCCTCCTGCGGCATCCCTGGCTCCGCCGCTGCGCCCTGGCGGACGCGGGGGAGGCCCGGGAGGAGGTCCGGCGGTGGATCGCGGGGGCGCAGGCGGCGAGCGCGTACGTGTGGGAGCGCACGCGGCCGCAGATCTCTCAGACGGAGCTGGAGTCGCTGCTGGACCAGCTCATCCTGGGCACGTACACCCCCCCACACCGCAGTCCCCATGGCCCCGCGATGTGCGATGTCACATGTCTGTGAGGCTGTGGTGGTGGTGTAGAGGGGCCGGGGCTTATCTCTCTGGAGCGCGGCCGTGCAGGGCCCTTTGGGGGGTGGCGGGGCGATGCACCCACACGCTCAGTGCTGTTGGGGCATGGCACTGTCCTGGGGTGAAATAGAAACAGCGGCTGCCGGGGCGGTCCTTCAGAAACCCGATGTTTTTTTTCTCTCAGGACCGCCCTTAAGGACCGCCCCAGGGACCACCAACCGCCACCAACGGCCAACCGCCACCAACCGCCAACCGCCAACTGCCAGCGGTGACCAATCGCCAACCGCCAACGACTGCCAACTGCCACCAACCACGGATCACCAACCACCAACCACCTCCAACCGCCACCAACCGCCACCAATCGCCAACCGCCAATCGCCATTAACCATGGTTGAACATATGAGCTACACGTGGTCTGTTTGTAAACTGCCGTTTCGGAACAGTTTTCTCTTTTTTTCCTGTCTTGAGGACCGCCCTGGCGGCTGCAAGGTGGGGAGGCAGCACATCAAACAACACCACTGCCACAGGCCTGGGACGCCGAGGTGACTGTGTGCGCTGCACCTGCAACAAATATTCTGTCGCTTTGTGGGCGCCCCCACATGGCACTCCACGGGGGAGGGGTCGGGGGACAACAGCCATGCCAGTTAAACCCCAGCAGACTGGCAGGCCAGGCCCCTGGTAGTGGATGGCGCAGGGCCGAGGAATGGGCCACATCATCACAGGAGGGGCCATGGAGACCTGCCCCATTCTGCGCACGCCGCTACCGTGGCCATCCTCCCCGCACTGCCTTTGGAAGCCATGAAGACCAACCCGTGGCCAGAAGATACACCCTCTCCCACTACTGTATCGCACTTTATTAAGGCCCATATGCAGGGCCAACGTCTTTCTTGATCGGCTCCTGCCCCCTACAGTCGACGTATCGCCGTGCAGCACTTCAGAGGCATACCAGGTCATGTTCACTCCACCGTGCCTCACACTCCGCTGTTTCTTTCAGCCTACAGTCTTTTGTGCCGCATGCACAATACGAAGCCTAATCCACCCTGGGTGTCCGATCCGCTAGAACAGTCGTTTGTGGGGTCATCGTAGCTCTGAACCTTGATTCCGAGAGGTTGTCTCAAGTACCATACAGTCAGTGGCAACGCCAGCTCGTCTTCATCTGGAGCAAAACGTGGCAACCGTTCCTTAGCCCCCCGCCCCCCCCCCCCCCTGCCACCCGTGCCCAAGAATCGACGTGTGCAAGAACCGGCCCCTGGGTTCATGGCACTGTTCCTGACACTCCTTTTTTTTCTGCACAGAAGGGTTTCACATCAGAGCGAGTGGATCATCAGGTCATTCCATGCTCATTCACATGTGCACTGCAGCCCAGTTTGCTGGAATTCTGTCCTTTGGTGTCCATTTGTCCATGCAGTTCACTGTGGGAACTCCGCGGTGCAACGCTCCAGAAAATGTTCTTCTGCGGCACGGGGCTGCCCATGGCCGTGCACACAAACCAACCCCTAGTTCCACCGCCAAGACCCACCCGCTGGTCGCATTGCTGGTTGCTGGGCATGGGGGAGGGGGGGGGGCTCACCACAATGGCCACGGACCCATTGTACGGTTCTACGTTGACTTCCCGCCCTGTTACCACAAAGTCCCGTTGGTCCGCCACCATCCACGGACTGCCACCGCCGACGCATCACCCTGCAGCACTTCAGAGGCATACCAGGTCATGTTCACTCCACCGTGCCCCACAGTCCGCTGTTTCTTTCAGCCTACAGTCCTTTGTGCCGCATGCACAATACGAAGCCTAATCCACACTGCATGTCTAGTCCGCTAGAACAGTCGTTTGTGGGGTCATCGTAGCTCTGAACCTTGATTCCGAGAGGTTGTCTCAAGTACCATACAGTCTGTGGCAACGCCAGCTGATCTTCGTCTGGACCCCCCCAAAAAAGGTGGCAACCGTAAATTCTAAAGGTATCAATAGCAATGGCAATGATAATTTGGCAATAGTCCCGCAGAGGCCGTGTCAGCATTTCAGGCTCACATGGGACAGCGGGGTATAGCGGGCCAGCAAGAGCCCTGTCCATCATCTCCCACCCCTCATTGCATCCAGTCCCTCACCCCCATCCTCCTTTTCCTTGGAGCTGGCTTTGTCAAGCCCAAGGTAACTGTCAGTTCTCAAGCCCTCGTCATGCCTCGTTGGCAACAGGGCATGCCTCTGCTTGGTGCTGACCCCCCCCCTCGTCACACAGTGTGTCACACTCTGCTCCCTTCCTCCCTCCCCTTCTCCCTCCTGATACCACTTGAGGCATTGGATATACACGCAGGATTTCTCTTCTGTTAGAGTGACACACTGAAGTTCAAACACCACGTGAAGTAATGCCACGAGGTAAACAAGAAATGGTTCCAGGGGTAGCGCTAGACGCAACTGATGGAGTATTGGTAGAGCTACAGGTTTATGAGCTTCGTTTTTCAGAGAGTTAACAGGACGACAGAGTCCTGGCGTCCCCCTGGAGATGCGTTCCCGAGAAGGCAGACCCTGATGGTTGTGTGTACCACTACTGGAAATCTGAGGGAACGTTTTGTAAAACGCCCCAGACAGACCAGCATGTACGACCGTTATGGACCGTGGCATGGCCATGATTCCGCTCCCCAGATGGGGCCATTTACAGGACTGGCGGATGCACAAAAAAAAAAGACGCAAATAATGGAGTGTTGGGTATGTGGAGTGGTTGGAGAGTCTTTCGAGGCTCAATTCAACTGGTGGATTGATGTTGTGGAGTCGTCTCGCGCCATCACTGATTTCATGATATGTGCGGTCTCGCCAATGGTTTATAATTTCTCTTTGTGGTGAATTTCGTAGCGTGGCAGGTTTCACCCCTGCAATCTGAAAATGCACTTCGCAACAGTAATTCAGCCAGCCTGGGTTACAGAGGGAGCGTTAGTGCGCAGGGCGCGCGCAGGGCAACTTTTTGGGCTACTTTTGGTTCCTAGCCCCTTTTTTTGGGGTGAATGCCACCCCTTGGATGGGTGAGTGGGTGGGTGGGAGGGATGGGGCAATTTGGGATGATTTCTCCTCATGGACTTGCCCCTTTCTGGTTTGGGATATGGGCCAGCCCCTTTCCCTCACCTGTTGTCCCCCAGTCATCAAATTCCCCATCCTGAGGCTTCATTGGGTAATGGTGAACTTGGGGACTGAATCTGGGAAAGTCATAGTAAAAGTAGCGCGCAGGGCACGCGCAGGGCGAACACTCCCCCACAGTATGCAACCAGGCGTGTTGATTGTGGTACCGCATTGGACCCTGAGGTACTCAAATGCATCTGAACCTTTTGCCCACGGACTGCCTGTGATGGAGGAAAACGAAATGGCACAACTAATGGAATGTCATTGAGGCGGAGGCTGGTTTTTGTAATTAGGAACGTTTTGAATTGCCGTGCTTTGTCTTCCCAACTGTCCCCCCCCCCCCCCCTTGCAATCCCCCCCGTCACTTGGCCCAGAAAGCATAGGAAATTGCAGGCGCCAAAGGCGCCAAAGAAAATCTTTACAAGGCGCCAAAGGCGCCGAAGGCGCTGATTTACACTGTGATACTATGGAACAGTTTTGTGGTGCAATGCCCCCCCCCCCCCAGGGGGGCAACCATCACTTCACGACACCCCCCCCCCCCTGGCGGGGGGAACCGGCCTGACAAAAGGGCAGCAATTGCAAGGGGGGGTACAGGCACAAGCATGGTATTCCCCGCCGTATACCCGCACTTCCCGTGACAAAATACACCATGCACGCCACCGTAACCATCAACAGTAGTGCTGTCCCGCGTTGAATAGGGGCTGCAACTGATGCAGCATGCACGCAGAGCGGCCATTTGGCAACATCCACAGGAAGGAGAGCCCTGAGGCCACAAAACAAAACCTGAGGCCCAGGTGTAGAATCTGCTATGGTCACACAACAAAAGTGGGACCATACTATTGTGAGGTACCAACCCACCGACCATCATCACGGCAGGTGGGTGTGGGGTTCTTAGCCAGCCATCATCAAGTTAGGCGGAGAACAAGCGAAGGTTCCGCCCTAACCAGACAACCAAAAGGCAGGTAAGGACCAAGGCCAGCCAAAGAAAAGTGGGGGTTGGTGGGCTAGGGTACACCCACTCTGCCTTGGCGCTTACAGCAAACAGAACATGAAAAATAGATTTGACCCGCGACCCGACCTTCGGGTTGGACCTTGGCTGCTGCGAGCTCCAACCTGGAGGTGGAGAACAAATCACCTTGAAGAGAGGTTGTTAGACCAAGCACAGGCGTTGGCGTCGTATACGCACCCTTTTTGGGGGGTCATTCGCGTAGCATACCCCAAGGCATGATATTCGATGACCAACCCCTTGTAAAATCATTGTTTTGCCCAAAAAGACAATCGCCCAATGGAGTTTTTGATTCTGAGGCCTCTATCCCTTGAAACCGGACATCACTTTTTTGGGGGGTGGGTGGGGTCAAAAGTTTGTGCTCAGATGTTTGTGCTCAGCGGGGTTTGAACGAGGGTCAGATTCGGCAGGGATGGCCGGTCGGCCAGCGCCGCCGGCGGTGGGCGGACCGGGAATCGAACCACCGACCTACACGTCTGCGGTCGGGTGCATTACCATTCAACTGTTGCTTGATCTGATAATATCTGTGCTCCCCACTGCTTGAATCCAAGTCTGCCACTCAAAAAACCCAACCTGTGTATTTCTGTCTGCCTGCGAGTTGCCTGACTGACTGTTTGATACACTCCTTGCCTGACGAGCTGTCACCCTCTCTTCGAGGTGCACCGCCGAAGGCAATCGATTTTTGTTGACAAATCCCTTCGAAGTGAGGTTGTTAGATGAAGCGAATGCGCGAGCATCGTATTACCCCATTTTTTGGGCTGTTCGCTTAGCATGCCCCAATGTATGGTTTCTCAACGTCTAACCTCTTGTAAACTCATCATTTTGGGACCAAAAATGATCCCCCAATGATTTTTTTTTGGATCTTGACCCTCCTACCCCCCCGCACCTGGGTACCCCTCTTTTTTGGGGAGGGGTGGGGGGGGGTCAAAACTTCTTTGCGTATTGTGGCCAATGTGCTTGTATTTGGACCTGGGTCATAAAATCACCTCGAAGAGAGGTTGTTAGATCAAGCGCGGGCACGAGCGTTGTATACCCCCTTTTTTTGGGGGGCGTTCGCGTAGCATACCCCAACGTATGGTTTCTAACGTCTAAACCCCTGTAAAATCATCATTTTAGGACCAAAAATGATCCCCCACCCATCTCCAGGTACCCCCAGTCACCCCCCCCCTATATGGCCCCACGCCAATGAGGACTTTGCCGTTTTTCACGCTGGATAGGCTGTTTAGTGGCACGTGAAGGTTTTTTGAAATCACATCGCAGAGGTTGTTAGATCAAAGCATATAGGGGAAAACGCCACATACCCCCCCATTTTGGCCTTCTTGGGCCTATTCGCGCACCCTACCCCAAGGGGTTGAATTGTTAGTTTAACCCCTTGTAAAATCATTATTTTGTCCAATAAACGCATCCCCCAATGAGCTTTTGGTCCAAAAAAATGTCGAAAAAATGACCCCCCTTTTTTTTGGGTCAAAAATCATGAATCTTTTGGTTTTTTTCGATTTCGATCCGAAAAAGTGTTTCCGAGTCCCTACTCCATAGGGTTTGTATGGGGCGGAGTGGGACCAGCGGTTGTGCAGTTTATGCACTTTTCAGCCATTTTTGCTATGTTGGCGGTTTTGGCGACCTCGGTGACCCCGTGGTATCCACTTTGAGGGGTGCGAGTGGGGATGTTGTGACAATATATGCCTACTAGGATACGGAAGGACGTTTTTTTGCAGTCCCTAGCCTTGCTTAGGGCCGTTCACAACCCGTGCCAAAGACGCGAAATGACTGTTTCCACCAATAATGGCCTAGTGAGTGGGCCAGTACACAACGTGCTTATGCAGTTTTTCACCGTGGGCAGCTCAAAAATCGAAGTTTTCGAAACCTGTTTTTTTTGATATTGTGACCACCTAAAATGACCATCCAAGGTATGTAGAGCATGTTTTAGGCCGTATGTACGTGTTTTTCGGCCTATTTGGGTATTAGGTCCGGGGGGGGGGGGGGCGACTTTGCAAGGAAACGGGCCATCTCCAACGAACTCACCTCACTTGCCACAGATTTAGACATCCCCTTGGTACATACTAACCCTGTTATTGTACCGTATTTGAAACCTTCACAGACACCTTATATTACCCGTGCTATAAATCAGCTGGTGCGCAGTAAGGGCCTCTCCTTAGCACAGCGACAGGCTGTCCTGTCCCGCATCTTTGTTGTACGATCTGTACCACTTAGTGTTATCGAAAGTGGCGCCAATAAGCAGGGGGTGCAGACTTGTAGGCCGCCTTGTTTTTGCTCTTCCACTCATATGTCTGTTTGGTCTGCGGCAGGCGACGTCACCAGGGTTCAGGGCCATTTTTGTTTGCTCCCTTTGCGCATTAATCACCTTGACACAACCCTGCGGGCTAATGGCCCTTTGCCGTGCAATGGGGACTTGTCACGGAAGGGTGCAATAAAAAGCCTGCATCAGCTAGCTGCTGTCCTTGGTGTCCCTCCCTTGTCTGACGACCATGTATCTTTGCTGTTACCCCGTAGTGAGTTCGGTGAGGGAGGTGAACTTCGGCGTCGTGTGCAGATGTTAGCACGTGATTTGTCGGAAGTGGCCGTGGTCCGCAATGTTGACAAAGGGCCTGGCCAGATGTGGGGTTTCTGCCGACAGTGGGACTGTGTGATCATTTGGAGCTTCCGAAATTTGATTGCTTGTACAATGACTATTGGGTCAAAACACACTTCGTTCCCCAAATTGAAGAATCAGACCTCCCCCCAATAATCCCCTAGGAAGCGTCAACTCGCAAGCGGCGGTTTGACAGAAAAAAACTGCCTACACCGAGGGACCAATTTTGCAATAATCCCCCTCAAATGCCCGCAGATCGTGTGATTATTTGGAGCTTTGGAAATTTGATTGCTTGTAGGATGACTTTGGGGTCAAAACACACTTCGTTCCCCAAATTGAAGAATCAGACCCTGCCCAAAGTGTGCCCCTGGAAGCGTCCACTCGCAAGGAGTGTTTTGAGAGAAAAAAACTCCATCCGCGGAGGTACTCATTTTGCAATAAACCCCCTCAAACGTCCGGAGATCCGGTGATTATTTGGAGCTTTGGAAATTTGATTGCTTGTACGATGACTATGGGGTCAAAACACACTTCGTTTCTCAAATTGAAGAATCAGACCTCTCCCAAAGTGTGCCCATGGAAGCGTCAACTCGCAAGCGGCGGTTTGACAGAAAAAAACTGCATACACCGAGGGACCAATTTTGCAATAATCCCCCTCAAATGCCCGCAGATCGTGTGATTATTTGGAGCTTTGGAAATTTGATTGCTTGTAGGATGACTTTGGGGTCAAAACACACTTCGTTCCCCAAATTGAAGAATCAGACCCTGCCCAAAGTGTGCCCCTGGAAGCGTCCACTCGCAAGGAGCGATTTGAGAGAAAAAAACTCCATCCGCGGAGGTACTCATTTTGCAATAATCCCCTTCAAACGTCCGGAGATCCGGTGATTATTTGGAGCTTTGGAAATTTGATTGCTTGTACGATGCTTATGGGGTCAAAACACACTTCGTTCCCCAAATTGAAGAATCAGACGTCTCCCAAAGTGTGCCCATGGAAGCGTCAACTCGCAAATGCAGCGATTTGAGAGGAAAAAACTCCATCCGCGGAGGCACTCATTTTGCAATAATTCCCTTCAAACGTCCGGAGATCCGGTGATTATTTGGAGCTTTGGAAATTTGATTGCTTGTAGGATGACTATGGGGTCAAAACACACTTCGTTCCCCAAATTGAAGAATCAGACATCTCCCAAAGTGTGCCCATGGAAGCGTCAACTCGCAAGGAGCAATTTGGGAGAAAAAAACTCCATCTGGGGAGGTACTCATTTTGCAATAATCCCCTTCAAACGTCTGGAGATCCGGTGATTATTTAGAGCTTTGGAAATTTGATTGCTTGTAGGATGACTATGGGGTCAAAACAAACTTCGTTCCCCGAATTGAAGAATCAGACCTCTCCCAAAGTGTGCCCATGGAAGCGTCAACTCGCAAGGAGCGATTTGAGAGAAAAAAACTCCATCCGCGGAGGTACTCATTTTGCAATAATCCCCTTCAAACGTTCCGAGACCGTGTGATTATTTGGAGCTTTGGAAATTTGATTGCTTGTACGATGACTATGGGGTCAAAACACACTTCGTTCCCCATATTGAAGAATCAGACCTCTCCCAAAGTGTGCCCATGGAAGCGTCAACTCGCAAGGAGCGATTTGAGAGGAAAAAACTCCATCCGCGGAGGTACTCATTTTGCAATAGACCCCTTCAAACGTTCCGAGACCGCGTGATTATTTGGAGCTTTGGAAATTTGATTGCTTGTACGATGACTATGGGGTCAAAACACACTTCGTTCCCCAAATTGAAGAATCAGACCTCTCCCAAAGTGTGCCCATGGAAGCGTCCACTCGCAAGGAGTGTTTTGAGGCAAAAAAACTCCATCCGCGGAGGTACTCATTTTGTAATAAACCCCTTCAAACGTGCGGAGATCGTGTGATTATTTGGAACTTTGGAAATTTGATTGCTTGTACGATGACTATGGGGTCAAAACACACTTCGTTCCCCAAATTGAAGAGTCAGACCCCGCTCAAAGTGTGCCTTTGGAAGCAGCAACTCGCAAGGAGTGTTTTGAGAGAAAAAAACTCCATCCGCGGAGGTACTCATTTTGCAATAATCCCCTTCAAACGTGCGGAGATTGTGTGATTATTTGGAGCTTTGAAAATTTGATTGCTTGTACGATGACTATGGGGTCAATACACACTTCGTTCCCCAAACTGAAGAGTCAGACCCCACTCAAAGTGTGTCCCTGGAAGCGTCCACTCCCAAGGAGTGTTTTGAGGGAAAAAAACTCCATCCGCGGAGGTACTCATTTTGTAATAAACCCCTTCAAATGTGCGGAGACCGTGTGATTATTTGGAACTTTGGAAATTTGATTGCTTGTACGATGACTATGGGGTCAAAACACACTTCGTTCCCCAAATTGAAGAGTCAGACCCCGCTCAAAGTGTGCCCCCGGAAGCGTCAACTCGCAAGGAGTGTTTTGAGAGAAAAAAACTCCATCCGCGGAGGTACTCATTTTGTAATAAACCCCTTCAAACGTGCGGGGATTGTGTGATTATTTGGAGCTTTGAAAATTTGATTGCTTGTACGATGACTATGGGGCCAAAACACACTTCGTTCCCCAAACCGAAGAGTCAGACGCCGCTCAAAGTGTGTCCCTGGAAGCGTCCACTCGCAAGGAGTGTTTTGGGAGAAAAAAACTCCATTCGCGGAGGTACTCATTTTGCAATAAACCCCTTCAAACGTTCCGAGACCGTGTGATTATTTGGAGCTTTGGAAATTTGATTGCTTGTACGATGACTATGGGGTCAAAACACACTTCGTTCCCCAAATTGAAGAATCAGACCTCTCCCAAAGTGTGCCCATGAAAGCGTCAACTCGCAAGGAGCGATTTGAGAGGAAAAAACTCCATCCGCGGAGGTACTCATTTTGCAATGATCCCCTTCAAACGTCCGGAGATCCGGTGATTTTTTGGAGCTTTGGAAATTTGATTGCTTGTACGATGACTTCGGGGTCAAAACACACTTCGTTCCCCAAATTGAAGAGGCAGACCCCGCTCAAAGTGTGCCCCTGGAAGCGTCAACTCGCAAGGAGCGTTTTGAGAGAAAAAAACTCCATCCGCGGAGGTACTCATTTTGTAATAGACCCCTTCAACCGTGCCGAGATCGTGTGATTATTTGGAGCTTTGGAAATTTGATTGCTTGTACGATGACTATGGGGTCAAAACACACTTCGTTCCCCAAATTGAAGAGTCAGACCCCGCTCAAAGTGTGCCCCCGGAAGCGTCAACACGCAAGGAGTGTTTTGAGAGAAAAAAACTCCATCTGCGGAGGTACTCATTTTGCAATAAACCCCTTCAAACGTTCCGAGACCGTGTCATTATTTGGAGCTTTGGAAATTCGATTGCTTGTACGATGACTATGGGGTCAAAACACACTTTGTTCCCCAAATTGAAGAATCGGACCTCTCCCAAAGTGTGCCCATGGAAGCGTCAAGTCGCAAGGAGCGAATTGAGAGGAAAAAACTCCATCCGCGAAGGTACTCATTTTGCAATAATCCCTTTCAAACTTCCGGAGATCCCGTGAATATTTGGAGCTTTGGAAATTTGATTGCTTGTACAATGACTATGGGGCCAAAACACACTTAGTTCCCCAAATTGAAGAGTCACACCCCGCTCAAAGCGTGCCCCCGGAAGCGTCAACTCGCAAGGAGCGTTTCGGGAAAAAAAAACTCCATCCGCGGAGGGAGTCGTTTTGCAATAATCCCCTTCAAACGTGTGATTATTTGGAGCTTGTAGGATGACTCTGGAGTCACTCAAGTACCTGATGTGTGACTCAAATACCTGATGTGTGACTCAAATACCTGACGTGTGACTCAAATACCTGATGTGTGACTCAAATACCTGATGTGTGACTCAAATACGGGATGCCTGACTCAAATACCTGATGCCTGATTCAAATACGTGATGCCTGATTCAAATACCTGATGCCTGACTCACAGACCTGATGTGTGACTCAAATACCTGATCTGTGACTCAAATACCTGATGTGTGACTCAAATACCTGATTTGTGACTCAAATACCTGATATGTGACTCAAATACCTCATGTGGGACTCAGATACCTGATGTTTGATACAAATACCTGATGCCTGACTCAAATACCTGATGCCTGGCTCAAATACCTAAAGCCTGACTCAATTACCTGATGCCTGACTCAAATCCCTGATGTATGACTCAAATACCTGATGCCTGACTCAAATACCTGATGAGTGATTCAAATACCTGATTGGCGACTCAAGTATCTGATGTGTGACTCAAATACCTGAAGCCTGACTCGAATACCTGATGCCCGACTCAAATACCTGATGCCTGACCGAAATACCTGATGCCTGACTCAAATGCTTGATGCCTGACTCAAATACCTGATGCCTGACTCAAATACCTGATGCCTGACTCAAATACGTGGTGCCTGACTCAATTACCTGATGCCTGACTCACAGACCTGATGTGTGACTCAAAGACCTGATGTATGACTCAAATAGATGTGTGACTCAAATACCTGATGCGTGACTCAAATACCTGATGTGTGACTCAAATACCTGATGTGTGACTCAAATACCTGCTAAGTGACTCAAATAACTGATGCCTGAGTCAAATACCTGATGCCTGACTCAAATACCTGATGTGTGACTCAAATACCTGATGTGTGACTCAAATACCTGATGTGTGACTCAAATACGGGATGCCTGACTCAAATACCTGATGTGTGATTCAAATACCTGATGTGTGACTCAAATACCTGATGTGTGACTCAAATACCTGATGTGTGACTCAAATATCTGATGTGTGACTCAAATACCTGATGTGTGACTCAAATACAGGATGCCTGACTCTAATACCTGATGTGTGACTCAAATACCCGATGCCTGAGTCAAATACCTGATGCCTCACTCAAATACCTGATGCCTGACTCAAATACCTGATGCCTGACTAAAATACGTGATGTGTGAGTCAAATACCTGATGTGTGACTCAAATACCTGATGTGTGACTCAAATACCTGATATGTGACTCAAATACCTCATGTGGGACTCAGATACCTGATGTGTGCTACAAATACCCGATGCCTGACTCAAATACCTGATGCATGACTCAAATACCTAATGCCTGACTCAAACACTTGATGCCTGACTCAAATCCCTGATGTATGACTCAAAGACCTGATGAGTGATTCAAATACCTGATTGGCGACTCAAGTATCTGATGTGTGACTCAAATACCTGAAGCTTGACTCGAATACCTGATGCCCGACTCAAATACCTGATGCCTGACCGAAATACCTGATGCCTGACTCAAATACCTGATGTGTGACTCAAATACCTGATGTGTGACTCAAATACCTGATGTGTGACTCAAATACCTGATGCCTAACTCAAATACCTGATACCTGACTCAAGTACCTGATGCCTGACTCAAATCCCTGATGTTTGACTGAAATACCTGATGCCTGACTGAAATACCTGATGCCTGACTCAAATACCTGATGCCTGACTCAAATACGTGATGTGTGACTCAAATACCTGATGCCTGACTCAAATACCTGATGTGTGACTCAAATAGATGTGTGACTCAAATACCTGATGTGTGACTCAAATACCTGATGTGTGACTCAAATACCTGATGTGTCACTCCAATACCTGATGTGTGGCTCAAATACCTGATGTGTGACTCAAATACCTGATGTATAACTGAAATTCCCGATGTGTGACTCAAATAACTGATGCCTGAGTCAAATACCTTATGCCTGACTCAAATACCAGATGTGTGACTCAAATACCTGGTATCTGACTCAAATATCTGATGTTTGACAGAGGTACCCGATGCCTGAATCAAATACCTGATGTGTGACTCAATTACGTGATGTATGACTGAGATACCTGATGTGTGATTCGAATACCTGATACCTGACTCAAATACCTGATGCCTGACTCAAATACCTGATGTGTGACTCAAATATCTGATGTGTGACTCAAATACCTGATGTGTGACTCAAATACTTGATGCCTGACTCAAATACCTGATGCCTGACTCACCTACCTGATGTGTGACTCAAGTACCTGATGTGTGACTCAAATACCTGATGTGTGACTCAAATACCTGCTAAGTGACTCAAATAACTGATGCCTGAGTCATATACCTGATGCCTGACTCAAATACCAGATGTGTTACTCAAATACCTGGTATGTGACTCAAATATCTGATGTTTGACAGAAGTACCTGATGCCTGACTCAAATACCTGATGTGTGACTCAAATACCTAATGTGTGACTCAAAAACCTGATGCCTAGCTCAAATACCTGATACCTGACTCAAAGACCTGATGCCTGACTCAAATACTTGATGTGTCACTCAAATACCTGATGTTCTGATACAAATACCTGATATGTGAGCCAAATACCTGATGTGTGACCCAAATACCTGATGCCTGACTCAAATACCTGATGCCTGACTCAAATACCTGATGCTTGACTCAGATACCTGATGTGTGACTCAAGTACCTGATGTGTGACTCAAATACCTGATGTGTGACTCAAACACCTGATGTGTGACTCAAATACCTCATATGTGACTCAAATACGGGATGCCTGACTCAAATACCTGATGCCTGATTCAAATACCTAATGGCTGACTCAAATACTTGATGTGTGACTCAGTTACCTGATATGTGACTCAAATACCTGATGTGTGATTGAAATACCTGATGCCTGAGTCAAATACCTGATCTGTGACTCAATTACCTGATGTATGACTGAGATACCTGATGTGTGATTCAAATACCTGATACCCGACTCAAATACCTGATGCCTGACTCAAATACCTGATGCCTGACTCAAATACTTGATGTGTGACTCAAATACCTGATGTTCTGATACAAATACCTGATGTGTGACTCAAATACCTGATGTGTGACTCAAATACCTGATGCCTGACTCAAATACCTGATGTGTGACTCAAATACCTGATGTGTGACTCTAATACCTGATGTGTGACTCAAATACCTGATGCCTGAGTCAAATACCTGATGTGTGACTCAAATACCTGATGTGTGACTCTAATACCTGATGTGTGACTCAAATACCTGATGCCTGAGTCAAATACCTGGTCATAGACTCAAATACCTGATGCCTGACTCAAATACCTGATGCCTGACTCAAATACCTGATGTCTAACTAAAATACGTGATGTGTGAGTCAGATACCTAATTTGTGAGTCAAATACCCGATCTGTGACTCAAATACCTGATGTGTGACTCAAATACCTGATGTGTGACTCAACTACCTGATATGTGACTCAAATACCTCATGTGGGACTCAGATACCTGATGTTTGATACAAATACCTGATGCCTGACTCAAATACCTGATGCCTGACTCAAGTACCTGATGCCTGACTCAAATCCCTGATGTATGACTCAAATACCTGATGCCTGACTCAAATACCTGATGAGTGATTGAAATACCTGATTGGCGACTCAAGTACCTGATTTGTAACTTAAATACCTGAAGCCTGACTCGAATACCTGATGCCCGACTCAAATACCTGATGCCTGACTGAAATACTTGATGCCTGACTCAAATACATGGTGCCTGACTCAAATACCTGATGTGTGACTCAAATACCTGATGCCTGACTCACAGACCTGATGTGTGACTCAAATACCTGATGTGTGACTAAAATAGATGTGTGACTCAAATACCTGATGCCTGACCGAAATACCTGATGCCTGACTCAAATACCTGATGTGTGACTCAAATACCTGATGTGTGACTCAAATACCTGATGTGTGACTCAAATACCTGATGCCTAACTCAAATACCTGATACCTGACTCAAGTACCTGATGCCTGACTCAAATCCCTGATGTTTGACTGAAATACCTGATGTCTGACTGAAATACCTGATGCCTGACTCAAATACCTGATGCCTGACTCAAATACGTGATGTGTGACTCAAATACCTGATGCCTGACTCAAATACCTGATGTGTGACTCAAATAGATGTGTGACTCAAATACCTGATGTGTGACTCAAATACCTGATGTGTGACTCAAATACCTGATGTGTCACTCCAATACCTGATGTGTGGCTCAAATACCTGATGTGTGACTCAAATACCTGATGTAAAACTGAAATTCCCGACGTGTGACTCAAATAACTGATGCCTGAGTCAAATACCTTATGCCTGACTCAAATACCAGATGTGTGACTCAAATACCTGGTATGTGACTCAAATATCTGATGTTTGACAGAAGTACCCGATGCCTGAATCAAATACCTGATGTGTGACTCAATTACGTGATGTATGACTGAGATACCTGATGTGTGATTCAAATACCTGATACCTGACTCAAATACCTGATGCCTGACTCAAATACCTGATGTGTGACTCAAATATCTGAGGTGTGACTCAAATACCTGATGTGTGACTCAAATACTTGATGCCTGACTCAAATACCTGATGCCTGACTCACCTACCTGATGTGTGACTCAAGTACCTGATGTGGGACTCAAATACCTGATGTGTGACTCAAATACCTGCTAAGTGACTCAAATAACTGATGCCTGAGTCATATACCTGATGCCTGACTCAAGTACCAGATGTGTTACTCAAATATCTGGTATGTGACTCAAATATCTGATGTTTGACAGAAGTACCTGATGCCTGACTCAAATACCTGATGTGTGACTCAAATACCTAATGTGTGACTCAAAAACCTGATGCCTAGCTCAACTACCTGATACCTGACTCAAAGACCTGATGCCTGACTCAAATACTTGATGTGTCACTCAAATACCTGATGTTCTGATACAAATACCTGATATGTGAGCCAAATACCTGATGTGTGACCCAAATACCTGATCCCTGACTCAAATACCTGATGCCTGACTCAAATACCTGATGCTTGACTCAGATACCTGATGTGTGACTCAAGTACCTGATGTGTGACTCAAATACCTGATGTGTGACTCAAACACCTGATGTGTGACTCAAATACCTCATGTGTGACTCAAATACGGGATGCCTGACTCAAATACCTGATGCCTGATTCAAATACTCAATGGCTGACTCAAATACTTGATGTGTGACTCAGTTACCTGATATGTGACTCAAATACCTGATGTGTGATTGAAATACCTGATGCCTGAGTCAAATACCTGATGTGTGACTCAATTACCTGATGTATGACTGAGATACCTGATGTGTGATTCAAATACCTGATACCCGACTCAAATACCTGATGCCTGACTCAAATACCTGATGCCTGACTCAAATACTTGATGTGTGACTCAAATACCTGATGTTCTGATACGAATACCTGATGTGTGACTCAAATACCTGATGTCTGAGTCAAATATGTGATGTGTGACTCAACTACCTGATGTGTGACTCAAATACCTGATGCCTGACTCAAATACCTGATGTGTGACTCAAATACCTGATGTGTGACTCTAATACCTGATGTGTGACTCAAATACCTGATGCCTGAGTCAAATACCTGGTCATAGACTCAAATACCTGATGCCTGACTCAAATACCTGATGTGTGACTCAAATACCTGATGTGTGACTCAACTACCTGATATGTGACTCAAATACCTCATGTGGGAATCAGATACCTGATGTTTGATACAAATACCTGATGCCTGACTCAAATACCTGATGCCTGACTCAAGTACCTCATGCCTGACTCAAATCCCTGATGTATGACTCAAATACCTGATGCCTGACTCAAATACCTGATGAGTGATTCAAATACCTGATTGGCGACTCAAGTACCTGATTTGTAACTTAAATACCTGAAGCCTGACTCGAATACCTGATGCCCGACTCAAATACCTGATGCCTGACTGAAATACTTGATGCCTGACTCAAATACATGGTGCCTGACTCAAATACCTGATGCCTGACTCACAGACCTGATGTGTGACTCAAATACCTGATGTGTGACTCAAATAGATGTGTGACTCAAATACCTGATGTGTGACTCAAATACCTGATGTGTGACTCAAATACCTGATGTGTGACTCAAATACCTGATGTGTGACTCAAATACCTGATGCCTAACTCAAATACCTGATACCTCACTGAAGTACCTGATGCCTGACTCAAGTCCCTGATGTCTGACTCAAATACCTGATGCCTGACTCAAATAAGTGATGAGTGATTCAAATACCTGATTGGCGACTCAAATACCTGATGTGTGACTCAAATACCTGATGTGTGACTCAAATACCTGCTAAGTGACTCAAATACTGATGCCTGAGTCAAATACCTGATGCCTGACTCAAATACCAGATGTGTTACTCAAATACCTGGTATGTGACTCAAATATCTGATGTTTGACAGAAGTACCTGATGCCTGACTCAAATACCTGATGTGTGACTCAAATACCTGATGTGTGACTCAAATACCTGATGTATGACTGAAATACCTAATGTGTGACTCAAATACCTGATGCCTAGCTCAAATACCTGATACCTGACTCAAAGACCTGATGCCTGACTCAAATACCTGATGTGTGACTCAAGTACCTGATGTGTGACTCAAATACCTGATGTATGACTGAAATACCTAATGTGTGACTCAAATACCTGATGCCTAGCTCAAATACCTGATACCTGACTCAAAGACCTGATGCCTGACTCAAATACTTGATGTGTGACTCAAATACCTGATGTGCTGATACAAATACCTGATATGTGACTCAAATACCTGATGTGTGACCCAAATACCTGATGCCTGACTCAAATACCTGACGCCTGACTCAAATACCTGATGCTTGACTCACATACCTGATGTGTGACTCAAGTACCTGATGTGTGACTCAAATACCTGATGTGTGACTCAAATACCTGATGTGTGACTCAAATACCTGATGTGTGACTCAAATACCTGATGTGTGACTCAAATACGGGATGCCTGACTCAAATACGGGATGCCTGATTCAAATACCTGATGGCTGACTCAAATACTTGATGTGTGACTCAATTACCTGATATGTGACTGAAATAACTGATGTGTGATTGAAATACCTGCTGCCTGAGTCAAATACCTGATGTGTGAGTCAATTACCTGATGTATCTCTGAGATACCTAATGTGTGATTCAAATACCTGATACCTGACTCAAATACCTGATGCGTGACTCAAATACCTGATGCCTGACTCAAATACTTGATGTGTGACTCAAATACCTGATGTTCTGATACAAATACCTGATGTGTGACTCAAATACCTGATGTGTGACTCAAATATCTGATTTGTGACTCAAATACCTGATGTGTGACTCAAATACCTGATGCCTGACTCCAATAGCTGATGTGTGACTCAAATACCTGACGTGTGACTCAATTACCTGATGCCTGAGTCAAATACCTGGTGCCTGACTCAAATACCTGATGCCTGACTCAAATACCTGATGCCTAACTACAATACGTGATGTGTGAGTCAGATACCTAATTTGTGGGTCAAATACCCGATCTGTGACTCAAATAACTGATGTGTGACTCTAATACCTGATGTGTGACTCAAATACCTGATATGTGACTCAAATACCTCATGTGGGACTCAGATACCTGATGTTTGATACAAATACCTGATGCCTGACTCAACTACCTGATGCCTGACTCAAATACCTGATGCCTGACTCAAATACCTGATGCCTGACTCAAATACCTGATGAGTGATTCAAATATCTGATTGGCGACTCAAATACCTGATGTGTAACTCAAATACCTGAAGCCTGACTCGAATACCTGATGCCCGACTCAAATACCTGATGCCTGACCGAAATACCTGATGCCTGACTCAAATACCTGATGCCTGACTGAAATACCTGATGCCTGACTCAAATACCTGATGCCTGACTCAAATACATGGTGCCTGACTCAAATACCTGATGTGTGACTCAAATACCTGATGCCTGACTCACAGACCTGATGTGTGACTCAAATACCTGATGTGTGACTCAAATAGATGTGTGACTCAAATACCTGATGTGTGACTCAAATACCTGATGTGTGACTCAAATACCTGATGTGTGACTCAAATACCTGATGTGTGACTCAAATACCTGATGCCTAACTCAAATACCTGATACCTCACTCAAGTACCTGATGCCTGACTCAAGTCCCTGATGTCTGACTCAAATACCTGATGCCTGACTCAAATAAGTGATGAGTGATTCAAATACCTGATTGGCGACTCAAATACCTGATGTGTGACTCAAATACCTGATGTGTGACTCAAATACCTGCTAAGTGACTCAAATACTGATGCCTGAGTCAAATACCTGATGCCTGACTCAAATACCAGATGTGTTACTCAAATACCTGGTATGTGACTCAAATATCTGATGTTTGACAGAAGTACCTGATGCCTGACTCAAATACCTGATGTGTGACTCAAATACCTGATGTGTGACTCAAATACCTGATGTATGACTGAAATACCTAATGTGTGACTCAAATACCTGATGCCTAGCTCAAATACCTGATACCTGACTCAAAGACCTGATGCCTGACTCAAATACCTGATGTGTGACTCAAGTACCTGATGTGTGACTCAAATACCTGATGTATGACTGAAATACCTAATGTGTGACTCAAATACCTGATGCCTAGCTCAAATACCTGATACCTGACTCAAAGACCTGATGCCTGACTCAAATACTTGATGTGTGACTCAAATACCTGATGTGCTGATACAAATACCTGATATGTGACTCAAATACCTGATGTGTGACCCAAATACCTGATGCCTGACTCAAATACCTGACGCCTGACTCAAATACCTGATGCTTGACTCACATACCTGATGTGTGACTCAAGTACCTGATGTGTGACTCAAATACCTGATGTGTGACTCAAATACCTGATGTGTGACTCAAATACCTGATGTGTGACTCAATTACCTGATGTATCTCTGAGATACCTAATGTGTGATTCAAATACCTGATACCTGACTCAAATACCTGATGCGTGACTCAAATACCTGATGCCTGACTCAAATACTTGATGTGTGACTCAAATACCTGATGTTCTGATACAAATACCTGATGTGTGACTCAAATATCTGATTTGTGACTCAAATATCTGATTTGTGACTCAAATACCTGATGCCTGACTCCAATAGCTGATGTGTGACTCAAATACCTGACGTGTGACTCAATTACCTGATGCCTGAGTCAAATACCTGGTGCCTGACTCAAATACCTGATGCCTGACTCAAATACCTGATGCCTAACTAAAATACGTGATGTGTGAGTCAGATACCTAATTTGTGAGTCAAATACCCGATCTGTGACTCAAATAACTGATGTGTGACTCAAATACCTGATGTGTGACTCAAATACCTGATATGTGACTCAAATACCTCATGTGGGACTCAGATACCTGATGTTTGATACAAATACCTGATGCCTGACTCAAATACCTGATGCCTGACTCAAATACCTGATGCCTGACTCAAATACCTGATGCCTGACTCAAATACCTGATGAGTGATTCAAATATCTGATTGGCGACTCAAATACCTGATGTGTAACTCAAATACCTGAAGCCTGACTCGAATACCTGATGCCCGACTCAAATACCTGATGCCTGACCGAAATACCTGATGCCTGACTCAAATACCTGATGCCTGACTGAAATACCTGATGCCTGACTCAAATACCTGATGCCTGACTCAAATACATGGTGCCTGACTCAAATACCTGATGTGTGATCCAAATACCTGATGCCTGACTCACAGACCTGCTGTGTGACTCAAATACCTGATTTGTGACTCAAATACCTGATGTGTGACTCAAATACCTGATGTGTGACTCAAATACCTAATGTGTGACTCAAATACCTGATGCCTGACTCAAATACCTGATACCTGACTCAAGTACCTGATGCCTGACTCAAATACCTGATGTCTGACTCAAATACCTGATGCCTGACTCAAATACGTGATGAGTGATTCAAATACCTGATTGGCGACTCAAGTACCTAATGTGTGACTCAAATACCTGAAGCCTGACTCAAATACATGATGCCCGACTCAAATACCTGATGCCTGACCGAAATACCTGATGCCTGACTCAAATACCTGATGCCTGACTGAAATACCTGATGCCTGACTCAAATACCTGATGCCTGACTCAAATACGTGATGTATGACTCAAATACCTGATGCCTGACTCAAAGACCTGATGTGTGACCCAAATACCTGATGTGTGACTCAAATAGATGTGTGACTCAAATACCTGATGTGTGACTCAAATACCTGATGTGTGACTCAAATACCTGATGTGTGACTCAAATAACTGATGCCTCAGTCAAATACCCGATGCTTTACTCAAATACCAGATGTGTTACTCAAATACCTGGTATGTGACTCAAATATCTGATGTTTGACTGAAGTACCTGATGCCTGACTCAATTACCTGATGTATGACTGAAATACCTGATGTGTGACTCAAATACCTGATGCCTAACTCAAATACCTGATACCTGATTCAAATACCTGATGGCTGACTCAAATACTTGATGTGTGACTCAGTCACCTGATATGTGACTCAAATACCTGATGTGTGATTGAAATACCTGATGCCTGAGTCAAATACCTGATGTGTGACTCAATTACCTGATGTATGACTGAGATACCTGATGTGTGATTCAAATACCTGATACCCGACTCAAATACCTGATGCCTGACTCAAATACCTGATGCCTGACTCAAATACTTGATGTGTGACTCAAATACCTGATGTTCTGATACAAATACCTGATGTGTGACTCAAATACCTGATGTCCGAGTCAAATATGTGACGTGTGACTCAAATACCTGATGTGTGACTCAAATACCTGATGCCTGACTCAAATACCTGATGTGTGACTCAAATACCTGATGTGTGACTCTAATACCTGATGTGTGACTCAACTACCTGATGCCTGAGTCAAATACCTGGTCCCTCACTCAAATACCTGATGCCTGACTCAAATACCTGATGCCTGACTCAAATACCTGATGCCTAACTAAAATACGTGATGTGTGAGTCAGATACCTAATTTGTGAGTCAAATACCCGATCTGTGACTCAAATACCTGATGTGTGACTCAAATACCTGATGTGTGACTCAAATACCTGATATGTGACTCAAATACCTCATGTGGGACTCAGATACCTGATGTTTGATACAAATACCTGATGCCTGACTCAAATACCTGATGCCTGACTCAAGTACCTGATGCCTGACTCAAATCCCTGATGCCTGACTCAAATACCTGATGAGTGATTCAAATACCTGATTGGCGACTCAAGTACCTGATTTGTAACTTAAATACCTGAAGCCTGACTCGAATACCTGATGCCCGACTCAAATACCTGATGCCTGACTGAAATACTTGATGCCTGACTAAAATACATGGTGCCTGACTCAAATACCTGATGTGTGACTCAAATACCTGATGCCTGACTCACAGACCTGATGTGTGACTCAAATACCTGATGTGTGACTCAAATAGATGTGTGACTCAAATACCTGATGTGTGACTCAAATACCTGATGTGTGACTCAAATACCTGATGTGTGACTCAAATACCTGATGCCTAACTCAAATACCTGACACCTCACTCAAGTACCTGATGCCTGACTCAAATCCCTGATGTCTGACTCAAATACCTGATGCCTGACTCAAATAAGTGATGAGTGATTCAAATACCTGATTGGCGACTCAAATACCTGATGTGTGACTCAAATACCTGATGTGTGACTCAAATACCTGCTAAGTGACTCAAATAACTGATGCCTGAGTCAAATACCTGATGCCTGACTCAAATACGAGATGTGTTACTCAAATACCTGGTATGTGACTCAAATATCTCATGTTTGACAGAAGTACCTGATGCCTGACTCAAATACCTGATGTGTGACTCAAATACCTGATGTGTGACTCAAATACCTGATGTATGACTGAAATACCTAATGTGTGACTCAAATACCTGATGCCTAGCTCAAATACCTGATACCTGACTCAAAGACCTGATGCCTGACTCAAATACCTGATGTGTGACTCAAGTACCTGATGTGTGACTCAGGTCAGGTCAGGTCAGGTAGTGCCAGCTACCACCGTCCGTCAGCCCGCGAAATGCGTCCGACGGCAAGACGTCTGGCCGAACACACGCACACGGAACACGGAGAGTCGCTGCAGGTTCAGACGGAACTGAGACGCCCAGAAGGGGCTCCAGCCGGTAGATGAAGACTACCTGACCCAGAGGGGGCTTCAGCTGGTGGGAGCACACTTGGTGAGGCAGTGGTGCGTCTGCCCCTCAAAGGCTGCACCTCTGACCCCGGGGGGCGCCCAGGGTGGGTGGCGGCGTCGTCAGCCGGCCTGACTTGGTGATGTGTGACTCAAATACCTGATGTATGACTGAAATACCTAATGTGTGACTCAAATACCTGATGCCTAGCTCAAATACCTGATACCTGACTCAAAGACCTGATGCCTGACTCAAATACTTGATGTGTGACTCAAATACCTGATGTGCTGATACAAATACCTGATATGTGACTCAAATACCTGATGTGTGACCCAAATACCTGATGCCTGACTCAAATACCTGATGCCTGACTCAAATACCTGATGCTTGACTCACATACCTGATGTGTGACTCAAGTACCTGATGTGTGACTCAAATACCTGATGTGTGACTCAAATTCCTGATGTGTGACTCGAATACCTGATGTGTGACTCAAATACCTGATGTGTGACTCAAATACGGGATGCCTGACTCAAATACGGGATGCCTGATTCAAATACCTGATGGCTGACTCAAATACTTGATGTGTGACTCAATTACCTGAAGTAAGAAAAAGTGTTTGTTTATTGCTTTGAGGCATACTCTAGTTGTATTAGAGATGCACTGAGCATCCATGCATTTTTATCTTAGTATTGGTCCGACCAAAACTGCTGATAACACATTTTGACCTATGGAACCTTACACCCAATCAGGATATGGAGTGGACCCCTTAATCCCCTTTCATTGTGAAGTAAAACATCTTTTCCTGAGTTGACTGAGAACTGACATACCCAAAGTAGAGCCTATGGATTTATCCATGTTTTTCCATGAATTCTTAGCTATCCTAGTGGTATGCACCCTAGGGGGCTGGGCACCTCTTTTTGAGAGGTCCTGGGTTCAATTCCTGGTCAGCCTAGCTAAGTAGGAAGATCCCATGTGACATGGCAGTGACCTCATCGCCACATACCATGCCACCTCAGCACATATGGGATCCAAAACAAAGAGTGCACATCTCCTGAGATGGCACTATGGAGAGGGAATGACCATGAGGCAGTTTTCTAACTCTTTTCCAAAAACATTTCAGCTATCTTTGTGAATATGCAATCATTTGTGACCTGAGTTGCAGTTTCTGTGAATATCCAATCATCTTTCACTGTTTACACTGCAGCCCTTCATGCTTTGATCCTGAATTACCTTCTCCTTGCACACTTCTGGCTTGGGCTATCCTGGATTGACTTGGACTTACTGTATTTCAATAAACAAAAGCTTTTCATCTCCCAAAACAAGCAGCAGGACACCCTACAGCAACAGCAAGCAGCAGGAGAAGCAAAAACACAGTGCTGAAAACACTATAAACTTTTCTGGTAGCAAGAGGCAGCCTGTCTCTGCGCACCGGCAGCAACCCCGTGCCGTACATCCAGTGCGCCGAGTACGGGCAAAAATAAGCAGAAGGGTGAAAGAAGATGGATCCAGGAAAGGAGGACGCCGACGTGAAGACGGCGCCAGCGCCTGAGGCACCGGCAAGGCCGGCACCTGGCGCTGTACCTTCGGCGGAGCCCTTACATGGGCCAGTGGACACGGCTGAGGACTCCCTGGATGGGCTTCAGACGGCCTTCGGGGCCCTGTCTGTCGAAGAAGTGGTCTCTCAGCCTCAGCCTGTGAAGAGGAAGAGAGAGAACGAGAGCGAGAAGGATGCTGGAGAAGAAGCAGACGAAGGAGAGGAACAAGGGCAAGACCCGACGCAGGACCCTACCTTCGAAGGCGCACCAAGCGCTTCTGGCCTCCACGCATCACCCTCTCCTTTAACCACCACACTCCCAGCCGCTGCAACATCCACTTCCACAACCAACCCGCCTATGGCAGAGGGCACAGGCTTTACTGGCATGCCTCACTACCCCGCCTATGGTATGGGCCCACCAACCACTGCGCTCCATGAGGCAACTACTGCCAGTGAGCATGTGGCTTCCAGCTCTGCGCCGCGATGGTATGCGGCCGACTATCCCCATCCACTACACGCCACTCGAACCTATGTGGATGTTCCTGGGTATGCTCCTGGGTATGCACCTGGGTATGCACCCTTGAGTGGGTTGAGGAGAGGACCAGATTCTCTTGGTGGCAGGAGTAGAGGATCGGGAAGATCCTCCAACAGGTCCCTGACGCGGTCGGAGATCAACGAGGTGCTCCGAGGAGCCACTTCAAAAATCGTGGGCGACCTCACTCAAGAGATCCGTGAGAAGCTGGAGCCCCTGATGATCCCGCCCCATGCGTCACCTATCTCGGTGGGAATGTCACCCCACCGAGTCCAGGCCAACCACCTGGCGGCAGGGATGACAAATACCCTGGGGAGCCTGAGGAGCAGACCGATGCCGACGCCTGCAGCTATTCCGAGAAGTCCTTTCGTGCCGAGAACGGCCCAGCCGCCTTACAGCCACGTGACGAACTCGACGAGGGCCGAGCTGGACCAGCTGGGGCTGACAGCCCTAAGGGCAATGGTGGACGTGGAGCCTTATGGCTCCAGTGATCTAGGCGGAGAACCCTCCAACGACGAGCCGCCGTCGATGGATTCTTCTTCGCCCTCGGAGGACGATGACCCGGAGGACCCCGGGGATCCAAAGGGTAAGAAGAAGAAGAAGAAGAAGAAGAAGACCCGACGCCCTGAAGGACGCCGAGCTCAGGAGGCGAAGGCTATTGCCACCTCCAAGATAGTGGTGAACCTGCCTGAGTTCACAGGCAAGGACCTCAGCGAGTTCGCTGAGAACTTTGGCCGGTTCCTACGACTGACCGGCCAAACCCACGCGAGTGGGCGAGTGAAGTGCGATCTGCTCCTGCAGTGCTGCAAGACCAAGTACCTGGAGAAGCAGGTCAGGCAGATCGTGACTAACTCCGCCACCTTTGACGATGTGTTGGTTGCCCTGGAGAGGCAGTACCCAACCTACGAAACCGACCTCTCCATCAGGGTCGAGATCCAGAACCTACCCGTGCTGCCCAACAACCCCAAGCCTGGCAGGGTATCTGAGCTGTTGGCTGATCTGGATCACTGGGCTGGACGACTGACGCCCGGCTCCTACAGCAGCGACGACCTGCTATTCTGGTTGGTGGCCAAGCTCCCTCGAGAGCTATGGGACGAGTGCCGTTTGACGGCTGAGCGCAAGGCTAGATCCCTCCACTACGAGGATCTATGCGTGCTGCTCCTTGAGCTGGCGCTGGAGAAGGAGAGCGACCAGCACCTGAACAACTACCGTCCTGGTGGTTGAGGTTCTGCAGGCAAAGGGTACCAAGGGTCCCGACCTGGGCAGGGGACTACCCCCAAACACGCCCACGCCCGCACCATGGAGAACGTGAAGGAGCTACTCTGGTGTGATGCCAGAGACGAGCAGGGCCACGTGCAGCACGCCTCTGACTGCGAGCAGCGAGACTGCTTCGTCGTCCAGGGGAAGCAGCAGGAGAAGAACACCGGCGCCGAAGCGAAGCTGCCGGATCATTACCGCTGCACCATCACGTGTGCATTCTGCGGTAAGCGGAAGCACTACGAGGATGAGTGCTACCATAAGCAACGCCTATCGGCGAAGCTTAAGGGGGAAGATCCTGGCAAAGGCTCAGGCAAAGGTGGAGGCAAGGCCAAAGGCAACGACTCCGGCAAGGGCAAGTCGAAAGGACGTGGTCAAGGTGGTCAAGACAAGGGTCAAGGTGGACGAGGAGGAGGCGCTAACCGCCAGCCCGACAACAAGAACAAGGACAAGAACGGAGGCAACCCCAACCCTAATCCAGGGGGGAACTCCGAGCCCTCTGGAGGGCAGTCTGGTCCTACCACACGCTCACAGACGCAGGCCCAGCAAGAACAAGGAGCCAAGCGTGAGCATGAAGGTGGTGATGACGGCAACGCTAAGAAGAGGAGCCGTTTCATGAGGATGGCCCGCAAATTGCGGAACAAGGGGTTCGAGCTGACCTGTCCCGCGGAGTTCTGACGGGGACGCTCTGGTGGCACCCAAGACCTGGTGTTTTGGGTACGTATCCGACTAGGGGGACGTGAATACCTGGGGGTATTGGATACTGGCGCCACAATATCTATAGTGGCCAAGAAAATTTTACCTTGTGGGAGCCTGAAGAACACCATGACCACCGCTGCTATACGTATGGGGGATGGACATGTGGTGCACAGTTGCGGGGACTGTGAAGTGGAGGTACCTATGGGCTCTCGGACTATCGCCCATTGGTTCTATGTGATGGACACTGAGGCCTTCGACTTTGTACTGGGTACTGACTTCTTCGTACAGCACTCCCAGATACAATCCCTGACGCTGCAAGCGCCCTACCTCCTCTACGTGGACCACGGCAGTGGCAGAGAGTCTGTGCCACTGGAGCAGTCGGAACATACCTCGAGTTACTTGAGACTATCGAAGGAGGAGCCCTCGAACATGATGGCGGCCTCCAAGCCTGAGGACTATCAACTATTGGGGGAAGTCCTAGACCAAGGTCTGAAGGAGTTGGGTTACTCTCGAGAAGACCTAAGTGTGGAGTTGTTCGCCAGCGACAAGCAACATGTACTGGACCTATACTGCAGCAAGGGGAAGACCTGCAGCTACAAATGTTACTGGCCCTCTTTCGGGATGGCCTACGAGAACCCCAGATTCAGTGAACTGGGGAAGGTGCTGACCAAGGTGGCCTTGGAACGTTCCCGTATGGTCCTGTGTTCCCCCGATTGGGGAGCCCATGGGGGCAACGAGTACTGGCGAAACCTCCTGGACAGGCTGACTATCAGCTCTGTACGTTTGCCTGATGAGGCCATCTACGTGCCTCTGGGGGGCAAGACGCCCATTGGGAGACCCGGATGGGGGAGTATGCTTAGCGTGGTGGACGGAGGTCTTACCTCCTTTCCCTGGGAGGACCTGGACCCGACTCTGGTCCAGGCTGTACAACGAGAAAGCGATGGACTCGCCTTGGGTGACTTGAAGGATCGCCTACGACCTCAAGATGCTGTTGAGACTACACCCGGAGGAGATGAGTACGTCGTGACTGACACCAACGCCCCCAACTCTCCCTGTCATGTACCTGTTACTGATGGAGTCTCTGAGTGTGGACTTTCTGAGCTACCTAGCTCTATCCACTCAGACGACGAAACTGAGCACGACGGAGGGAGGTAGATCTCAAGCTCATGAAGAGCGTGTGGGGCGCCCATGTGAGGACCCCAGAGGAGGACGACCTCTTGGAGGAATGTGTATGTGAACCCCCTCGAGCGTGCCTATGCTGCCATCGTCCATCGGAGATGGTTGAACAAGACCTTCTATATGCCTACCAAGGACTGAAGGATACTACCGCGAGCGAAGAGTCGGTGGAGGACCACCTCCCGACGTCTATTCAAGGGGCAAGCAACTTACACTCCGACGAGGACATGGAGGACAAGATCAAGGTTTTGGACCCGCGGGTACAGAAGCTTATAAGGAGCTATCTGGAGGTGTTCGGAGAACTACCGCCTCCAGCCTCATGTGACAAGCTGGTACAGATGGACCTCAAGCTGAAACCCGAGTTCGTGGGTCACAAGATCCGGAGGAGACCCTATCCAGCTCCTAAAGAGCAGGCCGACGAGATCGAGCGACAGATACAAGAGTGTATCGACGCTGGCCTAGTCCTGGAGTACAAGGACGGGGACTACCCCCTACACTGCAGCCCCTGTTTCCTGGTGGCTAAGCCTGGGTCTACAGCCAAACGGCTGGTAGTGGACTATGGAGAGCTGAACAAGAAGACGTTGAACCATTCAGGGTCCATTCCCAATATGGAGTCTACCCTGGAGAAGATAGCCTCCTGCCGCTACAAGACCAAGATGGACAAGCGAAGCGGATTCTGGCAAGTGGACCTGACGCCCAACGCACAGGAACTACTGGCCTTCATCACCCCTCAGGGGAGGGTGTTCAAGTGGAAGGTCATGCCGTTTGGCGTGGCTAACGCACCCGCTCTTTTCCGGGAGCTGATGATCAAGATCTTGTCCATCCTACGAAGGAGACCTAAGGTGCAGGAGCTCATATCCCGTGGTGCCCAGATGGAGGCTCATATCGACGATGTATGCCTCGGTACCAATACCCAGGAGGATCACCTAATCCTCTTGGGTGAGTTCTTTGCGGTCTGCCAGGAGAACCACGCTCGACTCAAGCTGGAGAAGTGTGAGTTCATGCAGGAGAGCATGCAGTACTTGGGGTTTGACGTTGGCTATGGGTGGTGGACCCCAGCGGCCTCTAAGGCCAAACCCCTGATGGATGCCAAGGTACGACACGAAGACCCCAAGAAAGGACTTCATGATGTACGCAGTTTCATTGGGGCGTGCAACTTCTATCGCCGCCACATCAAGAACTTCACCTACACCAGCGCCGTTCTGACGGACTTGATCAAGAAGAGTACTACTTGGCGCTGGGGCCCACAAGAGCAACAAGCGTTTGACGAGCTCAAAGACAAGGTAGCCAACGCTAAGTGCTTGGGCGTGCCTAGGGCACAGGGGGATATTATCCTGGTG
Organism: Eutreptiella sp. 'Long Island Sound 2002'; assembly: GCA_964036045.1. Taxonomy (NCBI): domain Eukaryota; phylum Euglenozoa; class Euglenophyceae; order Eutreptiales; family Eutreptiaceae; genus Eutreptiella; species Eutreptiella sp. 'Long Island Sound 2002'. The sequence continues at coordinate 36,215,045 of OZ038387.1, read as the reverse complement.
ACCGACGCCAGCAATGTGGGCGGTGGTGGAATGTTGTTCCAATGGCAAGCACTAGAGAAGGAGGAGTTCGACTCGGCCATTTCCCAATGGGGGACGGAAGGTCTCAACCGAGATGGAACCCTCAAGCACAGCTACCCTGACGACAAGTGGGTCCTAGTACCTCTGGGCCACTGGAACTGGAAGTGGAACCAGGCCAAGGGGAACTACTCCACCTATGAGCAGGAATTGCTCGCGGGTATGCTGGTGCTATCCTCACAAGCACGACTGTTGGGGAGTAACCCTGTGGTCTGGCTGTGCGACCAAGAACCGGTCCGCAGTTTCCAGAAGGGTCCCCCACCTGAGAAGGCCAAGCTACGACGCTGGTGGACCTACCTCAGTCAACTACGGCTGACGGTACACCATATCCAGGGAGTGAAGAACGAGTGTGCCGACTACATCAGCCGCAACAACTTCGACGCCCTGATTGGTGCCCGGTCTGAAGCGCTGGCTAAGGAGGCGTTCAGCCGTATGGAGGTACACCTGGACCTGAACATGACCATGATACGCCCCCTGGATGGACTCCAACAATCGGAGTACCTGAAGGAGTTTGGGGATATCTACAAGCGCCTGGAGAAACGCCTTGAACCCCTCCTGGTCAACCAAGACCAGTGGAAGCGGGACAAGAGCTACCTCTGGCACGAGGACCGCATCGTGGTGCCTAGTGACCGAGTCCCAGCGCTGCTGAAGTGGACCCATGAGTCCGGTGGTCATGTGGGTGCTGACCGTACCCTGAGGCTGTTCAAGCAGTGGTTCCACACTACGTGGACGGACGACCAACTGCGGAAAACCCTCCAGCCTATCGTGGACAAGGGCCCGTGCAGGTCCTGTAAAACAGGGGATATCAGGGACAGAGGTCTCTACTCGACCCTGCCCATCCCTCACTGTGCTAACAGTGTTCTATACGTGGACTACACGGAGATGCCGAAGTTCGGGGGCTATGACTTCGCCCTCGTGGTAACCTGTGGGTTGACCAGGTTTACCAGGGTGTTCCCATGTACCAAGCACATTACCGGGGAGGAGACTATCAAGATACTCCTGGAGGAGTGGTTTTGTGTCTATGGGGCGCCCAATGAGATCAACTATGATGAGGACGTGCGAGTACGCTCAGATACTGGCTGGTACAAGAGGGTCCTGAGATCCCTCAATGTCCAGGTGTCTACGGGGATTCCCTACTCTCACACAAGCAACCCCCTATGTGAGCGACAGATCCGTGTCCTGAAGGAGAACGTCAGGATATGGTGCAAAACTGAACGCACCAGAGACTGGGTGAGACTACTCCCCGTCATATCCTTGATGATGAACTCCCAAGAGAGTTCAGCGACTGGCTACTCGCCCCATGAGCTATTCCTGGGGCGCCTGGCGTGGTTCCTACATGCCCCCTATCCAGAGGACACCCATTCTTCTGTGGGTGAATGGGTCCAAGAGCAGCAAGCGAAGGTGGACAAGGCCAAGGCTATGCTCCAGAGAGTGAGGGAGCGACAGTGGAACAAGAAGAACAAGCACCGAGTACCGGCCACCTACCAAGAGGGGGACTGGGTGCTGGTGCACCACAGTCGACTACCCGCCTGGCCACGCTCTACCAGCGATGACCCATACTTCAGGCTGTACAAGATCCTGTCAGTGGATGGACACCGTATCACCGTGCGGTGTTCTCCCCGTCTAGGGGGGACCCTGGTGTGCGCTGCTCAACACCTGAAGCGTTATCATGATCCTGGAGACCTCTGTGGGGAGGAGTGGGAGCTGAACGACGAGGAAATCGCCGCTCTGGACCTACAAGGGGCTGCCAGCCCTATGGAAGTTGAAGGTGAGCTCCCCGACATGAACGCCGAGGAGATGGCTAAGGAGGGCTTCTACCTGGTGAAGTCTGTCCTACGCCAACGGTATCGCCAGGGTTGGCGCTTCCTCACCCTCTGGGAAGGGTTTGGAGTCGAAGAGGCCACCTGGGAGCCCTTCTCTGCATTTGTTCTACCTGAGGGACGCCTAAACTCAGTTCTGGTTGACTACTTGTCCCAGAACAACCTTGGTGAGTTGCTGAGGCTCGCTGAGACGCTTGCCTCCAAGACTAAAGCTAGGGACTGAACCTTACCCTTACCAGCCAAAGCGTATGTGTGAGTGTGCTATTCCTAAGGTCCTGAGAGCAAGCCGCAGAAGTGGTGTCCTAATTATACCCAAGTCTGCGCTCTTGCTAAAACTGGAGGGCTGGCTTATTGATGCCACGGGGTATGCCCCGGGTCTCCCCCCCTCTAAGCGCCCAATTTCTGTGCTGGCGGAAAACCTTTGGGGAATACCCACCGTACTAATCCAGGTATTGTTTTCCCTACCTATCTGTCTACTACAGGGAGGGGTGGCCAAAAGCTATGAAGGCATGAAAACGCCGTTTTGCTATGTGGCCAAAACACTGACCTAACCACTGCCACAGCCCACCAACCCTGCTAAAATTGCAGGAAACGGGTGGGACAGTGACACACGCACTACAGGTCCTACACACCCTACAGTGGCACCATCCTGGTGGGCGAGCACTGGGCAACTGGCTCTAGCCCCCACACAGGACTACCACTCCTACACGCACACTCTACTGGGCGTTGCGAAGTCAAAGGTGTCGTGGGTCCTAGCGACCCTCCTGTGAAATGACAAGAGAACACAGCGCTGCTAAGCAACTGTGGCCTAACAGGGGACGCCACAACGCGTTTCCCCCTGCTAGGGCTTGGAGGGAAGGAGTGCTCTCGCGTGCAACGCGCAGATGTTGATGAAGTCGGACTTCTTGCTCTGCCACAGACGGGGCGGAGTTACTTGTTTGTGTGATCTGCGCCCTTGTTTAGCCGGGCATAAAAAAGGCTGCTGCACCAATCACCCTACCTGCCCACCTGTAAAACAAAGGCAAATGAAAGGGCGTTTGCGGCGGAGGAACCAAGCCACACTCCAGGTATTACACCCTTCTCAGTGTGACCTATAATACACTGTCCGCAAACACGCTGGAAGACCAGCTACCCTTGTCAAGCAAGCAAGCGTTAAGGGACTCCTCAGGTTCTCTTAAAGAACGTACCGAGGAGCCCCTGGGTAGCCTAAACAAGGTTTACCGTGCGCACTTCGCGTGGCCTACCCTTTAATGCGTGTGTGCATGCACGAGTATGCGCGACGTTGTTGGGCAAACCTGCCCATCTCTTCACCAATCACGACTCCACCAGGGGGTGGCCCCGCCTGGGCTTACTCACCTTACCTACCGCTGGGAGAGAGAGCAAGTGAGGGGCGCACGCGAAGAACGTTGCAATGCACTTGTGTGTATGTCTAATCACCCTGATCTGACCGCTAATCATCTGCAATCTTTCTAATCAATCCCTCTATCGCGTTCTATCTTGGTTAGCGCTGCTACAAGGCTCGTTCACGGAGACACGAGACGAGCAATGTGTATGCGGCATACGAGACGAGCATACCTGTAGTTTATACCTGATTCATTGAAGTCTTTTCGTTCATTTTCGAATTCTTGAATTTTTGAAGCTTCTATTAGTGTGGGTGGAATCTGTATGTTTATTTATTAATGTGTGTCTCGTCATTTTCAAGACTACGTGAGACATACGTTTATAATTCCATTATTTCTCCATTTTCCGGCGCTTCGCTAGGAGCCGCTCCTGCGCGCCGCCATTTTATGCGTATGAATTTCTGGATTTAAAAAATCCAGAGATGACTCTAATTTCTATAAAAATGTGCTTCTGATGCACAATTGGATTCTGCTCAGGTGTGTCGTTTCAGAAAAATTCTACGCCGTCATTTGACGGATTTTGGTGTCGTCGCTTCGTTTTCGCGTGGATTCGTCCATAATTCTCCCATTCCTGCCTCTGCAGATACCCACGCGCAGCCTCGCTGAGTAGGCCGTGTTCGGGCCGAAACACAGGTGCCTGGAGAGACTGAGCAGAACCAAGACCCCACCAAGGGGCAAATTAATTTCTTTCACGACTCCCTTCGCCCTAAGACAGGTCACAGGTCGCCAGCAGGTTTACGAGAACCCATGCGAGTGTGTATATTGTGTCTTGCGTTTGGGTTGTGTCGACGCTGCGTCTTGGAGGGAGGGATGCATATGCACATGTCTTGGCATGCTCCCATACTAACCCAACCAAGCCACAGGAGCCCCGGCAGCGCCATGAGCGCTGAGTCTTCTGTAGGATATGTTACATACAAAGCAGCAAAAGAGCGCCAGCCATGGTGAGCGCCCATTTTTCAGTGTGAGGGAAACTGTAGGTATTTTAAAGTAGATGTGGAAACCAAGGAAAGGCCAAGAAAAATTCCCTTTTTCCTAAAATGCGACAGTGGTGGCCACCACAGCACAAGGGGGGAGTAAGAAAAAGTTCTTTTCCATTGCTTTGAGGCATACTCTAGTTGTATTAGAGATGCACTGAGCATCCATGCATTTTTATCTTAGTATTGGCCCCACCAAAACTGGTGATAACACATTTTGACCTATGGAACAAAACACCCAATCAGGATATGGAGTGGACCCCTTAATCCGCTTTCATTGTGAAGTAAAACATCTTTTCCTGAGTTGACTGAGAACTGACATACCCAAAGTAGAGCCTATGGATTTATCTATGTTTTTCCATGAATTCTTAGCTATCCTAGTGGTATGCACCCTAGGGGGCTGGGCACCTCTTTTTGAGAGGTCCTGGGTTGAATTCCTGGTCAGCCTAGCTAAGTAGGAAGATCCCATGTGACATGGCAGTGACCTCATCGCCACATACCATGCCACCTCAGCACATATGGGATCCAAAACAAAGAGTGCACATCTCCTGAGATGGCACTATGGAGAGAGAGTGACCATGAGGCAGTTTTCTAACTCTTTTCCAAAAACATTTCAGCTATCTTTGTGAATATGCATTCATTTGTGACCTGAGTTGCAGTTTCTGTGAATATCCAATCATCTTTCACTGTTTACACTGCAGCCCTTCATGCTTTGATCCTGAATTACCTTCTCCTTGCACACTTCTGGCTTGGGCTATCCTGGATTGACTTGGACTTACTGTATTTCAATAAACAAAAGCTTTTCATCTCCCAAAACAAGCAGCAGGACACCCTACAGCAACAGCAAGCAGCAGGAGAAGCAAAAACACAGTGCTGAAAACACTATAAACTTTTCTCCTGATATGTGACTGAAATACCTGATGTGTGATTGAAATACCTGCTGCCTGAGTCAAATACCTGATGTGTGACTCAATTACCTGATGTATCTCTGAGATACCTAATGTGTGATTCAAATACCTAATACGTGACTCAAATACCTGATGCGTGACTCAAATACCTGATGCCTGACTCAAATACTTGATGTGTGACTCAAATACGTGATGTTCTGATACAAATACCTGATGTGTGACTCAAATATGTGATGTGTGACTCAAATATCTGATGCCTGTCTCCAATAGCTGATGTGTGACTCAAATACCTGATGTGTGACTCAATTACCTGATGCCTGAGTCAAATACCTGGTGCCTGACTCAAATACCTGATGCCTGACTCAAATACCTGATGCCTAACTAAAATACGTGATGTGTGAGTCAGATACCTAATTTGTGAGTTAAATACCCGATCTGTGACTCAAATACCTGATGTGTGACTCAAATACCTGATGTGTGACTCAAATACCTGATATGTGACTCAAATACCTCATGTGGGACTCAGATACCTGATGTTTGATACAAATACCTGATGCCTGACTCAAATACCTGATGCCTGACTCAAATACCTGATGCCTGACTCAAATACCTGATGCCTGACTCAAATACCTGATGAGTGATTCAAATATCTGATTGGCGACTCAGGTACCTGATGTGTAACTCAAATACCCGAAGGCTGACTCGAATACCTGATGCCCGACTCAAATACCTGATGCCTGACCGAAATACCTGATGCCTGACTCAAATACCTGATGCCTGACTGAAATACCTGATGCCTGACTCAAATACCTGATGCCTGACTCAAATACATGGTGCCTGACTCAAATACCTGATGTGTGACTCAAATACCTGATGCCTGACTCACAGACCTGATGTGTGACTCAAATACCTGATGTGTGACTCAAATACCTGATGTGTGACTCAAATACCTAATGTGTGACTCAAATACCTGATGCCTAACTCAAATACCTGATACCTGACTCAAGTACCTGATGCCTGACTCAAATACCTGATGTCTGACTCAAATACCTGATGCCTGACTCAAATAGGTGATGAGTGATTCAAATACCTGATTGGCGACTCAAGTACCTAATGTGTGACTCAAATACCTGAAGCCTGACTCGAATACATGATGCCCGACTCAAATACCTGATGCCTGACCGAAATACCTGATGCCTGACTCAAATACCTGATGCCTGACTGAAATACCTGATGCCTGACTCAAATACCTGATGCCTGACTCAAATACGTGATGTGTGACTCAAATACCTGATGCCTGACTCACAGACCTGATGTGTGACTCAAATACCTGATGTGTGACTCAAATAGATGTGTGACTCAAATACCTGATGTGTGACTCAAATACCTGATGTGTGACTCAGATACCTGATGTGTGACTCAAATACCTGCTATGTGACTCAAATAACTGATGCCTCAGTGAAATACCTGATGCCTTACTCAAATACCAGATGTGTTACTCAAATACCTGGTATGTGACTCAAATATCTGATGTTTGACTGAAGTACCTGATGCCTGACTCAAATACCTGATGTATGACTGAAATACCTGATGTGTGACTCAAATACCTGATGCCTAACTCAAATACCTGATACCTGACTCAAATACCTGATGCCTGACTCAAATACCTGATGCTTGACTCACATACCTGATGTGTGACTCAAGTACCTGATGTGTGACTCAAATGCCTGATGTGCAACTCAAATACCTGATGTGTGACTCAAATACCTGATGTGGGACTCAAATACCTGCTGTGTGACTCAAATACCTGATGTGTGACTCAAATACCTGATGTATGACTGAAATTCTCGATGTGTGACTCAAATACCTGATGCCTAACTCAAATACCTGATACCCGACTCAAATACCTGATGCCTGACTCAAATACGTGATGTGTGACTCACATACCTGATGTGTGATACAAATACCTGATGTGTGACTCCAATACATGATGTGTGACCCAAATACCTGATGCCTGACTCAAATACCTGATGCCTGACTCAAATACCTGATGTGTGACTCAAATACCTGCTATGTGACTCAAATAACTGATGCCTCAGTCAAATACCTGATGCCTTACCCAAATACCAGATGTGTTATTCAAATACCTGGTATGTGACTCAAATATCTGATGTTTGACTGAAGTACCTGATGCCTGACTCAAATACCTGATGTATGACTGAAATACCTGATGTGTGACTCAAATACCTGATGCCTAACTCAAATACCTGATACCTGACTCAAATACCTGATGCCTGACTCAAATACCTGATGCTTGACTCACATACCTGATGTGTGACTCAAGTACCTGATGTGTGACTCAAATGCCTGATGTGCAACTCAAATACCTGATGTGTGACTCAAATACCTGATGTTGGACTCAAATACCTGATGTGTGACTCAAATACCTGATGTGTGACTCAAATACCTGATGTATGACTGAAATTCCCGATGTGTGACTCAAATACCTGATGCCTAACTCAAATACCTGATACCCGACTCAAATACCTGATGCCTGACTCAAATACGTGATGTGTGACTCACATACCTGATGTGTGATACAAATACCTGATGTGTGACTCCAATACATGATGTGTGACCCAAATACCTGATGCCTGACTCAAATACCTGATGCCTGACTCAAATACCTGATGTGTGACTCAAATATCTGATGTGTGACTCAAATACCTGATGAGTGATTCAAATACCTGATTGGCAACTCAAGTACCTGATGTGTGTCTCAAATACCTGATATGCGACTCCAATACCTGATGTGTGACTCCAATACCTGATGTGTGACTCAAATACCTGATGTGTGACTCAAATACCTGATGTATGACTGAAATTCCTGATGTGTGACTCAAATACCTGATGCCTGACTGAAATACCTGATGCCTGACTCAAATACCTGATACCTGATGAATCAAATTTCCAAAGCTCCAAATAATCACCTGATCCCCGGACATTTGAAGGGGATTATTACAAAATGAGTACCTCCGCGGATGGAGTTTTTTCCTCTCAAATCGCTCCTTGCGAGTGGACGCTTCCAGGGGCACACTTTGAGCGGGGTCTGACTCTTCCACTTGGGGAACGAAGTGTGTTTTGACCCCATAGTCATCGTACAAGCAATCCAAATTCCAAAGCTCCAAATAATCACACGATCTCCGGACGTTTGAGGGGGATTATTGCACTACGAGTACCTCCGCGGATGTATTTTTTATCTCTCAAAACACTCCTTGCGAGTTGACGCTTCCATGGCCACACTTTGGAAGAGGTCTGATTCTTCAATTTGGGGAACGAAGTGTGTTTTGACCCCATAGTCATCGTACAAGCAATCAAATTTCCAAAACTCCAAATAATCACCCGGTCTCGGGACGTTTAAAGGGGTTTATTGCAAAATGAGTACCTCCGCAGATGGAGTTTTTTTCTCACAAAACACTCCTTGCGAGTGAACACTTCCAGGGGCACACTTTGAGCGGGGTCTGACTCTGCAATTTGGGGAACGAAGTGTGTTTTGACCCCAAAGACATCGTACAAGCAATCAAATTTCCAAAGCTCCAAACAATCACCGGATCTCCGGACGTTTGAAGGGGATTATTACAAAATGAGTACCTCCGCGGATGGATTTTTTTTGTCTCAAAACACTCCTTGCGAGTTGACGCTTCCATGCGCACACTTTGGGAGAGGTCTGATTCTTCAATTTGGGGAACGAAGTGTGTTTTGGCCCCATAGTCATCGTACAAGCAATCAAATTTCCAAAGCTCGGAATAATCACACGGTCTAGGAACGTTTGAAGGGGTTTATTGCAAAATGAGTACCTCCGCGGATGGAGTTTTTTTTCTCCCAAAAGACTCCTTGCGAGTGGACGCTTCCCCGGCCACACTTTGAGCGGGGTCTGACTCTTCAATTTGGGGACTGAAGTGTGTTTTGACCCCATAGTCATCGTACAAGCAGTCAAATTTCCAAAGCTCCAAATAATCACACGGTCTCGGAACGTTTGAAGGGGATTGTTGCAAAATCAGTACCTCCGCGGATGGAGTTTTTTTCTCCCAAAACACTCCTTGCGAGTGGACGCTTCCAGGGGCACACTTTGAGCGGGGTCTGACTCTTCAATTTCGGGAACGAAGTGTGTTTTGACCCCATAGTCATCGTACAAGCAATCAAATTTCCAAAGCTCCAAATAATCACCGGAACTCCGGACGTTTGAGGGGGATTATTGCAAAATGAGTAGCTCCGCGGATGGAGTTTTTTTCTCTCAAAACACTCCTTGAGAGTTGATGCTTCCATGGCCACACTTTGGGAGAGGTCAGACCTATCCCAAAGTGTGCCCATGGAAGCGTCAACTCGCAAGGAGCGATTTGAGAGGAAAAAACTCCATCGGCGGAGGTACTCATTTTGTAATAAACCCCTTCAAACGTGCGGAGATCTTGTAATTTTTTGGAGCTTTGGAAATTTGATTGCTTGTACATTGACTATGGGGTCAAAACACACTTCGTTCCCCAAATTGAAGAATCGGACTCCTCCCAAAGTGTGGCCATGGAAGCGTCAACTCGCCAGGGGTGTTTTGAGAGAAGAAAACCCCATCCGCGGAGGTACTCATTTTGCAATAATCGCCCTCGAACATCCTGAGATCGTGTGATTATTTGGAGCTTTGGGAATTTGATTGCTTGTACGATGACTATGGGGTCAAAACACACTTCGTTCCCCAAATGGAAGAGTCAGACCCCGCTCAAAGTGTGCCCCCGTCCACTCGCAAGGAGTGTTTTGAGACAAAAAAACTCCATCCGCGGAGGTACTCATTTTGCAATAATCCCCCTCAAACGTCCGTAGATTGTGTGATTATTTGGAGCTTTGGAAATCTGATTGCTTGTACGATGACTATGGGGTCAAAACACACTTCCTTCCCCAAATGGAAGAGTCAGACCCCGCTCAAAGTGTGCCCCTGGAAGCGTCCACTCGCAAGGAGTGTTTTGAAAGAAAGAAAAAGCACCTGCGGAGGTACTCATTTTGCAATAAACCCCTTCAAGCGTCCCGAGACCGCGTCATTATTTGGAGCTTTGGAAATTTGATTGCTTGTAGGATGACTCTGGAGTCAAAACGCACTTCGTTCCCCAAATTGAAGAATCAGACCTCTTCCAAAGTGTGCCCATGGAAGCGTCAACTCGCAAGGAGCGATTTGAGAGGAAAAAACTCCATCCGCGGAGGTACTCATTTTGCAATAATCCCCTTCAAACGTCCGGAGATCCGGTGATTATTTGGAGCTTTGGAAATTTGATCGCTCGTACGATGACTTTGGGGTCCAAACACACTTCGTTCGCCAAATTGAAGAGTCACACCCCGCTCAAAGTGTGCCCCTGGAAGCGTCAACTCGCAAGGAGTGTTTTGAGAGAAAAAAACTCCATCCGCGGAGATACTCATTTTGCAATACACCCCTTCAAACGTCCCGAGACCGGGTGATTATTTGGAGCTTTGGAAATTTGATTGGTTGTAGGATGACTCTCCGGTCAAAACACAATTCGTTCCCGAAATTGAAGAATCAGACCTCTCTCAAAGTGTGCCCATTGAACCGTCAACTCGCAAGCAGTGTTTTGAGAGGAAAAAACTCCATCCGCGGAGGTACTCATTTTGCATAAATCCCCTTCAAACGTCCGGAGATCCGGTGATTACTTGGAGCTTTGAAACTTTGATTGCTTTTACGATGACTATGGGGCCAAAACGCACTTCGTTCCCCAAATTGAAGAATCAGACCTCTTCCAAAGTGTGCCCATGGAAGCGTCAACTCGCAAGGAGCGATTTGAGAGGAAAAAACTCCATCCGCGGAGGTACTCATTTTGCAATAATCCCCTTCAAACGTCCGGAGATCCGGTGATTATTTGGAGCTTTGGAAATTTGATCGCTCGTACGATGACTTTGGGGTCCAAACACACTTCGTTCCCCAAATTGAAGAGTCAGACCCCGCTCAACCTGTGCCCCTGGAAGCGTCAACTCGCAAGGAGTGTTTTGAGAGAAAAAAACTCCATCCGCGGAGGTACTCATTTTGCAATACACCCCTTCAAACGTCCCGAGACCGGGTGATTATTTGGAGCTTTGGAAATTTGATTGGTTGTAGGATGACTCTGGGGTCAAAACACACTTCGTTCCCAAAATTGAAGAATCAGACCTCTCTCAAAGTGTGCCCATTGAACCGTCAACTCGCAAGCAGTGTTTTGAGAGCAAAAAACTCCATCCGCGGAGGTACTCATTTTGCAATAATCCCCTTCAAACGTCCGGAGATCCGGTGATTATTTGGAGCTTTGGAAATTTGATCGCCCGTACGATGACTTTGGGGTCCAAACACACTTCGTTCCCCAAATTGAAGAGTCAGACCCCGCTCAAAGTGTGCCCCTGGAAGCGTCAACTCGCAAGGACTGTTTTGAGAGAAAAAAACTCCATCCGCGGAGGTACTCATTTTGTAATAATCCCCTTCAGACGTCCGGAGATCCGGTGATTATTTGGAGCTTTGGAAATTTGATTGCTTGTACGATGACTTTGGGGTCCAAACACACTTCGTTCCCCAAATTGAAGAATATGACCTCTCCCAAAGTGTGCCCATGGAACCGTCAACTCGCAAGGAGTGTTTTGAGAGGAAAAAACTCCATCCGCGGAGGTACTCATTTTGTAATAATCCCCTTCAGACGTCCGGAGATCCGGTGATTATTTGGAGCTTTGGAAATTTGATTGCTTGTACGATGACTTTGGGGTCCAAACACACTTCGTTCGCCAAATTGAAGAGTCACACCCCGCTCAAAGTGTGCCCCTGGAAGCGTCCACTCGCAATGAGTGTTTTGAGAGAAAAAAACCCCATCCGCGGAGGTACTCATTTTGCAATAATCCCCCTTGAACGTCTTGAGATCGTGTGATTATTTGGAGCTTTGGAAATTTGATTGCTTGTACGATGACTATGGGGTCAAAACACACTTCGTTCCCCAAATTGAAGAGTCAGACCCCGCTCAAAGTGTGCCCATGAAAGCGTCCATTCGCAAGGAGTGTTTGGAGAGAAAAAAACTTCATCCGCGGAGGTACTCATTTTCTAATAAACCCCTTCAAACGTGCGGAGATCATGTGATTATTTGGAGCTTTGGAAATTTGATTGCTTGTACGATGACTATGGGGTCAGAAAACACTTCGTTCCCCAAATTGAAGAATCAGACCTCTCCCAAAGTGTGCCCATGGAAGCGTCAACTCGCAAGGAGCGATTTGAGAGGAAAAAACTCCATCCGCGGAGGTACTCATTTTGCAATAATCTCCTTCAAACGTCCAGAGATCCGGTGATTACTTGGAGCTTTGGAAATTTGATTGCTTGTACGATGACTCTGGGGTCAAAACACACCTCGTTCCCCAGATGGACGAGTCAGACCCCGCTCAAAGTGTGCCCCTGGAAGCGTCAACTCGCAAGGAGTGTTTTGGGACAAAAAAACTGCATCCGTGGAGGGACTCGTTTTGCAATAATCCCCTTCAACCGCCCCTTGACCCTGTGATTATTTGGAGCTTTGGAAATTTGATTGCTTGTAGGATGACTCTGGGGTCAAAACACACTTCGATCCTCAAATTGAAGAATCAGACCTCTACCAAAGTGTGGCCATGGAAGCTTCAACTCGCAAGGAGTGTTTTGAGAGGAAAAAACTCCATCCGCGGAGGTACTCATTTTGCAATCAACCCCTTCAAACGTTCCGAGACCGTGTGATTATTTGGAGCTTTGGAAATTTGATTGCTTGTACGATGACTAGGGGTCAAAACACACTTCGTTCCCTAAATTGAAGAATCAGACATCTCCCAAAGTGTGACCATGGAAGCGTCAACTCGCAAGGAGCGATTTGGAAGGAAAAAACTCCATCCGCGGAGGTACTCATTTTGCAATAATCCCCTTCCAACGTCCGGAGATCCGGTGATTATTTGGAGCTTGGGAACTTTGATTGCTTGTACGATGATTATGCGGCCAAAACGCACTTCGTTCCCCAAATTGAAGAATCAGACCTCTCCCAAAGTGTGGCCATGGAAGCGTCAACACGCAAGGAGCGATTTGAGAGGAAAAAACTCCGTCCGCGGGGGTACTCATTTTGCAATAATCCCCTTCCAACGTCCGGAGATCCGGTGATTATTTGGAGCTTTCGAAATTTGATTCCTTGTACGATGACTAGGGGTCAAAACACACTTCGTTCCCCGAATTGAAGAATCAGACCTCTCCCAAAGTGTGACCATGGAAGCGTCAACTCGCAAGGAGCGATTTGGGAGGAAAAAAGTCCATCTGTGGAGGTACTCATTTTGCAATAATCCCCCTCGAACGTCCTGAGATCGTGTGATTATTTGGAGCTTTGGAAATTTGATTGCTTGTACGATGACTATGGGGTCAAAAGACACTTTGTTCCCCAAATTGAAGAATCAGACCTCTCCCAAAGTGTGCCCATGGAAGCGTCAACTCGCAAGGAGCGATTTGAGAGGAAAAAAATGCATCCGCGGAGGTACTCATTTTGCAATAATCCCCCTCAAACGTCCTGAGATCGTGTGATTATTTGGAGCTTTGGAAATTTGATTGCTTGTACGATGACTATGGGGTCAAAACACACTTCGTTCCCCAAATTGAAGAGTCAGACCCCGCTAAAAGTGTGCCCCTGGAAGCGTCAACTCGCAAGGAGCGTTTTGGGAGAAAAAAACTCCATCCGCGGAGGGACTCGTTTTGCAATAATCCCCTTCAAACGTCCCGAGACCGTGCGATTAGTTGGAGCTTTGGAAATTTGTTTGCTTGTACGATGACTCTCGGGTCAAAACACACTTCGTTCCCCAAATTGAAGAGTCAGACCCCGCTCGAAGTCTGCCCCTGGAAGCGTCAACTCGCAAGGAGTGTTTTGAGAGAAAAAAACTCCATCCGTGGAGGTACTCATTTTGCAATAATCCACCTCGAAGGTCCTGAGATGGTGTGATTATTTGGAGGTTTGCAAATTTGATTGCTTGTACGATGACTATGGGGTCAAAACACACTTCTTTCCCCAAATTGAAGAGTCAGACCACGCTCAAAATGTGCCCCTGGAAGGGTCCACTCGCAAGGAGCGTTTTGGAACAAAAAAACTCCATCCACAAAGGGGCTCTTTTTGCAATAATCCCCTTCAAACGTCCCGAGACCGTGTGGTTATTACGAGCTTTGTAAATTTGGGTGCTTGTAAGATGACTATGGGGTCAAAACAGACTTCTTTCCCCAAATTGAAGAGTCAGACCCCGCTCAAAATGTGCCCCTGGAAGCGTCCACTCGCAAGGAGCCTTTTCGGACAAAAAAACTCCATCCGCGGAGGTACTCATTTTGCAATAATCCCCCTCAAACGTCCTGAGATCGTGTGATTATTTGCAGCTTTGGAAATTTGATTGCTCGTACGATGACTATGGGGTCAAAACACACTTCGTTCCCCAATTTAATTGAGGAGTCAGACCCCGCTAAAAGTGTGCCCCTGGAAGCGTCAACTCGCAAGGAGCGTTTTGGGAGAAAAAAACTCCATCCGTGGAGGGACTCGTTTTGCAATATCCCCCTTCAAACGTCCCGAGACCGTGTGATTATTTGGAGCTTTGGAAATTTGTTTGCTTGTACGATTACTATGGGGTCAAAACACACTTCGTTCCCCAAATTGAAGAGTCAGACCCCGCTCGAATTGTGCCCCTGGAAGCGTCAACTCGCAAGGAGTGTTTTGAGAGAACAAAACTCCATCCGTGGAGGTACTCATTTTGCAATAATCCCCCTCAAACGTCCTGAGATCGTGTGATTATTTGGAGGTTTGCAAATTTGATTGCTTGTAGGATGACTCTGGAGTCAAAACACACTTCGTTCCCCAAATTGAAGAGTCAGACCCCGCTCAAAAGGTGCCCCTGGAAGCGTCCACTCGCAAGGAGTGTTTTGGGACAAAAAAACTCCATCCGCGAAGGGACTCTTTTTGCAATAATCACTTTCAAACGTACCGAGACCGTGTGGTTATTTGGAGCTTTGGAAATTTGATTGCTTGTAGGATGACTCTGCAGTCAATACACACTTCGTTCCTCAAAATGAAGAATCCGACCTCTCCCAAAGTGTGGCCATGGGAGCGTCAACTCGCAAGGAGCGTTTTGTGGTGATTATTTGGAGCTTTGGAAATTTGATTGCTTGTACGATGACTATGGGGTTAAAACACACTTTGTTCCCCAAATTGAAGAATCAGACCTCTCCCAAAGTGTGCCCATGGAAGCGTCAACTCGCAAGGAGCGATTTGAGAGGAAAAAAATCCATCCGCGGAGGTACTCATTTTGTAATAATCCCCTTCAAACGTCCGGAGATCGTGTGATTATTTGGAGCTTTGGAAATTTGATTGCTTGTACGATGTCTTTGGGGTCCAAACACACTTCGTTCCCCAGATTGCAGAGTCAGACCCCGCTCAAAGTGTGCCCCTGGAAGCGTCAACTCGCAAGGAGTGTTTTGAGAGAAAAAAACTCCATCCGCGGAGGTACTCATTTTGCAATAAACCCCATCAAACGTCCCGAGACCGGGTGATTATTTGGAGCTTTCGAAATTTGATTGCTTGTAGGATGACTCTGGGGTCAAAACGCACTTCGTTCCCCAAATTGAACAATCAAACCTCTCCCAAAGTGTGGTCATGGAAGCGTCAACTCGCAAGGAGTCTTTTGAGAGAAAAAACTCCATCCGCGGAGGTACTCATTTTGTAATAATCCCCTTCAAACGTCTGGACATCCGGTGATTATTTGGAGCTTTGGAAATTTGATTGCTTGTACGATGACTATGGGGTCAAAACACACTTCGGTCCCCAAATGGAAGAGTCAGACCCCGCTCAAAGTGTGCCCCTGGAAGCGTCCACCTACCAAGGAGTGTTTTGAGAGAAAAAAACTCCATCCGCGGAGGGACTCATTTTGCAATAAATCCCTTCAAACGTCCCAAGACCGGGTGATTATTTGGAGCTTTGGAAATTTGATTGCTTGTAGGATGACTCTGGCGTCAAAACACACTTCGTTCCCCAAATTGAAGAATCACACCTCTCCCAAAGTGTGCCCATGGAAGCGTCAACTCGCAAGGAGCGTTTCGAGGGGAAAAAACTCCATCCGCGGAGGTACTCATTTTGCAATAATCTCCTTCAAACGTCCAGAGATCCGGTGATTACTTGGAGCTTTGGCAATCGCTTGCTTGTACGATGACTATGGGGTCAAAACACACTTCGTTTCCCAAATTGAAGGATCAGACCCCGCTCACAGTGTGCCCTTGGAAGCGTCAACTCGCAAGGAGCGTTTTGGGACAAAAACACTCCATCCGCGGAGGGACTCGTTTTGCAATAATCCCCTTCAAACGTCCCGAGATTACTTGTAGGATGACTCTGGAGTCAAAACACACTTCGTTCCTCAAATTGAAGAATCAGACTCCTCCCAAAGTGTGGCCATGGAGGCGTCAACTCGCAAGGAGCAATTTGAGAGAAAAAAACTCCATCAGCGGAGGTACTCATTTTGCAATAATCCCCCTCGAATGTTCTTCTATCGTGTGATTATTTGGAGCTTTGGAAATTTGATTGCTTGTAGGATGACTCTGGAGTCAAAACACACTTCGTTCCCCAAATTGAAGAATCAGACCTCTCCCAAAGTGTGGCCATGGATGCGTCAACTCGCAAGGAGTGTTTTGAGAGAAAAAAACTCCATCCGCGGAGGTACTCATTTTGTAATAATCGCCTTCAAACGTTCCGAGATCGTGTGATTATTTGGAGCTTTGGAAATTCGATTGCTTGTAGGATGACTCTGGAGTCAAAACACACTTCGTTCCTCAAATTGAGAAAGCAGACCTCTCCCAAAGTGTGGCCATGCAAACGTCAACTCGCAAGGAGTGTCTTAAGAAAAAAAAACATTATCCGTGGAAAGTACTCATTTTGCAATAATCCCCCTCGGACGACCTGAGATTGTGTGATTATTTCGAGCTTCGGAAATGTGATTGCTTGTACGATGACTATGGGGTCAAAACACACTTCGTTCCTCAAATTGACGAATCAGACCTCTCCCAAAGTGTGCCCATGGAAGCGTCAACTCGCAAGGAGCGATTTGAGAGGAAAAAACTCCATCCGCGGAGGTACTCATTTTGCAATAATCCCCTTCAAACGTCCAAAGATCCGGTGATTACTTGGAGCGTTGGAAATTTGATTGCTTGTACGATGACTATGGGGTCAAAACACACTTCGTTCCCCAAATTCAAGAATCTGACCTCTCCAAAAGTGTGCCCATGGAAGCGTCAACTCGCAAGGAGCGATTTGAGAGGAAAAAACTCCATCCGCGGAGGTACTCATTTTGCAATAATCCCCTTCAAACGTCCAGAGATCCGCTGATTACTTGCAGCTTTGGAAATTCGATTGCTTGTACGATGACTATGGGGTCAAAACAGACTTTCTTCCCCAAATTGAAGAGTCAGACCCCGCTCAAAGTGTGCCCCTGGAAGCGTCAACTCTCAAGGAGCGTTTTGAGACAAAAAAACTCGATCCGCGGAGGGACTCGTTTTGCAATAATTCCCTTCAAACGTCCGGAGACCGTGTGATTATTTGGATCTTTGGAAATTTGATTGCTTGTAGGACGACTCTGGAGTCAAAAGAAGGTCCCTACCAGGACCGGCCCCCGCTGTGCCCCTTCCGCCTGTAATCCCCGCTGACTTGCTCCGGATCAATGCTTGCATTTATCAAAATCCAGGGTCCAAAACCAAAAATATAGAAAATAGAAAATACAATCCTCCTTCAACCCTGAATGGCAACCAGATCCCACAAGTATGGCAATAACCCAATTCACAATCCAAATCAGGCTGCGGGCTTTCGTTCAGCACACCGGTATTCCCACGGTGGCGGGCATGTACAAGAATTGCACCAAGGAAGAAAGCCCTGAAATTGGCATATGAACACAAATAAAGCAAGGTTGGGGAAAGAGGTTAACGTACACATTCACAGCCATAAACCCCTCATTCCCTGGACTCAAGACCTTCCCTTGACTCACCAACATATTGCCCTGAACCCAATCAAATGAGATGGCTGAATGCCATGTGTCACAAGTCACTACACAAACCCCAAAAATGTGTTCACTCCCAAGCCTCTAAATCCTAGCCCAATAGGGGAGGTGGCGTGTCATGGCCTAGATTGGCACTCAGGACCATGCCCTACCCTGACATAACCTTGGTTGGACTTGGAGTCGATTGGGCTTGGAGGAATGACCTATGAGTTTGAACTCATAACATGCCAAAAAACTGCCAATTCACACCATATTGGCCATATATCACATATATGCTCAAAATTGAAGTTACTAATTATCCAAAGGCTCAAATCGTGCATGGAATCGAAGTCTAGTATTCATGGAGGATAGAGACCAAAGGCCAATGCCCATGTACATCCCCATTTTACCCTCGAAACTCTTTCGGGTATGGGCGCCACGCACTGCCCAAGTCAGCCCATGATCTTGAGACCAATTCTTGAAATCCTTCGTGCGCCAAGCCAAATGGAGTACACAATCCGGCATATGGTGGTGTTCAACTCCAAAGCATATGCCAACATATGAACAACATACCATGGTTCGACTCTCCATAGGCTTCTTGCTGTTAGCTGACCAGGTGAGTACACAAAACGCAAAAATGAGCAAAAATTGAGGTCAAAAACATGAAAATATGACCAAATACAAAGTTGTCATGATAGTATATCTCTATGCTCACCCATGATATCCGCTCATGGTTCAATACACAAATGATTGGAACCAATTGCGAACAATTCCCCCACTTGGATCCCCAATCGGGCGCATGGAGATACCTTCGCCACTAATATCTACATGCCCCATGAAAATGGGAGTGCACCCATGGATCTCTTTGTCAAACATACCATGAGCAATACATACGCGGTAGACTTGGTCTAGCGCTTTGAATTCCACAATTGGGACATGGGCAAAGCCCTTGTCACGTATGGCTCCCCATCTCTTCGGCAACACGAAGATATATAACATGGGCGTGAGCATATCAAACATATACCATGCATACAACACATACCCTCAAAATATGGCTCCCACCATGATATGTCATGTCCCTCCATTGACATAACTTCACGTTAAAAATACGTAGGAACCCAAGGAAAGTTGCTATGCAACCCCAACACCCATGCGGCACACTCGAAAGTCGCATTAAAATATTCGGTTGCACGGTCCAAGAGTTATATATCACTTTATACCCTCTTGACCCTTTTCCCTTGCTACACCGGGCATGTGCACACACCAAAGGCGTTTGATGCTTCCTAAATTAAGTTGAGACCACGGCAGTTCCAACCCAACCTTCCTTATTCTCATTCCTCACACTCGCGCGTAGATATGGCTCTTCAAAGTGATCCCACGATTCGCTTTTGTTTCCCTTATATCTCCAAGTCAAATGGGTGGCAAGTATAAGGGAAACCTGATTCGGGCATAGGGAAAAGAGTATGACCAATCGAAGAAGTCCAAATCAAGTGCGGCGATGTCGAAGTCGAAAATCCGATTTCGACATCACGAAAAATTCGGATTAAAGTTTCGAGTGCTTATTTAGAAAAATGCGGAAGCAACGAACCCTTTACAGATGAAATCTGACCCTTCAGAAACGTTTCCGCCAAAATATCTGGAAATAACAGTTAACCAATCGGTTAACGCAAAATCGCGAGCCAACTGACAGTCGCCGATACATTGACCATCAGAACGAAAGGCTGAAAAATTACGGAAACATTATGATAATAAAACCCTGTTGATTCCTGATATTCCGATATATAAATCTCCGCTGGCGGTGCCTCGGTTCTGAATATGGCCGCTCATAGCCGGAATGGCCAAACCTATCACACTATCACATCGGGTTAGTCCAGGTGGATGGGAGAGTATGATATCAGCCAATGGCGGCTTGCCGGCACATAGATACACACCCCAAGTGACCCCAAGATGGCCACGGGGGTCCGAACCGGCTTCACCCCCCTTCTCAGAGCGTTGTATCCGCTCGGAAACCAATGAAGAGAGGACGGGAGGACCCCAATGGGCTCCAAACCCCCCCTCCATGTCCCAAGGACACATGAAGGCCCCACACACGTCGTAGGCGTCCCCCATGCCCCAAGGGAGGGGTGAGGACACTGATAATCAGCGCCCTACGCCATATCCGGTCTCCTCTTGATCTACAACATGGACCAAGGGGATCAAAGATAGAAAAACGTCGTCGGTCGACCTAAAGAAGTATACCACAATGCAATATATATGTGGAGATCGAGTGAAGGGGGTATATGGCCGATCAAGGCCGAAAAATCCCCGGATGAACGCCCTCACTTGTCTCCCCATTCACAGAAACAAACAAAATGCCAAGGGGGGATCCATTACGGTGCTACAGCAGCAACCAAATGGACCAATACGTCCTTGACATCCAAAGAAATACCCTTTTTCTTTAGGTAGTCCATCCAGACCGTGGTATACCTCGGCACGAAACTGCTCGGAGGCTCCCACGAGTCCCTGGATGCGGCGAATCCCTTCCAACGGACTTTGTAAAGCCTCCCCCCAGGCGTCCCCGGGTCCGGCTTGTCCGACAGGATCCTCTCCGTGGTGAATTCGTCGTCCTCACCCTCATCGTCCGAGTCCACATCGCCGGCCGTGAACTCCAAAGGTGACGGGACGTCCGCTGGGGTCTGGTGCTCGGGGACGAAGCTGGGTATGGTCGCGGTCCAGGATCTTGTTATCCCCCACACGAACCGCATACACATCCTGCCCGACCTTCCGCACGATTACCCCCGGCACATACCAAGATGCCTGCCGATGCCTGGACAGGACATCCTTGTGGTGCCGCTCCACCCACACGGTGTCTTGGAGAGCATACTTCTGGACTTTTCCCTGCTTGACGTACTTGGCCCTCTTGTCATGCTCGTCCTGAAGTGCCTTGCACACCTTGGCCGCCGTGTCGTCCGCCTCAGCCATCATTGCGTTCGCATCCCGGGCCACCTTGCCGTGGTTCATCCACGGGAGAGTGCGTGACACTCGATCCCGTAGGAACAGGATGCGATGGGGCGACAGTCCAGTGGGTCCCGGAAGGTCGTGATACGCCTGGAGCACTCTCCACAGCGAGTTATACCAGTTCCGGCCCGGTTCGTCAATGTGCAGCTGGCGGAACTTCTCGAACATCTGTCGCCCGGCCACTTCAGCACGGCCATTCGACCGGCTGTGGTAAGCCACGGTTTTGGCGTGCCGAATCCCCATGTGCTTACACATCGTCTTGAACCACGTCCCCACGAATTGACTGCCCCTATCGCTGCAGATGACAGCTGGGATATCGAAAATCGTCAGCCAATGCCTGATCATGGCATTAGCGACGGTCTTGGCCTGCAGCCCCACTCCATGCTTGTCCTTCTTGTCCTTCTTCTTGGACTTCTTGCCCGGGACTGCCACGATATACCCGCTGTGCCTGTCCACCGCCAGGATGACACAGTCGTAGGTCTCTCCGTCCACGGTGACCTCAGGCATGGCGAATACATCCATGGCCACGGACCGCATAGGGGCCTCCGGTATAGCCGTATACACCGGGTTGCCCGCTGTGGAGTGGTTAGGGCTCTTCGTGGCCCGACACACGGCACAGTCGCTGCAGTACCTATCCAGGATGGCGTAGTACCCCGGAGGGAACTTGAAACGCCACTCCAGGTCCTGCTGCATCTTGTCTCGGCCAGGATGCATGAGCTGGGCGTTGTGCCAATGGTCAATGAGCTCCTCCACTCGGTTCTCGGGCACCAGCAGCTTGTCCTTGAGGAACAACTTGTCGCCATCCTCGGTCAAGCCCTCGGGCCATTCGTCGTCCGACGGGGCGCTCACGGCATTCCAGTACTTGCTCCAGTGCTCGGATGCCGCGTAGTCATCCGACCAGTCCTCTGTGAGCACCGACTTGACTAGCTCTACAGGGGCCACCATCCATTGCTCGAGGGTTTCCTCTCGAATAGCTTGGACGCGGGCACCCCGGAACTTGGCCAGGTCCGTACGGTTTGCCATCACCACAAAGCACTTGACCCCCTCTTGCTCCATGACCTTCTCCATCTCGATGATGCGCTTGGCCTCCTCGGTCTCCTCAGCGTCCCCATGGCTGGATATGTCCATCCACGCCTTGCCCGCGGGGTAGGCCCAGCGACTGAGGCAATCTGCCACAGTGTTGTCCTTCCCCGGGATATACACGACGCTGAGGTCGAACTTGGCGAACGTCTCGTGCCATCGGGCCCTCCTAGCCGCTGGTCCTGAGGGGGTGTCGACATGCTCCTTGTGCCAGCTCTGTAGGGACTGGTGGTCCGTGCAAACCACCACCGGCTGCAGTCCGATGTGGCCAGACCACTTCCTGAGCGCACATACAATGGCGTATGTCTCCTTCTCCCTCGCGGTCCATGTTCGGCGTTGGCCCTCGGCCAGGATCCTGCTCCAAAACGCCACGGGAACATGAGTCCCGTCGTCCCGGACTTGCTCGAGGACTGCCCCCACGGCATAGTCCGAGGCGTCTGTCCGTAGCACGAATCCCTTGTCCGGGTCCACCAGGAACAACCCCAACTGCCCCAGGAGTCGCTCCTTCAGGCGGTTGAACGCATCCTCAGCCTCAGGGGTCCAGGCAAGCTTCTTCTTGCTCCCCTTCCGGCCATCGAACTTGCCCACTTGCAGCATCTTGTGCAGCGGCCCCGACAGTTCTGCATACATCCGGACATAGCCCGAATAGTAGTTGCAGAACCCCATGAAGGACCGGAGTTCGCTGATGGTCTGGGGCTTCTCCCAGTGGTGCAGGGACGCCAGCTTCCCAGGCATGGGACGGCGTTGCCCGTGACCAACCACGTGACCCGCGAACTCCACTTCCTTCACGAATAGTGAGGCTTTGGTGGGCTTGCACACCATGTTGTGTTTGTCCAACTCGCTGAGCACTCGGCGCAGATCCTTCTCATGCGCGTCGATGAGCTCGTCCTCAGTCATGTTCTCCGTGCCGGACCCGATGATGATGTCATCCACGAAGGGATCGGCACAGTCCCGGACAGGACCGAGTAGGTCCTCCATCATGCGCTGGAAAACGGCGTTGCCATTCTTGGCACCCATAGGCACCACTTTCCACTGCATGGGCCCAAGCGGCGTCGACATCGCTGTGCAGGGCCTGAAGTCCGGGTGTAGCGGCATCTGGTGGTAACCGTGTTTCAGGTCCAACACCGTGAAGATCCGCTTTTTCTGTTGCTTTTGGAGGATGGAGTCGATCAGGGGGAGCGAGTACGAGTCGTGCTCGGTCTGCTCAATCAAACCTCTGTAATCAACCACCAACCTCCACTCGCCCTTCTCCTTCTTGGGCACGATGAAGGCTGGGCTGGCCCACTCACTGTCGGAGGGTTCGATCCATCCCCGCTCAATGAACTCGGCAAACAGCTTCTTCATGGCCTCGGCCCGATCGCCCTGAAGTTGGTACTCCCGATGACGATAGATCTTCGGGTTCGGCTTCAGCTTGATCTTCGCTGTACCAAACCTCCCGCGATCTGGAGGGTTCTTGTTGGCGACGCCACTGAATAGCCGCGGATAGGCATGGATCAGCCTCTCCTTCAGCTCGGCGACCTTCGGGTTCTCCTGGGCCTCTTCAGCCGCTTGCTTCGGTATCGAAACCACCGACCGCACTGCGGTATAGGCCTCTTCTGGGTCTGAGTCCGACTTCTCCTCGTCCGATATGCCGTCTTCATCGTCGTGGGTCGCGATTCCCACCGATAATCTTCGAAAATTTGCGGCCTCGGGCTGGTGCTCGTCGCTACCGGTTCCCACTCTTGGAAAACCCCACGTTGGTGGGTCCGACCCAACCGGACCATCGTATTGGTCCGCGATGTGATCCATGACCCTCGCCACGAACTCATCCTTCTCGTACTTGCCGGTGACCAACATCTTGTCATCCCACCAAAGCGGAGATGTGACCATGGCCCGCCTCTTCTTGGCTGCCACACAGTCGTGCATCCCCATCCGCATGTAGTTGACGACGTCGTCGATCTCGGCGTGGGACAGGACGTCAATGCCGTCAATAGGCTGATCCGTCCCCTCCTTGGGCTCAAACATGACCTTCATGGGCACCGCCTCCCCCCTACGGATGAATGCTTCATCACCCGTGGGCTGGGCTTGCGCCCCATCCACCAGGAAAGCCTTGGTACCCCACGCTTGACCCGGGGAGGGCATTGATACACCCTTGGCGTCGATGAACAACTCCTCCTCTGGCCCGAATGACATCTCGTTCAGGGTGATGGGATCCAGCGTCGACTTGAGACCCTCCAGCGGACATGGGGTGGATCCTATGCCGGTTATGACTAGGATCCCCTTCGCCCTATCCGCGATGATCTTCTCCACCGTACGTCTGGTGATATCCAGGGAGCCATGCCAATACATGGGTCCCCACTCCTTCAAACCCCAATGCCTATGCCAGGCTGAGCCTCCTCGATGCCAATGCCTCCTACACTTCCGCAGAAGTGGGGCATCCCGGGAAGCGAAGACGTCCGTCTCGGGCGCTTCGGCTCCCAGCGTCTGGATCATCCTGTCGTACACCTGCGGCGCCATTCCATACTCCGTGAGCTGAACTCCACGGTCTCCTCTGGACTTGGCACCCACAGCTTGCACCGCTCGGACGATCCGATCCTCTTCCTCAGCATTCCATTGGGATGACCCGCACGCATAGTCCGTGGACAGCCATGTGAGGCATTCGTCGTCCTCCCGGACCAGCGTTGCGCGATGGGGAAGGGCTCCAATGGCGTTGGCCACCATGAAGTCATACCCCATGATCATATCCCAATCAGTAATGTCGGCCACGTAGAAGTTCCCGGATAGAGTGCTTCTCTTCGCCTGATCAGGGCGGTTCAAGCGCTCATGTTCCCAGAATTCCATACTGATAGTGGCCTCATGGGTGCCACCACCCATGATCTCTCCATTGGCGACCTTCAGGCGGACCGGTCTCCGGCTGGGCTGCAGGAATTCCTCCTGGAACAACCCTCTCCGGACCAGACTCACCTGGGCACCCGTATCCACCAACACATCCACCACCTTCTCCTCTCGTCCGCACCGTACTCGCACTTTCAAGTGCAACTGCCGCTCGTCGCCATGAGGTGTATGGACGACTCTCACGGCATGCAACTCTAGCACGTCCGGGTGCATCAGGACTTCAAGGGTATGGTCACGGATGGTGTAGATCTTGGGTTGGTCCTGCCCGTCCACGGGGCTCTCCGTGGTCGCTCCTTCCTTGTTGCCATGTCCCGTTCCCACATGTACTTCCCTTGGCAGTGCGCTCCAGGGGTTGGGAGTGGCGAAACTCAGTGGTTTTGGCTCTTCCGGAGCCTTCTTTGGCACCCGATGTGCCTTCGTCTTCTCAGGGATTCCACTGATTCTCGGAGGAGAGACCTCCGAGGTCCCACTCCCGTGGGGGCTCCTCTAGACTTGGCTTTCCGCAGCCCCTTCCGGCTGCGATCCGCCAGGACTTTGACCTCCACTTTGCTGGGCTTTGAGTTCCGCCAACGTCCTCAACATGTCCTCAGCAACTTCCTCGATCGACCTCACTCGTCGGTCTTGACCAGGTCCACCACCATAGCCTCTTCCTCCGCCTTTTCCTTGGCCTTTGCCTTGGCCTTTTCCCCCGTCTCCGCCCTTCGCCTTCCAGTCGGAAATCCGCTGCTCCTTGGGCTTCTTCTCGGGGTGAGCGGCGAAGTAGGCCTTCTTGTCCGCCTCATACACCTTGCACTGACGGTGGTCGTGTGCATGATTGTGTCCCTTGCCATAACAGACCCAGCACCCATCGTGCTGAGACCTGTACTCTCGGAACGAGAGCGGTGGGTTCATGATCCTCCTTGGTCCTTCTCTGTTATTCCTGGGTCCCACCTGGCTCCATCTGGACCGATCCTGCCCATGGTTCTTCACGTTGTGCGCCACGAACGCGAAGAAATGGGCCTCCTCGTGATCCTCCCGGGACCAGTGGTCTTGGCCACTTCCACTTCCATCCTCCGCGGAGTTGGCTGTGTCCTCCTGGATTTCCCGATGATGGCGGTCGTCTCGGTGTCCTGGTTGTCCATGACCATGCCGATCCTGCACGTGGGCCTCGTTCTTCGCATTGAGCTTCAACTCCACCGTGATGTACTTCACGATCTCGTCCAGGCTCATGCGAGCGAAGATGACTTGCATCTTCAGCGGCTCCCCGCGCCTCCACTCCACGTTGTTGAGGCGCAGCAACCTTTGCCCCATGGAGTCCCCGAATACCTCCACGTACACGGCGTTCTTCAGTCCCAACATCCGGTCGGGTTCGCCCAGGTTCCTCCTGAAGAACTCCATGATACCCGCATGGGTATCCTCCGCCGCCATAATCCTCACCGCCACCCGTCGCTTGGCGCGCTTCTTGTCCTCGTCCTCCACTCTCCTCTTCCAGCTGCCGGGGAGGACGTCCTTCAGCAGGTGGCGGATCTCACTGGCCTCGTTCCAGTCTTCCACCAACTTGAGGCATCTGCGGTACTTCCGCAGATACCGGTTCCACTCCCGGACCCGCAACTCACCGCGGTCCAGCGGCAGTGGAATGGACCACAGGTCCTCCAGCTTCTGGTTAGGAGCGTCCACCCGCTCCTCATCCTCCAGCCACTGGAGGCAGGCCTGCTCCGTGCGGATCAATCCTTCCCGGATCTGATCCCGCAGCTCCTCCTTGAGGTCCTGCGCCAGCCGGTGTGGGAATGTCCGGCATACCCACTTGTCCCGCGGCGCTCCCCGCATCTCGCCGACGACCTCCTCGGCGAAGTCCTCCCAGTCCAGGATGAAGTCATCCAGGTTGGACGGGTTCCCGTCATAATAGGGGATTTTGATTCCCCTGAGGTCGTCGATCCTGACGGCGTCTCCGACGTCTCCAGCCACCACTCCACCGAGACGGATACCACCTGTGGCCGGGGGGTTTGAGTACACTCCCCGTACATCCCTCTCCTCCATGGAGTGCGGTCCAGTTGGGCCTGCACTCATGGGGTTTGGAATGCGGGAAGGACTTCTTCCATCGGCCGTCCATATCCCCGTATTGGGGTCCTTCGCCCACAGATTTCCGCTTGGATGCCCTCGACCATGTCCGTCGGCCCTTCCCATGGTTTGCCCCTGCGTGGTCTGGTTCTGGATCTCCTCCTCCGCATAAACTGCATAGGTAGTCGTGGATGGCGGTAGATCCTGGGCGGCGTGGGACATCTGCACTGTCAGGCTCCTCGGGTCCGTGGCTACGTGCCCTTCCCGCATGGACCCAGCCGGTGCCGTGTGTTCCCCGAGCATTGTTGACTCGCTGAACAGGAAAAACATACGGCAGCGCACCCGGGTCAACACGCGGAGGCGCGTATGGTGCCTCTGCAGGGCCGCCCATGGGTTTCTCCATGGCGCTCCTGAGGGTCTTAACCCGCTCCACCAGCTCTACCGCGGCCGGCTTTGCCGGGAGCTCCGGACCCGAGGCGAGGGGCTGTCGCTCCTCTAACCTTCTCAGGCGTCCCGACATGTCCTCCACTAAGTGGAGAAGGCTGTCCACCACTTGCTGCTGCTTCTGCAGGGCCAGCTCCAGATTCTCCCGGTACCGGGCCTGATCCGCTCGCAGCTCCTCCATGTGGTTCTCCGCGGCCGACTGGTCGTCCAGGATCCCCGCGACGTCCTCCTCTAGAGCGTCCTTGGCGTTGTCCAGGCGGTCAAGATGATTCACGATGGCGTCCATCCCCATCTTCGGGTACTTGCCCATGAGGAAGGACACGTGCTTGCAGTGGCACGTAGCGTGCTTTCCGCCGGATTCAGCGCATCCCGCGGTTCCCGGCACCTCAGACTCATCGCCCATAGGCGTATCGCCTATGGCGTCCGTCTCTGGGCCCGTGTGCCGGGGCACAGGTGCCGTCCGGGCCCTGGCCGGCCTCTCCAAGCCACTCCATCCGCGGAGGGACTCGTTTTGCAATAATCCCCTTCAAACGTCCCGAGATTACTTGTAGGATGACTCTGGAGTCAAAACACACTTCGTTCCTCAAATTGAAGAATCAGACTCCTCCCAAAGTGTGGCCATGGAGGCGTCAACTCGCAAGGAGCAATTTGAGAGAAAAAAACTCCATCCGCGGAGGTACTCATTTTGCAATAATCCCCCTCGAATGTTCTTCTATCGTGTGATTATTTGGAGCTTTGGAAATTTGATTGCTTGTAGGATGACTCTGGAGTCAAAACACACTTCGTTCCCCAAATTGAAGAATCAGACCTCTCCCAAAGTGTGGCCATGGATGCGTCAACTCGCAAGGAGTGTTTTGAGAGAAAAGAACTCCATCCGCGGAGGTACTCATTTTGTAATAATCGCCTTCAAACGTTCCGAGATCGTGTGATTATTTGGAGCTTTGGAAATTCGATTGCTTGTAGGATGACTCTGGAGTCAAAACACACTTCGTTCCTCAAATTGAGAAAGCAGACCTCTCCCAAAGTGTGGCCATGCAAACGTCAACTCGCAAGGAGTGTCTTAAGAAAAAAAAACATTATCCGTGGAAAGTACTCATTTTGCAATAATCCCCCTCGGACGACCTGAGATTGTGTGATTATTTCGAGCTTCGGAAATGTGATTGCTTGTACGATGACTATGGGGTCAAAACACACTTCGTTCCTCAAATTGACGAATCAGACCTCTCCCAAAGTGTGCCCATGGAAGCGTCAACTCGCAAGGAGCGATTTGAGAGGAAAAAACTCCATCCGCGGAGGTACTCATTTTGCAATAATCCCCTTCAAACGTCCAAAGATCCGGTGATTACTTGGAGCGTTGGAAATTTGATTGCTTGTACGATGACTATGGGGTCAAAACACACTTCGTTCCCCAAATTCAAGAATCTGACCTCTCCAAAAGTGTGCCAATGGAAGCGTCAACTCGCAAGGAGCGATTTGAGAGGAAAAAACTCCATCCGCGGAGGTACTCATTTTGCAATAATCCCCTTCAAACGTCCAGAGATCCGGTGATTACTTGCAGCTTTGGAAATTCGATTGCTTGTACGATGACTATGGGGTCAAAACAGACTTTCTTCCCCAAATTGAAGAGTCAGACCCCGCTCAAAGTGTGCCCCTGGAAGCGTCAACTCTCAAGGAGCGTTTTGAGACAAAAAAACTCGATCCGCGGAGGGACTTGTTTTGCAATAATTCCCTTCAAACGTCCGGAGACCGTGTGATTATTTGGATCTTTGGAAATTTGATTGCTTGTAGGACGACTCTGGAGTCAAAAGAAGGTCCCTACCAGGACCGGCCCCCGCTGTGCCCCTTCCGCCTGTAATCCCCGCTGACTTGCTCCGGATCAATGCTTGCATTTATCAAAATCCAGGGTCCAAAACCAAAAATATAGAAAATAGAAAATACAATCCTCCTTCAACCCTGAATGGCAACCAGATCCCACAAGTATGGCAATAACCCAATTCACAATCCAAATCAGGCTGCGGGCTTTCGTTCAGCACACCGGTATTCCCACGGTGGCGGGCATGTACAAGAATTGCACCAAGGAAGAAAGCCCTGAAATTGGCATATGAACACAAATAAAGCAAAGTTGGGGAAAGAGGTTAACGTACACATTCACAGCCATAAACCCCTCATTCCCTGGACTCAAGACCTTCCCTTGACTCACCAACATATTGCCCTGAACCCAATCAAATGAGATGGCTGAATGCCATGTGTCACAAGTCACTACACAAACCCCAAAAATGTGTTCACTCCCAAGCCTCTAAATCCTAGCCCAATAGGGGAGGTGGCGTGTCATGGCCTAGATTGGCACTCAGGACCATGCCCTACCCTGACATAACCTTGGTTGGACTTGGAGTCGATTGGGCTTGGAGGAATGACCTATGAGTTTGAACTCATAACATGCCAAAAAACTGCCAATTCACACCATATTGGCCATATATCACATATATGCTCAAAATTGAAGTTACTAATTATCCGAAGGCTCAAAGCATGCATGGAATCGAAGTCTAGTATTCATGGAGGATAGAGACCAAAGGCCAATGCCCATGTACATCCCCATTTTACCCTCGAAACCCCTTCGGATATGGGCGCCACGCACTGCCCAAGTCAGCCCATGATCTTGAGACCAATTCTTGAAATCCTTCGTGCGCCAAGCCAAATGGAGTACACAATCCGGCATATGGTGGTGTTCAACTCCAAAGCATATGCCAACATATGAACAACATACCATGGTTCGACTCTCCATAGGCTTCTTGCTGTTAGCTGACCAGGTGAGTACACAAAACGCAAAAATGAGCAAAAATTGAGGTCAAAAACATGAAAATATGACCAAATACAAAGTTGTCATGATAGTATATCTCTATGCTCACCCATGATATCCGCTCATGGTTCAATACACAAATGATTGGAACCAATTGCGAACAATTCCCCCACTTGGATCCCCAATCGGGCGCATGGAGATACCTTCGCCACTAATATCTACATGCCCCATGAAAATGGGAGTGCACCCATGGATCTCTTTGTCAAACATACCATGAGCAATACATACGCGGTAGACTTGGTCTAGCGCTTTGAATTCCACAATTGGGACATGGGCAAAGCCCTTGTCACGTATGGCTCCCCATCTCTTCGGCAACACGAAGATATATAACATGGGCGTGAGCATATCAAACATATACCATGCATACAACACATACCCTCAAAATATGGCTCCCACCATGATATGTCATGTCCCTCCATTGACATAACTTCACGTTAAAAATACGTAGGAACCCAAGGAAAGTTGCTATGCAACCCCAACACCCATGCGGCACACTCGAAAGTCGCATTAAAATATTCGGTTGCACGGTCCAAGAGTTATATATCACTTTATACCCTCTTGACCCTTTTTCCCTTGCTACACCGGGCATGTGCACACACCAAAGGCGTTTGATGCCTCCTAAATTAAGTTGAGACCACGGCAGTTCCAACCCAACCTTCCTTATTCTCATTCCTCACACTCGCGCGTAGATATGGCTCTTCAAAGTGATCCCACGATTCGCTTTTGTTTCCCTTATATCTCCAAGTCAAATGGGTGGCAAGTATAAGGGAAACCTGATTCGGGGATAGGGAAAGGAGTATGACCAATCGAAGAAGTCCAAATCAAGTGCGGCGATGTCGAAGTCGAAAATCCGATTTCGACATCACGAAAAATTCGGATTAAAGTTTCGAGTGCTTATTTAGAAAAATGCGGAAGCAACGAACCCTTTACAGATGAAATCTGACCCTTCAGAAACGTTTCCGCCAAAATATCTGGAAATAACAGTTAACCAATCGGTTAACGCAAAATCGCGAGCCAACTGACAGTCGCCGATACATTGACCATCAGAACGAAAGGCTGAAAAATTACGGAAACATTATGATAATAAAACCCTGTTGATTCCTGATATTCCGATATATAAATCTCCGCTGGCGGTGCCTCGGTTCTGAATATGGCCGCTCATAGCCGGAATGGCCAAACCTATCACACTATCACATCGGGTTAGTCCAGGTGGATGGGAGAGTATGATATCAGCCAATGGCGGCTTGCCGGCACATAGATACACACCCCAAGTGACCCCAAGATGGCCACGGGGGTCCGAACCGGCTTCACTTGTAGGACGACTCTGGAGTCAAAACACACTTCGATCCTCAAATTGAAGAATCAGACCTCTCCCAAAGTGTGGCCATGGAAGCGTCAACTCGCAAGGAGCGTTTTGAGAGAAAAAAACTCCAGCTGCGGTGGTACTCATTTTGCAATAAATCTCTTCCAACGTTCTAAGACCGGGTGATTATTTGAAGCTTTGGAAATTCGATTGCTTGTACGATGACTATGGGGTCAAAACACACTTTGTTCACCAAATTGACGAATCACACCCTTTCCAAAGTGTGCCCATGGAAGCGTCAACACGCAAGGAGCGATTTGAGAGAAAAAAACTCCATCCGCGGAGGTACTCATTTTGCAATAATCCCCTTCAAACGTCCGGAGATCCGGTGATTATTTGGAGCTTTGGAAATTTGATTGCTTACACGATGACTAAAAGCTCAAAACACACTTCGTTCCCCAAATTGAAGAGTCAAACCCCGCTCAAAGTGTGCCCCTGGAAGCATCAACTCGCAAGGAGCGTTTTGAAGAAGAAAAACTCCATCCGTGGAGGTACTCATTTTGCAATAAACCCCTTCAAACGTCCCGAGACCGGGTGATTATTTGGAGCTTTCGAAATTTGATTGCTTGTACGATGACTATGGGGTCAAAACACACTTCGTTCCCCAAATTGAAGAATCAGACCTCTCCCAAAGTGTGGCCATGGAAACGTCCACTCGCAAGGAGTGTTTTGAGAGGAAAAAACTCCATCCGCGGAGGTACTCATTTTGCAATAATCCCCTTCAAACGTCCGGAGATCCGGTGATTATTTGGAGCTTTGGAACTTTTATTGCTTGCACGATGACTATGGGGCCAAAACGCACTTCGTTCCCCAAATTGAAGAATCATACCTCTCCCAAAGTGTGCCCCTGGAAGCGTCAACTCGCAAGGAGCGATTTGAGAGGAAAAAACTCCATCCGCGGACGTACTCATTTTGTAATAATCCCCTTCAAACGTGCGGAGATCGTGTGATTATTTGGAGCTTTGGAAATTTGATTGCTTGTACGATGACTATGGGGTCCAAACACACTTCGTTCCCCAAATTAAAGAGTCAGACCCCGCTCAAAGTGGGCCCCTGGAAGCGTCAACTTGCAAGGAGCGTTTTGGGAAAAAAAACTCCATCCGCGGAGGTACTCGTTTTGTAATAAACCCCTTCAAACGTCCCGAGACCGGGTGATTATTTGGAGCTTTCGAAATTTGATTGCTTGTACGATGACTATGGGGCCAAAACACACTTCGTTCCCCAAATTGAAGAGTCAGACCCCGCTCAAAGTGTGCCCCTGGAAGCGTCCACTCGCAAGGAGTGTTTTGAGAGGAAAAAACTTCATCCGCGGAGGTACTCATTTTGTAATAATCCCCTTCAAACGTCTGGAGATCCGGTGATTATTTGGAGCTTTGGAAATTTGATTGCTTGCACGATGACTATGGGGCCAAAACGCACTTCGTTCCCCAAATTGAAGAATCATACCTCTCCCAAAGTGTGCCCCTGGAAGCGTCAACTCGCAAGGAGCGATTTGAGAGGAAAAAACTCCATCCGCAGACGTACTCATTTTGTAATAATCCCCTTCAAACGTGCGGAGATCGTGTGATTATTTGGAGCTTTGGAAATTTGATTGCTTGTACGATGATTTTGGGGTCCAAACACACTTCGTTCCCCAAATTAAAGAGTCAGACCCCGCTCAAAGTGTGCCCCTGCAAGCGTCAACTCGCAAGGAGCGTTTTGGAAAAAAAAAACTCCATCCGCGGAGGTACTCGTTTTGTAATAAACCCCTTCAAACGTCCCGAGACCGGGTGATTATTTGGAGCTTTCGAAATTTGATTGCTTGTACGATGACTATGGGGCCAAAACACACTTCGTTCCCCAAATTGAAGAGTCAGACCCCGCTCAAAGTGTGCCCCTGGAAGCGTCAACTCGCAAGGAGCGTTTTGAGAGAAAAAAACTGCATCCGCGGAGGTACTCATTTTGCAGAAATCCCCTTCAAACGTCCCGAGACCGGATGATTTTTTGGAGCTTTGGAAATTGGATTGCTTGTAGGATGACTCTGCGGTCAAAACACACTTCGTTCCCCTAATTGAAGAATCAGACCTCTCCCAAAGTGTGGCCATGGATGCGTCAACTCGCAAGCAGTGTTTTGAGAGAAAAAAACTACATCCGCGGAGGTACTCATTTTGCAAAAATCCCCCTCAAACGTCCGGAGATTGTGTGATTATTTGGAGCTTGGGAAATTTGATTGCTTGTACGATGACCATGGGGTCAAAACACAGTTCGTTCCCCAAATGGAAGAGTCAGAGGCCCCCTCAAAGTGTGCCCATGGAAGCGTCCACTCGCAAGGAGTGTTTTGAGAGAAAAAAACTCCATCCGCGGAGGTACTCATTTTGCATAAATCCCCTTCAAACGTCCGGAGATCCGGTGATTATTTGGAGCTTTGGAAATTTGATTGCTTGTAGGATGACTCTGGAGTCAAAACACACTTCGTTCCCCAAATTGAAGAATCAGACCTCTCCCAAAGTGTGGCCATGGAAGCGTCAACTCGCAAGGAGTGTTTTGAGAGAAAAAAACTCCATCCGCGGAGGTACCCATTTTGTAATAATCCCCTTCAAACGTTCCGAGACCGTGTGATTATTTGGAGCTTTGGAAATTTGATTGCTTGTAGGATGACTCTGGAGTCAAAACACACTTCGTTCCTCAAATTGAAGAAGCAGACCTCTCCCAAAGTGTGGCCATGCAAAAGTCAACTCCCAAGGAGTGTTTTGAGAGAAAAAAACATTATCCGCGGAAAGTACTCATTTTGCAATAATCCCCCTCGGACGTCCTGAGATTGTGTGATTATTTGGAGCTCTGGAAATGTGATTGCTTGTACGATGACTATGGGGTCAAAACACACTTCGTTCCTCAAGTTGACGAATCAGACCTCTCCCAAAGTGTGCCCATGGAAGCTTCAACTCGCAAGGAGCGATTTGAGAGGAAAAAACTCCATCCGCGGAGGTACTCATTTTGCAATAAACCCCTTCAAACGTCCAGAGATCCGGTGATTACTTGGAGCTTTGGAAATTTGATTGCTTGTACGATGGCTATGGGGTCAAAACACACTTCGTACCCCGAATTCAAGAATCCGACCTCTCCCAAAGTTTGCCCATGGAAGCGTCAACTCGCAAGGAGCGATTTGAGAGGAAAAAAATCCATCCGCGGAGGTACTCATTTTGCAATAAACCTCTTCCAACGTTCTGAGACCGGGTGATTATTTGGAGCTTTGGAAATTTGATTGCTTGTACGATGACTATGGGGTCAAAACACACTTTCTTCCCCAAATTGAAGAGTCAGACCCCGCTCAAAGTGTGCCCCTGGAAGCGTCCACTCGCAAGGAGTGTTTTGAGAGGAAAAAATTCCTTCCGCGGAGGTACTCATTTTGTAATAATCCCCTTCAAACGTCTGGAGATCCGGTGATTATTTGGAGCTTTCGAAATTTGATTGCTTGCACGATGACTATGGGGCCAAAACGCACTTCGTTCCCCAAATTGAAGAATCATACCTCTCCCAAAGTGTGCCCCTGGAAGCGTCAACTCGCAAGGAGCGATTTGAGAGGAAAAAACTCCATCCGCGGACGTACTCATTTTGTAATAATCCCCTTCAAACGTGCGGAGATCGTGTGATTATTTGGAGCTTTGGAAATTTTCATTGCTTGTACGATGATTTTGGGGTCCAAACACACTTCGTTCCCCAAATTAAAGAGTCAGACCCCGCTCAAAGTGTGCCCCTGGAAGCGTCCACTCGCAAGGAGTGTCTGAGAGGAAAAAACTCCATCCGCGGAGGTACTCATTTTGCAATAATCCCCTTCAAACGTCCGGAGATCCGGTGATTATTTGGAGCTTTGGAAATTTGATTGCTTGCACGATGACTATGGGGCCAAAACGCACTTCGTTCCCCAAATTGAAGAATCATACCTCTCCCAAAGTGTGCCCCTGGAAGCGTCAACTCGCAAGGAGCGATTTGAGAGGAAAAAACTCCATCCGCGGAGGTACTCGTTTTGTAATAATCCCCTTCAAACGTGCGGAGATCGTGTGATTATTTGGAGCTTTGGAAATTTGATTGCTTGTACGATGACTATGGGTTCCAAACACACTTCGTTCCCCAAATTAAAGAGTCAGACCCCGCTCAAAGTGTGCCCCTGGAAGCGTCAACTCGCAAGGAGCGTTTTGAGAGAAAAAAACTGCATCCGCGGAGGTACTCATTTTGCAGAAATCCCCTTCAAACGTCCCGAGACCGGATGATTTTTTGGAGCTTTGGAAATTGGATTGCTTGTAGGATGACTCTGCGGTCAAAACACACTTCGTTCCCCTAATTGAAGAATCAGACCTCTCCCAAAGTGTGGCCATGGATGCGTCAACTCGCAAGCAGTGTTTTGAGAGAAAAAAACTACATCCGCGGAGGTACTCATTTTGCAATAATCCCCCTCAAACGTCCGGAGATTGTGTGATTATTTGGAGCTTGGGAAATTTGATTGCTTGTACGATGACCATGGGGTCAAAACACAGTTCGTTCCCCAAATGGAAGAGTCAGAGCCCCCCTCAAAGTGTGCCCATGGAAGCGTCCACTCGCAAGGAGTGTTTTGAGAGAAAAAAACTCCATCCGCGGAGGTACTCATTTTGCATAAATCCCCTTCAA
This sequence comes from Eutreptiella sp. 'Long Island Sound 2002', assembly GCA_964036045.1. Taxonomy (NCBI): domain Eukaryota; phylum Euglenozoa; class Euglenophyceae; order Eutreptiales; family Eutreptiaceae; genus Eutreptiella; species Eutreptiella sp. 'Long Island Sound 2002'. The sequence goes on along the minus strand of OZ038387.1, from coordinate 36,178,528 downwards.
ACGTCCGGAGATCCGGTGATTATTTGGAGCTTTGGAAATTTGATTGCTTGTAGGATGACTCTGGAGTCAAAACACACTTCGTTCCCCAAATTGAAGAATCAGACCTCTCCCAAAGTGTGGCCATGGAAGCGTCAACTCGCAAGGAGTGTTTTGAGAGAAAAAAACTCCATCCGCAGAGGTACCCATTTTGTAATAATCCCCTTCAAACGTTCCGAGACCGTGTGATTATTTGGAGCTTTGGAAATTTGATTGCTTGTAGGATGACTCTGGAGTCAAAACACACTTCGTTCCTCAAATTGAAGAAGCAGACCTCTCCCAAAGTGTGGCCATGCAAAAGTCAACTCCCAAGGAGTTTTTTCAGAGAAAAAAACATTTTCTGCGGAAAGTACTCTTTTTGCAATAATCCCCCTCGGACGTCCTGAGATTGTGTGATTATTTGGAGCTCTGGAAATGTGATTGCTTGTACGATGACTATGGGGTCAAAACACACTTCGTTCCTCAAGTTGACGAATCAGACCTCTCCCAAAGTGTGCCCATGGAAGCTTCAACTCGCAAGGAGCGATTTGAGAGGAAAAAACTCCATCCGCGGAGGTACTCATTTTGCAATAAACCCCTTCAAACGTCCAGAGATCCGGTGATTACTTGGAGTTTTGGAAATTTAATTGCTTGTACGATGACTATGGGGTCAAAACACACTTCGTACCCCGAATTCAAGAATCCGACCTCTCCCAAAGTTTGCCCATGGAAGCGTCAACTCGCAAGGAGCGATTTGAGAGGAAAAAAATCCATCCGCGGAGGTACTCATTTTGCAATAAACCTCTTCCAACGTTCTGAGACCGGGTGATTATTTGGAGCTTTGGAAATTTGATTGCTTGTACGATGACTATGGGGTCAAAACACACTTTCTTCCCCAAATTGAAGAGTCAGACCCCGCTCAAAGTGTGCCCCTGGAAGCGTCAACTCGCAAGGAGCGTTTTGGGACAAAAAAACTCCATCCGCGGAGGGACTCGTTTTGCAATAATTCCCTTCAAACGTCCCGAGACCGTGTGATTATTTGGACCTTTGGAAATTTGATTGCTTGTAGGACGACTATGGGGTCAAAACACACTTCGTTCCTCAAATTGAAGAATCAGACCTCTCCCAAAGTGTGGCCATGGAAACGTCAACTCGCAAGGAGCGTTTTGAGAGAAAAAAACTCCATCCGCGGAGGTACTCATTTTGCAATAAACCTCTTCCAACGTTCTGAGACCGGGTGATTATTTGGAGCTTTGGAAATTTGATTGCTTGTACGATGACTATGGGGTCAAAACACACTTCGTTCCCGAAATATCAAGAATCACACCCTTTCCAAAGTGTGCCCATGGAAGCATCAACTCGCAAGGAGCGATTTGAGAGGAAAAAACTCCATCCGCGGAGGTACTCATTTTGCAATAATCCCCTTCAAACGTCCGGAGATCCGGTGATTATTTGGAGCTTTGGAAATTTGATTGCTTGTACGATGACTATGGGCTCAAAACACACTTCGTTCCCCAAATTGAAGAGTCAAACCCCGCTCAAAGTGTGCCCCTGGAAGCGTCAACTCGCAAGGAGCGTTTTGGAGAAAACTTCATCCGCGGAGACCGGGTGATTATTTGGAGCTTTCGAAATTCGATTGCTTGTACGATGGCTATGGGGTCAAAACACACTTCGTTCCCCAAATTGAAGAATCAGACCTCTCCCAAAAATCGGCCATGGAAGCGTCCATTCGCAAGGAGTGTTTTGAGAGAAAAAAACTCCATCCGCGGAGGTACTCCACACGGCTGGGCAGCCCCCAGAGCTGCCGCCCGAAGGAGGGGGCATGTGGCCCTACTCATGGACACATGTGGGGACACCCTCCCACCTGGGACACATGGACCGGGTGGCCGCGACAATGCCTTCCGAAGGACATGCGGGAGCGGCTCAAGAGGCACCTAACATAGGGCAGTGGGAGGGACAGGACGTCCCCTTGGTAAGACGTTCGTCCTGCACCGTCAAAGGAGGCATCCCGAGCTCCCGAAGATACCTACCTACCTACCTCCATCCGCGGAGGTACTCATTTTGCAATAATCTCCCTCAAATGTCCGGAGATCGTGTGATTATTTGGAGCTTTGGAAATTTGATTGCTTGTACGATGACTATGGGCTCAAAACACACTTCGTTCCCCGAATTGAAGAGTCAGACCCCGCTCAAAGTGTGCCCCTGGAAGCGTCCACTCGCAAGGAGGTTTTTGAGAGGAAAAAACTCCATCCGCGGAGGTACTCATTTTGCAATAATCCCTTCAAACGTCCGGAGATCCAGTGATTATTTGGAGCTTTGGAACTTTGATTGCTTGCACGATGACTATGGCGCCAAAACGCAGTTCGTTCCCCAAATTGAAGAATCATACCTCTCCCAAAGTATGCCCCTGAAAGCGTCAACTCGCAAGGAGCGATTTGAGAGGAAAAAACTCCATCCGCGGACGTACTCATTTTGTAATAATTCCTTTCAAAAGTCCGGAGATCCGGTGATTATTTGGAGCTTTGGAAATTTGATTGCTTGTACGATGACTATGGGGTCCAAACACACTTCGTTCCCCAAATTAAAGACTCAGACCCCGCTCAAAGTGTGCCCCTGGAAGCGTCAACTCGCAAGGAGCGTTTTGGGGGAAAAAAACTCCATCCGCGGAGGTACTCGTTTTGTAATAAATGCCTTCAAACGTCCGGAGATCCGGTGATTATTTGGAGCTTTGGAAATTTGATTGCTTGTACGATGACTATGGGCTCAAAACACACTTCGTTCCCCAAATTGAACAGTCAAACCCCGCTCAAAGTGTGCCCCTGGAAGCGTCAACTCGCAAGGAGCGTTTTGGAGAAAACTTCATCCGCGGAGGTACTCATTTTGCAATAAACCCCTTCAAACGTCCCGAGACCGGGTGATTATTTGGAGCTTTCGAAATTCGATTGCTTGTACGATGACTATGGGGTCAAAACACACTTCGTTCCCCAAATTGAAGAATCAGACCTCTCCCAAAAATCGGCCATGGAAGCGTCCATTTGCAAGGAGTGTTTTGAGAGAAAAAAACTCCATCCGCGGAGGTACTCCACACGGCTGGGCAGCCCCCAGAGCTGCCGCCCGAAGGAGGGGGCATGTGGCCCTACTCATGGACACATGTGGGGACACCCTCCCACCTGGGACACATGGACCGGGTGGCCGCGACAATGCCTTCCCAAGCACATGCGGGAGCGGCTCAAGAGGCACCTAACATAGGGCAGTGGGAGGGACAGGACGTCCCCTTGGTAAGACCTTCATCCTGCACCGTCAAAGGAGGCATCCCGAGCTCCCGAAGATACCTACCTACCTACCTCCATCCGCGGAGGTACTCATTTTGCAATAATCTCCCTCAAATGTCCGGAGATCGTGTGATTATTTGGAGCTTTGGAAATTTTATTGCTTGTACGATGACTATGGGCTCAAAACACACTTCGTTCCCCAAATTGAAGAGGGAGACCCCGCTCAAAGTGTGCCCCTGGAAGCGTCCACTCGCAAGGAGTTTTTTGAGAGGAAAAAACTACATCCGCGAGGTACTCCTTTTGCAATAATCCCCTTCAAACGTCCGGAGATCCAGTGATTATTTGGAGCTTTGGAACTTTGATTGCTTGCACGATGACTATGGCGCCAAAACGCACTTCGTTCCCCAAATTGAAGAATCATACCTCTCGCAAAGTATGCCCCTGGAAGCGTCAACTCGCAAGGAGCGATTTCAGAGGAAAAAACTCCATCCGCGGACGTACTCATTTTGTAATAATTCCTTTCAAAAGTCCGGAGATCCGGTGATTATTTGGAGCTTTGGAAATTGGATTGCTTGTACGATGACTATGGGGTCAAAACACACTTCGTTCCCCAAATTGCAGAGTCAGACCCCGCTCAAAGTGTGCCCCTGGAAGCGTCCATTCGCAAGGAGTGTTTTGAGAGAAAAAAACTGCATCCGCGGAGGTACTCATTTTGCAATAATCCCCTTCAAACGTCTCGAGACCGGATGATTATTTGGAGCTTTGGAAATTGGATTGCTTGTAGGATGACTCTGGGGTCAAAACACACTTCGTTCCCCTAATTGAAGAATCAGACCTCTCCCAAAGTGTGGCCATGGAAGCGTCAACTGGCAAGGAGTGTTTTGAGAGAAAAAAACTACATCCGCGGAGGTACTCATTTTGCAATAATCCCCCTCAAACGTCCGGAGATCGTGTGATTATTTGGAGCTTTGACAATGTGATTGCTTGTACGATGACCATGGGGTCAAAACACAGTTCGTTCCCCAAATGGAAGGGTCAGACCCCACTCAAAGTGTGCCCATGGAAGCGTCCACTCGCAAGGAGTGTTTTGAGAGAAAAAAACTCCATCCCTGAAGGTACTCATTTTGGAATAATCCCCTTCAAACGTCCCGAGACCGGGTGATTATTTGGAGCTTTGGAAATTTGATTGCTTGTAGGATGACTCTGGGGTCAAAACACACTTCGTTCCCCAAATTGAAGAGTCAGACCCCGCTCAAAGTGTGCCCCTCGAAGCGTCCACTCGCAACGAGTGTTTTGAGTGGAAAAAACTCCATCCGCGGAGGGACTCATTTTGCAATAATCCCCTTCAAACGTCCGGAGATCCGGTGATTATTTGGAGCTTTGGAACTTTGATCGCTTGTGCGATGACTATGTGGCCAAAACGCACTTCGTTCCCCAAATTGAAGAATCAGACCTCTCTCAAAGTGTGCCCCTGGAAGCGTCAACTTGCAGGGAGCGATTTGAGAGGAAAAAACTCCATCCGCGGAGGTACTCATTTTGAAATAAACCCCTTCAAACGTCCCGAGACCGGGTGATCATTTGGAACTTTGGGAATTTGATTGCTTGTAGGATGACTCTGGGGTCGGAACACACTTCGTTACCCAAATTGAAGAAGCAGACCTCTCCCAAAGTGTGGCCATGGAAGCGTCAACTCGCAAGGAGTGTTTTGAGAGAAAAAAGCCCCATCCGCGGAGGTAGTCATTTTGCAATAACCCCCCTCGAACGTCTTGAGATCGTGTGATTATTTGGAGCTTTGGAAATTTGATTGCTTGTACGATGACTATGGGGTCAAAACACAGTTCGTTCCCCAAATGGAAGAGTCAGACCCCGATCAAAGTGTGCCCATGGAAGCGTCAACTCGCAAGGAGTGTTTTGAGAGAAAAAAACTCCATCCGCGAAGGTACTCATTTTGCAATAATCCCCTTCAAACGTCCCGAGACCGGGTGATTATTTGGAGCTTTGGAAATTTGATTGCTTGTAGGATGACTCTGGGGTCGAAACACACTTCGTTCCCCAAATTGAAGAAGCAGACCCCGCTCAAAGTGTGCTCATGGAAGCGTCAACTCGCAAGGAGCGTTTTGGGAGAAAAAAACTCCACCCGCGGAGGTACTCGGTTTGCAAAAATCCCCTTCAAATCTCCCGAGACCGTGTGATTTTTTGGAGCTTTGGAAGTTTGATTGCTTGTACGATGACTCTGGAGATAAAAACACACTTCGTTCCTCAAATTGAAGAATCAGACCTCTCCCAAAGTGTGGCCATGGAAGCGTCAACTCGCAAGGAGCGTTTTGAGAGAAAAAAACTCCATCGGCGGAGGTACTCATTTTGCAATAAACCTCTTCCAAGGTTCTGAGACCGGGTGATTATTTTTTGAGGCTTTGGAAGTTTGATTAACTCGTACGGTGACTATGGGGTCAAAACACACTTCGTTCCCCAAATTGAAGAATCAGACCTCTCCCAAAGTGTGCCCATGGAAGCCTCAACTCGCAAGGAGCGATTTGAGAGGAAAAAACTCTACTCATTTTGCAATAATCCCCTTCAAACGTCCGGAGATCCGGTGATTATTTGGAGCTTTGGAACTTTGATTGCTTGTACGATGACTATGGGGCCAAAACACACTTCGTTCCCCAAACTGAAGAATCAGACCTCTCCCAAAGTGTGGCCATGGAAGCGTCAACTCGCAAGGAGTCTTTTGAGAGGAAAAAACTCCATCCGCGGAGGTACTCATTTTGTAATAATCCCCTTCAAACGTCCCGAGACCGGGTGATTATTTGGAGCTTTCGAAATTTGTTTGCTTGTAAGATGACTATGGGGTCAAAACACACTTCGTTCCCCAAATTGAAGAATCAGACCTCTCCCAAACTGTGGCCATGGAAGCGTCAACTCGCAAGGAGTGTGTTGAAAAAAAAAAACTACACCCGCGGAGGTGGTCATTTTGCAATAATCCCCCTCAAACGTCCGGAGATCGTGTGATTATTTGGAGCTTTGGAAATTTGATTGCTTGTACGATGACTATGGGGTCAAAACACACTTTGTTCCCCAAATGGAAGAGTGAGACCCCGCTCAAAGTGTGCCCCTGGAAGCGTCCACTCGCAAGGAGTGTTTTGAGAGGAAAAAACTCCATCCGCGGAGGTACTCATTTTGCAATAATCCCCTTCAAACGTCCGGAGATCCGGTTTATATTTTGAGTTTTGGACCTTTGATTGCTTGCACGATGACTATGGGGCCAGAACGCACTTCGTTCCCCAAATTGAAGAATCAGACCTCTCCCAAAGTATGCCCCTGGAAGCGTCAACTCGCAGGGAGCGATTTGAGAGGAAAAAACTCCATCCACGGAGGTACTCATTTTGTAATAAACCCCTTCAAACGTGCGGAGATCGTGTGATTTTTTGGAGCTTTGGAAATTTGATTGCTTGTACGATGACTATGGGGTCAAAACACACTTTGTTCCCCAAAATTAAAGAGTCAGACCCCGCTCAAAGTGTGCCCCTGGAAGCGTCCATTCGCAAGGTGCGTTTTGAGAGAAAAGAACTCCATCCGCGGAGGTACTCGTTTTGTAATAAACCCCTTCAAACCTGCGGAGATCAAGTGATTTTTTGGAGCTTTGGAATTTTGATTGCTTGTAGGATGACTCTGGAGTCAAAACACACTTCGTTCCCCAAATTGCAGAGTCAGACCCCGCTCAAAGTGTGCCCCTGGAAGTGTCCATTCGCAAGGAGTGTTTTGAGAGAAAAAAAACTCCATCCGCGGAGGTCCTCATTTTGCAATAAACCCCTTCAAATGTCCCGAGACCGGGTGATTATTTGGAGCTTTGGAAATTGGATTGCTTGTAGGATGACTCTGGGGTCAAAACACACTTGGTTCCCAAAATTGAAGAATCAGACCTCTCCCAAAGTGTGGCCATGGAAGCGTCAACTCGCAAGGAGTGTTTTGAGAGAAAAAAACTACTTCCGCGGAGGTACTCATTTTGCAATAATCCCCTTCAAACGTGCGGAGATCGTGTGATTATTTGGAGCTTGGGAAATTTGATTGCTTGTACGATGACTATGGGGTCAAAACACAGTTCGTTCCCCAAATGGAAGAGTCAGACCCCGCTCAAAGTGTGCCCATGGAAGCGTCCACTCGCAAGGAGTGTTTTGAGAGAAAAAAACTCCATCCGCGAAGGTACTCATTTTGCAATAATCCCCTTCTAACGTCCCGAGACCGGGTGAATATTTGGAGCTTTGGAAATTTGATTGCTTGTAGGATGACTCTGGAGTCAAAACACACTTCGTTCCCCAAATTGAAGAAGCAGACCTCTCCCAAAGTGTGGCCATGGAAGCGTCAACTCGCAAGGAGTGTTTTGAGAGAAAAAAACTACTTCCGCGGAGGTAGTCCTTTTGCAATAGTCCCCCTCGAACGTCTTGAGATCGTGTGATTATTTCGAGCTTGGGAAATTTGATTGCTTGTACGATGACTCTGGAGTCAAAACACAGTTCGTTCCCCAAATGGAAGAGTCAGACCCCGCTCAAAGTGTGCCCATGGAAGCGTCCACTCGCAAGGAGTGTTTTGAGAGAACAAAACTCCATCCGCGGAGGTACTCATTTTGCAATAATCCCCTTCAAACGTCCGGAGATCCGGTGATTATTTGGAGTTTTGGACCTTTGATTGCTTGCACGATGACTATGGGGCCAGAACGCACTTCGTTCCCCAAATTGAAGAATCAGACCTCTCCCAAAGTGTGCCCCTGGAAGCGTCAACTCGCAAGGAGCAATTTGAGAGGAAAAAACTCCATCCACGGAGGTACTCATTTTGTAATAAACCCCCTCAAACGTCCGGAGATCGTGTGATTATTTGGAGCTTGGGAAATTTGATTGCTTGTACGATGACTATGGGGTCAAAACACAGTTCGTTCCCCAAATGGAAGAGTCAGACCCCGCTCAAAGTGTGCCCATGGAAGCGTCCACTCGCAAGGAGTGTTTTGAGAGAAAAAAACTCCATCCGCGAAGGTACTCATTTTGCAATAATCCCCTTCTAACGTCCCGAGACCGGGTGAATGTTTGGAGCTTTGGAAATTTGATTGCTTGTAGGATGACTCTGGAGTCAAAACACACTTCGTTCCCCAAATTGAAGAAGCAGACCTCTCCCAAAGTGTGGCCATGGAAGCGTCAACTCGCAAGGAGTGTTTTGAGAGAAAAAAACTACTTCCGCGGAGGTAGTCCTTTTGCAATAGTCCCCCTCGAACGTCTTGAGATCGTGTGATTATTTCGAGCTTGGGAAATTTGATTGCTTGTACGATGACTCTGGAGTCAAAACACAGTTCGTTCCCCAAATGGAAGAGTCAGACCCCGCTCAAAGTGTGCCCATGGAAGCGTCCACTTGCAAGGAGTGTTTTGAGAGAACAAAACTCCATCCGCGGAGGTACTCATTTTGCAATAATCCCCTTCAAACGTCCGGAGATCCGGTGATTATTTGGAGTTTTGGACCTTTGATTGCTTGCACGATGACTATGGGGCCAGAACGCACTTCGTTCCCCAAATTGAAGAATCAGACCTCTCCCAAAGTGTGCCCCGGGAAGCGTCAACTCGCAAGGAGCGATTTGAGAGGAAAAAACTCCATCCACGGAGGTACTCATTTTGTAATAAACCCCTTCAAACGTGCGGAGATCGTGTGATTTTTTGGAGCTTTGGAAATTTGATTGCTTGTACGATGACTATGGGGTCAAAACACACTTCGTTCCCCAAATTAAAGAGTCAGACCCCGCTCAAAGTGTGCCCCTGGAAGCGTCCATTCGCAAGGAGCGTTTTGAGAGAAAAGAACTCCATCCGCGGAGGTACTCGTTTTGTAATAAACCCCTTCAACCCTGCGGAGATCAAGTGATTTTTTGGAGCTTTGGAAATTTGATTGCTTGTAGGATGACTCTGGAGTCAAAACACACTTCGTTCCCCAAATTGCACAGTCAGACCTTGCTCAAAGTGTGCCCCTGGAAGTGTCCATTCGCAAGGAGTGCTTTGAGAGAAAAAAAACTCCATCCGCGGAGGTCCTCATTTTGCAATAAACCCCTTCAAAGGTCCCGAGACCGGGTGATTATTTGGAGCTTTGGAAATTGGATTGCTTGTAGGATGACTCTGGGGTCAAAACACACTTGGTTCCCAAAATTGAAGAATCAGACCTCTCCCAAAGTGTGGCCATGGAAGCATCAACTCGCAAGGAGTGTTTTGAGAGAAAAAAACTACTTCCGCGGAGGTACTCATTTTGCAATAATCCCCCTCAAACGTCCGGAGATCGTGTGATTATTTGGAGCTTGGGAAATTTGATTGCTTGTACGATGACTATGGGGTCAAAACACAGTTCGTTCCCCAAATGGAAGAGTCAGACCCCGCTCAAAGTGTGCCCATGGAAGCGTCCACTCGCAAGGAGTGTTTTGAGAGAAAAAAACTCCATCCGCGAAGGTACTCATTTTGCAATAATCCCCTTCTAACGTCCCGAGACCGGGTGAATATTTGGAGCTTTGGAAATTTGATTGCTTGTAGGATGACTCTGGAGTCAAAACACACTTCGTTCCCAAAATTGAAGAAGCAGACCTCTCCCAAAGTGTGGCCATGGAAGCGTCAACTCGCAAGGAGTGTTTTGAGAGAAAAAAACCACATCCGCGGAGGTAGTCCTTTTGCAATAGTCCCCCTCGAACGTCTTGGGATCGTGTGATTATTTGGAGCTTGGGAAATTTGATTGCTTGTACGATGACTCTGGAGTCAAAACACAGTTCGTTCCCCAAATGGAAGAGTCAGACCCCGCTCAAAGTGTGCCCATGGAAGCGTCCACTCGCAAGGAGTGTTTTGAGAGAACAAAACTCCATCCGCGGAGGTACTCATTTTGCAATAATCCCCTTCAAACGTCCGGAGATCCGGTGATTATTTGGAGTTTTGGACCTTTGATTGCTTGCACGATGACTATGGGGCCAGAACGCACTTCGTTCCCCAAATTGAAGAATCAGACCTCTCCCAAAGTGTGCCCCTGGAAGCGTCAACTCGCAAGGAGCGATTTGAGAGGAAAAAACTCCATCCACGGAGGTACTCATTTTGTAATAAACCCCTTCAAACGTGCGGAGATCGTGTGATTTTTTGGAGCTTCGGAAATTTGATTGCTTGTACGATGACTATGGGGTCAAAACACACTTCGTACCCCAAATTACAGAGTCAGACCCCGCTCAAAGTGTGCCCCTGGAAGCGTCCATTCGCAAGGAGCGTTTTGAGAGAAAAGAACTCTATCCGCGGAGGTACTCGTTTTGTAATAAACCCCTTCAAACCTGCGGAGATCAAGTGATTTTTTGGAGCTTTGGAAATTTGATTGCTTGTAGGATGACTCTGGAGTCGAAACACACTTCGTTCCCCAAATTGCAGAGTCAGACCCCGCTCAAAGTGTGCCCCTGGATTTGTCCATTCGCAAGGAGTGTTTTGAGAGAAAAAAAACTCCATCCGCGGAGGTCCTCATTTTGCAATAAACCCCTTCAAATATCCCGAGACCGGGTGATTATTTGGAGCTTTGGAAATTGGATTGCTTGTAGGATGACTCTGGGGTCAAAACACACTTGGTTCCCCAAATTGAAGAATCAGACCTCTCCCAAAGTGGGGCCATGGAAGCGTCAACTCGCAAGGAGTGTTTTGAGAGAAAAAAACTACTTCCGCGGAGGTACTCATTTTGCAATAATCCCCCTCAAACGTCCGAAGATCGTGTGATTATTTGCAGCTTGGGAAATTTGATTGCTTGTACGATGACTATGGGGTCAAAACACAGTTCGTTCCCCAAACGGAAGAGTCAGACCCCGCTCAAAGTGTGCCCATGGAAGTGTCCACTCGCAAGGAGTGTTTCGAGAGAAAAAAACTCCATCCGCGAAGGTACTCATTTTGCAATAATCCCCTTCTAACGTCCCGAGACCGGGTGATTATTTGGAGCTTTGGAAATTTGATTGCTTGTAGGATGACTCTGGAGTCAAAACACACTTCGTTCCCCTAATTGAAGAAGCAGACCTCTCCCCAAGTGTGGCCATGGAAGCGTCAACTCGCAAGGAGTGTTTTGAGAGGAAAAAACCCCATCCGCGGAGGTAGTTCTTTTGCAATAGTCCCCCTCGAACGTCTTGAGATCTGGTGATTATTTGGAGCTTGGGAAATTTGATTGCTTGTACGATGACTCTGGAGTCAAAACACAGTTCGTTCCCCAAATGGAAGAGTCAGACCCCGCTCAAAGTGTGCCCATGGAGGCGTCCACTCGCAAGGAGTGTTTTGAGAGAAAAAAACCCCATCCGCGAAGGTACTCATTTTGCAAAAATCCCCTTCAAACGTCCCGACACCGGGTGATTATTTGGAGCTTTGGAAATTTGATTGCTTGTAGGATGACTCTGGGGTCGAAACACACTTCGTTCCCCAAATTGACGAATCAGACCTCTCCCAAAGTGTGGCCATGGAAGCGTCAACTCGCAAGGAGTGTTTTGAGAGAAAAAAACTACATCCGCGGAGGTACTCATTTTGCAATAATCCCCCTCAAACGTCCGAAGATCGTGTGATTATATGGAGCTTTGGAAATTTGATTGCTTGTACGATGACTCTGGGGTCAAAACACACTTCGTTCCCCAAATTGAAGAAGCAGACCTCTCCCAAAGTGTGGCCATGGAAGCGTCCACTCGCAAGGAGTGTTTTGAGAGAAAAAAACCCCATCCGCCGAGGTAGTCATTTTGCAATAGTCCCCCTCGAACGTCTTGAGATCGTGTGATTATTTGGAGCTTGGGAAATTTGATTGCTTGTACGATGACTCTGAGGTCGAAACACACTTCGTTCCCCAAATTGAAGAAGCAGACCTCTCCCAAAGTGTGGCCATGGAAGCGTCAACTCGCAAGGAGTGTTTTGAGAGAAAAAAACTACATCTGCGGAGGTACTCATTTTGCAATAATCCCCCTCAAACGTCCGGAGATCGGGTGATTATATGGAGCTTTGGAAATTTGACTGCTTGTACGATGACTCTGGGGTCAAAACACACTTCGTTCCCCAAATTGAAGAGTCAGACCCCGCTCAAAGTGTGCCCATGGAAGCGTCAACTCGCAAGGAGCGTTTTGGGAGAAAAAAACTCCACCCGCGGAGGTACTCGTTTTGCAATAATCCCCTTCAAACGTCCCGAGACCGTGTGATTATTTGGAGCTTTGGAAATTTGTTTGCTTGTACGATGACTCTGGGGTCAAAACACACTTCGTTCCCCAAATTGAAGAGTCAGACCCCGCTCAAAGTGTGCCCATGGAAGCGTCAACTCGCAAGGAGCGTTTTGGGAGAAAAAAACTCCACCCGCGGAGGTACTCGTTTTGCAATAATCCCCTTCAAACGTCCCGAGACCGTGTGATTATTTGGAGCTTTGGAAATTTGGTTGCTTGTACGATGACTCTGGGGTCAAAACACACCTGGCTCCCCCAAATTGAAGAGTCAGACCCCGCTCAAAGTGTGCCCATGGAAGCGTCAACTCGCAAGGAGCGTTTTGGGAGAAAAAAACTCCACCCGCGGAGGTACTCGTTTTGCAATAATCCCCTTCAAACGTCCCGAGACCGTGTGATTATTTGGAGCTTTGGAAATTTGGTTGCTTGTACGATGACTCTGGGGTCAAAACACACCTGGCTCCCCCAAATTGAAGAGTCAGACCCCGCTCAAAGTGTGCCCATGGAAGCGTCAACTCGCAAGGAGCGTTTTGGGTGAAAAAAACTCCACCCGCGGAGGTACTCGTTTTGCAATAATCCCCTTCAAACGTCCCGAGACCGTGTGATTATTTGGAGCTTTGGAAATTTGTTTGCTTGTACGATGACTCTGGGGTCAAAACACACTTCGTTCCCCAAATTGAAGAGTCAGACCCCGCTCAAAGTGTGGCCATGGAAGCGTCAACTCGCAAGGAGCGTTTTGGGAGAAGAAAACTACATTCGCGGAGGGACTCGTTTTGCAATAATCCCCTTCAAACGTCCCAAGACCGTGTGATTATTTGGAGCTTTGGAAATTTGATTGCTTGTAGGATGACTCTGGAGTCAAAACACACTTCGTTCCTCAAATTCAAGAATCAGACCTCTCCCAAAGTGTGGCCATGGAAGCGTCAACTCGCAAGGAGCGTTTTGAGAGAAAAAAACTCCATCCGCGGAGGTACTCATTTTGCAATAAACCTCTTCCAAGGTTCTGAGACCGGGTGATTATTTGGAGCTTTGGAAATTTGATTACTTGTACGGTGACTATGGGGTCAAAACACACTTCGTTCCCCAAATTGAAGAATCAGACCTCCCCCAAAGTGTGCCCATGGAAGCGTCAACTCGCAAGGAGGGATTTGAGAGGAAAAAACTCTACTCCCTTTGCAATAATCCGTCCGGAGATCCGGTCATTATTTGGAGCTTTGGAACTTTGATTGCTTGTACGATGACTATGGGGCCAAAACACACTTCGTTCCCCAAATTGAAGGATCAGACCTCTCCCAAAGTGTGGCCATGGAAGCGTCAACTCACAAGGAGTCTTTTGAGAGGAAAAAACTCCATCCGCGGAGGTAATCATTTTGTAATAATCCCCTTCAAACGTCCGGAGATCGTGTGATTATTTGGAGCTTTGGAAATTTGATTGCTTGTACGATGACTTTGGGGTCCAAACACACTTCGTTCCCCAAATTGAAGAGTCAAACCCCGCTCAAAGTGTGCCCCTGGAAGCGTCAACTCGCAGGGAGCGTTTTGGGGAAAAAAACTCGATCCGCGGAAGTACTCATTTTGCAATAATCCCCCTCAAACGTCCGGAGATCGTGTGATTATTTGGAGCTTTGGAAATTTGATTGCTTGTACGATGACTTTGGGGTCGCAACACACTTCGTTCCCCAAAATGAAGAGTCAAACCCCGCTCAAAGTGTGCCCCTGGAAGCGTCCACTCGCAAGGAGCGTTTTGAGAGAAAAAAACTCCATCCGCGGAGGTACTCATTTTGCAATAAACCCCTTGAAACGTCCCGAGACCGGGTGATTATTTAGAGCTTTTGAAATTTCTTTGCTTGTAAGATGACTATGGGGTCAAAACACACTTAGTTCCCCAAGTTGAAGAGTCAGACCTCTCCCAAAGTGTGGCCATGGAAGCGTCAACTCGCAAGGAGTGTTTGGAGAGAAAAAAACTACATCCGCGGAGGTAGTCATTTTGCAATAATCCCCCTCAACCGTCCGGAGATCGTGTGATTATTTGGAGCTTTGGAAATTTGATTGCTTGTACCATGACTATGGGATCAAAACACACTTCGTTCCCCAAATGGAAGAGTCAGACCCCGCTCAAAGTGTGCCCCTGGAAGCGTCCACGCGCAAGGAGTGTTTTGCGAGGAGAAAACTCCATCCGCGGAGGTACTCATTTTGCAATAGTCCCCCTCAAACGTCCGGAGATCCGGTGTTTATTTGGAGATTTGGACCTTTGATTGCTTGCACGATGACTATGGGGCCAAAACGCACTTTGTTCCCGAAATTGGAGAATCAGACCTCTCCCAAAGTGTGCCCCTGGAAGCGTCAAATCGCAAGGAGCGAATTGAGAGGAAAAAACTCCATCCGCGGAGGTACTGATTTTGTAATAATCCCCTTCAAACGTGCGGAGATCGTGAGTTTATTTGGAACTTTGGAAATTTGATTGCTTGTACGGTGACTATGGGGTCCAAACACACTTCGTTCCCCAAATTAAAGAGTTAAACCCCGCTCAAAGTGTGCCCCTGGAAGCGTCAACTCGCAAGGAGCGATTAGGGAGGAAAAAACTCCGTCCGCGGAGGTACTCGTTTTGTAATAAACCCCTTCAAACGTGCGGAGATCGTGTGATTTTTTGGAGCTTTGGAAATTTGATTGCTTGTACGATGACTATGGGGTCAAAACACACTTCGTTCCCGAAATGCTGAGTCAGACCCCGCTCAAAGTGTGCCCCTGGAAGCGTCCATTCGGAAGGAGTGATTTGAGAGAAAAAAACTCCATCCGCGAAGGTACTCATTTTGCAATAAACCCCTGCAAACGTCCCTAGACCGGGTGATTATTTGGAGCTTTCGAAATTGGATTGCTTGTAGGATGACTCTGGGGTCAAGACACACTACGTTCCCCAAATTGAAGAATCAGACCTCTCCCAAAGTGTGGCCATGGAAGCGTCAACTCGCAAGGAGTGTTTTGAGAGGAAAAAACTACATCCGCGGAGGTACTCATTTTGCAATAATCCCCCTCAAACGTCCGGAGATCGTGTGATTATTTGGAGCTTGGGAAATTTGATTGCTTGTACGATGACTATGGGGTCAAAACACAGTTCGTTCCCCTAATTGAAGAGTCAGACCCCGCTCAAAGTTTGCCCATGGAAGCGTCCACTCGCAAGGAGTGTTTTGAGAGAAAAAAACTCCATCCGCGAAGGTACTCATTTTGCAATAATCCCCTTCAAACGTCCCGAGACCGGGTGATTATTTGGAGCTTTGGAAATTTGATTGCTTGTAGGTTGACTCTGGGGTCAAAACACACTTCGTTCCCCAAATTGAGGAGGCAGACCTCTCCCAGAGTGTGGCCATGGAAGCGTCAACTCGCAAGGAGTGTTTTGAGAGAAAAAAACCCCATCCGCGGAGGTACTCATTTTGCAATAATCACCCTCGAACGTCCTGAGGTCGTGTGATTATTTGGAGCTTTGGAAATTTGATTGCTTGTACGATGACTATGGGCTCAACACACACCTCGCTCCCCAAATTGGAGAGTCAGACCCCGCCCGAAGTGTGCCCCTGGAAGCGTCAACTCGCGAGGAGTGTTTGAGAGTAAAAAACTTCATCCGCGGAGGTACTCATTTTGTAATAAATCCCTTCAAACGTGCGGAGATCGTGTGATTATTTGGAGCTTTGGAAGTTTGATTGCTTGTACGATGACTATGGGGTCAAAACAAACTTCGTTCTCCAAATTGACGAGTCAGAGCCCGCTCAAAGTGTGCCCCTAGAAGGGTCAACTCGCAAGGAGCGTTTTGGGACAAAAAAACTCCATCCGCGGAGGGAATCGTTTTGCAATAATCCCTCTCAAACGTGCGGAGATTGTGTGATTATTTGGAGCTTTAAGAATTTGATTGCTTGTCTGATTGCTATGGGGTCAAAACACACTTCGTTCCCCAAATTGACGAATCAGACCTCTCCCAAAGTGTGCCCCTGGAAGCGTCAACTCGCAAGGAGCGTTTTGGGAGAAGAAAAATCCATCCGCGGAAGGACTCGTTTTGCAATAATCCCCTTCAAACCTCCGGAGACCGTGGGATTATTTGGAGCTTTGGAAATTTGATTGCTTGTAGGGTGACTCTGGGGTCAACACACACTTCGTTCCCCAAGTTGAAGAGTCACACCCCGCTCAAAGTGTGCCCCTGGAAGCGTCACCTCGCAAGGAGTGTTTTGAGAGAAAAAACTCCATCCGCGGAGGTACTCATTTTGTAATAAACCCCTTCAAACGTGCGGAGATCGTGTGATTATTTGGAGCTTTGGAAATTTGATTGCTTGTACGATTACTATGGGGTCAAAACACACTTCGTTCCCCAAATTGAAGAGTCAGACCCCGCTCAAAGTGTGCCCCTGGTAGCGTCAACTCGCGAGGAGTGTTTTGAGAGAAAAAAACTTCATCCTCGGAGGTACTCATTTTGTAATAAACCCCTTCAAACGTGCAAAGATCGTGTGATTATTGGGAGCTTTGGAAATTTGATTGCTTGTACGATGACTATGGGGTCAAAACAAACTTCGTTCTCCAAATTGACAAGTCAGACCCCGCTCAAAGTGTGCCCCTGGAAGGGTCAACTCCCAAGGAGCGTTTTGGGACAAAAAAACTCAATCCGCTGGAGGGACTCGTTTTGCAATAATCCCCTTCAAACCTCCCGAGAGGGTGTGTTTATTTGGAGCTTTGGAAATTTGTTTGCTTGTAGGATGACTCTGGGGTCAAAACACAGTTCGTTCCCCAAGTTGAAGAGTCAGACCCCCCTCGAAGTGGGCCCCTGGAAGCATCAACTCACGAGGAGTGTTTTGAGAGAAAAAAACTCCATCCGCGGAGGTATTCATTTTGTAATAAACCCCTTCAAACGTGCGGAGATCGTGTGATTATTTGGAGTTTTGGAAATTTGATTGCTTGTAGGGTGACTCTGGGGTCAAAACACACTTCGTTCCCCAAGTTGAAGAGTCAGACCCCGCTCAAAGTGTGCCCCTGGAAGCGTCAACTCGCAAGGAGTGTTTTGAGAGAAAAAAACTCCATCCGCGGAGGTACTCATTTTGTAATAAACCCCTTCAAAAGTGCGGAGATCGTGTGATTATTTGGAGCTTTGGAAATTTGATTTCTTGTACGATTACTATGGGGTCAAAACACACTTCGTTCCCCAAATTGAAGAATCAGACCTCTCCCAAAGTGTGCCCATGGAAGCGTCAATTCGCAAGGAGCGATTTGAGAGGAAAAAACTCCATCCGCGGAGGTACTCATTTTGCAATAATCCCCCTCAAACGTCCAGAGATGCGGTGATTATTTGGAGCTTTGGAAATTTGATTGCTTGTAGGATGACTCTGGGGTCAA
The DNA here is from genome assembly GCA_964036045.1 of Eutreptiella sp. 'Long Island Sound 2002'. Taxonomy (NCBI): domain Eukaryota; phylum Euglenozoa; class Euglenophyceae; order Eutreptiales; family Eutreptiaceae; genus Eutreptiella; species Eutreptiella sp. 'Long Island Sound 2002'. The sequence goes on along the minus strand of OZ038387.1, from coordinate 36,160,663 downwards.
AACACACTTCGCTCCCCAAATGGAAGAGTCAGACCCCGCTCAAAGTGTGCCCATGGAAGCGTCAACCCGCAAGGAGTGTTTTGAGAGGAAAAAACTCCATCCGCGGAGGTACTCGTTTTGTATTAAAACCCCTTCAAACGTGCGGAGATCGTGTGATTATTTGGAGCTTTGGAAATTTGATTGTTTGTACGATGACTATGCGGTCAAAACACACTTCGTTCCCCAAATTGGAGAATCAGGCCTCTCCCAAAGTGTGGCCATGGAAGCGTCAACTCGCAAGGAGCGTTTTGGCAGAAAAAAACTCCATCCGCGGATGGACTCATTTTGCAACAAACCCCTTCAAACGTCCGGAGATCGTGTGATTATTTGGAGCTTTGGAAATTTGATTGCTTGTACGATGACTTTGGGGTCAAAACACACTTCGTTCCCCAAATTGAAGAATCAGACCTCTCCCAAAGTGTGCCCATGGAAACGTCGACTCGCAAGGAGCCCTATGAGAGAAAAAAACTCCATCCGCGGAGGGACTCATTTTGCAATAAATCCCTTCAAACGTGCGGAGATCGTGTTATTATTTGGAGCTTTGGAAATTTGATTGCTTGTACGATTACTATGGGGTCAAAACACACTTCGTTCCCCAAATTGAAGAGTCAGACCCCGCTCAAAGTGTGCCCCTGGAAGCGTCCACTCGCAAGGAGGGATTTGAGAGGAAAAAACTCCATCCGCGGAGGGACTCATTTTGTAATAAACCCCTTCAAACGTCCGGAGATTCTGTGATTATTTGGAGGTTTGGAAATTTGATTGGTTGTACGATGACTGTGGGGTCAAAAGACACTTCGTTTCCCAAATTGAGGAGTCAGACTGCGCTCAAAGTGTGGCCGTGGAAGCGTCAACTCGCAAGGAGCGTTTTGGGAGAAAAAAACTCCATGTGCGGAGGGACTCATTTTGCAATAATCCCCCTCAAACGTCTGGAGATCGTGTGATTATTTGGAGCTTTGTAAATTTGATTGCCTGTACGATTACTATGGTGTCAAAACACACTTCGTTCCCCAAATTGAAGAATCTGACCTCTCCCAAAGTGTGCCCATGGAAGCGTCCACTCGCGAGGAGTGTTTTCAGAGAAAAAAACTCCATCCGCGGAGGTACTCATTTTGCAATAATCCCCTTCAAACGTGCGGAGATGGTGTGATTATTTGGAGCTTTGGAAATTTGATTGCTTGTACGATGACTATGGGCTCAAAACACACTTCGTTCCCCAAATTGAAGAGTCAGACCCCGCTCAAAGTGTGCCCCTGGAAGCGTCCACTCGCAAGGAGCGATTTGAGAGGAAAAAACTCCATCCGCTGAGGGAATCATTTTGTAATAAACCCCTTCAAACGTCCGGAGATCGTGTGATTATTTGGAGCTTTGGAAATTTGATTGGTTGTACGATGACTATGGGGTCAAAACACACTTCGTTCCCCAAATTGAAGAGTCAGACTCCGCTCAAACTGTGGCTGTGGAAGCGTCAACTCGCAAGGAGCGTTTTGGGAGAAAAAAACTCCTTGCGATGAGGGACTCATTTTGCAATAATCCCCCTCAAAGGTCCGAGATCGTGTGATTATTTGGAGCTTTGGAAATTTCATTGCTTGTAGGATGACTCTGGGGTCAAAACACACTTCGTTCCCCAAATTGAAGAATCAGACCTCTCCCAAAGTGTGGCCATGGAAGCATCAACTTGCAAGGAGCTTTTTCCGAGAAAAAACCCCATCCGCGGAGGGACTCGTGTGGCAATAATCCCCTTCAAACGTCCGGAGACCACGTGATTATTTGGAGCTTTGAAAATTTGATTGCTTGTACGGTTACTATGGGGTCAAAACACACTTCGTCCCCCAAATTGAAGAGACAGACCTCTCCCAAAGTGTGCCCATGGAAGCGTCCACTCGCAAGGAGTGTTTTCAGTGAAAAAAACTCCATCCGCGGAGGTACTCATTTTGCAATAAAACCCTTCAAACGTCCCGAGACCGTGTGACTATTTGGAGCTTTGGAAATTTGATTGCTTGTACGATGACTATGGGGTCAAAACACACTTGGTTCCCCAAATTGAAGAGTCAGACCCCGCTCAAAGTGTGCCCATGGAAGTGTCCACCCGCAAGGTTTGTTTTGAGAGGAAAAAACTCCATCCGGGGAGGTACTCATTTTGCAATAAACCCCTTCAAACGTCCCGAGACCGTGTGATTTTTTGGATCTTTGGAACTTTGATTGCTTGTACGATGATTTTGGGGCCAAAACACACTTCGTTCCGCAAATTGAAGAATGAGACCTCTCCCAAACCGTGGCCATGGAAGCGTCAACTCGCAAGGAGCGTTTTGGGAGAAAAAACTTCATCCGCGGAGGTACTCATTTTGTAATAAACCCCTTCAAACGTGCGGAGATTGTGTGATTATTTGGCGCTTTGCAAATTTGATTGCTTGTACGATTACTATGGGGTCAAAACGCACTTCGTTCCCCAAATTGAAGAATCTGACCTCTCCCCCAAGTGTGCCCATGGAAGCGTCAACTCGCAAGGAGCGATTTGAGAGGCAAAAACTCCATCCGCGGAGGTACTCATTTTGCAATAATCCCCTTCAAACGTCCGGAGATGCGGTGATTTTTTGGAGCTTTGGAAATTTGATTGCTTGTACCCTGACTATAGGGTCCAAACACACTTCGTTCCCCAAGTGGAAGAGTCAGACCCCGCTCAAACTGTGGCCGTGCAAGCGTCAACTCGCAAGGAGTGTTTTGGGAGAAAAAAACTCCATCAGCGGAGGGACTCGTTTTGCAATAATCTCCATCAAACGTCCGGAGATCGTGTGATTTTTTGGTGCTTTGGAAATTTGATTGCTTGTACGATGACTCTGGAGTCAAAACACACTTCGTTCCCAAAATTGAAGAATCAAACCTCTCCCAAAGTGTGCCCATGGAAGCGTCAACTCGCAAGGAGTGTTTTCTGATAACAAAACTCCATCCGTGGAGGTACTCATTTTGCAATAATCCCCTTCAAACGTGCGGAGATCGTGTGATTATTTGGACATTTGGAAATTTGATTGTTTGTACGATGACTATGGGGTCAAAACAAACTTCGTTCCCCAAATTAAAGAGTCACACCCCGCTCAAAGTGTGCCCCTGGAAGCGTCAACTCGCAAGGAGCGTTTTGGGAGAAAAGAACTCCATCCGCGGACGGACGCCTTTTGCAATAATCCCCTTCAAACGTCCCGAGACGGTGTGATTATTTGGAGCTTTGGAAATTTGATTGCTTGTATGATGACTATGGGGTCAAAACACGGTTCGTTCCCCAAATTGAAGAGTCACACCCCGCTCAAAGTGTGCCCCTGGAAGCGTCAACTCGCAAGGAGCGTTTTGGGAGAAAAAACTCCATCCGCGGAGGTACTCATTTTGCAAAAATCCCCTTGAAACGTCTGGAGATCGTGTGATTATTTGGAGCTTTGGAAATTTGATTGCTTGTACGATGACTTTGGAATCAAAAAACACTTCGTTCCCCAAAATGAAGAATCAGACCTCTCCCAAAGTGTGCCCGTGGAAGCGACAACTCGCAGGGAGCGATTTGGGAGGAAAAAGCTCCATCCGCGGAGGTACTCGTTTTGTAATAAACCTCTTCAAACGTCCAGAGATCTGGTGATTATTTGGAGCTTTGGAACTTTGATTGCTTGTACGATGACTATGGGGCCAAAACACACTTTGTTCCCCAAATTGAAGAATCAGACCTCTCCCAAAGTGTGCCCATGGGAGTGTCAACTCGCAAGGAGCGATTTGAGAAGAAAAAACTCCATCCGTGGAGGTACTGATTTTGTAATAATCCCCTTCAAACGTCTGGAGATTGTGTGATTATTTGGAGCTTTGGAAATTTGGTTGGGTGTACGATGACTTTGGGGTCGAAACACACTTCGTTCCCCAAATTGAAGAGTCCGATCCCGCTCAAAGTGTGCCTCCGGAAGCGTCAATTCGCAAGGAGCATTTTGGGGGGAAAAAACTCCATCCGCGGAGGGACTCGTTTTGCAATACTCCCCTTCAAAGGTCCCGAGACCGTGTAATCATTTGGAGCTTTGTAAATTTGATTGCTTGTAGGATGACTTTGGGGTCAAAACACAGTTCGTTCCCCAAATTGAAGAGTCAGACCCCGCTCAAAGTGTGCGCCTGGAAGCGTCAACTCGCAAGGAGTGTTTTGAGAGAAAAAACCTCCATCCGCAGAGGGACTCGTTTTGCAAAAGTCCCCCTCACCCGTCCGGAGATCGTGTGATTATTTGGAGCTTTGGAAATTTGATTGCTTGTAGGATGACTCTGGAGTCAAAACACACTTCGTTCCCCAAATTAAAGAATCAAACCTCTCCCAAAGTGTGCCCATGGAATCGTCCCCTCGCAAGGAGTGTTTTCAGAGAAAAAAACTCCATCCGCGGAGGGACTCATTTTGCAATAAACCCCCTCAAACGTGTGGAGATCGTGTGATCGTTTGGAGCTTTGGAAATTTGATTGCTTGTACGATGACTATGGGGTCAAAACAAACTTCGTTCCCTAAGTGGAAGAGTCAGACCCCGCTCAAACTGTGGCCGTGGAAGCGTCAACTCGCAAGGAGTGTTTTGGGAGAAAAAAACTCCATCAGCGGAGGGACTCATTTTGCAAAAATCTCCATCAAACGTCCGGAGATCGTGTGATTTTTTGGTGCTTTGGAAATTTGATTGCTTGTACGATGACTCTGGAGTCAAAACACACTTCGTTCCCCAAATTGAAGAATCAAACCTCTCCCAAAGTGTGCCCATGGAAGCGTCAACTCGCAAGGAGTGTTTTCTGAGAAAAAAACTCCATCCGCGGACGGACTCCTTTTGCAATAATCCCCTTCAAACCTCCCGAGACGGTGTGATTATTTGGAGCTTTGGAAATTTGATTGCTTGTATGATGACTATGGGGTCAAAACACGGTTCGTTCCCCAAATTGAAGAGTCACACCCCGCTCAAAGTGTGCCCCTGGAAGCGTCAACTCGCAAGGAGCGTTTTTTGGAGAAAAAACTCCATCCGCGGTGGTACTCATTTTGCAATAGTCCCCTTCAAACGTCCGGAGATCGTGTGATTATTTGGAGCTTTGGAAATTTGATTGCTTGTACGATGACTTTGGAATCAAAAAACACTTCGTTCCCCAAATTGAAGAATCAGACCTCTCCCAAAGTGTGCCCATGGAAGCGTCAACTCGCAGGGAGCGATTTGAGAGGAAAAAGCTCCATCCGCGGAGGTACTCGTTTTGTAATAAACCTCTTCAAACGTCCAGAGATCTGGTGATTATTTGGAGCTTTGGAACTTTGATTGCTTGTACGATGACTATGGGGCCAAAACACACTTTGTTCCCCAAATTGAAGAATCAGACCTCTCCAAAAGTGTGCCCATGGGAGTGTCAACTCGCAAGGAGCGATTTGAGAGGAAAAAACTCCATCCGTGGAGGTACTGATTTTGTAATAATCCCCTTCAAACGTCTGGAGATTGTGTGATTATTTGGAGCTTTGGAAATTTGGTTGGGTGTACGATGACTTTGGGGTCAAAACACACTTCGTTCCCCAAATTGAAGAGTCAGACCCCGCTCAAAGTGTGCCTCTGGAAGCGTCAACTCGCAAGGAGCGTTTTCGGGGGAAAAAACTCCATCCGCGGAGGGACTCGTTTTGCAATAATCCCCTTCAAACGTCCCGAGACCGTGTGATTATTTGGAGCTTTGTAAATTTGATTGCTTGTAGGATGACTTTGGGGTCAAAACACACTTCGTTCCCCAAATTGAAGAGTCAGACCCCGCTCAAAGTGTGCGCCTGGAAGCGTCAACTCGCAAGGAGTGTTTTGAGAGAAAAAACCTCCATCCGCAGAGGGACTCGTTTTGCAATAGTCCCCCTCACCCTTCCGGAGATCGTGTGATTATTTGGAGCTTTGGAAAAGGAGTGTTTTGAGAGAAAAAAACCCCACCCGCGGAGGGACTCATTTTGCAATAAACCCCCTGAAACGTGCGGAGATCGTGTGATTGTTTGGAGCTTTGGAAATTTGATTGCTTGTACGATGACTATGGGGTCAAAACAAACTTCTTTCCCCAAGTGGAAGAGTCAGACCCCGCTCAAAGTGTGCCCCTGGAAGCGTCAACTCGCAAGGAGCGTTTTGGGAGAAAAAAACTCCCTCCGCGGCGGTACTCATTTTGCAACAATCCCCTTCAAACGTCCAGAGATCTGGTGCTTATTTGGCGCCGTGGAATTTTGATTGCTTGTACCATGACTATGGGGTCAAAACACACTTCGGTCCCCAAATTGAAGAGTCACACCCCGCTCAAAGTGTGCCCGTGGAAGCGTCAACTCGCAAGGAGCGTTTTGGGAAAAAAAAACTACTTCCGCGGAGGGACTCGTTTTGCAATAATCCCCTTCAAACGTCCGGAGACCGTGTGATTATTTGGAGCTTTGGAAATTTAATTGCTCGTAGGATGACTCTGGAGTCAAAACACACTTCGTTCCCCAAGTTGAAGAATCAGACCCCGCTCAAAGTGTCGCCATGGAAGCGTCAACTCGCAAGGAGCGTTTTGAGAGAAAAAAACTCCATCCGCGGAGGTACTCATTTTGCAATAATCCCCCTCAAACGTGCGGAGATTGTATGATTATTTCGAGCTTTGGAAATTTGATTGCTTGTAGGATGACTCTGGAGTCAAAACACAGTTTGTTCCCCAAGTTGAAGAGTCAGACCCCGCTCAAAGTGTGCTTCTGAAAGCGTCTACTCGCAAGCATTTTTTGAGAGAAAAAAACTCCATCCGCGGAGGTACTCATTTTGGGATAAACCCCTTCAAAGGTGCGGAGATCGTGTGATTATTGGGAGCTTTGACAATTTGATTGCCTGTACGATGACTATCGGGTCAAAACACACTTCGTTCCCAAAATCTGAAGGATCAGACCCCGCTCAAAGTGTGCCCCTGGAAGCGTCAACTCGCAAGGAGTGTTTTGAGAGAAAAAAGTTCCATCCGCGGAGGTACTCATTTTGTAATAAACCCCTTCAAACGTCCGGAGATCGTGTGATTATTTGGAGGTTTGGAAATTTGACTGGCTGTACGATGACTATGGGGTCAAAACACACTTCGTTCCCCAAATTGCAGTGTCAGACCCCGCTCAAAGTGTGCCCCTGGAAGCGTCTACTCGCAAGGAGTTTTTTGAGAGAAAAAAAACTCCATCCGCGGAGGTACTCATTTTGCAATAAACCCCTTCATAGGTGCGGGGATGGTGTGATTATTTGAAGCTTTGACAATTTGATTGCTTGTACGATGACTATGGGGTCAAAACACACTTCGTTCCCCAAATTGAAGAGTCAGACCCCGCTCAAAGTGTGCCACTGGAAGCGTCAACTCGCAAGGAGTGTTTTGAGAGAAAAAAGTTCCATCCGCGGAGGTACTCATTTTGTAATAAACCCCTTCAAACGTCCGGAGATCGTGTGATTATTTGGAGCTTTGGAAATTTGAATGCTTGTACGATTACTATGGGGTCAAAACACACTTCGTTCCCCGAATTGAAGAATCAGACCACTCCCAAAGTGTGCCCATGGAAGCGTCAACTCGCAAGGAGCGATTTGATAAGAAAAAACTCCATCCGCGGAGGTACTCATTTTGCAATAATCCCCTTCAAACGTCCAGAGATCCGGTGATTATTTGGAGCTTTGGAAATTTGATTGCTTGTACCATGACTATGGGGTCAAAACACACTTCGTTCCCCAAATTGAAGAGTCAGACCCCGCTCAAAGTGTGCGCCTGGAAGCGTCAACTCGCAAAGAGTGTTTTGAGAGAAAAAAACTCCATCCGCCGAGGTACTCATTTTGTCATAAACCCTTCAAACGTGCGGAGATCGTGTGATTATTTGGAGCTTTGGAAATTTGATTGCTTTTACGATTACTATGGGGTCAAAACACACTTTGTTCCCCAAATTGAAGAATCAGACCCCTCCGAAAGTGTGCCCCTGGAAGCGTCAACTCGCAAGGAGCGATTTGAGAGGAAAAAACTCCATCCGCGGAGGCACTGATTTTGCAATGATCCCCTTTAAACGTCCAGAGATCGGGTGATTATTTGGAGCTTTGGAAATTTGATTGCTTGTAGGATGACTATGGGGCCAAAACACACTTCGTTCCCCAAATTGAAGAATCAGACCTCCCCAAATCTGTGGCCATGGAAGCGTCAACTCGCAAGGAGCGATTTGAGAGGAAAAAATTCCATCCGCGGAGGTACTCATTTTGTAATAATTGCCTTCAAATGTCCGGAGATCCGGTGATTATTTGGAGCTTTTGAAATTTGATTGCTTGTACGATGACTTTGGAGTCAAAACACACTTCGTTCCCCATATTGAAGAGTCAGACCCCGCTCAAAGTGTGCCTCTGGAAGCGTCAACTCGCAAGGAGCGATTTGAGAGGAAAAAACTCCTTCCGCGGAGGTACTCATTTTGCAATAATCTCCATCAAACATCCGGAGATCGTGTGATTATTTGGAGCTTTGGAAATTTGATTGCTTGTACGATGACTATGGGGTCACAACACACTTCGTTCCCCAAATTGAAGAATGAGACCTCTCCCAAACCGTGGCCATGGAAGCGTCAACTCGCAAGGAGTGTTTTGAAAGAAAAAAACTCCATCCGCGGAGGTACTCATTTTGCAATAAACCCCTTCAAACGTCCGGAGATCGTGTGATTATTTGGAGGTTTGGAAATTGGATTGCTGGTACCATGATTATGGGGTCAAAACACACTTCGTTCCCCAAATAGCAGTGTCAGACCCCGCTCAAAGTGTGCCCTTCGAAGCGTCAACTCGCAAGGAGTGTTTTGAGAGAAAAAACTTCCATCCGCGGAGGTACTCATTTTCTAATAAACCCCTTCAAACGTCCTGAGATCGTGTGATTATTTGGAGCTTTGGAAAATTGATTGCTTGTACGATTACTATGGGGTCAAAACACACTTTGTTCCCCAAATTGAAGAATCAAACCTCTCCCAAAGTGTGCCCATGGAAGCGTCAACTCGCAAGGAGCGATTTGAGAGCAAAAAACTCCATCCGCGGAGGTGCTGATTTTGCACTAATCCCCTTCAAACGTCCAGAGATCCGGTGATTATTTGGAGCTTTGGAAATTTGATTGCTTGTACGATGACCATCGGGTCAAAACACACTTCGTTCCCCAAATTGAAGAAACAGACCTCTCCCCCAAGTGTGCCCATGGAAGTGTCAACTCGCAAGGAGCGATTTGAGAAGAAAAAACTCCATCCGCGGAGGTACTCATTTTGTAATAATCCCCTTCAAATGTCCGGAGATCCGGTGATTAGTTGGAGCTTTGGAAATTTGATTGCTTGTACGATGACTTTGGGGTCAAAACACACTTCGTTCCCCAAATTGAAGAATCAAACATCTCCCAAAGTGTGCTCATGGAAGCGTCAACTCGCAAGGAGCGATTTGAGAGGAAAAAACTCCATCCGCCGAGGTGCTGATTTTGCAATAATCCCCTTCATACGTCCAGAGATCCGGTGATTATTTGGAGCTTTGGAAATTTGATTGCTTGTACGATGACTATGGGGTCAAAACACACTTCGTTCCCCAAATTGAGGAATCAGACCTCTCCCCCAAGTGTGCCCATGGAAGCGTCAACTCGCAAGGAGCGATTTGAGAAGAAAAAACACCATCCGCGGAGGTACTCATTTTGCAATAATCCCCTTCAAACGTCGCGAGATCCGGTGATTTTTTGGCGCTCTGGAAATTATATTGCTTGTACGATGACTATGGGGTCAAAACACACTTCGTTCCCCAAATTGAAGGGTCAGACCCCGCTCAAAGTGTGCGCCTGGAAGCGTCAACTCGCAAGGAGTGTTTTGAGAGAAAAAACTCCATCCGCGGAGTTACTCGTTTTGTAATAAAACCCTTCAAACGTGCGGAGATCGTGTGATTATTTGGACCTTTGGAAATTTGATTGCTAGTACGATTACTATCGGGTCAAAACAAACTTTGTTCCCCAAATTGAAGAATCAAACCTCTCCCAAAGTGTGCCCCTGGAAGCGTCAACTCGCAAGGAGCGATTGGAGAGGAAAAAACTCCATCCGCGGAGGTGCTGATTTTACAATAATCCCCTTCAAACGTCCAGAGATCCGGTGATTATTTGGAGCTTTGGAAATTTGATTGCTTGTACGATGACTATGGGGCCAAAACACACTTCGTTCCCCAAATTGAAGAATCAGACCTCCCCCAAACCGTGCCCATGGAAGCGTCAACTCGCAAGGAGCGATTTGAGAGGAGAAAATTCCATCCGCGGAGGTACTCATTTTGTAATAATCCCCTTCAAATGTCCGGAGATCGTGTGATTATTTGGAGGTTTGGAAATTTGATTGGTTGTACGATGACTATGGGGTCAAAACACACTTTGGTCCCCAAATTGCAGTGTCAGACCCCGCTCAAAGTGTGCCCTTGGAAGCGTCTACTCGCAAGGAGATTTTTGAGAGAACAAAAACTCCATCCGCGGAGGTACTCATTTTGCAATAAACCCCTTCAAAGGTGCGGAGATCGTCTGATTATTTTGGAGCTTTGACAATTTGATTGCCTGTACGATGACTATGGGGTCAAAACACACTTCGTTCCCGTAATTGAAGAGTCAGACCCCGCTCAAAGTGTGCCCCTGGAAGCGTCAACTCGCAAGGAGTGTTTTGAGAGAAAAAAGTTCCATCCGCGGAGGTACTCATTTTGTAATAAACCCCTTCACACGTCCCCAGATCGTGTGATTATTTGGAGCTTTGGAAATTTTATTGCTTGTACGATTACTATGGGGTCAAAACACACTTCGTTCCCCAAATTGGAGAATCAGACCTCTCCCAAAGTGTGGCCATGGAAGCGTCAACTCGCAAGGAGCGATTTGAGAAGAAAAAACTCCATCCGCGGAGGTACTCATTTTGCAATAATCCCCTTCAAACGTCCCGAGATCTAGTGATTATTTGGCGCTCTGGAAATTATTGTAATATTTTCGTCCAAAATCACCATGTTGAACTTGAACGGCACAAGAGTTGCGAAACACCAAATCATAATCTCGACTGATTGTGATTTAAAAGTTATTCTGACACATGCCTAAAACAGAAATAGGCAAAATATCTACAGTGATAAAATGTAACAATCACATCGCAAGAATCACCATTAATTTCAATTTAATTCTACAACTCGAATCTCTGCTTTGCGTCAATGTGACGCGCATGCGCTCAAGTGTGCTGTGGCCAGGCAGTGCCCCAATCACAGTTGAAAGGTATTGCCATCAAAATAATCCAAAAATGCCCCCACTCATTACACCCCCTTCCTTAGCTTCATGTACATTTAATTTACAAAAGAAAATGTACATGACAAGCTGATATAGAAATTACAATGAGTGTGGGCTTCTGCACCCCCTTCCTAGGCTGAAAGCCATCTGGAGGAGTGTCAGGCACTACCATGCTCAGAAAATAATATAGGCACTCAGTGCCCAGTATAATATTCAACAGCAAAAGTGTTTAAACCTTGAAATGCAAAAAGGTTTTCTCAAAACTGTTTTCACAGTTCTTCAAAAAGCCCCTGCACAAAGGTTTGTCAAAACTGCTTTCACAGTTTTTCAGCACACCTGCAAAGATTAAAACATAACTGTGTACCTCGATGCACAATCAAATAGCAGCAGACCCTGTGCACCACGAAAGGGGTATGCAAAAAGCAAACAAGACTGAACATGACTGAAATGTCACACATGCTTGAAACTGTCACATAGGAACCCACGTAGTATTGTACATGGTGCTTGGTCTTAATGTTACTTAACTGTTCACTGCAAATGAAACAAAAGTGGAAATCAGTGTCTATCTGGTCATGCAAAATAAACTTGCAAATGTACACTGCTTACAAAAGGGAACACCTTCCACAGGAAGATGTAGAACCCTGTCAAAACATATAACTACAGACAGATGCCTCAAGGTATATTTGGGCAAAAATGAAGCAAAGGTGTGCCTCAGTACCAACAAAGTAGGTACCTCACCATGTTTTCAGCGTCTTCAGAGGCGCCAGTCTACGACCCAATTTTACATTCACAGCAGATTCAATCAGCACATGCACCTGATTCAGAGCTTTAGCACAAACAGACAGAAAACACCACGCAGCGCGTAGAGGCTGCTCTTCTCCATAAAGCTGTCGTCACCTCCAGCGCCACACTCAGGGCAAGACGACGCCCTTCACTGCCAAGGCGGGATAGCCTGCGAAACCCCGTGCGGCAAAACCAAGCCAGCGAACAGCGCTGCGGCACACCCAGCGACCATCATAGCTCCGTACGTCGCACACCCTTCACCGATACACTGAGTAGGCGTCGCAGTCTTGTAATTTTGAAGCATCGCCTGGTCTACTCACTGGGTGCTGTCGCTCTTCTAGATCCGCCTTTACCTCTGGGTCTGCGCCTGCGCGTTGATCTCTGTGAAGAAGGTTGTGGATCCTCGGACGCAACTGGTGTTTTGGAGGCTTGCATCTGTTGGAAAGTGTGGGACAGCGCGCGAAACAAGGCTAAAACAGCGTCAACCGTAGCTCCTGTACCGACTGGCAGTTGTGATGGACGCGGCTTGGGAGTTTGCGCTGCTGTGTTTGAGCGCTTGCAAGGCTCGCGTTGCTGATTCGTCTTCGGCGGAGTGGACGCTGGCACAGAGGAGCGCTCTAGGCGCTGCACCGCTAGCGCCCTCACGCGTAGAGGTTCTGGGCATTCCTGAGAAGTGAGATACGCGTCAACAGCTGCAACTTTACGACAGTATTGCTCGTGGGCTGCACCCATAGCATCTTTTGCAGCATAAAAATTTGTCCTCAGTTGACTGCAGTCGCGCCTTGGCGTGGATTCAACAGCCGCATCTATTGCAGCTTCTGCATCTTGCATGACTTGCTGACAGCGTCGCCATTCAGCACGTTCCATACCAGCAGCCACTTCCCAGAGTTACGCACGATCCTCTTCGGTCCGAACTGACGCAGCAACGCGCTTCAACTCTTGAGTGTCGTGTAGCACAATGTTACGCACTTGTGATTGCACCTGAGACATCTTATCGCAGCCACCATACTCGTAGTCTCTGTAGGGAAACTTGGTAGTGTACCAACGGCTACGCAACTCCTCAGATGCAAACATGCTGCTGCAGTAGCAGCGAACGTAGTTCTTCGGCGGTACTGATACTTCCAAAGCACTGTACGCCGAGATGATCTAGTTGTTCACAACTCCGTCAGAGCTTTTAAATTGTAATATTTTCGTCCAAAATCACCATGTTGAACTTCAACGGCACAAGAGTTGCGAAACACCAAATCATAATCTCGAGTGATTGTGATCTAAAAGTTATTCTGACACATGCCTAAAACAGAAATAGGCAAAATATCTACAGTGATAAAATGT